>OY757946.1:37063042-37198042 GCA_963585895.1 Sepioteuthis lessoniana | reverse complement strand
TCGTAAAAAAGAATCAAAGCAGAAAGAAAAAAAGAAATAAGACAAATTAAAAGCAAATAAGAAATAAACAAACAAACGAATGAAATAAAAGCAAGGAAGAAAACAGAAAAATGTAAAAAAAGAACGAAACAAAAAACACTGAGAAAAGGGAGAAATTAAAAGCAAAGAAAAAATGTAAAAAGGAAGAAACAAAAAAAAAGAATCAAACAACTAACAAATAAAAGCAACCAATAAAGAAAATCAAATAGAAAAAACAAACAAATAAACAAACAAACAAAACAAACAAAAAACAAGCGAAAATATAAAAAAAAGAAAAAAGAAACAAACAAAAAAGACAAAAAAAAAACGCTCGAAAATATTTGCAAAGAAAGAAAGAAAGGAAAAGAAAGACAGAAAGAAGTTTGAATAATTTATATAAATAGCTTTGAATGAAGTCTAGTCGAATTTAGCACTCAGTGAGAATCAAACTTTGGTTTAGCAACTCATTGTTCCTCGTAAAAGAATGAATAAGGTTTCTATGTGGCGTAGAGTGTAACGTTGTGGACTGCAACGTCTTTGTAAGGGAGTTGGAAAAACAGTCGCGCTGTTATATTTTGACCTTCGACCCGGCCCAAAAATACTATTCCAAGGTGATGCACCGGAAGAGAGTAACCTCTGAACTGCATGACAGTTATTTCCGCTTGATGACGATTAAACATCCGATTCAAAGATCCAGTAGGCGATCGTGTGGGCGTTGAGTTATTATTTAACTCAGTTGAGTTTGGGGTGCCAAAGCAGTTGCCAGTCGAATTCCAGACAGAAGAGACCAGATGTGGTAGGGAAGGCCACACCCGACCGAGGGGGCACTCGGAAACTCCCGATGCAGTTGCCAGTCGAATTCCAGACAGTAGAGACCAGATGTGGTAGGGAAAACCAAACCCGACCGAGGGTGCCCTCGGAAAGCCCCGATGGAGTTGACCCCAACATCAGGAGAACAAGACACAACGTGACGGTCATAACAGTGGGGTCAAAATATGAAGTTTATGTTCGGTCTCCAGCACCCTCTCAAACGCAAACCTTACAAATAAAGTGAGAGGTGAATATTTTGTTAAAGAAGTCTTCTTGCGTCTTCTTCTTGCGTCTTTTCTTCTTGTGTCTTCCTTCCGGCGTTTTCCTTCATGCGTCAGTCTTTGATGTTGAGTCGTTATGATACGGCAAATCAGTATATAAGTAAAGTTAGCGACCATAGTCGAGGGTGACCCGAAGGCTCCCTTTTCGATAGCTACTACACCAAGGTGTAGGGGAGGGCGCTACTCCATTCCCAGGATTGCTCCACTTTACCCTTGAACCGTACCTTATAATGCTGAGTGTTAAGCAAGGTGGTATCAAGTTCCATTTTTAAAGTCTTTGGTATGACTCGACCTGGGATTGAACCCAGGTCTCCCGGGCCATTGGCGAACACTCTAACCGCTGGGCCAATGTCCCGGTTCTAAAATCAGTATATAACACGCGCTATTACAGTCACTTTTGATTAATACTCTTTGAAAGACATAACCGCCCCTGTCCCTTATTCTCCCAGCAATGGGTTAAATTCGATCCACGACTTTTCCTCAACAAAGATGGCTTTGATATTAAATAACCTACGAAGGTTGATATGTCATTAAACAAAGAAAAGAGTATCTCTTGTAAAGGAAAAGAAAACGGTAATTTTCTAAGCTTTGCATAAAAGCAAGTAATTCAGCTACCCGGTGAGAATCGAACTCCTTCTCAATATTCTGTTAGGCTAAAACCCTATCTTCTCCACAACGCGAGGCGTCTGTGATAAGAAAGAAAGAAAGAAAGTAAAAAAGAAAGAAAGAACATTCATAAACAAACATTAAATAATTGATTACATAAAAATCTGAGTTCTTGTAATTTGCATAAAGTGAACATGTTTATGTAAATCAAGTCGCTGAAATTTAAAATGGATGATTTTTCCTCGATTCATTCCCCGACTGAATTTATCTGTTGCAAAGAAAGCGCTGAGCGGCCATTTTATTTTTGCATCCCATCAATTCGGTTTTATGGGACTTTTCTTTTTGTCTTTCTTTTTTTGGCCTTCTACCACACACAAACACACACACACACACACACACACAAACACACATACACATACACACATACGCACACATACACACATTCACACACACATACTCTCACACACACACATACGCACACATACTTACATACACACACATACGCACACACACACATACATACACACACATACGCACACATATTCGCACACACACACATACACCTCCAGCAAAATCCCGACTATTTAACTCGGGGTTTGTTTGTATTTTGGCGCGAGTAGTGTTCTCGATTGGGTCGGAGTTTGAAATCATAAAGTTTGAAAAAAAAAAAAAAAAAAGAAAAATTATAAAAGTAAACAGAAAAAATAAGATAAAATACTATAAAAAAAAAGGATATATTAATAATTCAAAGAAAGTGATTCTTACGATATTTGTTTGTGCAGTTCTGAAAATTTTAGTGATGGCGTTTTTGTTTTACGATGGGAATTCAAAGAATGATAATAAAAAGAAAAACAAAAAGATGTCGAAACAAATAAGCGGGAGAAAGAATTGAATTTCGGAAGCTTCGAAAACATAACAGCGTATCTAAAACACCCAGGCGCATGCCCAAAGATCTGAATACTGACATGTTGCCGCCAATCTCACAATTTGTAAACAGACTCCAAAACATATACAAATCCACACCAACATACTCAAACATAAATGAGTAGTTGCTTTTAAAGGCATGTCAGTTCGGCTTGGGTTATTTCATACCTAGCATTCAAGAAATTCTATAGGTTTATATGTAGAGTTTAACTCTGTGAGGTTTTGTTCGGCTTCTTTGCTTAACGGCAAATTAACGCCTGAGGGTTATTTAATGCAAAAGTCATCCTTGCAAAAGAACAGTATGTATTTACCAACTCCTCCGCACGAGCATTATGTGACACAAGGTCAGTTTTTCAAGTGGACTTTGACGCAGAGTTTTCCTTCTCCTAGACCGGTTGCAATTGCAAGGCTAAAGAGGCAGTCTGCCCTATTATTTTTACCCATGACTTCGAATAGAATAGGAGGATTCATACCTTTCTTAAGCGTAATAGAACTTTATGAAATGCAAACAGCTTCGTCCAGGAGTTGAACGCGGGTATCCGTGTCCATTTCCTATGACAATTTCCATTACATTACAAGCGCCTCCAAAAGAACAGTAACAGTAAAGTTGGCGACCGTAGTCGAGGGCGACCAGAAGGTTCCCTTTTCAATAGCTACTACAAGGTACCGAGGTGTCCGTGGTGTAATTGTTATCGTCGTAGGATATGGACACGGCGATTCGAGTTCAATTCCTGGACGAGACTGATTGCATTTCACATAGCACTAATACCCTTGGGAAAGGTATGAATCCAAATATTCTCCCTCCATCTATGGGTAAATAGTAGGGCAGACTAGGTTCTTTAGCCTTGGTGAGGCGACTAGTCTAGGAGAAGGAAAACTCTGAATTCAAACCTGTTAAACTCAGCTTAAAAATTGACCTTATGTCATATCCTGCCCGAGCGGAGGGGTTGGTGAATAGGACTAAACCGAGGGGTAGGGGAGGGCGCTACTCAATTCCCTGGAATTCTCCACTTTACCCTTGACACTTACTTAATATTGCCGAGTATTAAGCAAGGAGGTATCAAGTACGATTTTTAAAGTGTTTGGTATGACGCGACCTGGGATTGAACCCCGGTCTCCCAGACCATTGGCGAACACTCTACCCAATAGGGCAAAAAACAGTTGTGGTACTATTTTACGGATATGTGGGGAGAATAACCAGGTTCACATTTTGCCCAGTGGTATTAGTCCTCAATAACATTAATCCCTGGTCGCGTCATACCAAACACTTTAAAAATGGTACTTGATACTTCCTTGCTAAATACTCGGCAATATTAAGTAAGTATCAAGAGTAAAGTGGATTATAGTCCAGGATGTAAGACATCACGCCACGATGACTTCCCTACATTTCCGGGTAATTTCTTAAGAGTCTTTTACACAATTATATGATATCCCTATCTAATAAAGAATAATTTGAAAATGTGTCCATTTGACTCATAGATTGGGACCCTAAAAAGTACAACCAATCTTAGAGTGGACCGGGGAGTAATGGCAATGAAGGAGCAACCCATAGCCCCAGAACTCCGAAACTGAAGCCTCAAAATCAAATGAAGTTTAGTGTCTAACACAGGGGACCTCCTTTCAGAGGGCCAACTCACCAGCAGAGGATACAGTTACCGTATTTTAAATCTCATCTACGGGATGGATAGACACACACACAAACACTTGCATATATATATATATATATATATATATATATATATATATATATAAGTATAGATTACATTGTACGTACATCTTCATTTTTAATGTTGTTTGTGATTTTTAAAAACGCGTTTACTTTCGGCCATTGATGTCATTACGAGCTTACAGAAACAGTTACAATAAGCGCGTAATGACATCAACGGTCGAAAGTAAACGAAGATGAACGTCCAATGCAATATCTACTTTTAGTTGATCTGGCGTATATATATATATATATATATATATATATACATATAATTCTTTTAAATACCCTATCGAGTGGCAAAAGCTGTTTGGTAGAACCAGGAGTGGCAGTACCTTCTTGAGCTACCGAAACTGTGATATCACCGCTGGTTGGCAGCTGATGAGGGCAGGGTATTGGACGTTCTTTCACACGTTGTATGATGAAAATAATTATATATATTTTTAAAAAGAAACAACAATCTGACACAGGATAATAAATTTATTTCCATCCTGTTAAAAGCATTGATATAAATCAATGCTCTAAAAGAAATTAACATGACTTTATCAGATCAAATACAAAATGGAAATAACAAATTTGAAATATATATATATATATATATATATATATATATATATATAAAGTAAATAAGGGCAGTAAACATCCAAAGAATGAGCGTCCAACGCACGGCTATTTAACACAAATTATACCTGCAGAGTAATTTATATATTTTTTGTATAAAAAAAATTTAGAAATTGTATTCCATTATACTATACAATACAATTTCTATATTTCTGGTTTTTAAACAATATATATATATATATATATATATAATATTTATTTTCTTTATTTTCATACCTATTTCTATTACTCTAGTTGTATGAAAAGAATCATAATGCAATTTGTATGTAAAAAATATTACACAAATGGATATCTGGGGAAAAATTGCTAAAAAATAAAGGAAAGACTAAAAACATACGTGCTGCTGGAAAATAATCAACCAGCACCGCAATGCCTAGCCAAAAGAAAAATCACCGACAGGGTTACCAAAGCTTATACGTAAAATTGCTTAAGAACCTTACTAGACCAAAACTAAAATATCTTAAAGAGCGAGATACTAACTACCCAGGTTTCCCTTACTGGGTCATCTGGATAATGTTGACCAAGGACGGCTGTGTTATATAATTAAGGAATGATTTTTTTTAATATTAATCATTTTCGTTAATTACATTTCATCATTCCGTTTGGTAGGGCTTTGAACTATTCGGCACTTAGTCCAGATGCATAGCCAGTTGGTGCAGTTTTACGCTCGCGCGCAAAGGATATGACGATCACCATCTGTTATAATAAACCCCCAGAAAGGAAATGAGGTTGGAGTGTAGATGACGTCATGCCCAGAAGAGATGATCCTGAGAATTTGAGGATTTTGAAAAGACGTCCGTTGGGTTTTCTACCGTTGAGGCATGTTGTTGAGTTTTTCGGATCTCCACCGGCAGAGATGAATTGAGATCTTAAACATCACAAGATGCGCCGCGCGTTGAGGTGGGGTCAGCATAGTATGGTGAGCATAGGTTTTTAAGAATTGTGTCTCTCTCCTCGTATCGCCATGGATCGAAGGAAGGAATTAATAAACCCGTTCGTATCCGAAACGACAGAATCCCCCTGTGCATGTATCTGTGTCGGTATTATTATTACTGACATCACCAAAAATTATACATCAATTGGCCCAAACGACATTGTATGAGCAAATCCGGTTTGTAGATATTTATTATTTAACCTGTGTTGTAGCGTTTTATTCGTTTCTATAAGTAGCAGCAGTAGCTAAAGATATTCAAATTGATTCTATTGAGTTTGGCTTACGAGGATAACAATTAGTTATGTAAGTTTCATTAACCAATTCCCGCCGGATACAATAAAACCCATTCGGCAACAGGAAAGGGCATATACAAAGCTATGTAGACAAAAATGTCTATATTGTTCAACAAAATGAATGAAGAAATGTTGCCCAAATACACACACACGCACACGTGTATATATATATATATATATATATATATATTTATGTGTGTGTGTATGTGAGTTTGTGGTTGGGCATCAGTCTTTCATTTAAGGATGTGTGATTGAATAATAATGAAACATTTTGTCTTTATAATTTTATTAAGATCCTTTCACGTTTCCTGATATGTCTTGGTTTCAGATTGGAATTGGCGGAAAAATTTACCGAAATTTTCTCTAGCGCTTTCGAACCTTTCATAGGCCATCATCTTTATATATGCAAACAACCCTTGATGATGGCCTATGAAAAGTTCGAAAGTTCTCGGGAGAATTTTGGTAAATTGATCCATTTCCAATCTGAAACCAAGACACTTATTAGAAAACTTGAAAGGATCTTAATAAAATTTTACTGATAAAATGTGTCTTTATATAAATATATATATATATATATAAGCACACGCACACACACACATATATATGTGTGTGTGTATGTGTGTTTGTGTGTTTACTTGAGCAGCAGTCTTTCGTTTTAGCATGTTTGATTAAATAATAAAGACACATTATGTCTGTCTATATTTATTTTATGAAGATCCTATCGAGTTTCCTGATAAGAATCTTGGTTTCAGGTTGGAATTGGCGGATGAATTTATCGAAATTTTCCCGAGCACTTTCGGACCTTTCATAAGCGATCGTCTTTATAGATGCAAGCACTGGTCGCGCTATTACGTTCACTTTCGGACGTATACTCTTTGGAAAGTTATGATCCCACCTTATCCACAGCTATGGGATTAATAGTAATAAAAAGTAAAGTTGGCGACCGTGGTCGAGGATGACCCAAAGGCTCCCTTTTCAATATCTACCACACCGAGGTGTACGGGAAGGCGCTACTCCATTCCTCTGATTGCTCCACTTTACTCTTGACCTTTACTTTATAGAGCTGATTGCTAAGCTGTTATATAATTACAGAATGATTTTTTTTATATTAATCATTTTTCGTTAATCATATTTTATCATTCAGTTTGGTTGGGCTTTGAACTATTCGGCTCTTAGTTCAGGTGCACAGACATTGGGTACAGTCTACACTCATGTGCAGAGGATATGACAATCATAATTGTCATAATAAACCCCTGATAGGAAATGAGACTAGAGTGTGAATGACGTCATGGCCGGTAGCGATGGCTGAGAATTTGGAGACAAGATGCCTAATTGAGAGCCAGCGGTAGACAGAGGGATTTGGGCCCTCAGTGACCCACAGACATTGGGTACAGTCTACACTCATGGGCAGAGGATATGCCAATCATAATTGTCATAATAAACCCCTGATAGGAAATGAGACTAGAGTGTGAATGGCGTCATGCCCGGTAGCGATGGCTGAGAATTTGGAGACAAGATGCCTAATTGAGAGCCAGCGGTAGACAGAGGGATTTGGACCCTCAGTGACCCACGGTTGAGCAACCCAAAGCCAAGATGAGAAAGAAGTACTGCTATGGTCGCGAGAAGAACTTTGGATCAAAATAACAGTCTGCCCTCGTCTCCAGCTCATCTCTCACACACAACAACCATCACCCTTTCGAGAATAAAGTGTGAGAGATTATTTTTTTATAAAGAGGTGTCCGTTCGTTTATTGAAGTTCGTCATTATTGTTGACTATATTTTCGGTTATATTTATGTATGTGGCTATACAACAAAGCAAGGCGGCGTCAAGTACCATTTTTTTGCGTCTTTGGTATGACTTGACCTGGGATTGAACTCCGGTCTCTGGACTAGTGGCAAATGCTCTATTCATTAGGCCAATGGCCAGTACTACATCTATACTTCTGTAAGGGTGGCTTTGGGATGAAATATTCCACAAAGTTTGATATGCCATAAAACAAAGTAACCAGTCCAAACTAAATTATTTTGTATTGGATAGGAATTCTTGATAACACATAACCGTAGTTAAAAAAAAAAAGAACAAAAAACTCATAAAATAGAACTATACTGAAAATATAAAAACGACCGTAGAATGAACGAGCTTCACTAATCTTGAGGCATAAAGTAACCCTAGACGCGTTGACTGATCGCTAAAAGGATAAAAGCAAGCAATGATATACCATGATTTCCGAATTAGTAATGAATCTAGAATTTATTCTAAAGACTATTTTCTTTCAATACTGCAGAACATGTCTTATGAATTTAAAAGATAATTCCATCTTTATAGCAATTTGACTTTTTAGAGCGAAACAATCGGATTGTTTAAGGTCCTACTCCATATTTAGGAACATAGCTATCATCATTTTCGTGATATCAGAAAGTATGTTTCTCCTTTAAAAAAAAAAGAGGTCTTTTACAGACATAACAGTATTTCTTCTGTATTTTCGGAAGTTGTGCCTCCTTGTGATAATAAATATGGGAAAATTCCATCAATACTGCCATTTTTTGGTTTAGTTTCTTTGTTTTAGTGGCATATAAAACTTTGGGAGTGATTTAATGCCAAAGCCATCCTTGTAGAAGAACAGAACTGGAGGCTATTCAACCGATTATTAGCGGGTCCATATGTTTCCCAAGGATATTAGTTCGAAAGGGAACCTAATTGCGCAATTGGAGTTTGAAATTTCTCATTAGGGTTTGGCAGTCCAGTATGAGAGCAACTACGACACGGAGATTCTTCCAATTTTTTTTTTTTTGTAAGGTTTCTTGTTTAATGGCAAATCAACTTTCATGGGTTATTTGAAGCGAAAATCATCCTTGTAGAAGGACAGTGACTGCAGTCCGACCCACAGGGTCAGTATACACTTCGGATGACTGTATTCGCAGGAGGTGCTCGTGGTGTAATGGTTATCGTCGTAGGAAATGGACACGGCAATACGAGTTCAAATCCTGGATGAGACTGATTAATTTCACATAGCACTAATACCCTTTATCCAAAAATTCTCCTTCCACCTATGGGTAAATAGTAGGGCAGACTATGACTTCAGCCTTGGTTAGACAACTAGTCTAGGAGAAGGAAAACTATTAAAGTCTTCTTAAAAATTGACCTTGTGTCATATCCTGCCCGAGCGGAGGGGTTGATAAATATTGTATTCGCTGGTATACAAATCAGGTTTGGTGTCTTGGCTTGGTGGTAGTCGGTCGACGCTGCATGATGCGAGTGCCAGGTAAGCCAAGAATTCGTGTCTCAAGGCCGAGACCGTGGTTTATCGCCTGGAGCCTAAGGCGCCCCATTTTGTATTGCATACTGACCCTTGTATTGCATACTGACCCTTGACCGAACCGTCAATCAGAGACGCATCTGTGTAAATAAGCAGAAGATTACGTGATCTACTCGGAATTTGTAGGCGTTACGAAATGATATATTCAGATGCCTACAGCAGTTGAGTAAGTTGGAGTCAGTGAGGACCGAGTCAGAGCCAGCTTGTAGTCAGTGAGAATGCCCCGCTGGGACCTGTGGCCGGCACCAAGCCTCCAGTTGAGCAACCCCGGTCGAGAAGCAGAAGAAGTGCTAAGTGGGGTCTTGAAGATAACACAGCGTGCTATGGTCAAGAGAAAAATAAGTTATAGGTCAATATAGCCATCTGTCTTGTCTCTCTCCGTCCGTCTGTCTTACACACCACTGACGCTTCAACCCCATACGAAAGAATACAAAGACAGATATATGTTTTTATAAAGAAGCGTTTCGGTCATCCTTCATTCATGTATATTCTATTATCATGAGTATACACTATTTTGGGGAATTTCAACGGGGCTCGGGGCATTTTTGGAACCTCGGGGCATGTGTAGGATATGTTCCTGCGCCTGGCACCCACAATAAAAAGGGACACTCAATAAATAGCAATAGAGTTATTTAACATATAGTTGGGATCTAAGATGAACCCACTTTTAAAACTAACAACAATGTCATAATACGTTAACCACTTCACGATAGAACTATTCTCAAACTTGCTAGATTATGGCGTATGGTGTCGTAGTAAATAATTTTGGATATATTTTATAAGATATGATTTGGTTTTCTTTGGATTTGTGACATATATATATATATATATATATATATGCATTATCATTCACAGACTGACTGTTTTGTAGTATCCCAACTCTTCAATGTCGCTAGACGTGTAGGACGTTTGAAGCTGGATTCGAAACCCACCAAACTTTACTTTAGACTTAGTATCATAACGCTCAGCCAGCAATGAACCACGTCAGTCTGGGAATTATAAGTAGTAGTTATTATATAGTAGCTTTCGTTTGCTTACATTTTTGATTTACCGGATACCAGAGTGCTCAATTCATTCGAAGAGCTTGCATTATGCGAGTGGCATCCGTAAATTCCTTTGACAGTGTGTTCAATCCCCGTTGGGGAGCGTATATATTGTGATCCACAGACAGACTGTTTCGTTGTATGACGACTATTTGTTAATATGCCATGAAAACCAACCAAACCAAATTATATATATATATATATAAGGAGGATTTGGCCTTAAATAAACTGCAATGATTGATATGCCATAAAATAAAAAAAACAAATCGTATATATTTAATATATAAATATAAAGAGAACATAGCATTAAATAGCCTATTATCTTTGATATGCTATAAAACCCAAACAAACCAAGTCATATATATTTGATATAGATGTATGAAGAGGATTTGACATTAAGTGACCTACTCTTGTAGATATGACATAAAATCCGACCAAACCAGATTCAATATATATATGTATAAAGAGTATTTGGCATTAAATAACCAACAATGTTTGATACGCCATAAAACCAAACGAAAGCAAATCGCTTTCCTCCCTCAATTTGTATATTTCGAGAACTTCAAACGGTCTCTTTGAAGTTTCATGTTCACATAGCCTATTTCTAATTAAACACCTATAAGTTTTTTTTCTGGATATCCTAAATATTATTATAAACTTTTTTTTGGAATATTCCTTAACTAAAAAAATCTTTCACCCAATTTAACGAGACGAGCTAATTCAAACATTTGACTGAGGTTCATTAACCATTTGACGTTTTAGTCATTTAATTGTGAGTGCGGCCCGGTCGGCTGTGGCTGTAGAATACACCCACTGCTTCTCCGTTGAGGGATAAGACACCCACAACGAGTCTCCTACACATGACATTAAACAGGCTGTTGCTGATGCTTCAGCCATGTTGGAGATTTGAGTGTACCCCTTTATTGCCATAGCCCCCAGGTCTACTCTGACCCGGAGTAATAACATCTGGTCGGGTCATATCTATGAGTTAAATAGAACGAAATAATGTACTTATGCTAAACTGTTTTTTTTTAATATACAGCTGTGTGACACTATGTAGGTGGTCCGCCAAACAGACGATCACTTTGTTTTGGCGCAAAACCAGACAAAGGGTTTGGACTCGAGATCTCCACGCGAGCGGAAGTAGGAAGGGAACGCCAGTCGAGACAGTTGGAAGAAGGAACCCACAGAAGGCGGTTGGCGACGGGCAAGGCAGAAGGGCAGTTGGCAGTCAACACCGGACAGCTGAAGAGATCAGTCGGCATGAGATAGGGTCCAGCAGCAGGGAGGGAAGACCAGTCAAGATGAGTCAGCACTCCTCGTGGTTTGTAGAATTTTCGCTAGAAATACACGCTAGCGTTAGTTTACTGGGAATGCAGTGTCACAGCTTAACCTTCTTGCATTTGAGTTGACCCAAGTCTTGTTCGTTTGTTCTTTGTTCTTTTTCTCCCACTCTCTTGATTGTATTTCTTGTGGCCATTAGGTAATGTGCGATACCCCCATCGGAACCACTAGATGATCACCGGCCAAGATTGAAATGGTTTTAAGAAATTGATGTAACGGTGGACCGAGGGGGTATTTTCACAGCTGTTTATATGTATAAAAATTGATTTCATCAACAGTGTATACTGTGATCTCCACCTCTGGAGATCGAACCAGAGACGACAGATGAGACCTAATAAGATCGAAACAGCTGTGCAGTGTTTCCGTATGTAATGGGTTAGTGTTTGCCGGATTTTCTGGTCATGGAAATTTAATTCACAATATAATTCCTCTACTAAAAAAACAAAAACGTTTTGTTATTAAATAACCTACAAGAGTTTATTTTTATCATTGAGGCTTTTCGAACTATTGTCTTCATCTTTGTTGTTATTTCCAGCACGTTTAGGCCGATATGTCCTCCGGTCTTCTTCAGGTGATTGTCAAACTCGGGAACCTCCATGGAACTTTGAACTACGTCCTTTATTGAATCCACGGGGGTCGCCTGTTCTCATTCTGTCAACCATAACCGGGTACAAGTGTTAAGTATCCCTTTATTGTTACTCGCCTGCAGTCAGGATTGAACCTGCAAGATGAAGACAATAGTCCGAAAACCCTCAATGATAAAAATCATCAAGCTTCGTCTCAGAAATTTCGACCATTACAATAGTTGATACGCTTTAAAAGCAAACTAAACCAAACCTATCTAATATAAATAATTTGCACATGTTTTCAAGTATTCCTATCTAATAAAAATGATTATATGGTTTCAAGAGCATCCCGAAACACAACATGTTAGTCATTGGCGGAGACATGAATGCCCAAATCGGGAAAAACAGAAACAACAAATACAGCCTCCACAACACGTCAAATAGGAATGGGCAACATCTAACAGATTTCATGATTGAAAATAGATTAGCATGCCTCAATACAAACTACCAAAAAAGGGAGAGCAAGCTATGGACATACACGTCCGCAAACAATACTAAAGCTCAGATAGACTACGTCCTTATAAACAAGAAATGGAAAAATAGTGCAATGAATTGCGAGGCATACTCCTCTTTTGAGGGTGTGTCCACCGATCACCGAATAGTCACGGCGAAAATACGGTTAAGCCTACGAAAAAACGCCAAACGAACAGCGACCACCAAACACTATGACTAGGCCCTATTGAACAACAGAGATATAAGAGATAAATACGTATTAGAATTAAGAAACATATTCGAAACACTACAAGAAAAGACCGAAAAAAGTACACCAAACGACGAATATGAAAATTTCGTCAATGCACACCTCGAGGCAGCAGCGAAATGCATTCCAACAAAACTCAAAACTAAATTTAGAGTCCCATGGGAAACTTTAGCAGTGAGAGAAAAACGTGCACTAGTGAAAACAGCCTCCAAAAACTATCGAAAAAAACCAACAAACACAAATGCCTTAAAACTAAAAATGGCACAATATCAATTAGCAGGCATATATATAAAGGAACAGACAGAATACATTCAAAATCAGATAGATAAGATTAGAGACTCGGTGGAAGATAGACAATCTAGGATAGCCTGGCAAACAATAAACGAAGTGAGTAGAAGAAAGAACACAGCCAAAGCAAAACTGAAAGCAGCAAACCAACAAGAAAGAATAAAACTATGGAAACATCACTTCGAAAACTTACTTGGAAACCCACCGAAAATAACACATGAACCAATCACCAGAATAATTAGCAAACAATTAAACATTAAACTAGGACCGTTCACACAAGAAGAACTCGACTCGGTTCTCAGAAAAATTAAAAATAGGAAAACTGCAGGGCTGGACGAAATTCCCCCGGAAGTATGGAAGACCAGACAATTCGACGACATACTGCTCCGACACTGCAACGCAGTATACAATCAAAATCCGATAGGTAGATGGATGAAGGGATGCATACTCCCCTTCCCTAAAAAGGGGGACCTCAGATTAGCCAAAAACTATCGAGGCATAACACTTACATCCATAGCAGCCAAAATCTACAATGCCCTACTACAAAACCGCATAGAACCCAAAATCGACAACATACTTAGAAAAAACCAAAATGGCTTCCGAAGAAATAGATCCACGACCTCACAAATATTAACCATCCGTAGAATCCTTGAAGGAGTACGGGCAAAAAACCTACAAGCGACATTAATATTGGTTGACTTTACCAAGGCTTTCGATTCAATTCACAGAGGAAAGATGGAACAAATCCTTCTAGCGTACGGCATACCTAAAGAAACCATAGCGGCAATAACGATTCTCTATAGAAACACTACAGTAAAAGTACGATCACCAGATGGAGACACAGAATACTTCGACATTGTAGCAGGAGTACTACAAGGGGACACGCTGGCTCCGTACCTCTTTATCATTTGTCTAGACGACGTACTTAGAACATCGATTGACAAAATCAAAGAGAATGGCTTTGAACTGACGAAGAAAAGAAGCAGAAGGTACCCCGCAACAACAATTACCGACACTGACTACGCCGATGACATTGCGATACTGGCAAATACACCTGACTAAGCCGAAATACTACTGCATAGTTTGGAACGAGCAGCAGCAAGCATAGGCCTCCATGTTAATGCACACAAAACGGAATATATGTGCTATAATCAAACGGGGGACATCTCCACTCTAGAAGGAACCCCTCTTAAACTAGTAGACAAATTCACTTACCTAGGAAGCAGCGTCGAATCAACCGAAAAGGACATCGAAACGAGGTTAGCGAAAGCATGGACAGCTATCAATAGGCTATCGATTATATGGAAATCAGACCTAACCGATAAAATGAAACGCAGTTTCTTCCAGGAAGCGGTCACATCGATACTGCTATATGGCTGCACTACATGGACGCGAACAAAACGGCTGGAGAAGAAGCTAGACGGCAATTACACAAGAATGCTACGTGCAATCTTAAACAAGTCCTGGTGGCAACACCCCACAAGACACCAACTGTACGGCCACCTGTCTCGTATCACGAAAACTATTCAAGTTAGACGAACCAGACATGCAGGACACTGCTGGAGAAGCAGGGACGAACTCATAAGTGATGTACTCTTATGGACCCCTACACATGGCCGTGCAAAAGCAGGACGACCAGCACGAACATACATTCAGCAACTATGTGAGGATACGGGATGTTGTCCTGAGGACCTGACTAGGGCGATGAACGATAGGGAGGAGTGGCGAAAGAGGGTCAGGGATATCCGTGCTACCAGCACGACATGATGATGATGAAATATTTACTATTTGGTTGGGTTGGGTTGGGTTGGGTTTTATGGAGCATCAAACATTGTTGGTTATTTAATGCCGAATCCTATCTTAAATGTGTATCGAATGTAATGTATTAGATTTGTAAAGATATTTTCAAGATTCATGCAGTTAAATGGTTTCAAGTATAGCTATGTATTATTAAGAATTCAATTAAAAAAGTTAAACGATCCAACCCTTTGATTTCAAACAATTCAATTTCGCGTAGGTGGTTTGGTTTGGTTTGGTTTGGTTTGGTTTTATAGGACATCAACCATCGTAGGTTATTAATGCCAAATCCGTTTTATACATCATAATAGTTCTATTTCAAGCAATTCTATTTTGTATGGGTATAGTTATTTTTTTGTATAATCACATTTAAATGTCAAAACAGTTCAATCTCAATCAATTCAGTTTAGCATACAAAAACATTTCAAACAATTCAGTTTAGCAAAAGTACGCAGTTTATCCTATTTGAATCAATTCACTTTAGTATAAGTACACTCTTTTGTTCTATTTGACCCATAGATAGGACCCTATCAGATGCTGCCACTCCGAGCCAGAGTGGTCCTGCAAGCTATGGTATTGAATGGATACTCTGCATTCTCACTGACTGTTCAGCGGACTGTCTGGCATTCGTGCCTTACGGTTAATGCTGCATGGCAGACTTGAGACCAAAAGGCCTCCGTGTTTGGTTGGGCCACCTTCGGGTGGGCGAGCTGCAACATTGACACCCCCCTGTATAGCACTCGCTATTTGCAAGCATACGTGGCTGGACCCAGATTTGGGTCCAAGACCAACTAGGCTCATCAGGCCCACATTGCACTAGGTGGTTCGATGACCAGCATAGACCACCAGGGCTCGAGCCTTGGTTCGTGTCCGACCTTCCCCTACCCTACACCCCACTATAGTCGAACTTCAGGTCATTGACCTTGTGTCAAGTCCTGTCTGGTGGGAGGCAGAGACAAATATTGGATACTCCGCATTCCCCAAAATTTCAGCATTTGCTAAGCCCAAGCATGATATTATTATGTGTCATATACCAGGATACTCTTTGCGGGAGGTCTTACCCCTCAGCAGTGATGCAGCCATTTTATTCTACAGCTCCAGCCGACTTCTTTCGCAACCTGGTAACGTTCGTGAACATTGTATACCGCTCTGATCCTACGTAACTGAGTACTTCTGCTAGTTGTGCATATTTCTACTTCGTTTTGACGCAAAATGAGGCCTTTTGTAAAGATTCGGAAATTTAAAATTAAAATGGTGAAAACGATTTGCAAATAGATAACACTGTTTACTAGAGAGCAAAACAAATATTTGTGTTGTGGTTGTTTTTAAATCTAAATTTAATTTTTTATTTCTTTGTTTTATTCTTGTTTATAATATTTATTTATTGGTTTGTTTTATTTAATTATCTATTTATTTATTTATTCCTTTTTTTTTTTTTTTTTGGTTTTAAATGGAAATTACGAAATTTAAAAATTGTTACATGTCATTTGTCTTTTGAATAATCAGGTAAACGATTCCAAGTTTAAATGTAGTCAATTTTATAAATACATTCTAAATTTGTTTTTAATGTCCTTGATGAAATTTTAGTTGAGGTGTTAGAGCTTCGACAATTTATGATAATCGCTGGAAAATTGTTATGAAAATTGTGTGTTTTCAATCTCAAATCGATGACAGTTTATTTGATGAATTAAAATTACCATATGTTTATGCCAGTCATAATATGACACGTAAGATTAATAACTTTTAGTATTTCCCCTGGATTTATCTATCGTTTACGATAATTTTTTAATCCTCTGTGCAGTGGTTAGCCGAGATTAAATTGTCACTGTGAACCAAGTTCAATTCCTTGACTAAGCTGTTTGCATTTCAAATATCGCTATTACCCTTTACAAAGGTATGGATTCACTTATTTTTCCTTCTGTCAATGAACAAATAATAGAACAGACTTGGTTCTTTAGTCTTCGTATTTTTGCCCAGTCGGATGGGGCTGCAGAATACACCAACTGCATCTCTGCTGAGGGAGAAGACTCCCCGAAAGAGTGTTCTAGATATGTCACTAAACAATCTGATGTTGAGGCTCCAGTAATGCTGGAGATTTGGGGAATACGGAGCACCCACTTATTGCAATCATTCCCAGGTCCACTCTAATCTGGACTTGTAGCACAAGATAGGGTCCTATCTATGGGTCAAATAGAAGTAAACTATATACTTATGTGCCCGTGGTGTAATGGTTATCGTCTTAGGAAATGGACACAGCGACTCGAGTCCAAATCCTAGACGAGACTAATTTCATTTCACATAGCACTAATACCCTTAGGAAAGGTATGAATCAAATTATTCTCCCTCAAGCTATGGGTAAATAGTAGGGCAGACTAGGTTCTTCAGCTTTGATGAGGCAACTAGTCTAGGAGAAGGAAAACTCTGAATTCAAATCTGATAAACTCCGCTGAAAGAAATTGGATTTGTGTCATGTCCTGCCCGAGCGGAAATGTTGGTAAATACGATTTACCTATGTTAAACTGAATTGTTTAAAATAAAACTGTTTATGTGTATAAAACCGGCCATTGGCATGATGGTTAGAGTGTTCACAAATGGCCCGGGAGACCAGAGTTCAATTCCAGGCCAAGTCATACCAAAGACAGAAAAAATGGTACCTGATGCCTCAGAATTATGAGGAAGGTATCATGGGTAAAGTAGGGTAATCTTGGGAACAAAAGTAGCGCCCTCCCCTAAATCTTGGTGTCGTAGCTATCGAAAAGGGAGCCTTTGTGTCACCCTCGACTAAGCTCTCTAACTTTACTTACTATATGGGGTGTCCTCGTGGTGTAATGGTTAAAGCGATGGACTGCGGAATCGTAGTACGCAAGTTCGTACTCCAGTCGGGCTATTACGTTCACTTTCGGGCAAATACCCTTGGGAAAGGTATGAACCTCTTAATCCTCCCAGCTATGGGTTAAAAAGTACCACTACTGTTCTTCTAAGAGAATGGCTTTGGCATTAACCTAAAAAGGTTGATATGCCATTAAACAAAGAAACCAAACCAAACCAAACCTTTACTTATTATATGTATAAAAATAGATTAGGCATTTAAATAAACTTCAAGGGTTGATATGTCATAAAATCAAACCAAGCTAATCTCTTGATATTCCGAAAGGTCTAAAATAAGAAAAACTCTAGATTCAAACCTGTTAAAACTCCGCTAAGAAATTGAACTTGTGTTGCATCCTATTTGTGTGGAGGATTCAAGTAAATACATATTTGTACTTGATACGAATAGTAGAAATCATACAACAGTATGCAAATTATTTGTGGGCGGGGAATCACTATGCCGTAAAAGCATAGGTGATGAACAACGACATCGTAATGAGCGAGTTTGAATGCTTCGGACTTATAATCTTAAGAAAAATATGAATCCTCATATCTCCCAATCATTGGTTATATAATAACTCCCCTTCTTCTACAAGAATGCCATTGACATTAAATCTCCAAGGAAGGTCGGTATACCAATAAATAAAGTAACGCAACCAAACTGAATCAAATATGATCTTATATGTTCTTGTTCTTGTTCTGTGTCCACCGTCAGCGATGAGGACAACCTGATCATCCTTATGATTGAAGAAGGCATCAGTGATTGTGCAGATGACTAATGAGACCAATCTGTGCGCGGAAGAGTCTTGGCCAATGAGAACAAGGAATGGTGGTGACAGTGCCTTTTCTAAGTTTCCTGCGCAGCTCAGTTGCTGCGTTTCTTCTGGTTTCACAGACTTTCGTTCCACGTTTGACATCTTCACACAATTTGTTTCTATCCTACGCCAGATATTCCTGGCAATTAGCTCGATACCAAAAGAATTCATGGAAATATTCTGCCTGTCTTAGAAGCGCTTTTTTTTCTGGCCTCCTTGGAAGTGCTTGCCCTGAGATAGTTCACCGTAGAGCAGTTTCGTCTGGAGGCGGTGATCTTTCGTGCGAACAACAAGGCCAGCCCAACGAAGCTGTGATTGCATCTAGATGGTGTAGATGCTGCGAAGAGAAGCTCGAGTTAAAACTTCTGTGTCGGGGATGTATTTTTGCCATATGATATCGAGAATCTTCCTCAGACAGTTCGTGTGAAACTGGTTTAGCTTCTTTTTATACCGCTGATAAGTTGTCCACACGTTTCACAGCCATAAAGGAGGATGGTAAGAACGACAACTCGGTATACCTTGATTTTGGTCGCCTCCGCGATACCTCTCGAATTCCACACATTCCTGTTCAATCTGCCAAAGTCTGCACTCGCTTTTTTGAGCCTGGTGTTCACCTCCTTATCCATGACGATAGAATTAGAAAGGGTTGCTGCCGAGGTAGGTTAACTTTTCTACCACCTTCAGTCGTTGTCCCTTGATGATGATTTTGGGCTCAATGTATAGTTTTCCACGCGCTGGCTGGTGCATCACTTCTGGGATTTTTTTGTTTTGTTTTGTTTTTTGTGCTGATGGTTGGGCTAAAATTTTCACAGGACATTGAGAACTTGTCAATAGTGTTTTGCATGTTGGCTTTGGTAGTAGCGTTCAGTGCACAGTTGTCGGCGAACAGGAACTTGTTGATGATATCAGTTTTCACCTTGATCTTTGCTAGAAGACTTCTGAGGTTGAAGACAGAGCCCTCAGTGCGGTAACAAATGTCGATTTTATTATACGAACCATTAATGGCATCAAATAGCATCACAGAAAAAATGATACTGTCAAGAGCGGAGGCCATGAAACATGCCTGCTTCACCCCATTTGAGACGGGAAAGGCTACGGAGCTTTTTCCGTTGTCTTGCACCCTTGCATGCACGCCGTCATGAAATTGTCAAACGATGGCGATGAATTTTTCGGGGTAGCAGTATTTTGCCATGATTCTCCAAAGGCCGTCTCTGCTGACCATGTCAAATGCCTTGGTCAGATCAACATAAGTCGAGTAGATGTCACTGTTCTGTTCTTGAAACTTATCATGCAGCTGTCTTGCAGTAAACACCATGTCAACAGTCTCACATTCCTTACGGAAGCTGCATTTACACTGCATTTACGCTCATGTAAGAGTCTATGTTTGAAATGTTTGTTGTGGCGATTCAGAAGAACTTTGGCTAGGATCTTACCCGAAATTGAAAGTAAGGATATTCTGCGCTGATAATCGCTTGTCTGTCCATTTCCTTTCCATTTGTAAATATGGATGATGGTGGCGTCCTTGAAGTCCTGCTGTAGTTGTTCTTTCACCCATATCAGCTGAATGAGAGTCAGAAGTTTACCCGCCAGCACTGTTCCACTCTCCTTTTAAATTTCCGCAGGAATGGAGTCAGGTCCAGGTACTTTACTGCTGAATACTTGACAGATAGCAATCTGATCATCCCCTAGGGTTGGAGTGACGTCAAGTGACTCGTTCACTTGGACTTGCGGAAGTCATTCAATAGCCTTACATTTGGTAGATGCCCTGCTTAGTACACCGTTGAAATGCTCAGCCTACCCCTCCAGAGTCTTGTTCTTCTCTGATATGAGTTTGGTTCCATCTGCACTCAGAAGCAGAGATGAGCTGGCACAGGTGGGACTGTATAATCCTTCAAACAGCTGTAAGAGTCTTTCATGTCATTCTTGTCAGCGTAACCTTGGATTTTATCAGGTCTAGCGCTCAGCCAGTAATCTTACATTTCGCGCAGCTTGAGCTGAACGTTTCTGCAGATGCTACTAAGAGTGTCTTTCTCGTTAATACACGGTGTATCTTGGAGTTACACTTGGTTGGCAGCGCGCTTTTTCTCTATTTGGGTCCATGATCTCGACATGGTTCTCATCAAACCAGTCTCTGTGTCTTCTGGTCGATGGTTCTAAACACTCCATAGCTATGCAATATATGGTGTCCCGGGGAGTAATCTACGCTGCTTCCACATCTTGCTCATCCAAAAAGATGGTATCAAGCCGCTCATCTAAGACTTTAGCAAACGTTTGCTTGGTTGGAACGTCTTTTAGTTTCGTGATGTTCAGTTGCTTTGGTACTTTTTTGTCCTGTGGTTTTGTTTTAGGCTTGACTGATGCTTAGTTTAGAAATGATTAGTTTCCACAAGAATGGAGTCAGGTCCAGGTACTTTACTGCTGAATACTTGACAGATAGCAATCTGATCATCCCCTAGGGTTGGAGTGACGTCAAGTGACTCGTTCACTTGGACTTGCGGAAGTCATTCAATAGCCTTACATTTGGTAGATGCCCTGCTTAGTACACCGTTGAAATGCTCAGCCTACCCCTCCAGAGTCTTGTTCTTCTCTGATATGAGTTTGGTTCCATCTGCACTCAGAAGCAGAGATGATCTGTCCAGCGTTCTGCACCACACATAGCCCTCATGACTCTCACGTCCCTCCGATCTCTCCGTCCCACAATGACATAGTCGATCAGATTCCTGTGCTTAGAGCGGGGGTGCATCCAGGATTTCTTGTTGCGAGCAAAGTGGTGGAATAAAGTGTTGGGGATTAAAAGATTATCCTTGTTGCATGTCGAAAGAAGCTGTAGACTGTTGCTGTTGCATTTTCCTGTCCCGTGTTTACCCAATACTCCTTTCCAGGGGGCGCTTTCTTATCAAACTCTTATATTATTGTCATCAAGAATGATGAGCTTGCTTTCAGCGGGAACAGCGGAGGTAACATATTCAAAATCTTCATAAAACTTGTCTTTTGTCTCATCCCTGTTGGTCATGGTGGGTACATAGGTGCGAAAGATGGTAGTGAACTTTTTCCCGTGATGAAGTTGAAGTCTCATAGTCATCAGGCGGTCATTCACCTCTTTATAGGGGCTGGCTAACTTGCTTACAAAAGAAGGATTGAAGGCATAGCCCACTCCAGCTTCACGTTTATCATCAGGTGCACGTCCTCTCAAAAAAGAATAGCCTGGACTCTGCTCAATCAGCTCTCCCTTGCCTGCCATCCTGGTCTCACTGAGGGTGGCAGTGTCGATTTTGTACCAAGCAACTTCAGAAGCGATAAGAGTGGTACGTCTCTGAGGTCTATCTGTGTCGTCTCGGTCAATAAGCGTGCAGACGTTCCACGCGAAGATTTTCGGAGGTAATGTTTTTTGCTTCCTTGTTTCTAACGCATTGAAAGAGGTCCTATAGTAAGCCGATCAGGGTAAAGTAGAACAGGCAATGTTTGGGGTAACGTTTCTAGCCATTTCCCTATGCTGTGAACAGTGCTGTCCTATAAAAGCTGCTCAGACATTCAAACGGCTGCCGAATATTACTTCTGCTGATGAGTGACCATATAGCCTGAGTTGCCTGTGTGCGGAACTGCGGCAACGACTATCTAGTGTACCCACACCTGTCGCTTCGTAGCTCGCCTGTCGCGACAGGACTTGAGGTAATTGAATAGGATCAAGGTTGATAGATGAGTTGCTTAAAGTTGTTTAAAGTGAAGTAGATTTGGACAGAGCCAGCCTCACACTCTCGTCCCGGCGGGTCCAATCCAGCGGCAAGACGAGGTTAAAACGGCTGAAGACCAGAAGGGAGCTACTGAAAGGTGACAAATACGCCAGCCAACCGCCTGTGGGGTTCCACTCCTGATTTTCAGTTGGAGTTTACTCCCTTACACCATGGGTAGCTAAGTACTGACATACACCTACCGTATTTGAGGACATTACTTGTTTACATACACATGCATATTACAGAACACTAGCTGTCAAATTAAACGGATCGAAGTTTATAATTCAAGGTAGAAGTAGAGGAATCGAAGTCCATAATTATTAGATTATTATTATTATTACTATTATTATTATTATTATTATTATTATTATTAAACAGTGTCTTTTAAAACTGTTTACCTATCCTACAACTATTACTAATATTGTTGATATGTGAATGCGCAGAAAAAAATGTAATCGTCAGAATTCCAGACGCCTACTTACGATTCAAGAAACCTGACATAAAAAAATCGATGACATGTAAAAGAAAATATACTTGGATAATCCGTGAATAAATGTAAATTACAATTAAAATATATACGAATACTGTTGTTAGAAATATAATAAAATTAATTTGATACAGTTATTGCTAGTCTATTTCCAAAATGAAGTAAATTCAATAGATGAATAAAAGTAATAATTCATTACGTTTGGATTTTTTCTTTTCCTATTTTCTTCATAGACGTTTTACTGAATAGATAAATAAATAAACAAATATGTAAAGCTCAGTCAATTGCACCGAATTCATAATTAACTTAAATATGATATTCTTCATTTTCAATTGCAAGGGTTAAACAGGGAAATATTACCGGTTAGTGAGTTATATTTGTTTTTAAACTAGAGGAATTTATGTATCAGCTTTAGATCTTGAATAATCAAAAAGTAATTTGCCCAGTTTGCTGGTGCTGTAGAATACACCGACTGCACCTCTGCAGAGGGGTAAGAACCACCCCCCAACGAGTGTCCTGATTATGACACTAAACAAACTGATGGTAAGGTTCCAGTAAAACTGGAGCTTTGGGGAATGCAGAGTACCCCTTGGTTTAATGGGGTACTCTGCATGGTTTGCTGTCCCGATGGTTTGGAGAGAGCTGTGAAACCACGAAGATGATTGTGATTTTTGTTTAACTAATATAACGGGTTTCAATGCATCTTCAAGGAAAAAGATCAAATATCCCAACCTTCGATCTGCTATGAGACCCGTCCCTTACTCTGATGATCTTCCTGTACCCATACCTCCAGTGAATAAGGATCTTCTTTCCTCATCAGATGAAGAAATGCCTTCAAGGGAGGATTCTGCCGAGTCAATATCTTTGGAAGATATTGAGTCTACATATTCAGGAACAAGTTGCCATGAGCCACACTGGATTACGCAAGAAGATCTGAATGATCTGGCTCGTGATTTGTATTTGTCAAAACAGCAATCAGAGCTCTTGTCTTCCCGGCTTAAACAGTGGAACCTAGTCCAGGAAGATGTAAGGATCACCAGTTTCAGGAATCGGAACAAATAAGGTCATCGGTCTTCTTATGGGTATGCAAGCGGGCTTCACAAAGTACTGTTGTTTTCTCAGTCTCTGGGATAGTCGAGCTGTATCCAAGCATTAAAGCAGAAAGACTGGGGGTCTAGAAGCACTTTTGTTCCTGGCTAACACAGTCTCAAGGAGAATCCTCTGGTGGACATGAATAAGGTGCTTCTTCCTCCTCTTCACATCAAGCTTGGTTTGATGAAGAATTTCCTGAAGGCTTTACACAAAAATGGTGCTGCCTTCCAACACTTGTCTACTGTGTTCCCAGGTCTTAGTGCTGCTAAGCTCAAAGAGGGCATCTTTGTCGGACCTCAGATCCGAGAAGTGCTGAAGGATATTGATTTTGAGGAGCTTCTTAACTTAAAGGAACTGAGAGCATGGGAAGCATTCAAGTCAGTCTGTAGTGGCTTCCTTGGTAACACACGCGTACCAGATTACCAAGCCTGTACTGAGAAGTTGCGAAAGTCTGACGAGGATATGAGGTGCCGAATGTCACTCAAGATTCATTTTCTCCATTCCCATCACAACTTCTTCCCGCCAAACCTTGGAGCATTGAGTGATGAGCATGGAGGAATATTCCACCAAGACATTATGAAGATGGAGGGCAACTATCAAGGCAAACGGAACCCCGGCATGGTGGGAGACTTCTGCTGGATGCTCTTGCGTGACATCCCGGAGGCAAAATACACCAGATCTTCTAAGAAAACACACTTTTGACTGTCTGTGGTACTATGAATTGTGTAATTGTGACATCCAAGTATATTGATTCAATCAGTGTTCTTTATCTATCCTGTTTTATCTGTTATAAGCTGCTGCAACTCTTGGAATATGCACATATATTCTCTGTTTATACTAAAATGAGACTATTTTAAGGCCAGGGAAACTAGAAGTGATAGAGCAAAACTATTTATAAATTTGAATTCAACACACCCAAATTAACAAAAAACACCTATCCCCATCCTTGCCTAAGACCAACAATTTATTTTTGTGTACCAGTGTTATCATTGTTCAAGAATAAGGCTACTAGAGTTGAGCCCCTGTTATTATCAAACACACTGCGCCACGGTAAGGATTTCACGAGATTGGTTTGCTAGGAATTACACCATGACAGGCCACCTTTTCTGTTTTTGTCCAGTCGGCCACTGGTTATAGAATACACCGACTGTCCTGGATATGATACTAAACAATCTGATTGTGAGGTTCCAGTAATGCTGGAGATTTAGGGAATGCACAGTACCCCTTCATTTCCATTTCTCCCAGGTCCACTCTGGCCTGGAGGGGTAACACCTGATAGGGTCCTATTTATGGGTTAAATAGAACTAAACCATGGTTTCGAGTGTTAATTGTTTTTTTCATTTAAACTGCGTATTTATGCTAAACTGAATTGTTCGAAATAAAACACTTTTGACATTTGAACTGCCTGCTCATGCGCAACTAAATTGCTTGAAATAGAAAATTTGATATTTAGAGAGCGTAGTTATGCAAAAATGAACTGCTTGAAATTAAACTGTTTTAACTATTAAACTGTGTTCTCATGCAAAACTGAATTATTTGAAATAGAACTGTTTTTGATATTGAAACTGTTCTTACGCTAAACTGAATTGTATGAAATAGAAGTGTTTTGACATTTAATTGTGTGGGGACAAAAACAATACTTATATTACACTGAAACGTTTTAATTAGTACTATTTGACGAAACTGAATTGCTTGAAATTGAAATGTTTTGAGAATTAAACTGTGTACATACATTTAAACTGCGTACCTATGGTAAACTGAATTGTTTGAAATGAAACTGTTTTTGCATGCTAAACTGAATTATTTCAGAGAGAACTGTTTTTGACATTTAACTTTGTGTAAACAAAAACTATACTTCTACTAAACATAATTGTTTGAATTAGAACTATTTGACTATATTAAATAGCATGAAAAAAATGTTTTTTATAATTAAGCAACGTACTCATGGCTAAACTGAATTGTCTGAAATAGAACTGATTATCAGTATAAATGAATAAATCAGTATATCAGTATAAAATGGCTTTTGCATTAGATAACCTAAAAAGGTTGATATGCCATAAACCCAACCAACCAACCAACTAATCATCAAATCTTCTGCGTTTAATAAGCTTTTCTCAGTCTAACACACCATTTGCTTAGAGTATATTGTGTTACTAAGGGGTCACCAATTTAAGTATAGAGTGAGCTGTTTGTTGGAAAATGTGATATCTTTAGCAGTAATGGAGCATAAAGCGAATAAAAATATAAAAAGCGTTTAATTGCTGTTAGCTCACCAATGATTGTTATCAAGTCCCGATTGGTTGGTTTCTTTGTTTAATGGCATATCAACTCTTTTTAAGTTATTTAATGCCAAAGCCATTCTCCTAGAAGAACAGTAGTGGTACTATTTAACCCATAGCTGAGAGGATAAGAGAGCTCATACATTTCCCAAGGGTATTTGCCCGAAAATGAACGTAATAGCGCGTCTGGAGTACGAACTCGCGTACTACGATTCCGCAGTCCAACGCTTTAACAATTACACCACGAGGACACCCTTTGTGGTATGTCAGGCCCCCGATTGAGCAGTTGCAGTTGGATATCAGAGCAGTTGGAGATAAGATGCGGTAGAGAAAACCAGGACCCAGAGAGGTTGAGCAGCCCAGGAAAACGGGAAAGAAACGCGGTTATAGCCATAAGAGCGGGGGTCAATATGTTGCGGTTCTGTTCGGTCTCCAACTCCCTCTCACACACCCCTTTCAACTAAAGTGTGAGATATATTTTTCTAAAGAACTGTGTCGCTCATCTTTATTGTGTCGTCGTTATGATTCTGCATGCATGCATATGTGTTTGTGTAGTTGGTCATGGCTATACAACAGAAAAACCCTGACAGATCTACCTGACCGTCAGAAGAAGTTCTGGAGGGATTGTGTCCTTCCTATTTTGTGAATCTTTCAAACACAGCGTGGGCACAGACAGGATTGATAAACGAACTATCGGAAAATCGTATATCATAGTATCACAGGGATTTGCGAATTGTATGTATAAATATTTTCTGGTCATCTTCAGCTGGTTACATGGAAAAAATTATTTAAATAAAAGCCGAGACGAACCTTGTCTCTGGGATTCCAATTATGCGACGATATATCACAGAGTACTAACGAGAAAAATTGTTATAGTCAAACAATGAAGCCTCGTTATCGATAAACTGGCGGTGTTTTTTTTTAAGATTTTATGCAAAATCGGGAATTACTTTCCGAACAATTCAATATCATAAATGATTTGACCAAGCCGAAAAGAGATTCACTGATTATACTTGATATTATTTGATGAATTTAATGCTGTTCTTCGGAAATTTCATGAAGTCAATAAAGAAATATATTTTATAATGTAAATGAGATTTCAGAGTTTTATCGATTATCACAAATCTTCCTGGATTATTTGAGCTTACTCAAAACACAGATAAAAATCTTAAAACACGGATAGTACATAATTACTTTCAAATTTTATCTGAAAGAACGAAGAACGACCTTAATTGTAGATAATAATAATAATAATAATAATAATAATAATAATAATAATAATAAACAAAAAAAAACTAAACAATTGTGAGGAAATGTTCGTTGGGTAGAGGTTAGTGCAATCTTCTTTTAAAAAAACAAAAAAAAAACACTGGATTTTCTATGACTTGTAAAATCTGTCGGTGAATTTATGTTATATTTTAATTGAATAATTTTGATTTTCCTAATCAACTAAATGTTTTTACCAGCTGGAATTATCTCGAGCTAACTGAAGAATTGTTTAAATTTACCGCACCAAACACAGAAATTTAGCACAAATTACTATAGAATCTTTTCCCGACCTGTTCAAACACTCCCAGTTATCTCAAATTAATGCCCCCCACCAAAACAAAAAAAAACAAAAAAACAAAAAAAACAACAACAAAAAACCACCAAACCAAACTCAAAAAGAATTTTTCGAATGGAATCTTCTAGAATCAGGTGTCATGTAAACCTTTGGAAAGATATAAAAGCTTCAGAAATATCTGGATACATACAAATACTAAACAATTGTGAGGAAATGCTCGTTGGGTAGAGGTTAGTGCAATCTTATTTTTTTAAAAAATCACTGATTTTCTATGACTTGTAAAATCTGTTGGTGAATTTTTGTTATAATAATAATAATAATAATAATATGCAGTGACAGAGATGAAATCATCAATCACATAGTAAGCGAATGCAGCCGATTGGCACAGAAGGAGTACAAGGCTAGACATGACTGGGTGGGCAAGGTGATCCCCTGGGAAATGTGTAAGATATTTAAATTAGACCATAACAACAAATGGTATATGTACAACCCAGCAACTGTCCTAGAAAATGATACACACAAACTCCAATGGGACTTTGATATACAAACGGATCACCTAATCTCGGCCAGAAGACCAGACCTTATAATAATCAAAAAAAAAAAAAAAGAAAATTTGCAAAATTGTAGATTTTGCTGTCCCGGCTAACCACAGAATAAAACTGAAGGAATGTGAAAAGAAGGATAAGTACTTCGACCTTGCTAGAGAATTGAAAAAGCTGAGGAACATGAAAGTAACGATTGTGCTAATTGTGATTGGTGCGTTAGGCACAATAACTAAAGGATTATGAAAAGACCCGGAGGACTAGGAAGTTGGCGGACGGGTAGAGACTATTCAAATGACAGCATTGCTAAGAACAGGCAGAATACTGAGACGAGTCCTGGAGACTTGAGGAGACTTGCTGTCACTCAAACTCCAGTGAAAAACCATCAGCTAACACTGATGTGAAAAACTCTAAAGGAGTAAATAACATAATAATTATGATAATTTACGTATAAGATTAGACACGACTGGGTGGGAAATGTAATCCACTGGAAATGGTGTAAGAAATTGAAATATGACCAGACTACCAAAACCACTGCTAGATAAAATCTAAAAATTATTGATATTGTTTTAAACGTTAATAACCATCAAAATCATTACAATGCTCTATATTTTGAAATACAATAAAACATTAGAATAATGTATGTACATAACATAAAGCCACTCATTACTTCGAGTTTCACGTAATTGATCCTCTGGAGTAATTATATGCAACTTAATTATACTTATTTATGTACAAATCTATCTATCTATCTATCTATATATATATATATATATATATATATATATATTCAATACGCAATGTTTATACATATCCATGGACACACGCTTCGTTTTAAAAGCTATCATCGTATGAAATGGTATGGGTGACCCGAGTTCAAATCCTGGATGAAGCTTTGTGTATTTTACTTCGTGCTTGGGCACTTTGGAAAGGAATGAATACACATGTTCCCTCTCCAGCAAGGGGTTCTTTTGATTTGGTAAAGAGAAGAAAAACTCTGAAATAAAATTTACAGTACTCAATTTGCAAATCGACCCTGTGTCACATCATCCTCATTGTTGGGGAGTGTACATGGATCGATAATAAAGAGCTGTAATAAAAGTAAAAAGATTCTTGATAAACTAGAAGCGAGGGTTCTAAAGAAATTCTTCTTACATTTTAAACTGTCACTTGTGTCCTGCAAATTTACTTTGGCATTATTGGTAAATGTAGCCTTACGAGGATAATTAAATACGTTTCCAGACTTTTTTCGTATGGGCACTTTTATTGATAGTACACACATGAAACTCTAGTCCTCTTCGAAGTAATCTCCTCCGGTTGCAGTACCCTTGTACCGTTCCAACAAATTCTGGAAGGCCCTAAGGAAGTCCTCTTGTGTGAGCGTGTCAATGACCTTCGTCACAGCCTCTTTCATCTCCTCAATTATCTCAAAACGACAGCCTCTGAGCTTAGGGAATAATCAAAAGTCACAGGGAGCAACGTCTGGACTATAGGGACGGTGAGGAACTGTCTTAATGCTCATCTTGGTCAAATAGTCTGTGACAAGGATGGAGTTGTGGACTGGTGCATTGTCCTGGTGGAAATGCCACTGACCCGATTTGAAGACTTCTGAACTCCCTTAAAACTTCAACATAGTATTCCTTGTTGACTGTCTGTCCAGTGGGAACCTTGTGCATGTAGTGTTGTTATAAAAAGGGATCATCAAAAGTTTGTAGGTGGATTTGCTCTGTCTGGCCTTCTTGGGTCTGGGAGAGCCAGCATGCTTCCACTGGGAACTCTGTCTCTTAGTCTCTGGGTCATAGCAGTAGATCCAACTTTCATCGCATGCATTTGTTCCAAGTTTAAAACACAATTTTATGACATATCGTTCTTCTGAAGTCCAGATTGCATTTTTGAAATTCACCGACAGTGACAATCAGGTTTTAGTAGGGTGTGTTCCAATTCCTTCTGTAGCTGTTCATTTGAACCTGAAATCATAAAAATTGATCGGTCATCTCATAAGATGTATAGCAATAACATATTGAATTTTCAAGAGTCTACGACAATTTTAAATGCCTATACATAAAAATCTAGAAACCTATTGAATGTACCACGTATCAATCTAATGACATAGCATTTTTTTCAGGTAAGATCAGTTACGATCAGGGATTGGACAGATACACACAGTGTTTGCTTCTAAAACATTTTCTCAGAATGTTAAATCTGTTCTTGCTACAAAGAGTGTAGTTCGTGCTCATTTCATGTTACGTAGGAATGATACTGTTCCGGATAGAAACTCAATAATGCTATGGGTAAAAAAATCTATCCGGTACAGCATCATTCTGACGTAATAGGAAATTACTATAAAAAACTGTCTGTGTATCAATGACAGATTCACCAGTCTTAAATGAACGTTTCAGCTGCAAATGGTCGATGTACACTGGTTCAATCCATGACTGTAACTGATTTTATCTTTTAAAAAAATATAAACCTTCAGTTTGATTGAGCAATCATTACCACTTGCCTAAATTCACTCGCATCATAAACGTGGCAGTTTAAAATCAGGGAGATATTTCTGTCGCGCCTTGTAAAATTGTGTACATGGATTGAAATTTACACCGAACGTCTGAGGAAAAAGTAAAATACTTTTTGATGAACTGTAATACTTCAATATTGACACGTTTTTAGCTAAAAGATTCACTTAAATGACAACGTTTAACATTCACTGTTCAGAGTCTATGTCTGGAATTCAGCAAGGAATGTATTAAACGTATTTTCCTGCTCGTGACAGGTGATAACCTGAGAAAATCCACTAAAGTCGAGACTTGATGCGAATACAGTCCACAAATTCAATTTAGTTAGTAGTAATTTTTTCTCGAGCTCACATCGTAAATCAATACTGAGCAAAATACAAACATAATCTTTTTGGGGTTTAGAAGCATAAAAACAAAAATTCTGACAATGATACCTCGTTTTATTTTTCTTCTTCATTTATTTATTTATTTATTTGTTATATATTATCCCACTGAAATTTATAAATGTCGAACTAAAAGCGAGAAGTTCACTCCGCTCAAAAAAAAAAAAAAAAAAAAAAACGAAACGAAAATACCGTTTTGTCTTTTCGTTGCGTCTCGAAAGAGATAAAAATGAGTCAGTTGTAAAATTTGAAAAGGAAGAGCAATGAAACGCCAATAAAAACGAAATATACTGTGTCTAGAGAGAGGGGCGACGAAAAAATTTAATGCGGGGAATTATAAATGAAATATTGAAGTGGGTTGGATTTTGTTTCGGAATTAATGGGGCCGATATTTGATAAGTTGAAGAGAAGAAGGCAAAAATGAAGAGGTTTAAGGAAATGGAAAAAAAATCATGAGTAAAGAAAAAAAAAAGAATAAAGAAAGGAAAGGGGTGAAGAAATAATAAAGGGCTGAAAGAAAAAAATGCAATTAATGAAAAAAGAAAAAAAAAAGAAAATATGAGAAAGAAAGAAAGAAAGAAAGAAAGAAAGAAAGAAAGAAAGAATGAATTTGTAAATATCAAGAAGAAATAAAGAAAGAAATAAGGGATTGGTAAAAATCAAGACGAAAGAAAGAAAGAAAGAAAGAAAAAAAAGAAAGAAAGAAAGAAAGAAAGAAAGAAATATCACAAAAGAAAGAAAGAATTGGTAAAAATCAAGACGAAAAAAAGAAAGAAAGAAAGAAAGAAACAAACAAACAAACAAACAAATATCATAAAAGAAAGAAAGAAAGAAAGAAAGAATTGGTAAAAATCAAGACGAAAGAAAGAAAGAAAGAAAGAAAGAAAGAAAGAAAGAAATATCATAAAAGAAAGAAAGAAAGAAAGAATTGGTAAAAATCAAGAAAGAAAGAAAGAAAGAAAGAAAGAATTGGTAAAAATCAAGAAAGAAAGAAAGAAAGAAAGAAATATCACAAAAGAAAGAAAGAAAAAATTTGTAAAAATCAAGACGAAAGAAAGAAAGAAAGAAAGAAAGAAAAAAGAAAGAAAGAAAAAAAGAAAAGAAGAAATATCACAAAAGAAAGAAAGAAAGAATTTGTAAAAATCAAGACGAAAGAAAGAAAGAAAAAATCAAGACGAAAGAAAAAAAGAAAAAAAGAAATATCACCAAAGAAAGAATTGGTAAAAATCAAGACGAAAGAAAGAAAGAAAGAAAGAAAGAAAGAAAGAAAAAAAGAAAGAAAGAAAGAAAGAAAGAAAGAAATATCATAGAATGAAAGAAAGAAAGAAAGAAAGGAAGGAAGAAATGGTAATAATCAAGACGAAAGAAAAAAAGAAAGAAAGAAAGAAAGAATTGGTAAATATCAAGACAGAAGAATACAATGAAAGAGAGAAAGAAAAAGAGAAAGAAAGAATGGGCAAACCAACAAAGAACAAGACAAAGAATGAAAGAAGAAAAAAGCAAAAAAGCATTTTTTTTTTAATTCAATTCTTTCCTATTATACGTCTAATTCAATTGTGAATATTTTTTACAGGGAAATCTCTTCACTTCGACCCACAGTTAAATTCACTGAACAATACCAGCAAGAATACATAACTATTACACACACACACACACACACACACACAAATGCACAAAATGAATCAAATCAAACAGAGAGCTCCCAGCTTGAACAGAGGTCTGTCATCAATCTTTTATGGTTCAGAAGAACAAAATATATGAAATTCACTAAAGAATGTGTGATCTGTTCAAAGAAGTATGCTTGAGTAAAACAGATATTTACAAATCCGTAAGAGATGGGTTTGCTACTACATACCACATGGGGTGTCCTCGTGGTGTAATGGTTAAAGCGATGGACTGCGGAATCGTAGTACGCGAGTTCGTACTCCAGTCGCGCTATTACATTCACATTCGGGCAAATACCCTTGGGAAAGGTATGAACCCCCTTATCCTCCCAGCTGTGGGTTAAATAGTACCACTACTGTTCTTCTCAGAGAATGGCTTTGGCATTAAATAACCTAAAAAGAGTTGATATGCGATTAAACAAAGAAACCAAACCTACATACCCTAGTAAAAATGTCAGTCTTTGGAATGCAAATACACTGTGAATAAAGAAAACTTCCGGGCGCAGTGGTCAATTAAGAAGTTAATGTTGACAGTCTTCCGGGGCATGAAAGGAACTATCATTTTTGATATCCTTGAAAAAGGTGCAACCGAAAACTATGCTTCCCGTTGCCAATTCCTTAGGCAAATGCACATTATCTATTGAATAACCCTGATATATATATATATATATATATATATATGTGTGTGTGTGTGTGTGTGTGTGTGTGTGCGCGCGTGCACGTGTGTGTGTGTGTGTCATTTGGATTGACCGACTCATGAAGTTACGCATGCCATTGAACAAAATACTCCAATCAAACGGCTTGTATTGAAATTTGAAACTATGACATCAGCAACCACGTGGTTTTGTTTAGTTTCTTTTTTTTTTTTAATTTCTGTTTCTCTTTCAATTAGGAATCTCTTTCTTCTACTCTTATTATTCGGGAAGGTTTAGTGACGGGGATGAGTCCCACCGTGTAGAGGGTAATATGCCCGGACACTGATATCGTAGTAGTTCTTATTATTAAGCAATTTTTTATTAACCAATTCCCGCTGGATATCATAAATTCGATTCGGCAACATGAAAGGATCAACACTAAAATATACCGAGAAAATATCTATAATGTTTAATCAGATTTGTATTAACGAATAGATGCTGCCAAAATAGATACATTTTAAACTATACATGATCCTGCAGCTAATCAATATAACAACACTTTGGTTTGGTTTGGTTTGATTTGGTTTGGTTTTATGGCATATCAATCATTGTAGGTTATTTAATGCAAAATCCATTTTTATACATATACGTGGTGAATTCAATAAGTTTCCAGACTTTATTTGTACTGGAATTTATCATCATCATCATCATGTCGCGCCGCCTGCGCGGATATCCCTGACCGTCTCTCGCCACTTCTCCCTATCATTCATCGCCTCCGGCAGGTCTTCAGGGTTACATCCCGTGTCCTCACATAGCTGCTGTATGTAAGTTCGTGCTGGTCGTCCCACTCTTGCACATCCATGTGTGGGGGTCCACAGGAGTACATCGCTTATGAGCTCGTCCTTGCTTCTCCAGCAGTGTCCTGCGTGTCTGGTTCGTCGAACTTGTATAGTTTTTGTGATGGGGGGCAAGTGTCCGTATTGTTGGAGTCTCGTGGGGTGTTGTCGCCAGGACTTGTTTAATACTGCTCTCAACATTCTTGTATAATTTCCGTCCAGCCTCCTCTCCAGCCGCTTCGTAAGCGTCCATGTGGTGCATCCAACTGGAGTAAACTCTTGAAAATTCTGTATGTTATTACTATAGATCTTATGTGATACAGACCAATTTTTATGATTTCAGGCTCAAATGAACTGCAACAGCAGGAAATGGAATACACCATATTAAAGCCTGATTGTCACAGCTGTTAATTTCAAAAATGCAATCTGGACGTGAGGACACTTTAGAAGAATGATATGCAATAAAATTCTGTTTTAAACTTGGAAAAAAATGCCATAGAAACGTATGGAATTCTTCAGGCTGCTTTTCGACCATCTTGCATGAATCAAGCATCGGTTCTTGAGTGGCATAAAAGATTCAATGAAGGCAGGGAGTCTGTGAGAGATGATGAGAAGTGTGAGAGGAGTAAGGAAGTCAGAACACCAGAGTTGATTGGCCAAAGTGTTAGGCTTAGGGTTACTATGTTAAGGTTTTTAAAGGAGTTCAAGAAGAGATTCCGTTGGAAGAGGCCAGCACTCTTCAAATCGGGTCAGTGGCATTTCCACCAGGACAACTCCATCCTTGTCACAGACTGTTTGACCAAGATGGGCTTCAAGACCCTTCTTCAGCCTCCCTATCGTCCAGACCTTGTTCCTTGTCACTTTTGGTTAATCCCTAAGCTCAGATTTTGTTATGAGACAATTGAGGAGATGGAAGAGGCTGTGACGAAGGTCACTGACCCGCTCACACAAGAGGACTTCGATGGGGCCTTCCAGAAGTTTTTTGAAACGGTACAACAAGTGCATTGCATCCGGAGGAGATTACTTGGAAGGGGACTACAGTTTCATGTGTGTACTATCAATAAAGGTGCCCATACGAAAAAATATCCGGAAACTTATTCAATGATCCTCGTACAGTTCTTTTTCAAAAAATTCAGTTTCGCATAAGTACACAGTTTAAAAGTTTAAAAACTCTTCTATTTCAAACAATTCCGTTTAGAATAAGTACGCACTTTAAATGTCGAAACAGTTCTATTTAAAGCTCAGTTTAGCATAAGGGCATAGTTTAAATGACAAAAAACTGTTCAATTTCAAACAGTTCAGTCTATCATAAGTGCATTGTTTAGTTCAATTTAACAGTTCTATTTCAAATAATTCAGTTTAGCATAAGTACACTTTTTTTATTACATACAGTTAAATGTCAAGACAGTCCTATTTCAAACATTTAAGTTGAGTATAAGTACACAGTTTACTTCTATATGACCAATTGATAGAACCCTATCAGGTGCTTCCACTCCGTGCCAGAGTGGACCTGGGAGCGATAGTAATAAAGGGGTACTCAACATTCCCCAAAGCTGTGACATTACTGAAGCCTCACCATCAGTTTATTTAGAGTCATATCAAGGACAGTTGTTGGTGGTGGGGTGATTTCTATCTGCAGAGATGCAGTCGGTGTATTCTGCAGCCCCAGCAGGCCGGGCCACTGGACAGTCCTTGGTGGAGTTTTACCCCTCAGCAATGATGCAGTCGGTGTAAGAACGCTTTTGAATGCAGACCTGAACTATTGAAGAGATAAATTACACTCTGTAAGGATAATATCAATTCACTAAATCTTGAAAGACAAAAAATATGGAAGGTTTATTAAGCAAAATCCTGGTGGATATAATAAAATCGATACGGCAACTTGAAAGAGGATCAACACTAAAATATGTGGTCAAAAAATATCTCTATTGTTTTATCAAATTCTGTTAACAAAGAAATGCTGCTCAAATGCACACACACACACACACACACACACACACATATATATATACATATATAGATGTAGAGATATGATAAGGTCTTCGGAGGCCGAATTTACTTTCAGAAATATTAGCCAACGGTAAATGTTTCGGTTACTAGATCTTCATTAGGGCGAATAATAAGTAACTATAACGAAAGAAAAGGGAACTATTAACACACCCTGATTAATGTTTAAAGAACGGAACGTTCACCGCTGGTAAAATTTCAACAAGTAAGATTTTTTTTTCTTTTATCTGTATACATTTACTCACAGTCGGTTTTATTTCCAGTTTTATATATATATATATATATATATATATATTTCATATCCAAGTCCTGATGATGGTTATTAAAACCGAAACGTTAACGTCGACTTTACATCATGATATATTCACCTATTTGGATTATATTTTTTCCTGCTACCTTCATACTGTCGGATTTTATCCATATTTACTTTCATATATATATGTGTGTGCGCGCACGCGCTTGTGTAAACATTGATTATTTTTTGCAGGAATCAGTTTCAAATCCATGGTTTAGTTTATATACAGTATAAAAAAGATCTTCACGCCAATTTCAAACTGATAAATCGAGGAGATCCCGATATATATATATATATATATATATATATATATATAATGAGGTGTAGTGGAGGGCGTTATTCCTTTCCCTGGTTTGCTTCACTTGATCCTTACCGTTTAATGCTGAGTATTAAGCCAGGGGCATCAAGAATCATTTTTTGGTATGACTCGACCTGGGACTGAAACCCCGTCTCCCAGACTATTATATATATATATATATATATATATATATATATATATATATATATAAAATCAACAATTTTAAGAGTCAGAGATATAAGCCATTACCATTGAAAGTGTTGATCATTTTGAACAATGCTCCGGTTAAGAGTTGGGTGGGAGTAATGGCGATGACTTAATGATCTACTGTAGTTCTGTGACCGGAGTTTCAACAGAAAATGCAATTTAATGTGATATCCGATGCCTCGGTATCTTTTTTTAATCTTATCATTCGGACGAGTATGCGGATCTTCAGTTCTTTCTGACGTATAGATTCAAACACACACACACACACACACACACACACACACACATATATATATATATATATGTGTGTGTGTGTGTGTGTGTGTGTGTGTGTACGTTTGTTTGAGTGTATAGGAGCGCCAAAGAGATTTATCATTTAATAAATAATGCACTGTAAAGCTGATAATAAAAGATATTTAAAGGGTTTATTCTACGATTAATTATTTTAAAGTGTCATAATATTTATGGTTAGAAAGACTTCCATGTGTCTATGTATCTATCAATCCACACACATATATATATATATATATATATATATATATATATATATACAGACGTGTACAGAGATATTCTTTTTAATTCCTAATAGAAGAAGAAGAAGAAGAAGAAGAAGAAGAAGAAGAAGAAGAAGAAGAAGAAGAAGAAGAAGAAGAAGAAGAGCAGAAATAAAATAAAGAAGTTTGTTACTTCTTGAAAGAAGAAGAAGAAGAAGAAGAAGAAGAAGAAGAAGAAGAAGAAGAAGAAGAAGAAGAAGAAGAAGAAGAAGAATTACGTAAAACGTGTCTTTTTTTTATTATTTCACATTTCTCATATTCACCTTCTCTACTTTTCATTTGTCGGGACTTTTTCATTCATTCCTTCTTTCCTCGTCTACTTTTTCTTCATTTGTTGCTTTCTTTCGTTTTTGGTTTCGTTTTTTCATTCTTTCATTGTTTCAATTTACTTTCTTTATCCCTTTTATTTACATTTTCTCTTTCTTTTTACTTTCTTTTTTTTTTTTTTTACTTCTCCCTTTTACATTTTCGTTCTCGTTTTCTTTCTTTTCTTTGTTCGTTTTTTTATTACTCTTGTTCTTTCTTTCTTTTTTTTCTTTCTTTCTTCTTGTTTATGTTTTGTTTTGTTTTTCTTTTACATTTTCTTTAATGTTTTCTTTCTTCTTCGTTCGTTTACTGTTTCTTTCATTGCCCCAATACTCTTTCTTTCTTTCTTTCTTTCTCTCTTTCCCTCTTCCGTTCGTTTGGAGTTCTTCAATTGCTTTTCTTTTCTTTCTTTATTTCTTTCTTTGATTTTCTTTCTTTCTTTCTTTCTTTCTCTCTTTCTTTCTTTCCCTCTTCCGTTCGTTTGTAGTTCTTCAATTGCTTTTCTCTTCTTTCTTTCTTTCTTTCTTTGATTTTCTTTCTTTCTTTCTTTCTTTCTTTCTTTCTTTCTTTCATTCGTTCGTTCGCTTGTAGTAGTTCAATTGCTTTTCTTTTCTATCTTTATTTTTTCTTTGATTTTATCTTTTCTTTCTTTCTTTCTTTCTTTCTTTCTTTCTTTCTTTCTTTCTTTATTTATTTATTTAGTTAGTTAGTTAGTTAGTTCGTTCGTTTGTCCGTTCTTTCTCTTCCTTCTTTTCTTTTATGTTTTCTTTATCTTTTACCGCCGTCTGTTTTTTAAAAAAAACTTTCTTTCTTTCACTTCTTTTTTCATAGTTGTTTTTCTCCACGTTATTTATTAATCCTTTCTTTTCATTCATTTCTTTTTCTTTCCTTTGTTATTTCTAATTTGCTCCTTGCTGTTTCTTTCTTTCTTTTTTCTTTCTTTTTTCTTTCTTTTTTTTTCTTTTTTACACTCTTTTTCCATATTTCCTGCCCTTAATTCTTGTTAATTTATTTATAATATTCATTTTTCTTGCGGTGTATCCCTGTGGGGCAATGCCTGTCCTGCACTCTCAAAGTAAGTTTATCCTAAGACGATCACTGGTGGCCAAATTCCTTAGGGAAATGTATTAGCATCCTTCTATCTCCCAAGCTTTTGGTAAAATAATACGTCTGCTCTTTAACAGCAAAGTAGCTTAGGAATTAAATCATATCTACCCGACCCCTCCGCTCGGGCAGGATATGGCACAAGGACAATTTTTAAGCGGAGTTTAACAGGTTTGAATTCAGAGTTTTCCTTCTCCTAGACTAGTTGCCCCACCAAAGCTGAAGAACCTAGTTTGCCCTACTATTTACCTATAGCTGGAGGGAGAATAATTGGATTCATACCTTTCCCAAGGTATGTGAAATGCAATCAGTCGCGTCCAGGATTTGAACTCGTGTCGCCGTGTCCATTCCCTACGAGGATAACCATTACACCACGGAATTTAGGATTAAATACCCCACGAAAGTTGGTATGCCATTAAACAAACAAACCACATCATCTTTCTTGGTTTTATATTTCTAAATCTTTCCTTTTTTATTTCTTTTTTTATTGTTTTTTCTTATACTTTTTCTTGTTTCTTTCTTTCTTTCGTCCATATTTCCTTCGTCTTTCCCCTCTCTACTCTTAGCGTAATATTTTCATTCATTCTTTTTTTTTTCTTTTGTCTTTCTATCTTTTCTGTCTTTTTTCTTTCTTTATTCATCTTCTGAATAAAATCCTGTAATTCTTTATAACTTTTTTGCTCTAAAAATCGTTGAATGTTTAAGCACAAAAGAGTAGAAAAAAAATCTTTGAATCATAAACCAAACATAAAAGATAAAATATTTAATAATAAAAAGAAAAAAGATTAAAAAAAAAAAGAAAAGAAAAAAGACCAGACCGACAGAGTTAATCGAAAATCTGAAATACAGGAGTGTTCGTTTCGTCCGATAACAATCTGACGATGACAAAAAAAATAACAATAACAATAAAAAAAACTAATAAAAAAACTAATAATCGAACGACCATATCCGCCATCTTGTTTTGGCGGTAATTTTTATTGGCCCAAGTTTAATCGCCCGCAGACGTAGCACCATATTAACTGCACAGTGACCATCGTCAGAGATAACGGATTTTGGCGCAGTATCCAAATTCCTGGCATATTAAACGGGTGACGTGTCGGGTGTAGAATGGGTGGGGGATTAAATGTAACCAAACGAAGAGAGTCATGAAAACAGTCGTAAAAAAATATATTCCGAGATTTGGCGGCAAATAAGGAAACAGTGAGACGGCTTCTCTTTATTTCCCTCATTCTCAAAGATTTGTTTACTGATTCGCCTAAATGGGATTTTCATTTGCTTCCTTTGACGTTTATCTACGTACTAGCTGATTTGCTTGTCCTTCATGGGATCAAAATCACCGTCTTGGCGTTTGATTTTCGTAGGGTGTCTTACCATGAAAGAAGAGCCAAATTTTAGACTTTTCATAGCTTATAAAAGTGTATCAACGTAATGTCAGCTGATAAAACCAATATATATATATATATATATATATATATATGCGGATGTAAGTAAACAATAGTAATTGTGATTGATAACTGTTTAAAGATTTACTTCGCTGCAGCTGGTTTACTCGTGGCTGAGGGGTGGAGTCTTGGATTAGCGTTTGAGTCAACCAGGATTCGGTCCTAGCTACGGCAATCTATTGTGTATTGCCACACTGATGAGTTCTGATAGAACGAAACAGATCTTTCTGTGGATGACTACATATATATATATATCTATGCACATTTATATTGTCATCCACAGACTGACTATTTCGATGTCTAAAAACTCTTCATTGTGGTTAGCGACGAGAGATGCTTCAAATATATATTTATCTGAGAGAGAGAAAGAAAATATTAAATATATATGATTGGTTTAGTTGGGTTTTATGGCATATAAAACATTGTTGGTTATTTAATGTCAAACCATCGTATACATATATATTAAAAACTTTTTGTTGATTACATTTTTCAACGACCCTGAGCTCATTCTTGTACACTGTTAAATGGTTTCAAATATTTCACTCAGTTACGATAATTCTATTGAATATTTATCTTTCATTAGTACAAAGTTAGATGGCGTCAAGTATTTCTATCAAATACAAACAATTTTATTTACTCTTAATCATTTTTTTACCTAATTTGACCAAATTTCAATATTTTTATTAATTGCTCATAGGGCTATGGTCGAATCGATTGTATTAGATGCGAAATCTTGATAGATAGAAATACAAATGTTAAGTCGTAATATTTGAAGCTATTTAACTTTGCACACATAATTCATTAATATTAAATAGAAATAAAAATTTTGGATATCATTACAAAAAACCATTTAACTTTATATCGATAAATGATCTATGGCTCTTTTTAAAATAATGTTTCCTGCAAACAAACGTATTGGCTTATAAATAATATATATATACAAACAAGATTATATATATATATATATATATATATATATATATATATATATATATATATATATGTATATTTAGGCAGCATTTCTTCGTTAATGCAAATTTCATTAAACATAATAGACATTTTATGTCTACATATTTTCTTTTGGATCCGTTCGAATTCCCGTATTACATTTATTGTATTCTGGGGGAATTGATTTATGTATTGTCCATAGTTGCATGTATCCCTAGTACTTTCTGCCCGACTTTGGGCCATCATTAGGGGAGGATCTACTACAAAAGTGATGTAACTTTTGTTTTAGCATATTACCACTGTGCAAGGGCGTCCCCGCCGTTGAAGGTTTTGGCGTTTGTTTTTGAATGGGATTCTATATTTAGTGCCAGTAGCAAAAGACATTTAAGTACATTAGGACTGGTTTGAAAATTATTTCTATTAAGTGTCGGCTGCAGGTTTCTGATATGTAATGCTTCAAGAATCTGAAGTTTTTGTTTATTATTTTGATGTTCTAATATTGTTATGTTGTTGGTGAGAATTTTCGTTGTTGTGTTGTTGGGCATGAATGTTTTTTTAAATGCTGAGCAATTGAACTTGCGTCTGAAAAGTTCATTGTAAGTCTCCTCGACAGGGTAGTTGAGGTTAAACCAACATATATATTATTATTATTATCAGAGATACAATCTCCTAAAGGACATTTAAATTTATATATAACGTTGGTTTTTTGCAAAACTCCAATCGAGGGAGAGGAATTATTTCTAATGACTAGATTCGAGGTTTTAAACTTATTATAATATATAACAAGTTTTATTTTTTTATTAGGATCAGTGGGGAGTATGTTTTTGTGAATCAATGCTTTCAAGATTTTTTCATCGGATTTGTAATTGTAGTGCATTTGGTTACGATAAAAAAGTTTGATATATGTTTGTTGGCTGGATGGAGTATATATATATACAAACAAGTATATATTTATATATGCATGTATATTATTCATAAAATGTATAATGCATATACATAATATACATATCATCATCATCATCATCATCATCATATCGTGCTGGCAGCACGGATATCCCTGACCCTCTTTCGCCACTCCTCCCTATCGTTCATCGCCCTAGGCAGGTCTTCAGGACAACATCCTGTATCCTCACACAGCTGCTGAATGTACGTTCGTGCTGGTCGTCCTGCTTTTGCGCGGCCGTGTGTGGGGATCCATAAGAGTACATCTCTTATGAGTTCATCTCTGCTTCTCCAGCAATGTCCAGCATGTCTGGTTCGCCTAACTTGAATAGATTTCGTGATAGGGGGCAGGTGGCCGTACAGTTGGTGTCTCGTGGGGTGCCGCTGCCAGGACTTGTTGAGGATTGCACGCAGCATTCTTGTGTAATTGCCATCTAGTTTCTTCTCGAGCCGTTTTGTTAGCGTCCATGTAGTGCATCCATATAGCAGTATCGATGTGACCGCTGCCTGGAAGAAACTGCGTTTCATTTTATCGGTTAGGTCTGATTTCCATATAGTCGATAGCCTATTGATAGCTGTCCATGCTTTCGTTAACCTCGTTTCGATGTCCTTTTCGGTTGATTCGACGCTGCTTCCTAGGTACGTGAATTTGTCTACTAGTTTAAGAGGGGTTCTTTCTAGAGTGGAGATGTCCCCCGTTTGGTTATAGCACATATATTCCGTTTTGTGTGCATTAACATGGAGGCCTATGCTTGCTGCTGCTCGTTCCAGGCTATGCAGAAGTGTTTCGGCTTGGTCAGGTGTATTTGCCAGTATCGCTATGTCATCGGCGTAGTCGGCGTCGGTAATTGTTGTTGCGGGATATCTTCTGCTTCTTTTCTTCGTCAGTTCGAAGCCATTCTCTTTGATTTTGTCAATCGATGTTCTAAGTACGTAGTCTAGACAAATGATAAAGAGATACGGAGCCAGCGTGTCCCCTTGTAGTACTCCTGCTACAATGTCGAAGTATTCTGTGTCTCCATCTGGTGATCGTACTTTTACTTTAGTGTTTAAAATACATATTTAAAATATATAATATAAATAATACATAATATATATTTATATATATATATATATAATATACAAACAAGTATATAACATACAAACAAGTATATATATACAAGTATATATATATACAAGTATATATATATACAAGTATATATATATATATACATGAACAAACAATAATATATACATACATATATATATCTGTATGTGTATATACTTGCTTGTATATGTATATATATATATATACACTTGTTTGTATATTATATATTATATTTATATATACATATATATATATATATATATATATATATATAATAGTCAAACAAGTATATATATATATATATATATATGTGTGTGTGTGCGTGTGTGTGTGTGTGTGTGTATTCTTGTATATATATATATATATATATATATATATGTTTGTATATTATATATTATATTTATATAATATATAATATACAAACAATTATATATATATATATATATATATATATATATATATATATATAAAGAGGATTTGGAATTAGATAACGTGCAAATATTGATTTGCTATAAAACCAAACCGTACTAAATCATATATATTTAATTCCTACGTATAAAGTGGATTTGGTATTAATTAGCCTGCAATGGTAGATTTACTATAAAAGCCAACCCAACCCAAAATATACATATCTAATCTATATACATAAAGGAAATTTGGCATTAATTACCAACAATTGTTGATATACCATGAAACCAAACCAAATCAAATCATATATATCTAATATGTATGTACTAAGAGCATTTGTCATTTCATAAGCTACAATGGTTGATATGTCATAAAACCCAAACCAACGAAATCAAATATACTTGTCTTTAATTGGAATCATTTTGAGATGAGGTTTTTTTTTATCTGAGAATTAATTTTTATTTATTGCGGACTTTCTTCCTCATCCTGGTAGTCCCTGTGTTTCTTCTTTCACTACGTCTCGGACAAATTTCACCTCTGGCCTTCTTCAGGTGATTCACCGTGACCTCGGATAGGAATGCTGAGTCTTGTAACCGTATCCCTAGTATTTACTGCCTTCCTTAGTTGTTGTCTATCGCACCACGTTTTTTGACCAAGTAAACCTCTGGTAGGCTTGGGTAGGATTTGAAACCGCTATCTTCTGACAAGGCTCACCTGGTACCGCAGAGACTCAACGCCTCTATCTGCTGCGCCACGGGCCCCGAAGAAATCAAATATTTCCTATATACATACAAAGAGGATTTAGCATAAAACAAACGACAATAGATTATATGCCATTAAACCCTACCCAACCAAAATAAATTAGCATATTAGTATATGTTTATAAACAGGATTTCGCATTAAATAACCCACGAGGGATAATATACCATAAAACCCAACCAAACCAATCCCATACACTCAAGACTAAAAAAATGAAAAATCTCTAACTTCCATGACATTCTTTGTATGACTTTTAGTTGAAAGAAAATAAAAGGCATTTTTTGGAACTACTGCCGCTTAAATCTCTGAAGCTTGTGAAGAATTCCTGTATCCAAAAGCGAAACACAAGTTTCGTTGTCGGCACTGGGGAACTGCTGAGAACATAACACATGGCCCGTTATAAGTTATCGAAAAAACCGTCTCAGTATCCTTGCCGTCGAGTAGTTTCTCAATGACGTAAAAAAGACATTAAAACTGACCTTGTTTTACATCTTGCCCCCGGTGAAATCGCAGGATATGCGTGCGTGCGTGCGTGTGTGTGTGCGCGTGTGTGTGGATGTGTGTGAATGTGTCTATGTGTAAGTTTAAGTGAGTGTGTGTGTTTGTTTGAAAGTTTCACCAAGGAAACATTTTTAAAACCCCATATATTCTTTGGACGCTAATTTACGTTAGGTTAATTGATTTTACAGTGTAATTACGAACACATCCGGTTCTAAAACATACACACACACTTACGCACACACAGATATATATATATATATATATATATATATATATATCATCATCATCATGTCGTGCCGCAGGCACGGATATCCCTGACCCTCTTTCGCCACTTCTCCCTATCTTTCATCGCCTCTGGTAGCTCTTCAGGGCCATATCCCGTATCCTCACATAGCTGCTGAATGTATGTTCGAGCTGGTCGTCCTGCTTTTGCCTGGCCATATGTGGGGGTCCATAGGAGTACATCACTTATGAGCTTGTGTTTAGTCATCACCATTTCATTCAAACTGGTTTGATTAAATAAAATCGATTTCTTATTTTTTGATGTTTTTTTTTAAATTCTTTCTTTCAAGGTTCCTTAAAACTATACATTAATTTTTAATTTATGTTACAATCTTGAAATTTTTTGATAATTTCTCCAAAGGAGCTATTTGTGTAATACCAAGTACTTTCAGTTACTGTCAGAACCATTATTAATGTAATAAATAAGCTATTTGTAAATTAAATGTATTTAGTATTTAAACTAAATTATTATTTCATTTCTGTTTTTATTATTAAGGTGAGCCTTGTTTTTATCACCAAGGTGATATGTACATTATCAAGTAGCGCTGACAGCACGGAACTCATGACTTTCTCTTGCGCATGTGCGTGTTCACACCATCCGTTCCTATCATTCATCGCTCCCTGTAGGTCTTCTAGACTGCATATAGTGTACGCACAGGGCCGATGTATGTACGCCCTTGCCGTTTGGCTAACATCTGTGGGACACCAAAATATATGGTCATTTTCAAGTTTGTCCGTACCTCTACCAGAAATGCATTTCATGGCTTTGGTCGTCTATCTAAGATTCAATGTAACATAGGAGATAAAGGGCCCCGTAGCAGCCCTTTTTCGACATATCTTTTTCCAGGCACAATTCAAAACTGCCCAAGCATCCCTCCATATATATATATATATATATATATATATATATATATAAATGTGTGTGTGTGTGTTTGGGCAGAACTTCTTTATCCATACATATTTAATTAAACAAAATAGGCTTCCTTTGTCTACACATTTTTGTATTGATTCTTTATGGTATCCGAAGGAAATTGGTTAATAAACCTCCCATAATTAATTGGCTCTTCTAGAGCTTTCTGCCTGATCTTGGGCCATCATCAGGGGTGAGTATAATGCAAAAGGGAAGTGTATATTGTTTAATCAAATAAAGGTAGAGGAAGGTATAGTAATTATATTTTGTGCTTTTATTATAATCTAAGATAAAGGATACTGCAATATAATTATTTTACATCACTTGCTTCAAGAATTGCTAATATGCAAATTAGGGAATAATTGAAAATGAATTATTTGAGTTATTTTTAAAGGGGAAACTGTTTCAAGAAACCTAGGAGGCAAACCTCATACTTGGGATGTTACTGTCTTTTTTAAATCATCCACTGCTTCAAAGATGGTCTCCAGGCTTTCAAAATGAGATAGGCCTTGATCGGTTTTTAAAAGATTTCTTTCCTCAGTTAAATGAGTTAAATATTTCTAAAAATGTCCTTCTGCAAGGATTTTTCAACATTACATAACCCATGTAGGTTTGTTATATAATTAAGGGATGTTTGTTTTTATATTAATCCTTTTCCCTTATTTATATTTCATCATTCAGTTTGGTAGGGTTTTCAACTATTCGGCTTTTAGTACAGGTGCATAGTCATTGAAACAGTTTTATGCTAGTGCACAAATGATATGACAATCACCATTGTCAAAATAAACCCCAGACAAAAAATGAGGTTTGAGTGTGGATGACGTCATGCCCGAAAGAGATGGTCCTGAGAATTTGAGGATTTTGAAAAAGAGTCTGTTGAGAGTTGAGATTGAACCGTGGAGTCGAGTAGTTGGGGATTCGGTCAATGAGTCGAAGAGTTGAGTTTTCTACCGTTGCAGCGGCGGTTAAGTTTTTCGGATCTTTACCGGCTGAGATGAATTGAGATCTTAAACACCACGAGATGTGCCAAACGTTAGCATAGAATGATTACGAAAGACTTTCAAGAATTGTGTCTCTCTCCTCGTGTCGAAGAACCGAAGTCAGAAGTTATTAAAACCGTTCGTACCTGAATCAAAAGAGTCCACCTGTCTCCGCTTGTATTTGTATTGTGTGTTCGTATCAGTATAATTATTACGGACATCACCAAAAATTATGGCTACGAGTAGTATTCAACAGGTTGATATGCCTTTAAAACAGAAAGCAAGCAAAACTATACTTGGAGGAGTCCCAGTGGCGTAGTTGCAATCGTGCTGGCCAGGGACATCGTAGGAAGACAGTTCAGACTCCAGTCGCTACTACTCTTCTACAAGGGCGGCTTTAGCATTAAATAACCCGCGAAGGTTGATATGTCACTAAAATAAAATAAAACAAACAAACCAACAGATTTCTTTTTACGCAAACTGAGCATGAAAGACCCGGTTCTGTCGGCCCTCTCTCAACCTCCCTAATCTGCAGATTTGTTCATGGACTTTTGACCTTATCTCGAGAACTTTAATTTCCCTTATTCTCCTTACGGCAAAGCGTTTCATATTTCACCACGGATTTTGGATCGAAAAAAATCAAAATGAAATAACATCATTTTCTAATAATTCTTAAAGTATTTCTTTAGAAATTTAAATTTTGTAGAACTTGCTGGAACATGGCCTCTTTATAATTATTGTTAGTTGATTCAGTGCAAATGTCGAACACTTCCCTAACCACCACTGAATTTAGGATATGGAGCCTCAACACAACTACATGTCAATTTTCATAAAGTATGTTTTTACCTAATTCTTCCGCATGTGTAGAGTGTAACACAAAGTAAATTTTTTGGGAAGATTAATAGGCTTAAATAAAGAATTTTCCTTCTCCTTTACTAGTTACCACATCCAGAATAAGAGAACCCAGTCTGCCCTATTTACCTAGAACTGGCGGGAGAATAGTTTAATCTATACATTTTCCAAGGATATTAGCGAAAGGTGATGTGCAAATTGCTTTGTTCGGGGTTCGAACTTGGTTCGCCCTATTTGTTTCCCACGATAACAACCATTTGACCAAAAGCGCCTCCTATCGTCCAGATCAGATTCGTATAAAATCTTTGAACCGCCACTCGAGTCAATTTTCGTTGAGTAGTTTTCATAGGAAACATATGGAACCCGCTCTTCAAGTGGCCTTTAAGAAGGCTTGCATCCGCACGTCAGTCGGCGCTTTTACAAGTAGTAATTTACAAAGCTCTTTGCTTCGATGTGGCACAAGGCCGAATGAATGGGGCACCCAATGAGACTCAAACTCACTCGTGTAGGTTTACTAGTCTAGCTTGCCAAAAGTTACACCACCAGAGGTGCCTTGGGACTTTTAGAAGTAGCACGTATCGGCCCTGATTGTTTAACGGTAGAGATCTTCTTTCGATGAGTTTTTGGATTTAAAAAAAAAACACCCCTTTTTCTAATCCTGCAAATATTCTTCATGCAAAATTTGGTAACAATAAACTGATTTTCGATCAAATGGTGTTTACCAACAACATGTATTCTAAGCCAATCTGTGACTCAGACTAAGCAAGGGTTATTACGTTTTAGGGATGTCTTGAGTCGTGAATTCATTAACCATGAAGGTAGCAGTTTGCTTCTCGTTGAGTAGCCAATAATTCTATCCTCATGCCAAACTAAGCTAACCTTAATTATTATTCTACATCAATCTGTTTAACTGTTAAGTGAGGACAGACAAACACTCACTAATCATTAATTTAGATAAATGAATAAATATTTAGAAAAAAATAGTTCTTTTTCATGACGAATTTGAGTTAGCGTCGGGTTTACGCGATGTTAATTGTCTTATACGCCAGTTTATTAGCGAAACTGTCTTTCTCTTCTGTAGGTCGTCTGATCGTAATTAGGTACATTGTTGTAGGATGGCCCAAGAAGGGGGTAACATCGCAAATCACTGATGTCTATGAAAGAGAGACATTGGCGGCAACTATAGTCAGACTCTTCCTAATGAAGACCAGGAACGTGATACAATCACGCTCTCTCTTTCTCTCTCTCTCTCTCTCTCATTCATTTTTATACTTACAAAGTATGTCCATTAAGTAATAAGACTGTCTAAAAATTATTTATAATCAACCTTCTTATAAATTAATTTTATCTCATTCAAAAACCGAACCTAAAATTGCCATACCTTTTCTTCATTGCGGTAAACTGTAATATCGACTCTCAGTTGTAGTTACCTAAGGAGATCATCTAGTTTATATATATGTGTGTGTTTGTGTGTGTGAATAGAAAATAACTCTCTGCCCTGAGTTTCACGTTCTTGTTCCTCAGCTGAGCGAGTGTTCAGCACGTCTGACTCATTCAACTAAACAAAATATGTAGCGTTCTTTGATAATCTTTTCAAGTGATGTGACGTAGTTCACATATTAAATGGAGAGGCTCAAGAAGGTACCAAATTGCAAAGTAGATATTTATTTAAATGATTATATTTTATGAGTTACACGGATTTTTTATCTTGCAAATCCGAAAAACATATCATATAGTATTTTTTCCCTGGCACAACTTGTAATTCCCCGTTCAGTTTTTCGAAGCGTAGATTCTTTCTAGGATCGACCACTTAACCACTGTTTATTTGTCGCTGCCTCCCACCAGACAGGACTTGACACAAGGTCAAAAGCCCGAAGGCGGATTAAAGTGGGGATAAAGGGGATGGGAAGGTCGGGAACGAGCCGAGACTTGAACCCTGCTGGTCTATGCTGCTCATCGGCTCACTTGGTGAAATGTGAGCCTGATGAGGCAAGCAGATTCATGTACCCAAATGTGGGTCCGGGCAAGTATGCCGGGTTATGGCTTGAACTAGACAGCAAGGTCTAGTGCCATACATAAGTTTCGAGAATGTCCACGGAGACCTCTCGACCACTTAACAACTGGTTACTTTGAATCAGTGGTTTATAATTCCAGATGGATTGAATAGTCTTAGGTTATTTGCATATGAATTATTTCTGAAAGAATCCTTGAGATGATTATATTGTTCTTCACACGATCATTCTGTAGACTATATATATATATATATATATATATATATATATATATATATATATATATATATATATATATATATATATATATATATATAACAGTTTATGGCCCAGTCGGCTGTGGCTGCAGAATACACCGACTGCATCTTGGAGGTGCCCGTGGTGTAATGGTTATCGTCACAGGATATGGACACGGCGATACGAGTTCAATTCCTGGACAAGACTGATTGCATTTCACATAGCACTAATACCCTTGGGAAAGGTATGAATCCAATTATTCTCCCTCCAGCTATGGGTAAATAGTAGGGCAGTCTAGGTTCTTCAGCCGTGGTGAGGCAGCTAGTCTAGGAGAAGGAAAACTCTGAATTCAAACCTGCTAAACTCCGCTTTAAAAATTGACCTTGTGTCATATCCTGCCCGAGCGGAGGGGTTGGGTAAATAGGATCTCTGTAGAGTGGTAAGACACCTCCAACGACTGTCCTGATCTATGACACTAAAAAGTCTGATGTTCAGTCTCAACTAATGCCGGAGTTTGGGAGAATGTTGAGTACCCCTTTATTGCAATCGTTCCTAGGTCTACTATGACCCGGAGTGAATGCGCATAATAGAGTCCTATCTATGGGTCGAAGAGAACTAAACTGTATGCTTATGCTGAACTGAATTCTTTGAAATAGAACTGTTTTGACATTTGTGGAAATAAATGACTGCTATTTAATTGCATTGTTAGGGATACATCGTAATTCTTAAAACCCTTTAACTTTGCCGACTAAAATGAATAGATTGAAATGGAAATGTTTTTGAGATTAAAACTCTGTACTTATGCTAAACTGAATTATTTGAAATAGAACTGATTATATACATGCACATGGGTTTGGCATTAAATAACTTACACTGGTTGATATGCCATAAAACTAAACCAAACCACAACCATAGTTTCTGTTTGTCATTATCTCACTTGGTCGGTTAGACGCATCCAAAAATATAATTTGAAAAGTGACCACTGGCTTTATGCCGTCTTTACATAGCAATCATCAAGTAGATGTTTGCAGTATAAAAATAGCATGAAACCAGTGGTCGCAGATATGCTGGCATGATATTAAATATGAATAAAAACTTATATATATATATATATATAAACATTCATCGTTTACTTAAAATCGTTAATATCACCCCTCATGATCCTGATGATGGTTCAGTAGAACCGAAACGCTCTTGTGTCGACCTCTCAATAAATCTCTCCTTCCACTTGGATTACCTTGTTATGAATTTTTCTACGTATCGTCGGATTAAAATCCTTTATTCACTCTTCATATATATATACATATATATATATATATGTGTGTGTGTGTGTGTGTAAACAAAACAAATGCGATATATAAGCATTTAAAATTCCTTTGCTTAAGCTAGTTTCCTCGTGGTTGTGTGGTAGAATCTTGGATTGGCGTATGAGTCAGTCGGGTTTCGATCCTAGCTTCGAGAATCAAGCGTGTCTAGCCACACTGAAGAGTTGTGATACAATGAAACAGTATGTCTGTGGATTACTAATATATGCTACCCTACCCCGTGGGGTTGAGCTCTCTAGGGAAGGAAGTAATGGGTGCCACTCGCGTAAGGCAAGGCTCTTTGAATGAATTAAGCTCTCGGAAGCCGTTAAGCTGATATATGTAAACAATACAAACGTGATACATAAGCGTCTAAAATTCCTTTGCTTACATATATATATATATATATATATATGTGTGTGTGTGTGTGTGTGTGTGTGTGTGTGTGTGTGTGTAAACAAAACAAATGCGATAAATAAGCGTTTAAAATTCCTTCGCTTAAGCTAGTTTTCTCTTGGCTTGATGGTAGAACTTTGGATTGATGGTTGAATAGGTCGGGTTTTGGTCCCAGATTCGAGAATCTAGCGTGGCTGAACCCACATTGAAGATTTGTGATACAAGTAAACAGGTGCCTGTGGTATAATGGTTATCGTTGTAGGAAATGGATACGAGTTCAAATCCTGGACCAAGGTAACTGCATTTCACTTACCACTAATACCCTTGGGAAAGGTATGGATCCAATTATTCTCCCTCCAGCTATGGGTAAATAGTAGGACAGACTGGGTTCTTCAGCCTTGGTGAGGCAACTAGTCTAGGATAAAGAAAACTCTGAATTCAAACCTGTTAAACTCCGCTTAAAAAATTGACCTTGTGTCATATCCATTTTTACCAACCCTTCCGCTCGGCTACCCGAGCGGAAGGGTTGGTAAAAATGGATACAAGGAAACAGTCTGTCTGTGCATGATTACGTATATGGAAAAGAATTCGACAGTATGGAGAAAATAGAAAAACAAAGCAATTCAAAACTGATGAATTTATAAAGGAAAGTCAACGTTAAAACGTTTTGGTTTTAGTAAACCCTCATCAGAGCTTTAAGATGGTGTAACAAGTGTTGATAAAACAACGATGGATGTTTTAATAACGACACGTGTTTCACTTTAGTCCGCATGAAAGATTACTAAAACCAAAACATTTTAACTTTGATTTTCCTTGTTCCGTGTTCATAAAATATTCTTCGGTTTTAGAAAATTCTTCGATTCCTTCAGGAATCGAAGAATTTTCTAAAACCGAAGAATATTTTATCAAAACAATAGATATTGAGCACACTCCTTATTATATTGCACTTGGTTCGACACAAACCCACAAAGTCTTTTAGTGACAACCAACACTGGTTATAATGTAATATATATATATATATATATAGTAGCCGTCATAATTTAAGAAACGGAAGAACAACAAATATTTCAATGATTTCTAATTGAAAAAATTTGCATGTATGTTTACGGTTATTTCCCAAAATATACTTGGAACATATATGCATTTATTACATATAAAGTCTTCTAATCTTTTTTAAAGTAAATTAATAGTGAACTAAAAAAACAAAAAAATATACATTTTGCCCTAGTCAATTGAATTATAGTAATTTAGGTTATTTTAAACCTATTTGATCGCTAATTTTGATTTATAGTCAACTGTAATAAATCGTTAGAACTATTTCTTTGCAAGATGGAAAGGAAATCACATAATTGTTTTACTCGAGAAGAAAAGAATCTCATTTTAGTAAATTATGAAGAAGGCAGATCGTATTCTAAAATTGCTGGCATCGTACGAAGGTCAACAAACATTGTTCATTTTGTAATCAGTAGATTTAATGCTGACAAGACACTTGAATCAAACCCGAGAACTGGCTGACCTCCTATTACTATCAAACGGGAAGATCGGATGATTGTTAAAATGTCTTTAAAAGACCGTTTCGATACAGCAATGTTTATTTCTAGTGCATTTTGTGAGCAAACAGGAAAGCCAATTTCTTGAAAACTTTTTTTCGTTGGTTAAATAAGGAAAAATTAGTGGCTTTGATTCCATGTTGCAAACCTTTGATTTCAAAGAAAAATCAAAAAGGTCGTCTTGTCTTTGTAGACAGAAGAAGAACGGAATGTACTTCACTTTAGTGGTGAATCTAAATTCAACTCGTTTGGATCTGAGGGTAAGAGGTTTGTAGGATGTAAAAATAGTGAACGCTTATTTATTCAATGCGTTTAGAAAACTGTGAAATTTGGAGGGGGTGAATAATGGTGTAGGGATGATTTCTTCAGCGGGAATAGGACCCATTGTTTGTTTTCACGGTCATATTAATGTCAGTGTTTATAAAGAGCTTATTCGGCAGCAGTTCGCGAAGGGGCAGTTGAAACTCTAATATTTATGCAAGACAACGCGTCTCGCCACAAAGCTAAAACTGTGTTAAGTTTTCTTGAAGAGGAAGGAAAAGCTGTTATGAAGTGGCCACCGCAAAGCCCAGATATGAATACTATAGAGAATATATGGAAAATCATAGGAGAGAAAGCTCAGAATAAAAATCATCAAAATATTGATGATTTATGAGGGGTTCTGAAAGAATAATGGGAAAGTATCATTACTACCTTTCGTAAGAAGTTAATTGGCTCATGTGGTCGAAGATGCAATGAGGTAATCCAATGCAAAGAAAAATTCACTTAATAGAGAATATATCTTTAGTTTATATATTGATCTAACAAGGATTTATGATGCGTTTCTTAAATTTTGACCGGGGCAAAATGTATTTTTTTGTTTTTTTCTGTTGACTATTAATTTACTGTAAAACAAAATTTAGAAAACTTTATACGTAATAAATGCGTATATGTTACAAGTATACTTTGTGAAAATTTCATAGACGTAAATGCAATTTCTTTCAAAGAAAAATCATTCAATTATCTGTTGTTCCGTTGCTTAACTTATGGCTGACACTGTACATATATATATATATCTACCTACCTATCAATCAATCTATATATTGTTGGTTGTTTTTTTTAGGTTTTATGGCATATCAACTTTTACAGGTTATTGCATACCAAATAAATTTTTATGCAAATAATCAGTTCTATTTCAAACAATTCAGTTCATCATTAGTATACAGTTTAATTGTCAAAAACATTTCTATTTCAAGTCGCACAGCTCTAATTCAAACAATTCATTTTACTATAAGTATAGTTTTTATCCACACAATTAATTGTCAAAACAGATCTATTTCAAACAATTTAATTTAGCATAAGTACAGTTTCAATATCAAAAACAGTTCTATTTCAAACAATTCAGTTTAACAATGCAGTTTCGAATAATTTCGCTGTTTAAATATCAAAACAGTTCTATTGGAAGTAATTCAGTTAAGCATAAGTACGCAGTTTAAATGACAAAATACTTTTATTTTAAACAATTCAGTTTAGCATGAATACGCATTTTAAATAGAGAGAACAGTTAACTCTTGAAACCACATTTTAGTTCAATTCGATCCATAGATATGACCCTATTAGGTGTCACCTCTCTGGGCCAGAGTGGACCTGGGAGCGATGGCAATGAAGGGGTATTTCGCATTCTCCAAAGCTCCAGCATTACTGGAACCTCACCACCAGATTTAGTGTCATATATCAGGACACTTGTTGGTGTGGGGTTACTCCTCTGCACAGGAGTAGTCAGTGTATTCTACAGCCCCAGCCGACTGGGCTATATATATATATATATACATATATATGCGTGTTTGTGTATGTGTATATGTGTGTACGTGTGTGTGTGTTTGAAGACCTTGGATAGAATTGTTGTTTTTTTTCCAAACGTTTAAAATCGAACAGTTATCTAAAGATTTTTAGTACTTTCCATCAGCTTCACGATTGCAATCAGTCATGCAAGAAAATCTGCCTTCATTCAAATTTCCGTGTCAACAAGTGCTAATCATCTTTTATCACACGTCCAAATTATAAAATTTGCCACAGAGATTATGTGGCTGTGTAAAAAAAATTGCTAGTAAATCTTCTAAATATAATTCGTGAAGAAAGAAAATTTATATATATATATATATATATATATATATATATATAAATTTTCTTTCTTCATTGATTATATTTAGAAGATTTACTAGCAAATTTTTTTAGGTTAATTTTTTAGGTTAATTTTATAATTGGCTTCACTTGTGTTGTATTGAGCACTTTAGTAATTGTAGCATTGCAGTATTCGCGGAGGATTTTTGGTTTTCTTTTGACCACTGACTGCATATCCATTGATTTTTTTCAAGGGGTCGGACGAGATTGGCCTTTTCTTTCTTTTTGACCCAAATTTTTTTCTTTTTCCCCTGGGCGGTGATTCGAGATACTTTTATCTCTTGTTCCAGGCAGGGTTTTTTTGTTTTTTTCTGGTACCGTGAATACTGGTAGATATTAGATTAGTAAATATATATATATATATATATATATACATAAATATTTCTGTGTGTCTGTGAGTGATATATAAACAAGGCTAAACATTTTAAAAGTATAATTGGTCTCAGGAGCGTTTCCGTCATCTTTTTTGTTATTTAAATAATTAAGCCAAGGAATGATGCTTGTTTTTATCGGTTTAACGCCCATGAGGTGTATTGGTGTCGAATGTAAGCCAAAAGAATGTGAGAAGCCTGAAAAACCATCATTAACTCCATTGTAGACCATAAGATTAGAATATCATACTTCAAATTATGAAGGATAAAATGATATTCTCATTAAAGGTTTTGAATAGAAATATAACGGGAGAAAGAATCTTATTCGGAAAGAAAGAAAGAAAGAAAGAAAGTTAAATAATTCGTGAAAGAAAAAAATACTTGAAAAAAGAAAGAGCTTTAAAAGAAAGAAAGAAAGAAAGATAGAAAGAAACGAAAAAGATAGAAAGAAAGTTAAATAACTCATAAAAGAAAAAAATACGTGAAGAAAGAAAGAACTTTAAAAGAAAGAAAGAAAGAAAGAAAGAAAGAAAGAAAGAAAGTTAAATAACTCAAGAAAGAAAAGAATACTTGAATAAAGAAAGAGCTACAAAAGAAAGAAAGAAAGAAATCAGAAAGAAAGAAATAACCCGTTATAAAAGAAAGTTCGAAAGAAGGAATGAAAGAAAAAACCGAATGGAAATAAAAGTCAGTAAGGAAAACAACATACGAAAGAAAGAAAGAAGCATAACAAAAGAAAGTACGAAAAAATGAATGAATAAAAAAATAATGAAAGAAAAAATTCGTTAACAAAAAGGAGATTAAGAAAGAAAGAAAGAAAGAAAGAAAGAAAGAATCCATAATAAAAAAGTACAAGAGAAGTAATGAAAGAAAAAAGTTAAAGAAAGAATCCATAAAGAACCAATATGCGACTGAAAGAAAGAAAGAAAGAAAGAAAGAAAGAAAGAAAGAAAAAGTGAGAAAGAAAAAATCTATAAAGAAAAAAAAAGCGTAAAGTAAAAAGTGGGAAAGAAAGGAAATGTGAAATAGATAACTTAGAAAGAAACAAAGAAACAAAGAATCCGTAAAAAAGTGTGAAAGAAAGAAAAAAAAAGCAATTGCAAAATAGATAAAAAAAAAAAGAAAGAAAGAAAGAAAGAAAGAAAAAAAAAACGAATCCGCATAGAAAAAAAATCCGTTAAGGGAGAAAACTGGAAAGAAAGTATCTTGTAAAAGAGACATAGCATTCCTTTAATGTAGATTTCTTACCAACACATGAAGACGAATTCACCCGATGTCAGTAGAAAAAAAAGGTAATAATCTAAATTCTTCATATTGATCATCTGGTTGGTTGTTTCATGATACATCAACCTTTGTTTATTTAATGCTTGATCCTGTTTTATATATATTTTCATCAACATGTTTCGATGTATCACAATTCTTCAGCGTGGCTAGACACCCGAGGTACTCTAAGTTGAAATCGAAACCCGGCTGATTTATGCCTCACTCTCATATCTCATCACGTAGCTATCGTAATATCCACGTAAGCGACGCATTTTTAGGTATATATTCCAGGGGCGGAGATGGGACTAGTGCTACTCGTGCCCGGCACGACCAATAACTCGGTCAATGTTATTCAAAATGGATTAAAAATCATCCATTAATTTCAAGCAAACATACTTAGTCTGATCTCAATTAAATTACGTATCTATTCAAGTTTCGATAACTAAGTAGCCAAAAGTTCATAAATATATCTGGGAATAATACAACGATGCTGTTTTGAACGGATGGTCTTTGTCCGGCCACCGTCAGATCCATTGAACATCGCATAAAATCGGCTATAATGTTGAACACGCGTAATCCGTGCCAAGCAAAAGACCCTTATGATAACAGTAATGTTAGAGAAATCTCGCTTTTGGCTGTAGCCAATGGCAAAAGCAAGTCAAAATACCGTGCTCAAAAAAATTAGCACAATGTGACTGCTGACGCCTGTCTTGGGAAGAGGGAGAGGGACCGAGAGAGAGAGAGAGAGTGGGGAGAGAGAGGGGGATAGCAGATTATAGCCGTCGCCGACGTCATCATCATCGATATGGTAAATGTTGGTTAAACGGCATGTTTTAATTCGTTTTTTCACTCTTATCTACTGTATTAACAAGACTACAAATTATATAGTATCTTGATTGTTTACAAAAAAAACGCCATGCAAGGTACGTTTTGTCAATCTGTGCTATACAATGGAGAATCACGCAATAGCAACTGGGATGACTTACTTTGGGTCCACGGACCACGGGTTGGGAACTAAGTTGACAGAGGGCAGGGGGGGGGCACGAGTAGCAAAAATAGGCTAGAGTCCTCACTGATATATTCACATGTACACTTTTAGGAAACCGTAGTGCTCAATTTAAGAGAAGAGCTTTGCATTTACGCGTATGTGACAGATATAATATACTATGATATAATATTATATAATGTAAGGAAAGTTGGCGACTGTAGTCGAGGACGACTCGATGGCTCCCTTACAGTTTTTTTTTATCTGTAGATGGTACACTAACAAGTGCTACAAATATGAATCAGAGTTGACCAGGGATTAATGACAATGAAGGTGTACTTTATACTACATAAAGCTCTAAGACTAGAGCCGCATCTTTAAATGCAGTTCAGTGGCATACCCAGAATACTAGCTGGGAGGAGAGTCTTAACCCATCTGCAAAGGTCTAGTCGGCATTATTATCATCTCAGGTCCTCAAGGCGGTTTCTAACTGTTATGAGTGACTATTATTGCCATTCTAATTAATAACAACAAAATTCGCTCCATTGTTAAGTTTGTGAAAGAAAGTTAAAGTAGTATTCCGGAAAATAAGGGCGGTAATTTTTGAATGATAAAGTTAGAGGTTCTGTTTCGAACAGGGAAATTCTGGGAACACTTCAACTGGCGAAAACAGATCGTCTTTTAGAGATTATAAATATTCCATCCGTTCCTGGTTTCTGCTTGATTTCCCTCACATTGTGGCGCGACCGGTTCCTGACGTGTACGCATCTTTGGGAAAGTAATTCACGGAGCCCCTGCACCAACGAGATGTGGAGATGAGATTTTCATAAGTGCGTGAAATGAGAAACAGGGCTCGAATAGGAATGAATAGTTGAAAGGGGAATAGGAAGGAAAAACAAATTTTGTTGAGACGAGAGAGATATTAAAGAGAAGACATGAATGGGAAAGAGAGAGAGAGAGAGAGAGAAAGGTGGGGGAGAAGGAAATAATTAAGAGAGAAAGAAAGAGAGAAACAGAAACAAAAAGTGCGAGTTATATAGAAATGGTGCAGAGAGAATTTGTGAAAAAGATAGAAAAACAATGAGAGAAAAACGAATAAGGAAAAATTGAATGAATAAGTTAAAGGCTTAATAAGAAAGAAAGAAAGAAAGAAAGAAAGAATATGTAGAGGATAAAAGGAAAAAGGAAAGTTAAAAGAAAGAAAGAAAGAAAGAATATGTAGAGGAAAAAAGGAAACAGGAAAGTTAAAAGAAAGAAAGAAAGTATATGAGGAAGAAAAAATTAAAAGGAACAAGTAAAATTGAAAGAAAGAAAGAAAGAAAGAATATGTAGAGGATAAAAGGAAACATGAAAGTTAAAAGAAAAAAAAGAAAGCAAGAAAGAAAGAAAGAAAGAAAGAAAGAAAGAAAGAAAGGAAGAAAGAAAGAAGAAAAGAATATGTAGAGGAAAAAAGGAAACAGGAAAGTTAAAAGAAAGAAAGAAAGTATATGAGGAAGAAAAAATTAAAAGGAACAAGTAAAATTGAAAGACAGAGAGAAAGAAAGAAAGAAAAAAAGAAAGAATATGTTGAGGATAAAAGGAAACAGGAAAGTTAAAAGAAAGAAAGAAAGAAAGAAAGAATATGTAGAGGAAAAAAGGAAACAGGAAAGTTAAAAGAAAGAGAGAAAAACAGAAAGAAAGAAAGAAAGAATATGTAGAGGAAAAAAGGAAACAGAAAAGTTAAAAGAAAGAAAGAAAGAAAGAAAGAAAGAAAGAAAGAAAGAAGGAATTTGTAGAGGAAAAAAGGAAACAGGAAAGTTAAAAGAAAGAAAGAAAGTATATGAGGAGGAAAAAAGTATAAGGAACAAGTAAAATTGAAAGAAAGAAAGAAAGAAAGAAAGAAAGAAAGAAAGAAAGAAAGAAAGAACCGGTAAAAAGGGATAAGATAGAAAAAAACCTGTTAGAAAGGAAAAAGAAAAGTAAGAAACAGAAAAGGAAAGGGATGGGGAAAGGAAATTTAAAACATCAGAATAAAGAAATAAAGGAAAATAAGAAAAAAAAATTAAGAAGAGACAGGAAAAAACAAAGGAAGCTAGAAATAAAAAAGAAAGAAAGAAAAAAGAAAAAAGAAAGAAAAGAAGAAAGAAAACAAACGGAAAAGAAAAAAGAAAGAATTTTTAAAAGTAGAAAGTCAAAAAACAACAAAAAATAATTTATAAATTAAGAAAAAAAAGTAAAACGCGAAAAAGAAAACAAAGAAAAGAAACAAGAAAAGATTAAAGAAAAACAATAATGACAAAAAATAAAAACAAAAAGAAAACAAAAAGAAAGAGAAAAGAATAAGAAATCAATAAAAAGATGAAAAAATGAAAGGACAATGGCAGCAAACGAAACTGAGATTCCTTTTGTACACGTATCTATCAATCCCTATAGGTCATCGTACTTGGAAAGTCTTCTTGACGGCAGTGAGTGTTTGCACAGAGCTGAAGAATCGAAGTATTTCTGGTCAGTCAACACTAGTGTGTCCACATTACAATTTCGTTCATGAATTGGTCCCCCATTTCTCCAACAATGACCAAGATACTTGGACCCGTCATAGTTGGATGGTCAATAAGATGGGAGATAAATATATGTACATCTGCTTTTTGGTAGGTCACTGCTTGTAGAGTCTTTTTTCAAACGAACGCAGCCCAGTTGGCTAGGGTTGTAGAATACACTGATTGCTCCTCTGCAGAGTGGCAAGCCTTTCCCCACCAATAATTATCCTGATATGACATTAAACCATCTGATGGTGAGATTCCAGTAGTGCTGGAGTTTGTGAAATGCAGAGTAACCCTTTATTGCCATCGCTCCCAGGTCCAGTCTGGTCCAAAGTGGTGGCAGCTGATAGGGTCCTATTTATGGGCCAAATAGAACTAAATTGTACTTACGGCAACCCAATGAACGGAAACAAGTTTGGTGCAAAATATGGTAATCAGGAGAACATAAAAAAAATTATTTTGGGAAAAGTGTTAGAACTCGAAGAAGGACCGACGGTAAAAATTCAGCTTGATTCACTAGGCTAACGATCATATGGAAATCAGACCTGACCGATAAATGAAATGCAGTTTCTTACAGGCAACGGTCGTATCGATACTGCTGTATGGATGCACTACTTGGACGCTAACTAAACGGCTAGATGAGAAGCTAAACGGCAATTACACAAGAATGTTGCGAAGAATATTGAACAAGTGTTGGCGGCAACACCCAGCAAGACACCAACTATACGGCCACCTGCCTTCCATCACGAAAACTATCCAAGTCAGACGAACCAGACATGCAGGACACTGCTGGAGAAGCAGGGACGAGCTCATAAGAGATGTACTCCTATGGGCTCCCACATATGGCCGGGCAAAAGTAGGACGACCAGCTCGAACATACATACAGCAGCTATGTGAGGATACGGTATGTACCCCTGAAGACCAGTGGCGAGAGAGGGTCAGGGATATTGGTGCTAGCGGCACGACGTGAAGATGATGATGATGATGATGAATTCCAAATAAAATTGAAAGAGATGGGTATTTCTGAAATATGAATAATTGATATGTTGTAAGATAGAGGAATGGGAAAAAAATACCTCCCAATATATAAAACTCTACGTGGAAATGATCAGAATTGGATATACAGTAGAAATTGACTGATCCACCATGCGGTGATTTCTATCGTCGTCGAGGATCCCTTCTTTACCTGACAAATATAAACCTTGATGTCAACATGAATGGTTTGATAAGGCTTGAAAAAAAAAGCAGCTGAATACATTTTCATTTGATTATATAAGAAAAGAAAAGCAATGGGAATACAGAAAAATAAATCTTTGAACCAGATCACCCGGCGAGATATATTATGACTGAAGAAGAAAAAGGAAATTATGTTCGAAAGATTAGAACCAGTGATCAACTTAAATGACAGAAATGATTTTTTCCGTTCAACTATAGATGAAAGAAAATACAATGTCAGTAGGAAAAAAAAAGAAGAAATGATAAAAATCAACATATAAGAAAGAAAGATCAAGAGGTGATATACATGGTTACTGAAGAAGAAAGAGAAGACACTGTTCGAAAGATTAGAATCAGGGATCAAGTTAAATGACAGAAAACATTTCCATTTAACTATATATGAAAGGAAACAATATGAGTTTTAAAAAAAATGGGAATACTAAAATCAACCTAGAAAAAATAGAGATCAAGTGGTGATATGCATTGTTACTGAAGAAGAAAGAGAAGATGTTATTTAAAAATCAGAGACCAAGTTAAATGACAGAAAATACATTTCTATTTAACTATATATGAAAGGATATAGTATAAGTAAAAAAGATGAAATACTGAATTCAATCTTGAAAAAAAAAAGAGATCAAGTGGTGATACACATTGTTACTGAAGAAAAAAGAGAAGACGTTATTTGAAAGATCAGAGATCAAGATAGGTGACAGAAAATGCATTTCTATTTAACTATATATGAAAGGAAACAATATAAGTAAAAAAAGAAAGGAAACACTGAAATCAACCTTGAAGAAATAGAGATCAAGTGGTGATACGCATTGTTACTGAAGAAGAAAGAGAAGACATTATTTGAAAGATCAGAGATCAAGTTAAATGACGGAAAATAAATTTCAATCAAATTATATATGAAAGGAAGCAACCTGGAAAAATCAGGGATCAATTTAAACGAAAATGAAAGAGAACATAATGTGTTTAATGAAAAACAATTTTGCTTGAATCAACATTCGGGAAACACAGTTGAAGAGGGGATAAACATTACGACTGAAGAAGAAAGTTTATCCTGGAAAAATCAGGGATCAATTTAAATGACAGAAATCAAATTTCCATCAATTATATATATGAAAGAGATCATAATGTGTTTAATGAAGAACGAGTTTGCTTGAATCAACATTCAGGAAACACAGTTGAAGAAGTGATAAATATTACGACTGAAGAAGAAAGAGTTAATCCTGGAAAAATCAGGGATCAATTTAAATGACAGAAATCAAATTTCCATCAATTATATATATGAAAGAGATCATAATGTGTTTAATGAAGAACGAGTTTGCTCGAATCAACATTCAGGAAACACAGTTGAAGAGGTGATAAACATTACGACTGAAGAAGAAAGAGATAATCCTTCAAAAATCAGGGATCAATTTAAATGACAGAAATCAAATTTCCGTCAATTATATATATGAAAGAGAGTATAATGTGTTCAACGAAGAACGGTTTTGCTTGAATCAACATTCAAGAAACACAGTTGAAGAGGTGATAAACATTACGACTGAAGAAGAAAGAGATTATCCTGGAAAAATCAGGGATCAAGTTAAACGACAGAAAATAAGTATCCGTTCAATTATATATGAGAGGAAATGCAATGTGAATAAGGAAACAAAAAAGGAATGCTAGAATCAAAAAAATTATGACTCAAAAAGAAAGAAGAAATGGTGTTGTAAAAAGGAACGATTTATATATAGAATAAAGAGAATTCCATCTTCGAAGATTGTTGTAGAGTAGCTAGCACCCTTTCAGCACTCTTCCTGATGTATTGGCTCATAAAACTAAAGAGTGTCCAATTAAGAACTTCGAGGGTGATTACGCAGTTAATATTGTTGAATAATATTCGGATTGATCCTACTTCGTTTGGCTCAACTGCTGTTTGACCAAATTCTATTTCTTGTATTAGTTTTGTTAATTATTTGTAATTTATTGTGGTCGCTTAATTAATAGACTGTTCGCCAAGATTGGGATTCAACCCCAGGTCGAGTCAAACCAAAGACTTAAAAAATGGTACTTGATACTGTGTTGCAAAACACTCAGCATTATAAGGCAAGGATCAAGATTAGAGTGGAGCAATCCAGAGAATAGAGTAGCTCCTTCCCCTACACCTCGGTGTAGTAGATATTGAAAAGGGAGCCTTTGGGTCAGCCTCAACTAAGGTTTCCAACTTTACATTTTTATTGCACTGGGTCTTTTTGTACGTATCCATTACCACTGGATACTAGTGCTGAATAAATATATTAAGCACTCATTCTTCTCTGCGTATCATTCACCTCGACGATACAACAGAAATCATAAATGGATACTCGTTCTGTCAATGGTGCTTAGAATATACTAATAGAACCTCCTGCCGAGGGGAAGGATCCCCCACAGAAGGGTGAACGGTTAGGTTCCAGTTCTGAAGACCTGTGTTGTGTGGAATACTCCCTCATTTGCTTTACTCCCGGGTCTACTCTAACCCAGATTGGTTGTACCTGTTAAGGCTAATAAGATCAGTCTAAAAAGTATTACTATGTGATAAGACACATTTCAAAAAGCCTAAGTAAAGTTAGCCACCGTAGCCGAGGGCGACCAGAAGGCTCCCTTTTCAATAGCAACTACACCGAGGTGTAGGGGAGGGCACTACTCCTTTCTCTGGATTGCTCCACTTTACCCTTGAAAAGTTCCTTATATTGCTGAGTGTCAAGCAAGAACGTATCGAGTACCATTTTAAAGTCTGAAGTATGACGCAATCTGGGATTGAACCCAGGTCTCCCGGACTATTGGTGAACACTCTACCTACTAGGCCAATACAAAATATTAAAATGATCGTAGAATGAACACGATATATGCACATGACTGAAGAAAAAAGAAGAAACGAGGTTGGTAAGGTGAGATTTATATAAAGAATAAAGAGAATTCCTTTAGAAAAAGAATGAATACCATTCCCTAACCTCAGGGGCATGATTAAAACAATCAAATATAAAGACTCGATATCGCAGAATAAGAACGGTTTGGTTTGGTTTCTTTGTTTAATGGCATATCAACCTTTGTAGGTTACTTAATGCTAAAGTCATTCTCCAAGAACAACAGTAGTAGTACTATTTAGCCCATAGCTGGGAGGATGAGGGGGTTCATACCTTTCCCAAGGGTATTTGCCTGAAAGTGAACGTAATAGCGCCACTGGAGTACGAACTCGCGAACTACAATTCCGCAGTCCATCGCTTTAACCTTTACACCACAAGTACACCCCAAGAATAAGAAAGATACGAATGTGATCGAAACATAAGAAACAGAGATAAAAACAAGAATAAATAAAATGAATATAAATCAATAATAAGACAAAAGAATTCCAGAATTTGTTTCCCGAGAACCCGAACATGTCGAGGCAAAATCAGGTTATTCAAACATCTTGACTGAGAAGAGGTGAAGAATGAGTTGCAGTCGACAACGGACGCCATTTTGTATAAGCGCTATTATCATTATTGTCGTTTGTCATTCTGGTTATTGGTAGCAGACTTTTAACGATTTTCTCCCATCGTATTAGCCTTAGGATCGGAAGAAATATGAGCTTTATATTCTCATCGCCCCCTCGCTTCTTCTAGTCACATCCTTTCTAAACCTCTCGATCTTTGGAGCAAGTTCGACACTTAATGCGAGATCCAGTTTCCTAAGAACTCGGTCAGATTAATTCTTAATTATTTATAACAGTAGGAAGATAAGAGCCATTTGGAGATCTGAGATTAGTGGAGAAAACTTTATTAATTCATCCGCCTAAACAAAAACTGCCTCTAAATATACATGTATGAATAAATCCAGGTAATAAAGGCGAGGTTATAAGTTCATTATATACGAAGAAACCTTCTGGAAATTATGTACGTTGTACGAAACAAGATGTTTATATAACTTATATCATTGGTGTAATATACAAAAATGATATATACAATATCGAATTTTCTATAGTGTTTCCGTTTACAAATATACAGCAAAAATCGTAGCAAATGAATTGGACAATGATTTTTGCTATAAAAATGCATTGACCAATGATTTTTACTATAAGAACGCATTGGCTAATGATATTTACAATAAGAATGTGTTGCCTTATGTAATTTACTATAAGAATACATTGACCGATAATGTTTACTATAGGAATGCATTGGCCAATGGTTTTTACTATCAGAATTCATTGAGCTTAGACCTTTACTATGAGAAGATATTGGTCAATAATTTTTACTATAAGAATGTATTTGCCATAGATTTTTACTATAAGAATATATGGATTTATGATTTTTGATATAATCATGCCTTGGCCAATGTTGTTTACTATAGGTGTACACTGGCCTATAATGATTACTATAAGAATGCATTGGCAAATGGTGTCTACTATAGGTATGCACTGGCCAATGATTTTTACTATAAGAATGCATTGGCCAATGATTTTTACTATAAGAATACATTGGCCAATGATTTTTACTATAAGAATACATTGGCCAATGATTTTTACTATAAGAATACATTGGCCAATGATTTTTACTATAAAAATACATTGGCCAATCATTTTTACTATAAGAATACATTGGCTAATCATTTTTACTATAAGAACGCATTGGCCAATGATTTTTACTATAAGAATGCATTGGCCAATGATTTTTACTATAAGAATACATTGGCCAATTATTTTTACTATAAGAATACATTGGCTAATCATTTTTACGATAAGAATGCATTGGCCAATGATTTTTACTATAAGAATGCATTGGCCAATGATTTTTACTGTAAGAATACATTGGCCAATGATTTTTACTATAAGAATGCATTGACCAATCATTTTTACTATAAGAATACATTGGCCAATGATTTTTACTATAAGAATACATTGGCCAATGATTTTTACTATAAGAATACATTGGCCAATGATTTTTACTATAAGAATACATTGGCCAATGATTTTTACTATAAGAATACATTGGCCAATGGTTTTTACTATAAGAATGCATTGGCCAATGATTTTTACTGTAAGAATACATTGGCCAATGATTTTTACTATAAGAATACATTGACCAATCATTTTTACTATAAGAATGCATTGGCCAATGATTTTTACTATAAGAATGCATTGGCCAATGATTTTTACTATAAGAATACATTGGCCAATGATTTTTACTATAAGAATACATTGGCCAATGATTTTTACTATAAGAATACATTGGCTAATCATTTTTACTATAAGAACGCATTGGCCAATGATTTTTACTATAAGAATGCATTGGCCAATGATTTTTACTATAGGAACGCATTGGCCAATGATTTTTACTATAAGAATGCATTGGCCAATGATTGTTACTATAAGAATACATTGGCCAATGATTTTTACTATAAGAATGCATTGGCCAATGATTTTTACTATAAGAATGCATTGGCCAATGATTTTTACTGTAAGAATGCATTGGCCAATGATTTTTACCGTAAGAAGGCATTGCCCAATGATTTTTACAATTATATTTCATTGGCCAATGATTTTTACTATGAGAATGCATTGGCCAATGATTTTTAAGATAAGAATGCATTGGCCATAGATTCTTACGATAAGAATGCCGTGGCTAATGATTTTTACTAAAAGAATGTATTGGGTTATGATTTTTACACTAAGGATGTATTGGCCAATAATTTTTACTATAAGAATGCATTAAGCAAGGATTTTTACTATAAGAACGCATTGGCCAATGATTTTTACTATAAGAATATGTTGCTTTATGTATTTTACTATAAGAATACATTGACCGATATTGTTTACTATAAGAATACATTGACCAATGATTTCTACTACAAGATAGTATTGGCCAATTATGTTTGCTATAGAAATATATTGGCCTATGATTTTGCTATAAGAATGCATTGCCCAATGATTTTTTAATATAGGAATGGATTATCTAAGATTGTTATTATAAAAATATATGGGATAATGATCTTTGGTAGATGAAAATCAATGACAAACGATCTTTACTTTAGAAATACATCTATCAATAAGTTTTACTAAAGAAAGGCAATAGCTAATGATATTTGCTATAGAAATTCTTTGCCAGTAAATTTTACTATATGAACTTTTTGCCTCTCATGTTCACTATAGAAATATATTCGAAATGATTTTTACTATAGGAATGTATTAGAAATTATCTTTATTATAAAGATGCAAAAGATGTTCGTTGCAAAAATGCAATAGTCAGTGACTTTTACTATAAAAATGCTTTGGCCAATGATTTTCATTATAAGAATGCATTAGCTAATGATTTTTACAATGAAAATCCATTGGCCAATGATCTTTACTATAAGAACGCATTGACCAATAATTTCTATAATAAGAATCCATTGATCTTTTTTTTTTATTATAAGAATGCATTGCCTAATGATTTTTCTATAAAAATGCATTGGCCAATGATTTTTATTATAAGAACACATTGGCTAATCATTTTTATTATAAGAATGCATTGGCTAAGGATTTTTATTATAGAAATGAATTGGGAAATGCTTTTTTATTATAAGAATGCATTGGCTAATGATTTTTACTATAAGAATGCATTGGCCAATGATTTTTAATATAAGAATGCATTGGTCATATGATCTTTACTATAACAATGCTTTGGTCAATGACTTTTACTATAAGAATGCATTGGCCAACGGTTTTTACTGTAAGAATGCATTGGCCAATCATTTTTACTATAAGAATGCATTGGCCAATGATGTTTACTGTAAGAATGCATTGGCCAATGATATTTACTGTAAGAATTCATTGGCCAACGATTTTTAATATAAGAATGTATTGGCTAATGATTTTACTATAAGAATGCATTGGCCAATGATGTTTACTGTAAGAATGCATTGGCCAATGATTTTTACTATAAGAATGCATTGGCCAATGATTTTTACTATAAGAATGTATTGGCTAATGATTTTTACTATAAGAATGCATTGGCCAACGATTTTTACTATAAGAATACATCGGCCAAAATCTTTTTTTGACATAGCTTTTATGGAAGCTTATAAGAATTATTTTCTTTCAGAAATTAGATTATAATGATCGTCTAAACACTCAAAAGCGAATTTGTGTTCTTTAGTTTTATGTCATGTTTTTAATATGGAATCTTCAAAAGATTCTAGCTTTTCCGACAATCTCAAAATTCTACTAGACACATTCCAGTCTTTTTTCCTTAAATCAATACAATCCTCAACTGATGCTGAAACAATACTGAACTTTATTATAATAGGCAGATCGTCACTTTTGAAACAAATAAAATATCAGTTTTTAGTATTAGGGACAAATTTCCTTTCATTTCCAAAAATTTGCGACACCATCTTAAAACAAAAGAATAGCAATAACAAAAAGAAATAGCAAATATTATTCCTTCTAATTGTAAAATAAAATTTGGAATCTTATATTTACGTACTAACTCCCAGATATCATTCTGGCAAATATTGTTGTATGTATTTAATCAACTTCCTCTGTCTCAAGATCAATTTTCCCAGACCAATAGTGCTATTTCGTCTAAAGAGTCCAGTCAGCATCCGTATTAATATAGAGTTAAGTGGAAAACAATTGAATTCCTAACTTTTCTAAGGGAATTAGCCTGAACTAAAACGGAAACTTCTTCGTTAGAGATAGAAACATAGCTTGCCAAATCAGTTTTCTTCAACGGTCGTTTGCCCAGTCAGCTGGGGCTGTAGAATACACCGACTGCACCTATGCAGAGGGCTAAGACCCCCCACCCCTAACGAGTGTCCTGGATATGACACTAAACAATCTGATGGTGAGGTTCCAGCAGTGCTGGAGCTTTGGGGAATGCGGAGTACGCCTTCAATGCCATCGCTCCCCGGTCCACTCTGACCCGGAGTGGTAGCACCTGATAGGGCCCTATCTAAGGGTTAAATAGAACTAACAGCATACTTATGCTAAAATGAATTGAGTAAACTGAATAGCTTGAAATAGAAACGTTTTTGACAATTAAACCGTACTTACACTTAAACTGCGTGCTCATGCTTAACTGAATTCTTTCAAATAGAACTGTTTTTCGACATTAAAACTGTATTTACACTTAACTGAATTATTACACATAACTGCTTGAATAGTTTGAAATGGAAATGTCTTTGAAAATTAAACTGTGTACTTATGCTAAACTGAACTGTTTTCAATAGAACACATTATTTACATAAAAATGGATTTGGCGTTAAATAACTTACAAAGGTTGATATGCCATAAAACCAAACAAACCAATCAACAGTCGTACTCATACCTCAACAGCTCAACTAGAAGTAACAATTATACCACTAGGTACATAACAATAGGTATCGCTTTACTAGAAGCAGCGTACCTTTTTGCCGGGTCCTTTTTGCCTGGTACTCATTTCCTCTATTTGAATTGGCGTGACGTTTTTAGAGGAAAAGACAAACAAATTTAATAACGTCCGATATTATGTAGATTGTTTTCGTACATGATCCGAGCATCTATTTTGTAAATCGATCCTTAATTACCGTCTTGGCAAACAAACTTGCAATTTTTGGCATTGGCTTCTAAGAAATTCTAGATGTCATACGGAAAAAATTGAGTCATGTGCCAAGTAAACCAAGACAAGTTGTACTCAGTGACATATTTTCTAGCTTTCAAATCCAAACCTGAATATTCCTCAACTGGGAACTGACGCCAGCCGACATGTGAAACAAAAATTAACTTACTGGACATGATCACTCTGTCACAACGGGGTTTCCATACTTGTTTTTATTTTTTTTATTTTTTTTACTTTTTATTTTATTTTACTTTTATGTTTAATTTTCTGCTTTCTATAATATCTTTCTATTTTGAACATTGCAGAAAAAATCCAATGGTTGGTTGGTTTGGTTTTGGCGCCTGTCAAATGTTGTTGGGCTATTTTAGACAGAAATTCGTCATTTTTGACCAAAAATATATGGTGTCAAGTAAAAAGCGATAAAATATTTTGTAAAGAATTAAGATTTTAATTATCCAGGATTGCTAAACTGCGCAACAGATTAAAATTTTGTAATTTTAATTCCAAATAACCATATTTAAATCTTTGGCGCATTTTGCAATGCACCAAAGATTAATATTGCATAAAATGCCAGGGATTAAAAGTTTACCAAAGTAATAAATGGTATATGCACAAAACAAGGTCTGTCTCCAAAAAATGAGATACGTAAGTTATTTAGGACTTTCACATACAAACCGATCCCCAGAACTTAACTAGTGTCCATCATCATCATCATCATGGCGTTCGGCTAGCACGGATATCCCTGACCCTCTCTCTCCCCGTCTCCCTATCATTCATCGCCTTCGGCAGGTCTTCAGGGTTACATCCCGTATCATCACATAGCTGCTGTATGAATGTTCGAGCTGGTCGTCCTGCTTTTGATTGGCCATATGCGGGGGTCCACAGGAGCACATCACTTCCGATCTCGTCTTTGCTTCTCTAGCAGTGTCCGGCATGTCTGTTTCGTCTAGCTTGTATAGTTTTCATGATAGGTGGTAGATGGCCGTACAGTTGGCGCCGATTGGGGTGTTGCTGCCAGGACCTGTTCAATATTGCTCGCAACATTCTTGTATAATTGCCGTCGAGCTTCTTCTCCGGCCGTTTAGTCAGCGTTCAAGTAGTGCATCCATACAGCCGTATCGACACGACCGCAGTCTGGAAGAAACTCCGTTAGCAATCATCTGGCTGATTTTACTGTTTCTGCGGTTGGTTGGGTTTAATAGCATATCAACCTTCGTAGGTTATTTAACGCCAAATCCATTTTTATTATAAGAACACATTGGCTAATCATTTTTATTATAAGAATGCATTGGCTAAGGATTTTTACTATAGAAATGAATAGGGAAATGCTTTTTTATTATAAGAATGCATTGGCTAATGATTTTTACTATTTGTAGTTTATTTAACGCCAAACCTCATCATCATCATCATATCGCGCTGGTAGCATGGATATCCCGGACCCTCTATCGCCACTCCTCCCTATCGTTAATCGCCCTAGGTAGGTCTTCAGGACAACATCCCGTATCCTCACATAGCTGCTGAATGTATGTTCGTGCTGGTCGTCCTACTTTTGCACGGCCATGTGTGGGGGTCCATAAGAATACAACTCTTATGAGTTCGTCCCTGCTTCTCCAGCAGTGTCCTGCATGTCTGGTTCATCTAACTTGAATAGTTTTCATGATAGGAGGCAGGTGGCCGTACATTTGATGTCTTGTGGGTTGTTGCCGCCAGGACTTGTTTAAGATTGCACGTAGCATTCTTGTGTAATTGCCGTCTAGGTTCTTCTCCAGCCAGTTCTTATTCAAACAATTCAGTTTAGCATGAGTACAGAGTTTAATTGTCAGAACCGTTTCTATTTCAAGCAATTCAGTTAATTCAAACAGTTCTACTTCAGATAATTCATTATAGTATAAGTACAGCATTTTTTACTCACAGTTAGATATCAAAACAGTTCTATATTAAACAATTCAGTTTAGCATGAGTACAGAGTTTAATTGTCAGAACCGTTTCTATTTCAAGCAATTCAGTTAATTCAAACAGTTCTACTTCAGATAATTCATTATAGTATAAGTACAGCATTTTTTACTCACAGTTAGATATCAAAACAGTTCTATATTAAACAATTCAGTTTAGCATGAGTACAGAGTTTAATTGTCAGAACCGTTTCTATTTCAAGCAATTCAGTTAATTCAAACAGTTCTACTTCAGATAATTCATTTTAGTATAAGTACAGCATTTTTTACTCACAGTTAGATATCAAAACAGTTCTATATTAAACAATTCAGTTTAGTGTAAGTAGAGTTTCAATGTCAAAAACAGTTCTATTTCAAACGATTCGGTTTAGCATAAGCATGTAATTTTAATTTAAATACACAGTTTATTTATCAAAAACATTTCTTTTTCCAGCAATTCAGTTCAGTCAAACAGATCTAATTCAAACAATTCAGTTTAGCATAAGTACGCAGTTAGTTCTATTTAACCCATTGATAGGGCCCTCTCAGGTGCTACTATTCCGAGCCAGAGTGGACCTGGGAGTAATGACAGTGAAGGGGTGCTCTGCATTCCTCAGAGCTCTAGCTTCACAAGAGCCTCACCATCAGAACATTTAGTGTCATATGTAGGACATTCATTGGGAAGCATTACCCCTCTGTAGATGTGCAGTTGGTGTATTCTACAGTCCCAGCCGACTGGGCAATACACAGAGTTTATGTCAAAAACAGTTTTATTTCAGATAATTCAGTTTAGCATAAGCGCACAGTGTAGATGTCAAAACTGATCTATTTTGAGCAATTCAGTTTATCATAAGTACGCAGTTTTAATGTCAAAACAGTTCTTTTTTAAACAATTCAGTTTGGCCTAAATACGCGGAACATCACCATCTGATTGTTTCGTGTCATATCCTGGACACTCTTTGGGGAGAGGGGTCTTAACCCTCTGCAGAAATGCAGTCGTAGTATTGTACAGCCCCAGCCAACAGGGCAATGTTCCTGCAGATCAAAGATAGAAAATGTAAGAAAACGAAAACATACCCAAATACTTGGATTTTTTTCACATACAAGAAAACGTATTGGAGGATACGGTTTACCATTATTCTAATAATACTAGGCGTTCTTGAAACAATTCAGAAAGGTTTAGAAAAGAGAATGTTGGAATTGGAAATCATACGAAGAATCGAGACCTTATAGACCACAGCATTATTGAAATCTGTTAGAATACTAAGAAAAGTTATTGAAATCTGTGGAGACTTGTCGTCACTTTAGATTTTGTTAAAGACTACCAGCCGGTGGAAAAAAAACGAACGAGAAGAAGAAGAAGAAGAAGAAGAAGAAGAAGAAGAAGAAGAAGGTGGTTGGTTGGTTATTTGGGTTTTAACGTATATCAACCTTTGTATTATTCAGTTTAGCATAAGTACACAGTTTTAATGTCAAAATGTTCTATTTTAAACAATTCAGTTTGACATAAGTACGCAGTTTAAATGCAAAAAAAAAAAACAGTAAAGTCAAGAAACCACAGTTTCGTTCTTTTTAACCCACAGATAGGACCCTTATCAGGTGCTATCACTCCGGGCCAGAGTGGACCGAGGAGCTAAAGCAAGGAAGGGGTGCTCCACATTCCCCAAAGCTCCAGCATTACCGGAACATCACCATAAGATTGTTTAGTGTCATACCCAAGACACGCTCTGCGGGTGGGGTCTTACCCCTCTGCAGAGAAGCAGTTGGTATATTGTACATCCCCAGTGTTAGGGTTAGGGTTGGACAAAAAAGAAGAAGAGCAACTACAATGACAACAACAACAAAAATAATCTTTTGTTGACAATTTTATCTTTAAATGACTATAACAAATACAAATTATTTCCAAACGGTGATATGGTTTCAAGTATTTTAGCGAATACTTTTCATGCAGGTTTATTTAACCCATACACCCTTCACATATAGTAACATGTCTGGTCACAGTGGTTCTGACTTACTCCTACGCTCTTGCAGGCTGCTGCATAGTAGCCATGCCAAGCGGTTATGTGCTTGCTACGACAACTTGACGTCAGGGAACCGTCCCCATAGGTCTTTGCCCGTTTTAGCGGGACTGGGTTAACTGGTTAGTACCTGAGTCACCGCATCAGAGTAATGCTTACCGGGCAATTTTTTTTAACCTTCCCCGCATGAGTCTCGGTTCTTTTGCGGGCCCCCGCTATAAAATGGCCTTGTGTCATACTTTGACACAGTACGATGTCAGAAAAATCCCGTCACAGTGGTTCTGAAAGATGGATCGGTTGGCTTTATGCTGGGTGAAACCTTGTTTAATGCCATGATCAGATGTATTTTTTTTCTTTTTGCTGATAGCAAGCAATTAGTTTTACGTAATCATTGATAATTATATTTATAAAATTATTGTTTGAAGGAACTATTCTTGATACATTTGTATATAGTTATATAGTTATATGACTTCCTGGATAATTGAAATAATTTATATGCCATACGATTTCAAGAAACGATTCCTATTTCAAAAATTGATTATAATGAGAATAGCCGAGGTTTGGTTATATGTTAATAGAATTAATGTCATAATAAGAAAATAGTGGAAATATGGTTATTTGGAATTCTACAAGAAGTATCTAACCTCACCACTAAATGCACAAACCAGAATCTGTCGTAGAAAATAAGAACCTAAAAGTTCACTAAAACTTTTAGATAAAAAAGAATCATGCAATCCCGGTCAAAAGTGTTAACCTACATGAATAAAAAATGTTGCCATTTGTGCTTTTTGACAGTCCCGCAAATCATAGGTTGAAATTCAAAGAAAACGAAAAAGCTCAGCAAATATATGGACCTTGCTGGAGAGCAGAAAAAGTGTTTAAATATTAGAGTGGCAGTGATATCAATCGTATTTCGAGACCTTTTAACTGTCTCCAAGAATCAAGAAAAGAGATTGTGAACCAGACATCGGAGGAAGTAACCGGGACCATTCAGACCACAGAATTACTTTTAAAAAATCCCATCAATCACTATGACGATCAGCTAGGATACTTCATAGAGTCCTGGAGAACTGAGGAGACATGATGAAAGCCAAACTTCAGTGATAAATCAAGTTAGAATTTGCGAAGCTGACAGACTATATGTGCCAAGGAAAGAAGAAGGTAGAAGACTTACCAGCATGGAAGGCAGCGTTGACACATCGATACAACGACTAGAAGACGACATAGACAAGCGCAGAAAAATACTGATTACTGCCACCAGAAGCAAAGCTGATGACAAAGCTGATCAGCAGAACGACAATAGCCAGAAAACAAAAGTGGAAAGGAAAAAATAACTCTATGGACGTTTGAAGCGACTAACAAGCAATATCTCACACGAGAAAACGTGGACGAGGCTAAGAAAGGAAAACCTTAAGAGAGAAACTGAATCTCTTCTAATAGCAGCACAAAACAACGCCATAAGGACCAACCATATCAAAGCGAGAATAGATAAGACGCAACAAAACATTAGCGCAGTAAGAACATAAGACTACGCACGACTGGGTGAGCAAGGTAATCAACTGGGAATTGTGCAAGAAATTGAAGTTTGACCATACGAACAAATGGTATATGCACAACCCAGAATCTATCCTAGAAAATGAGACACACAAACTCCTCTGGGATTTTGAGATACAATCGGACCCCATAACTTAGACGGATTAGAGAACTTGCAGAGATTTAGACTTTGCTGTCGCCGTGTACCACGGAGTAAAATTGAAAGAATGAGAAAAGAGGGATAAGTACCAGGATCTTGATAGGAAATAGAAAAAATTGTGGAAAGTGACGATTATCCTATTTACCAACCCCTCCGCTCGGGCAGGATATGACACAAGGTCAATTTTTAAGCGGAGTTAAACAGGTTTGAATTCAGAGTTTTCCTTCTCCTAGACTAGTTGCCTAACCAAGGCTGAAGAACCTAGTCTATCCTACTATTTACCCATAGCTGGAGGGAGAATAATTGGATTCATACCTTTGCCAAGGGTATTAGTGCTATGTGAAATGCAATGAAAGTGACGATTATAACAATTAATAATGGTGGTCCTCGTACAGTCATTAAAGGACAGGTACAAGGACATGGAAATAATGGGACGGGTAAATACTGTCCAAACTACAGTATTACTGAGATCGGCAGGAATACTGAGAAGAGTCCTGGAAACTTGAGGAGACTTGCTATCACTCAAATTCCAGCGAAAGACCATCAGCAAACTCTCATGTGAAAAATACTCACGAAATAAAATAATTTTAAACCTTGGACCGACGACCAAACAAAACCTAGTGATTGTCAAGAAAGAAAGGTTTTTCAGCCTTGGTGAGGCAACTAGTCTAGGATAAGTAAAAATAAGAATTCAAACCTGTTAAACTCCGCTTAAAAATTGGCCTTGTGTCATATCCTGTCTGAGCGGAGGAGTTGGGTAAATAAAATTGAGGATGAATGGAATAAAATCTTTGAAAAAATTATTTAGTAGGCATTCAAATCGTTTCGAAGTTGTGTTGATATAATAACTCAAAAAAAAAAAAAAATGCGCGCCATTTTGAGTAATTTACTGTTTTACGTTTATTTTATTTTGTTGTTCATTTCATAAAATTAAAAATAATCTTGTTTTATAATTGAGTCGTTTATTATTATATTTGAATATTCCTTTTTTTTCCTTCCGCACCCTGTATGTATTCGGTTTGGTTTCTTTGTTTAATGGCATATCAACCTGTTTTAGGTTATTTAATGCCAATGCAATTCTCCGAGAAGAACAGTAGTGGTACTATTTAACCCATAGCTGGGAGGATAAGGGGGTTCATACCTTTCCCTAGGGTATTTGCCCCAAAGCGAACGTAATAGCGCGACTGGAGTACGAACTCGCGTACTACGATTGCACAGTCCATCGCTTTAATCATTGCACCACGAGGACACCCCCTGCATATATTCTCATGAGTTGTACGAGAATTGCCATTTCTTTCTCGTATCTTAATGGCACCCATGTACATATGGTAATTATTATTTTCTTGTGACTTAGTAAATTTGTAGCCCCCAGTGCATTTCCTATGTATGTGACTGAGTTATATCATTGCAATTATTATACAAACAATAATTGCGGAAGCGAATCTCCCTGGAAGATCGCTCCTAGGACTTTTCCCTCCACTAAAGTTTCTACCTCCTGCTATCAATTCCATTTAGTGGCTGTCTTGTTTCGTTTTTAGTCAGGCCTCTCCTGTCTTCGGGCCTTTGAATACTCTTATTGTTAAAACCGGCTCATTGGCCTAGTGAGTAGAGTGTTCGCCAATGATCTGAGAGACCTTGGTTTAATCCAAGGTCAAGTCATACCAAAGACTTTAAAAATTGTACGTATCAAGAGTAAAGTGAAGCAATCCAGAGAAAGAAGTAGCGCCCTCCCTAACACCTTAGAGTAGTAGCTATTGTAAAGGGAACCTTCTGATCGCCTTCGACAACAGTCGCCAACTTTACTTTATCTATTGTATCCCTTCCTATGAGGGAAGACCCAACCGTCCCCAAAAAATATATTTGGGGTATGACACTAAAGTGCATCTAATTGTAAAGCTCCAAATGGTGTACATCTAGGAGAATTTAGAGTGCACCATCATTTCCATTACTTCCAGGTCCACTCTCTATGCGGTACCACCGTGTGTATAAAAAAATAACTATACAAGAAATGTAAATATTATCAGAAAAGAAATGATCACCAAAGCCAAAGGCATGAAATAACCCAAGACGGGTTGGAACGCCGTTAGAGTCAATCAATATCAATTTGGGTCGAGAACTTTTCAGTACCTCGTCGCATAATTTTAATTTATTACCTTTAGACAGATAATAAATATGGATCGAACGAAAGAAAGGACGGGGTTGTTATAATAACCAGTCAATGATAATAGTAATAATAATAATAATAATAATATCTGACAATGGCCTGTTGAAGGTTATTTCACGAAGACAACTTCCGTGCATGTGTGGACTAAGCGTCTTTTCGATGATCAGAAAATCATTTTCCAGTTCTTTGAATATTCATGAGGATTCATCATTCGCAAACACCAGGCATATATATATATATATATATATATATATATACCTGAGCAGCTAATGATTACGGCCCTCTAGACAGAAAGGGAGGTGGGAGAAACCCACAGGAAACAGCACAATCTTCGCTATCTTAACAAAAGCGCCCGGGCTCATTCGGTAATATCAGAAAATGACAGTAATGGAACTGAGACAATGGACAAAATCGTGTTCACGCCAAACCCACCCTTAAACTCAAACGCTGCTGTACCCCACCCCAAACCTCCAGCTCTCTCAGTGGCATGAGCCAACCCCTCCCAACATTAGTTTGCGTTGTTGGGAACCGCTCCTTGAACCGACATATCCGTTTCTTCATTCTCTACGCACACCATCGTGGCCCTTACGACCCCCTGGAGCTGATGAATTCTATAAGAACTGAGTCAAGCCCTCCGTGCTCCTCTTTCCCCGGCATGGAGTGTTAGTGGCAGCTGGCCTTGTTCGATGAACAATAATGGCATTTTAAGAATCGATACGCAATTCGTCTGAATGAAGAGGTTTCAAAATTCGCAAAGTTAAGAAATTACTTTGGCTATTTTTGGCTTTCGTCATTGGAACTCTAAGTTTACACCCACAAGAATTGAATAATATTATCTGTAACATAATATTCATATATATATATATATATATATAGAGAGAGAGAGAGAGAAAGATCGGTTTCGGTTACTTTGTTAAATGGCATATGAAGTATAGTGGGTTATTTAATACCAAAGCCATCCTTATAGAAGAACCGTAAAGACAATAACCGATAACCTGCCGGGTATAAGGTAGTTGATAGCTTTCCTAAGGGTATTAGTCTGAAAGTGAACATAGTAACGAACTCACTAAGATATTGTAGTCAAATGCATGAAGCACTACGTTACGGGGACGATAGATTGATAGATAGATAATATCTCTGATTGTTATAGGCGTACGTTGATAAACATGGAGATACATAGAGTTCAACGTGATAAATTAGGGATAAGATAGGAAAAGAGAGGAGGGAAGAAAAGAGATGAATTTATATTGATATGTAATAGATACAAATATACATATCTCTCTCTCTCTATATATATATAGAGAGAGAGAGTGCGGGGAGAGGCATATAAAGAAATGTACAGCTAGATTGATAAAAAGTAATATTAAATGTAATATGTGTGTGTGTGTGTGAGAGAGAGAGAGAGAGAGAGAGAAAGAGAGAGAGAGAGAGAGAGAGAGTGCTTGCGAGCTGATAGATAATACGCGTCAGGTCAATGATGGCTCCACGTTTTTCCAAGAAAGTACCTTTTCAAGATATAGGGTTTGCATAACTCAAATCTCCTATAATTGAATTTAGAATTTTGTTGTACCTATATATTAGACCAGCGAACCCAGACTAACCTACGATTTCCGCAGATGTAGGGAAGTGATAGAAATATTCCTTCTCAAGTGCAACAATATTGTCCTGCATATGAATTAAACTGTATCTATGGTTGAAGCCCTATTTCTGGTAATCTGAGATGTGGGAAATCATTCTTTGGGTTTCTTTGGCCTAATTTCCTCTCTTACCGAAATCTGGTTCCCTTCTTTAATACAAATAGTTAGCTAGCTCGCTCACTAACTTGATAGATAGATAGATAGATAGATACGTTCATGAATAAATATATAGATAGATTGATAGATAGAGTGATACATACAAACAAACAAAAATAGATAGATAGATAGATAGATAGATTCAAATGGTTTGATTTGGTTTGTTGGGTTTTATAGCATATCAACCTTTGTAGGTTATTTAACGCCAAATCCATTTTTATGTGAATAATCTGTTCTATTTAAAACAATTCATTTAAGCATAAGTACACAGGTTGTAAAAAACATTTCTATTTCTAACTATTCAAGCAGTTATATGTAACAATTCAGTTAATTGTAAATACAGTTTTAATGTCAAAAACAGTTCTATTTCAAATAATTCAGTTAAGCATAATCACGTAGTTTAAATGTAAGTACGGTTTAATTGTCAAAAACATTTCTATTTCAAGCAATTCAGTTTACTCAAAACAATTCATTTTAGCATAAGTATGCTGTTAGTTCTTTTTAACCCATAGATAGGGCTCTATCAGGTGCTACCACTCCTGGTCAGAGTGGACCTGGGAGCGATGGCAATGAAGGGGTACTCCGCATTCCCCAAAGCTCCAGCACTGCTGGAACCTCACCATCAGATTGTTTAGTATCATATCCAGGACACTCGTTGGGGTGGGGTCTTACCCCTCTGCAGAGGTGCAGTCAGTGTATTCTACGGCCCCAGCCGACTGGGCAAATAGATTCAGAAATATACAGATCGATGCATACATATGTATAGAAATACTTAGATACATACATGCATACATACAAAGATGGATAGATATATATACATAGATATCCTTTTGTTTGGTTTGCTTTGGTTTCCTTCTTTCATGACATGTCAATCTTCGTGGGTTAGTTATGGCAAAAGCCATCCAAGTAGAAGAATATCATTGATACAATTCGAGCCCAAGTTGAGTGTGTAAAGAGTGTTCACAGTTTTACTAAGAATATTGGTGCAAAAATGAGCTACCCGAGATCGAAATCGCTTACCTCTAGGTCACAATCTAGACATAATACCACGAGGACTCTCCCAGCTTGATATAGAAATGAAGATGAACGAACGTCCAATATAATCTCTGCTTTTAATTGATCAGGCGTATGTATATATATATATATATATATATATATATATATATATATATGTCTGTGTGTATTTAGGCAGCATTTCTTCGTTAATGCAAATTTCATTAAACATAATAGACATTTTATGTCTACATATTTTCTTCTGGATCCGTTCGAATTCCCGTATTACTTTTATCGTATTCGGGGGGAATTAATTTATGTATTATCCATAGTATTATTATCAGAGATACAATCTCCTAAAGGACATTTAAATTTATATATAACGTTGTTTTTTTGCAAAACCCCAATCGAGGGAGAGGAATTATTTCTAACGACTAAATTCGAGGTTTTAAACTTTTTATAATATATTATAAGTTTTATTTTTTTATTAGGGTCAGTGGGGAGTATATTTTTGTGAATCAATGTTTTCAATATTTTTTCGTAAACAAATGCACTACAATTATAAATCCAATGAAAAATATATATGTTGGCTTAACCTCAACTACCCTGTCGAGGAGACTTACAATGCACCTTTCTGACACAAGTTCAATAGCTCAGCATTTAAAAAAACATTCATGCCCAACAACACAACTACGAAAAATTCTCACCGACAACACAACAATATTAGAACATCAAAATAATAAACAAACACTTCAGATTCTCGAAGCATTACATATTAGAAACCTGCAACCAACACTTAATAGAATTAATTTTCAAACCAGTGCTAATGTACTTAAATGTCTTTAGCTACTGGCACTAATTATAGAATTGCATTTAAAAGCAAACGCCATAAACTTCAACGGCAAAGACGCCCTTACACAGTAGTAATATGCTAAAACAAAAGTTACATCACTTTTGTAATAGATCCTCCCTTGATGATGGCCCAATGTCAGGCAGAAAGTACTAGGGATACATACAACTATGGACAATACATAAATCAATTCCCCCCGAATACGATAAAAGTAATACGGGGATTCGAACGGATTCAGAAGAAAATATGTAGACATAAAATGTTTATTATGTTTAACGAAATTTGCATATATATATATATATATATATATATATATATATATGTGTGTGTGTGTGTGTGTGTGTGTGTGTGTGTGTGTGTGTATAAATAACCTGTCCAGCGCTAACTGCTTGGTAGCACCAGGAGTGGCAGTATCACCTTGAGCTACCGAAACTGTGTTATCGCCCTGGTTGGCGGCTGATGAAGGCAGGGTATCGCACGTGCTTTCACACGTTGTATGATAAAAAAACATAGACATACGATAGCTATCTTTCTAGATAGCTAGTTAGATAGATATGGTTATTTTCTGATATTAACAAACAATAGATAGATATATAGATAGATAGATTACAATCGCGTATCATTTTTAGATAAATAATTAATCCTGTATTGAACGGATGAATCTTTTTAAAATATTTGGCACAAATTTAGCAATCGATTTATACATATTTCAATATTTCTTTTTTTTTCTACATATGTAATAGTTGTTGTTGCAATTGCTTGTTATTTAATAACCCACCTTTGGTTTTCTTTCAGGATTACGTCAATCACTTTCTAACCTCGCTGAACTTAAGTAGATCCTTCCAAGTTAACTTCCGATATACTTATTTATACATACATGCATACCAATTAAGAGCTCAATAGGGGGTGTCCTCATGGTGTAATGGTTAAAGTGATGGACTGTGGAATCTCTGTAAGCGAGTTCGTACTTCGGTCGCGCTTTAACGTTCACTTTCGGGCAAATATCCTTGGGAAAGGTATGAACCTCCTTATCCTCCCAGTTAATGGGTTAAATAGTATCACTATTGTTCTTCTAGGAGAATAGCTTTGACATTAAATAACCTTAAAAGGTTGATATGCCATTAAACAACCAAACCAAACTAAGAGCTCAATAGAAAAATATTGAGATACCTGGAGACCTAAAAATTGTGTAATCATACCCAAAAATGTATTGCCTTTAATTTTCAATCAATATTTTAATTTTTGAGGGTTTTACTAATAATTTGATAAACAATAAGAGGAAATATATATATATATATATATATATATATATATATATATATATATATATCTTTAAGAAAAAAACAAAGACCGGTTAGTTTTGGATTATAAATTTATTTCCATCCTGTTTTTCAGTGTCTGGTGTAAACCAAAAACACGAAGAAAAATATAACAGGACTTCTTCAGATCCAATGGATAAATAAAACAGAATAGACATGTTGGGTGGAGGGGGAGGTTCTTATTTTTTTACAGAGCAATATATCTTTAAGAAAAAACCAAAGACCGGTTATTCTTATTTTTTTGCAGAGCAATATTTCTTTAAGAAAAAACCAAAGACCGATTACATTGAGCTCTCCACCAGGAAAATTCAAATGTTCAGCTCCTGAATGATTTTCTTGTCCTGAAGGAATTACTCCCAACTCTGGTTTAACTGGACCGAATAATACTATAGATAGATAGATAGATAGATAGATACCGCTGTTGGTATTTTGAAATACCGCTAGGATAATCCGTCAAAGTTGTAAAGAAGCTTTGACTCGGAAACAATATCTGAATCCAGCGGTATTTTTTGCTCGCTCCACCGAACGGGTAAATATGGCACAAGGCCTTTTAATGGTGGGTCCGGGTGCAGGGCCGTAGCCCACACGCATCCGGCAGGTTCCAAAAATGCCCTCGGCCCCGTCGGCATTCCTCTTATTAGGGGCGCCTCAGGCGCCGGGCGATAAACCCAACCCTCCCGAAGGAGGTAAAAGCCTGGGGGGAAGGCCCCCTGAGACCGAAGGATAATTTAAAAATCGCTTGCCAAGCGGCCAGCCACAATATCTGAATCCAGAGTCATCATATGATGAAGGTTTTGTTTATACAAGTACTGCTTTTTATACAGCATTTGTATTATATATATATATATATATATATATATATATATATGTTAGGATACCTTTAAGTTGAGTATGCTTTATAATAGTATACATCATAAAAATTTAGAAAGAATGCTCGTCTGAAAGCTATCCTATAATCATACACTTACCACAGGTTGTGACTGGTCCATTGGCCTAATGAGTAGAATGTTCACCAATGGCCCGGAAGACCCGGGTTCAATCCAAGGTCGAGTCATACCAAAGACTCTAAAATGGTACTTGATGCCGCCTTGCTTAACACTAAGCAGTATAAGGCAACGATCAAGGGTAAAGTGGAGCAATTCAGGGAATTGAGTAGCACCCTTCTCTACACCTGTGTAGAAGCTAATGAAAAGGGAGCCTTCGGGTTACCCTCGACTAAGGTCGCCAACTTTACTTTTTTATATGTGCGTGAGTGTGTAGGCGTTCACGAATGAAGTCTGTTGAACCTGATGAACATGCTTTCTAAAAGAATTTCTTGGGCATAAATCTAAATACCACCACTACGCTAGACTGGAGCAACCATATCCATGATCATTACCAAAAATCGCTGAAAGTAGGAATAATCGGAAAACACCGAAAGAGATTTTTGATAATTTGAAAACTTCCTTTAAACACATTATCGACGTCTTGCTCGCCAATAAGATCTTAATAAATAGCTAAACCCCAAATACCTGTCCGTTATTTTCCAGACATAAGCCTACAAAAAAAATCTGCGGCGTAAATGTTATCTCTCTCTCTCTCTCTCTCTTTTCTCTCAATAACACACACACACACACACGTATATATATATATATATATATGCATTACGACATACCCATGTGAGCTTTCGTTTTACATAGATAAGCCAGTGTTTTCGTACATAATCCGTGTGACCATTTCCTTAATCGATCCCCTATTACTGTCTTGGCAAGCAACATTGTAATTTTTGGCAACGGCTTCCAAGGAATTTTTTCTGTCATGTGGAAAAAATACGACCTTCGCCAAGTAAACCAAGACAAGACGAACGAAGTGACATCTTTTCCAGCTTCCTAATCCAAGGCTGAGAATTCCCCAACTGGGAACTGACACCAATCTACCACCCTCCGACAAAAATTGCCTAACTGGACATTGTCATTATGTCACGACGGGGCTTCTATAAATGTATTTTTTTAAAACTTTTCTGCATCCTATAAGACCTAGCTAGAATGATATGGAGATTGTCAGCAAACTTCAGTGTTTGGTTATTTCCGTTAGTTGTTTCTGTCGGTTGGTTGGTTGGTTGGTTGGTTTTCTTTTAATAAATTTAATTAACCAAAATAATAATAATAATAATAATATTGATAATAATATCAATAATTATAATATGCACAACCAAGAATCCCTCATGGAGAATGAAAAACAGAAAGTTCTCAGGGATTTTAAGATAGAAAAAGATCATCTAATCCCGGCCAGATGACCAGACTTAGTGATTGTCCATAAAAAAAATACAAGAACCAAACGAAATGTTGATTTTGCCGCCCTGGTAGACTACAGAGCAAAATCCAAAGAAATAAAAAAGAAACATAAGTACTTAGACCTTGCCAGAGAACGAAATAAACTATGAAACACTAAGGTGATAGTGATACCAATTGTTATTGGTTCCCTTGGAACGATTCTGAAAGGTTTAGTAAGAGGGCTGAATGAGTTGGAAATCAGAAGACGAACCGAGACCATCCAAACTACTGCATTGCTGAGGTCGACCAGAATACTGAGGAGTGTCCTGAAGACTTGAGGACACTTGCTGTCACTCAGTCTCATGTGAAAGACCATTCGCTATCGCTGGTTTGAAAAAACCTCGCCAAAAATTATTATTATTAGAAGAAATAAAATCAGTAGGTAAAAAAAATATTACCCCCACAAAAAAAGCAGGAAAAACATCAGATATATTCACTATCTTCCTTCAACTTTGGCTTTGAATAGATATTCGGTGAATCGTAAGAAACTGAAAATAAAATTTAAAATGTTGAAAATATTACATATAATCAGTTGTAAACAAAAGGGGTTTCTACTATCTATTCATAATACAAATAATGTGTACAGATTATATGTTTTCAAGTCGGGCCATTAACCTATTGAGTACAGTGTTCGCCAATGGTCCGGGAGAACAGGGTTCAATCCAAGGTCGAGTCATATAAAAGACTAAAAAAAAACGTTACTCACACACACAATTATAAGGTAAGGGTAAAGTGGAATAATTTAGGAGGTGCCCGTCGTGTAATGGTTATCGTCGTTGGAAATGGACACGGCAACACGAGTTCAAATTCTGGACGAGAGTGATTGCATTTCACGTAGCACTAATCCCCTTTGGAAAGGTATGAATCCAATTATTATCCCTCCAGCTATGGGTAAATAGTAGGACCGGCTAGGTTCTACAGCCTTGGTGAGGCAACTAGTCTAGGAGAAGGAATAGTATGAATTCAAACCTGTTAAACTCCGCTTAAAAATTGACCTTGTGTCATATCCAACCCGAGCGGAGGGGTTGGTAAATAGGGTAAAGTAGAACAATCCAGACAATGGATTAGCGCCCTTCCCACACCTCGATGTGGTATCTATTGAAAAAGGAGCATTCGGGTCAACCTCACCTAAGGTCGCCAAATTTACTTACTTACTTATATTGTTTAATGTAATTTCTAATCATCATCATCATCATAATCATGTCGTACTATCAGCATGGATATCCCTGGCCCTCTCTCGCCACCCCACCCTATCGTCCATTGCTTCCGGCAGGTCTTCAGGACTACATCCCGTATCGGCACAGAGCGGCTGTTTGTAGATTCGAGCTGGTCGTCTTGCCTTTGCAAGTCCATGTGAAGGGGTCTACAGGAGTACATCATGTCCCTACTTCTCCAGCAGTGTTCTGCATATCTGGTTAGTCTAATTTTGATAGTTTTCGTGATGGGTGGTTGGTGGTCGCATAGCTACTGCTTTGTGGGGTGTGTTGCCTCCAGGACTTGTTCAATATTGCTCTCCGGAAAAAAATTAATAAGTATTTATTAATTTGATAAATTTTAACATATACGAGACACATATCACAAATTTATCTATTTATGTACGTATCAATTTACCAATTTTATTTCGATGCGGCACAAGGCCAAATGAATTGAGCATCCAACGAAACTCGAACTCACTCCTAAAGGTTTGCTTGTCTAGCTTGTCAGCCAGTACAACATCTGAAGCGCTTCAACCAAGGGAGAATAGTAATTTACTAAGATTTTTGTTTAGATGTGGTACAAGGCCACGTAAATGGAGCCCCCTATGATGCTTGAATTTATTCGTGAAGGTTTATTTGCATAGCTTGCTAACCATTAAAACACCCAATGTGATATGTACTAATTTATTGGGCTTTTTGTTCAGATATGGCACAAGGCTGAAGGAATGGAACACCCAATGATGCTCAAACTCACTCGTAAAGATTTATTAGTCCGTCAACGATTAAACATCCGAGGTACCATGTAACAATCTTCTAGGCTTTTTGCTTCGATGTGGCAAAATAAACACATTAAACCAGTAAACGACTCCAGGTACCTTGTATGTATGTATGTATGTATGTATGGAAACTAATTTGCAATGCATGAGGAAGGATCTACCCAAATAGAGTAGAATTAAATTTACCAAAGGAATAGAAGCAATTTTAATCTGGCTTCTAGAGGAAGCTTGCTTCCTGCGGGACAGCATTTGGTTAACCGACTCTGAGTCACATCCCAATACAAAGGGTGGTTTCGATAAATCCTTGTGTAGCAAAATAGGATCTTACGAAAGTTTACAACAAGGGAGGATATTTTCATTTCGGGGCTATGTGGACACAAAAAATATAACATTGGAACATTGAAAATTTTATTAGATATAAGTATGCATTTCCTTTGTATTTTATGGCATATCAACCCATGTGGGATATTACTTAGACAAAATCTAGTTTATTTATATATTGTCATATAGAAGCAGACGGTTTCGTTGTAACACAACTCGTCACGCTAGATTCCCGGCTGACTCAAACGCCAATCCAAGATTCTACCACTTCGCCACGAGGAAACCAGCGCAAGCGAAGGAAATTTAAACGCTTATATATCCCATTTGTTTTTGTTTACATATATCCGCTTAACGTCTACCGAGAGCTCAATTCATTTAAAGAGCCTTGCTTCACGCTAGTAGCAACCATTACTTCCCTCGCTAGAGACTTCAACCCTACAGGGATAGGGGAGCATATGTATTGTCATTCACAGACAGACTGTTTCGTTGCATTATAACTTTTCAGTGTGGATAGACACTCTAGATTCCCGAAGCTGGGATCGAAACCCGGCTGACACAAACGCCAATCCAAGATTCTACCACTCAGCCATGAGGAAACTAGCGCAACCGAATGAAATTTAAACGCTTAACAGTAATATCCAGTCTGCATCCGAAGACAAGAGGTTTCGATAATTCACGCATAGGATATATGAGGAATGTCATATAAATCTATTGGAGTGCTCGCTGTATGACTTTTGTTATATATTTCCTATTCAGATTTATATAACAAAATTCACAAATTTTAATTGCACAATGCAATTAAAAGAAAACGAGAACCTGGTTGAATTGTCATTATGAATTTATTTTGGCGAAGAATATCATTATACATCTGCTGAGACGGAGAATATAATGATATTCTTTGCCGAAATAGATTTTTAATGTGTTATCTCTTGGTAAGGAAAAATACACAATGAAATAAAGTTAATTGTTTATAAATTCATGTGTTACAGTCCGACTAGTATTATAAGTCTCGCGCTGTTGGTGTCACGTCCGAAGTTGGTCTTACTTCTGCTTCTTTAGCTTAGGAGACACGGCGTCTTTTATACTTCCGCGATACTGGAAATACGTGGTACGAGCCACTCTACAACATAATAACAATTTAACCAGGTTTGGTTTCCTTCTAATTGAATATACCGGACATTGGCATAATTGTTAGAGTGTTCGCCAATGGCCCGGGAGACCTGGGTTCAATCCTAGGTCAAGTCATACCAAAGACTCAAAAAATGGTACTTGATGTTACCTTGCTTAACACTCAGCATTATCAGGTAAGGATCAAGAGAAAAGTGGAATAACCCAGGGAAAGGAATAGCGCTCTCCCCAACACCTTGGTGTAGTAGTTATCGAAAAGGGAGCCTTCGGGTCACCCTCGACAACGGTCGCCAACTTTACTTTTTACTTATATATATTATCATCATCATCATCATCATCATCGTGTCGTGCCTTTTGCACAAATTTCCCAGACCTTCTCTCTCCCCACGTCTCTATCGTCCATCGTTTATGGTAAGTCATCAAAGCCACATACTGTATCAGTACAGAGCTATTACAGAGAGGTTCTAGCTGGTCACCAAACCCTTGCTCGTCTGTATGAAGGGTTCCATATGTATATATTTGTCTGCGAATAGTCTACAGATAAGATTTGTTGGCAAAAAATTGAATGGTTTAAAGTATTATAATCCAACACTAAAACATGTACTTGAAATTAATCATTTCTTTGCAAAGTGTTAAATGGTTTCAAGTATTATTATCCAACCCTAACAATTTTACTTGATATATAATCATTTCTTTGCAAAGAGTTAAATGGGTTCAAGTATTGCTATCTAACACTAATAATTCCGTCATATTTTAATTATTTCTTGCATAAAGCCAAATGGTTTTAATTACAGTTATCTATTACTAATAATTCTTTTAATTATTATTCATTTGTTCGCTAACAGTTAAATGATTTCAATAATTTCATCGAGTACTAATAATCCGGGCCATTGACCTAATGGGTAGAGTGTTCACCAGGGGTCCGGGAGACCGGGGTTCAACCCAAGGTTGAGTCATACCAAACACTTAAAAAATGGTACTTGATGCAGTCTTGTTTAATAATGAACATTAAAAGGTAAGGATCAAGAGTAAAATTGGAGCAATCCAGGGAATCGAGTAGCGCCCTTCCCAACGCATCTGCTATGAAAAAGGGATCATTTGGGACATCATCGACTAGTGTTGGAAAGTTAACTTTGTCCGGCTCATTGGTCTTGTGGTTAGAGTGTTCACCAATGACCCGGGAGATCAGGGTTCAATCTCATGTCGAGTCATACCAAAGACTTAAAAAACGGTACTTGATACTTCCTTGCTTAACATTTAGCATTATGAGGTAGGGATCAAGGGTAAAGCAGAACAATCCAGGAGAACGAGTGGCGCCTTCCACTACACCTCGGTGTAGTAGCTATTGAAAAAGGAGCCTTCGGGTTGCCCTCGACTACAGTCGACAACTTTACTTTTACTTATTAATAATTCTATTTCATATTAATCCTTTGTTTGTACACTGTTAAAGGATTGCCCTTAAATATTAATAATTCTGTATATCATTAATATTTCCTTTGCACAGTTTTAAGTGTTGCTACCAAATACTAATGATTCCATTCATTATTAGTCATTTGTTTGCAAAGGGTTAAATGGTTTCAAATATTGCTACCAAATAGTAATAATTCCATTTACAATTATTCAATTGTTTGCACACAGTTAAATTGTTAGATGTATTGCTGTCCAGAATTAGTAATGCTATTTATCAATGATTTCAATCTTATTTAATGGCAACTTAATTTATTTAAGAGTTGTAGTCTAATGACCAATACACACACACACACACACACACACACACACACATATATATATATATATATATATATATATATATATTAGATTTATATGTATAATTTTATAGAATTCAGACTACGATCCCTGGGTTTCATGAAGTTTATTACAAAACAACAATCATTTGGCAGTTAACAAAATGAAATGAATCGAAAATCGAAAAAATACAGTCAAAAACCGTTGAGATTTTGTCGGAATCTTTACCTGTGATTGTAAGTGTGTGAGTGTGTGTGGGTGTTTGTGTGGATTATTGTTGCGTATTATTGTGTGTATATGTGGGTGACATATAGTGTATGTGTATGCGAAGGTACAAATGCAGTGCGTTTTTTAACCCGATATAAAGATGTCGATGTATCTTATTTTTGTTACATTATTTTATTTCTGTATGAGTAGGTGACTATAGCTAAGGAACAAAACATCATCATTAGCGACAACCAACACTGTTATAAGATATATATATATACATATATATCTTATAACAGTGTTATATATATATATATATATATATATAGTAAGTAAGTAAAGTTATATATATATATATATATATAGTAAGTAAGTAAAGTTGGCGACCGTAGTCGAGGGGAACACAAAGGCTCCCTTTTCGATAGCTACTACACCGAAGTGTAGGGGAGTGCGCGACTCCTTTCCCTGGATTGCTCTACCTTACCCTTGATGCTGAGTGTTAAGCAAGATAGCATCAAGTACCATTTTTTGAGTCTTTGGTATGACTCGACCTGGGATTGAACCCAGATCTCCCGGGCCACTGGCAAACACTCTAACCATTATGCCAATGTCCGGTATAATATATATATATATATATATATATATATATATATATATATATCTGTGTGTGTGCAATACGCATCAAGTTGGATTTGGTCGAGAGCGAAAAGTCTTCAGCATGAATGAAAGACACGCGGAACCACCATTCACGTGTGATTACGTAACATCAAGAAACGTTTACTGTAAGCGCATAATGACATCAACGGCCGAAAGTAAACGCGTTTTTAAAAATCATAAACTGCACTAAAAATAAAGATGAACGTAAAATGTAATCTCTGCTTTTAATTGATCTGTGGTATAAACATATATATATATATATATATTATAATTCGTTTAAATACCCCTGTCCGGCGGCAAATGCTGCTTGGTAGCGCTAGGAGTGGCAGAACCACCTTGAGCTACCGAAACTGTGTTATCATCCCTGGTGTGCGTCTGATGAGGGAAGGGTATCGCACGTCCTTTCACACGTTGTATGATGAATATATGTGTGTGTGTATGTGTGTGTGTGTGCGTGTGTCTCTGTCTTTGTGTGTGTGTGTGTCAGATCTTATGATAATCAACAGAAAAAAAGAGAATTTGCAAAATTGTCGACTGTCCCGGCGGACCACAGAATAAATCTGAAGGAAAGTGAAAAGAAGGATAAGTACCTCGACCTAGCTAGAGAATTGAAAAGCTGTGGAACATGAAAGTAACGATTGTGCCAATTTTGATTTGTGCTTTAGGCACAATAACTAAAGGATTATTAAAAGGCCTGGAGGACTTGGAAGTTGGCAGACAGGTAGAGACTATCCACACGACAGCATTGCTGAGAACGGCCAGAATCCTTAGACAAGGCCAGGAGACTTGAGGAGACTTGCTGTCACTCAGACTCCAGTGAGGCACCATCAGCTAACGCTGATGTGAAAAACTCTAATGAGTAATATTAATAATTTAATGACAATTAAAAACTAAAAATGTTGACGCATGTTTATAAGATTAGCAATACACAATAATTATTGAATATAAAGTTTTCTAACAACTCATGGATTGTCATTCATGAAATTTGAATTGTGGGAAAACTTAGTAAGATTTATATGTATCAAGCAACCCCTCCACAACTGTACGATGTGACACAAGGTCAATATTTTGAGTGGATTTTAACTGGCTTAGATTAAGATTTGACCTGAGAATAATAATCATCATCATCAAATCACGAAGCAAGTACAGATTCCCTTCTCTCTCTCTCTCTTTCTCTCTCTCTCTCTCTCTCTCTCTCTCTCTATCAATTGCACCAGGCATGTCTTCCCGACAACATCAAGTGTCCGCACATTCTAAATACATTCTTCTTGGTCGGCCATCAGTGTTACGTCCATATGCTGGGGCTCATAGAAAAAAAAAATTACTTATGAGTTATTCCTTGCTTCCTCGGCAGTTTCCTGCATGTTTTCTTCGTCTTACTTCAATGGTTTAAGAAATGGGTGGTAAGTGGCCGTATAGCTGCTGTTTCGTGGGCTGTTGCTTTCAGGATTCGTTCAATATAGATTAGAGCATTCTTCTGTAGTTCTCGTCTAGCTTTTTCTCGATGCGTTTTATGTCAGCATTCATGTGGTGTATCCTAATTAATACTATAATACGAATATGTGAAATATACACATGCATATGTAAAAAGTTCATAGGCATAGGAATCCCGAAATACTCGAAACATTGACGACTCTCGGTTGTTCAGGTACGAAACATTTATTACCTTTTTTGACTTTTAGGTTTTCGACACGAGGAGAGAGAGACACAGTTTTTACTATGCTGACTGTTCCATCTGACACAACGACGCGCTTGCACAGTCGGCTGGGGCTGTAGAATACACCGACTGCTTCTCTGCAGAGGGGTAAGACCCCCCCAATGAGTGTCCTGGATATGACATTAAACAATCTGATGGTGAGGTTCCAGCAATGCTGGAGCTTTGGGGAATGAGGAGTACCCGGTCATTACCATTGCTCCCATGTCCACTCTGGCCCGGAGTGGTAGTACCTGATAAGGTCCTCTCTATGGGTCAAATAGAATTAACAGCATACTTATGCTAAAATGAATTGTTTGAGTAAAACTGAATAGTTTGAAATAGAAATGACTTTTACAATTAAACCGTACTTACATTTAAACTGCGTGCATATGCTTAACTGAATTATTTGAAATAGAACTGTTTTTCGACATTAAAACTGTTTTTACACTTAACCAAATTATTACATACAACTGCTTGAATAGTTAGAAATGGAAATGTTTTTGACCGTTAAACTGTGTACTTATGCTAAACTGAATTGTTTTAAATAGAACAGATTATTTACATAAAAATGAATTTGGCGTTAAATAACCTACAAAGGTTGATATGCCATAAAACCCAACAAACCAACCAACCAACCAAAAACGCACGGTGCATCTCGTAGACCCAACTGGGCTCCCCTAGGTTCAAATCTCGTCTACGTTCAAAAATCAACTCACTTCACCCAGCTTCAAATTTCAACTAACTGCTTTTTTTTCAAAAAAACACCCAAAATCCTAAGCCCATCGCTTCCGGGCATGACGTCATTCACATCCCCAGTCCTATTTCCTATCCGGGGTTTTTATTATGACATCTGTGATTGTCACATAATCCCCGAGCGAGCGTGAAAACCTGCGCTCAATGTGTGCCCCTACCTGTGCGCTAAGCCGAATAGTTCTAAGCCTAACTAAACCGAAAGATAAGATATAACCAACGAAAAATGATAATATAAAAAAATCCTTCCGCAATTATATAACACTTTGAAGAAATCTCGTTTAAATTTAAAGGGGAAATCAGACTTCCATATGATCGATAGCCTATTGATAGGAGTCTACACCTATGAAGGATTACTCAGCATTCTCTAAAGCCAAAGTATACAACCAGATAGAGTTAAGTGTTATAACAAGGACGGTATGCGTTTCTTTAAGATTTTTACTTCATTGAAGAAAATGAACAGTAAAAAATCGGATAAAGAATATTTTTATTAATAATTTGGACTAGTATTATCCTTCAAATATCAGGACGAGGCTATTTGGATTTCACAAAGAGTTAATTATCCCTTCAGCTACGGGTGAAACAGTAAGGTAGATTGGGGTCTTTAAGTTTGGTATGGTAACTAATGTAGGAGAAGGAAAACTTCGGTTCAAAATTAACCTCGTGGTGTGGAAGTTGGGTAAATACAGTTACGTACTGAATGAATTGTAAGCATGTTCGTCGGAGTTACATTCAATCATAGTGATTTGAGACTTTTTGAATGTAAATAATTTTACGTGTTCAGGTTTCTAAGCAGTTTTCCTCCTTTCTTTTTATCTCGTTAACTTTGTTAGGCTTTCCCTCTTTCAGTCGTACATCTTTCTTTCTTTCTTTCTTTCTTTCTTTTATTTCTGCCTCATTTCCTTCTTAAACACATTTCTTTTCTTTATTTCTATATAATTTTCATTCATAGTTTATCTGCTTTCCTTATTGTATTTTCCTTTTTTTAACTCTTTTAAATTCATTTTTTCATCTTTGTTTTTCTTTTTTTTTTCTTTTTTTCTTTCGTTGTCACTTTTTTCTTTCTTTCTTTCGTTCTCACCTTTTTTTCTATTATTTTTCCTATTCTTTCTTTCTTTCTTTCTTCCTTTCTTTCTTTCTAAATATTTTTTCATAACTATCTATCTATTGCACTTTCTTTCTTTCTTTGTTTCTTTCTTTCTTTCTTTTTAAGAGTTTTTGATATCTATCTATCTATCTATTACACTTTCTTTTTTTCTTTCTTTCTGTCTTTCTTTCTTTCTTTCTTTCTTTCTTTCTTTCTAAATATTTTTTCATAACTATCTATCTGCTGCACGTTCTTTCTTTCTTTCTTTCTTTCTAAATATTTTTTCATAACTATCTATCTGCTGCATTTTCTTTCTTTCTTTCTTTCTTTCTTTCTTTTTAAGAGTTTTTGATAACTCTGTATCTATCTATTACACTTTCTTTTTCTTTCTTTCTTTCTTTCTTTCTTTCTTTCTTTCTTTCTTTCTAAGAGTTTTTGATAACTATCTATCTATTGCACTCTCTTTCTTTCTTTCTTTCTTTCTTTCTTTCTTCATCTCTGTTTCTCTTTCTTTCTTTCTGTCTAAGAATTTTTCATATCTATCTATCTATCTATCTATCTATCTATCCCATTTTGTTGTCTAAACTTATATAGTTAATAAATAAGAATCTAGAAAGTAAACTGAATACTGTTGGTTTGAGAAAGACACAGGCTATCCGAATATTAATGAAAATGCAGAAGATGCTATCCGATGGCTATGGACGAAAAAGAATGAGCCATAGCGGAGAAGGATGTAATAAAAAGTAACTTGGGAAAGACGAAATTTTCCTCCTCTTTTGCAGTATTCTTCTGAAACTCGCACTGTCGAAGTAACCGTGGACTGGTCCCGTGTGTAATCCTTATTGGAGAAACTGGGAACGATTACCCATCGACTAATATACAGGCAGATATGTCAACAGCAATTTCTAATTGGTTGCTGTGATGGGCAGTTGTCATTAAATAGCTCGGGCTTTACCGTGACTTTTTTTCGGAGTTAAAAATGGCAGTAGGCTTAGCAAGTTCGTGGTATGCACGTCGGAGTGCGATCAGCCAAGACGAGGGGAGGAAATGAAGGGGTCTGATGTTGAAAGACCGAAACACATAGGAACATTTTGCGATACATAACTTTAGAGAATACCAGCGAGGCGGTTGTGAGTTACATCCCTTAGACAATATTGTCGAAGTCTCAGACGGACGAGAGAGAAAACGAGTCGAGCGGAAGAGATGTGAGCGGGAGGAAAACGTGGCTGAAGAAGAAGGAAGGACTATTTACAAAAAAGTTGATTTCACGTGGTTTTCTTGTTGCCAAAGAAGCATACCGTCCACCCCACCTTTTGTGTTTTACATTTATTCAAAGAACAGTTAAAAGTTATAATAACTGAGTATGTATTCCACAGTATTGTTATCTATCTAACACCAAGTCAAAAAACATATTTAAAAAAGGCAGTATATGTTGACTTCACCCATCTTTTATAATTACCATGTTTGTAAATTTTACCCTATTTAGTTCGATAAGCTATTGCATTACACGTTGCTTTATAATTACTTTTCTTATTTTTTCTCATCATTTCCAGGTTTTGGTTGGGGAATGCGGAGTACCCCTTCATTGCCATTGCTCTCAGGTCCACTCTGGCCCGGCGTGGTATCACCTGATAGGGTCCTATCTATGGGTTAAATAGACCTAACGGCATACTTATGCTAAACTGAATTGTTTGACTAAACTGAATGGCTTGAAATAGAAATGTTTTTTGACAATTAAACCGTACTTCCATTTAAACTGTGTGCTCATGCTAAACTGAATTATTTGAAATGGGACTGTTTTTTGACATTGAAATTGTATTTACACTAAACTGATTTGTTTAATATAGAACTGTTTTGACATTTAACTGTGTGTAAACAACATCTGTACTTATACTAAACTGAATTATCTGAATTATTTGAAATAGAAATGTTTTTGACAATTAAATTGTCTAGTCATGTTAAATTGAATTGTTTGAAATAGAACTAATTATTCACATAAAATGGATTTGGCATTTAATAACCTACAAAGGCTAATATGCCCTAAAACTCAATCAACCAACCAACCTGGTCCTGGGGATTTACATTGGGCAATGACATTACAGAAAAATGAAATATACCTCAGATTATTAAAATATTTTTTTGTTTCTGGAAGTGAGAAGTATATTTGAAAAATGTTATTGATGTTCTTGCGATGATACGCAAAGTAGATGAAGAAATTGGTTTTGCTTCATTGCGTAATAAAAAAAAATTCTCAACTCATATTGGCATGGGGAAGATGTACCTGAGATGACAGACAACATACATAGAAAGTATAGAAAATATTTGACCGATAATTGTTAAATAAATAGAAATTATGTCAGGCATAAAAATTATCTATCTACTCATATTGGCATGGGGAAGGTGTACCTGAGATGACAGATAACATACAAATACATAGAAAATACTTGACAGATAATTGTTCAATATACAGAAATTATGTCCAGCATAAAAAATGATATGTCAACTCATATTGGCATGGGGAAGGTGTACCTGAGATGACAGACAACATACAAATACATAGAAAGTATTGAAAATATTTGACACATAATTGTTAAATAAATAGGAATTATGTCTGGCATTTCTTTAAGTTTGAGAAAGATTTTGAATTTTGCTTTTGTGTTCTTTGTTAGAAAAAATATTTATCGTACTATTTATTGCAATTACCCCGAGAAACAAAATAAAATAAAAAAGATGAACAAAGAAAATTTAAAATAAAGAATATTTTTATTTATAATTGTTACTAGAATTATCCTTCCACTTTCTAATTCCTGTTGCTTCTTATTGCAACTCACTGGAGTCGTCTATTCTCCCAGATCAAAGAACACCAGCCAAAGAAAAAAAATTGTATATGAATTTTTTTTTTAATCTCTAATTAAAATGTGTGCACGCCTAATTATTTATAGTAGATAATTGCTTTCATTTACTTCTTTATTTATTCCTGTTTTTTTTTTGGGGGGGGGAGTTCAAATAATTCTTTGCAATATTTTTATTTGTATTCTTTACAATGCAAATACACACACACACACACACACACACACACACACACACACACACACACACACACACACAAGCAAACACACACATACGAACACTCACACACATACAAACACACACACACATACACAAACACACAAACAAACACACATAGACCCCCCACACATACACACAAACACACAAACACACACAGACACACACACAAACACACACGCATGCGCACAAACACACACTCACACACACAAACGCACACAGATGCACATGCACACAAACACACACACACAAACACACACACACACGCACACACACACACACACACACACACACATATATATATATATATATATATATATATATATATATATATATATATATATATACAAAATACGCACATTCACGCAGTTATTTTATAGTCATTTTTTAGGCTTAGTTTGGTTGTGTTTTATGGTATATCAGTCCTTATGGTTATTCAATTCCAAGTCCTGTTTACTCATATTTGCTAAAAATATGTAATTCGTAACCAAATAGTTTGTAGGTTCCAATTCCAAACAAACCAGAGCTCATTCGCTTTCACACATTCAAAAGTTTCAAGTATTTTTATCCAATACAAATAATTCTATTCAATACTATTATTATCTTGGTCAAATTGTCTGTGACAAGGATGGTGTTGTGGACTGGTGTATTGTCCTACTGGAAATGCCTCTGATCCGATTTGAAGAGTGCTGACCTCTTACGACGGAATGTAATACTGACCTCCCTTAAAACCTCAACATAGTAACCCTAACCCTAATCCTAACCCTTTGGCGAATCAACTCTGATGTTCTGACTTCCTTACTCCTCCCACACCTCTCATCATCCCTCAAAGACTCCCTGCCTTTCTTGAATCTCTTATGCCACTCAAAAACTGATGCTCGATTCATGCAAGATGGTCCAAAAGCAATCTGAAGCATTCCATACGTCTCTGTGGCATTTTTCCCAACTTTAAAACATAATCTAATTGCGTATCGTTCTTGTAAAGTATCCTCACGTCAATATTGCAGTTTTGAAATTGACCAGCTGTGACAATCCGGCTTTAGTAGGGTGTATTCCAATTGCTGCTGTAGCTGTTCATTTGAACTTGAAATCATAAAAATCATTCAGTCATCTCATAAGATGTATAGCGATAACATACTGAATTTCAAGAATCTACACCAATTCTAAATGCATGTAGAAAAAAATTCAGGAAACTTATTGAATGCACCGCGCATATTTAGGGAACTGGTTTGAAGGATGTTACCCTTTTCTACAAAGATTTTGGAACATTTGGGTGTCAATCAGAAGATAGATACACGAAAACCAAATACGAAGTCTACTTCTTGATTGCTTAATTTTCCAGTTTGTTATTATGAACCACTCTTCAGCGCGTATATCACTGAAGCAGGTCAAGATGTGACTGTTGATAGTATCGTAAGAGTTGTGCATTGCTTCACCCAGTGTGTTATTAGAAAGGGGCAGAGAAGAACTTGCAACTTAGTCTAATGCTCTACGAGTTTGAACTGGGTGATAATCCTGTGTAAGCAAGCCAAAGACATTGTTGTGCCGATGCAGTCGCTCACGATACGGAAGCAAGAGGGTTAAACTAATTTCGCACGGCTTTTTAAGGACCTTGAAAGCATGAATTCCGAAGCCTTGTCCCAAGTCAGAGTGGCAAAACCTTAAAGAGTATCAGACGAGCCAGCCAAAGCATCTGGAATAATTGAATTGCTCCTCAGTTCATAAAAATAGGGCGAATCTTTCGACTCAACCAATAAAGCTGTAACATACCCATGATAGGGATATGTGAAACGTACATAGAATGTTCATAACATATATACATAAAACATAGGAATTCCGAAATACAAAAAACACTTACGACTTCTTAGTTCAGGTACGAAACTTTTTATTACCTTTGAGTTAAAAGGTTTTTCGACATAAGGAGAGAGATACCATATTTCTATGCTGACTTTTTCATCTGCCCTAACACCTACCACAAGGCCTCGGCGAGCAAAAGTCAACCTTCTTCCTCCGAGGCAGAACTCAACTAACTGACTTTTCTCAAATCTCAGCCCACGCTTCCGGTGCGTGACATCACTCACATCCCTGGTCACATCCCCTATCTGGGATTTTTATTGTGACATCTCTGAATGACACGTCAACTCCGCACGCGCGTGTACACAACTGCGCTCATGTTTGCTCCTCACTAACCCATGCACTGAGCCAAAAGTTTCTCAGCCTAAATAAACCCAAAGGCAGGATATATAAAACTAAATCCCACGGACATTATATTACAAAGTGATGATGTAGAAATGACGGACAAAAACTAACGATTATTGAGAATATAAAGCAAAATACAACCCAAAACTAATATTGCCCAGTCGTTTGGGATTGTAGACCACAAGGAGTACTTCTCTGCAGAGGGGTATACCCACCCTCGAGTATTCAAGTGTCCCAGTCAACTACGGCTGTTGAATACACCGACGGCATATCTGCAAAAGAGTAATACCCTCCAGCTGAACAATCTGATGGTAGTTTCAAGTAATGCTGGCGCTTTCATTGCCATCGCTCCTAGGTCAACTCTGGCCTGGAGTGGTACACCTGATTGCATCATTACTATGGGTTAAATAGAACTGAACTGTGTACTTATGCTAAACTGGATTGCTTGAAATAGAACTGTTTTGACATATAAACTGCGTGTTTATGCTAAACTAAATTCTTTGAAATGACATTGTTTTATTATGCTAAACTGAATTGTTTGTCTCAGAACTCTTTGACTAAATATCATATCTTAAATAGAAATTAAACTGTGTACTTATGCTAAACTGAATTGCTTGAAATAAGAGTTTTTTGACATTCAACAGTCAGTAAACAAAAACTATAATATTATTTTTTTAAATCATCATCATCATCATCATCATCATGTCGCGCCGCCAGCGCGGATATCCCTGACCCTCTTTCGCCATTTCTCCCTATCATTCATCGCCTCCGGCAGGTCTTCAGGGTTACATCCTGTGTCCTCACATAGTTGCTGTATGTAAGTTCGTACTGGTCGTCCTACTTTTGCACATCCATATGTGGGGGTCCACAGGAGTACATCGCTTATGAGCTCGCCCTTGCTTCTCCAGCAGTGTCCCGCGTGTCTGGTTCGTCTGACTTGTATAGTTTTAGTGATGGGGGCAAGTGTCCGTACAGTTGGAGTCTCGTGGGGTGTAGTCGTCAGGACTTGTTTAATACTGCTCTCAACATTCTTGTGTAATTTCCGTCTAGTTTCCTCTCCAGCCGCTTCATTAGCGTCCATGTGGTGCATCCATATAGTAGTATCGACACAACCGCTGCCTGGAAGAAACTGCGTTTCATTTTATCAGTTAGGTCCGACTTCCATATGATCGAGAGCCTATCGATAGCTGTCCATGCCTTCGTCAGTCGTGTGTCGATGTCTTTTTCGGTTGATGAGACGCTACTTCCTAGGTAGGTGAATTTGTCTACTAGTTTCAGAGAGGCTCCGTCTAGAGTGGCAATGTTGCCCGTTTGGTTGTAACACATATATTCAGTTTTGTTTGCATTGACATGGAGGCCAATGCCAGCTGCGGCTCGTTCCAGACTATGCAGTAGTGTCTCTGCTTGATTAGGCGTATTCGCTAGTAACGCCAAGTCATCAACGTAGTCGGCGTCCGTGATTGTTTTTGCGGGGTACCTTTTGCTTCTACTCTTAGTCAGCTCGAAGCCATTTTCTCTGATTTTGTCGATCGAAGTCCTAAGCACATAGTCTAGACAGATGATAAAGAGGTACGGGGGCTAGTGTGTCTCCTTGGAGTACTCCTGCAACAATGTCAAAGTATTCCGTGTCTCCATCTGGTGAACGTACTTTCACTTTGGTGTTTCTGTAGAGAATCATTATCGCTGCTACGGTTTCTTTTGGTAGGCCGTATGCTAGCAGGATTTGCTCCATCTTCCCTCTGTGTATGGAATCGAAGGCCTTGGTAAAGTCGACAAATAGTAATGTCACCTGTAGGTTTTTTTGCCCGAACGCTTTCAAGGATTCTACGGATGGTCAGTATTTGTGAGGTTGTGGATCTATTTCTCCGGAAGCCGTTTTGGTTTTTCCTAAGGATGTTGTCTATTTTGGGTTCTATGCAGTTTCGTAGTAGGGCATTGTAGATTTTGGCTGCTATGGATGTAAGTGTTATCCCTCGGTAGTTCTTGGCTAGTCCGAGGTCGCCTTTTTTAGGGAATGGAAGGATGCATCCCTTCGTCCATCTTTCTATCCTATTTTGACTATAGACTGCGTTGCATTGCCGGAGCAGTATATCGTCGAATTGTCTAGTCTTCCACACTTCTGGGGGGATCTCGTCTAGCCCTGCTGCTTTCCTATTTTTAATTCTTCTGAGAACTGAGTCGAGTTCTTCTTTGGTGAAAGGACCTAGTTTAACGTCTAATTGCTTATTAATAATTCTGGTGATCAGTTCATCCGTTATTTCCGGTGGGTTTCCTAGTAGATTTTTGAAATGCTGTTCCCACAGTTTTACTCTTTCTTGTTGGCTTGCAGCTTTCAATTTTGCTTTGGCTGTGCTCTTCCTTCTACTTACTTCGTTTATTGTTTGCCAGGCTATCCTGGATTGTCTATCTTCCACCTAGTCTCTAATCTTATCACTCTGATTTTGTATGTATTCTGCCTGTTCTTTTAGGTATATTCCGGTTAATTGATGTTGAGCCTTTTCTAGTTTTCGTGCATTTGTGTTTGTTGGGTTCTTTTGATAGTTTTTGGAGGCAGTTTTCACAAGTGCACGTTTTTCTCTAACCGCTGGCGTTTCCCAAGGGGCTCTATATTTAGTTCTAGGTTTTGTTGGAATACACTTTGTTGCCGCCTCAAGGTGTGCTTCTACAAAATTTTCATATTCGTCATTTGGGGTATCTTTTTCTGCCTTCTCTTGTAGTGCTTCGAATCTGTTTCTTAATTCTAATGCATATTTATCTCTCATATCTCTGTTGTTGAGTAGGGCCCAGTCATAGTGCTTGGTTGTCGCTTTACGTGTGGCGTTTTTTCGTAGGCTTAGACGTACTTTGGCCGTAACTATTCGATGATCGGAGGACACACCCTCGAAAGAGGAGTATGCCTCGCAATTCATCGCACTGTTTTTTCCATTTCCCGTTTATAAGGACGTAGTCTCTCTGTGCTTTACTCTTATTCGCGTATGTGTAGGTCCATAATTTCCCCTCCCTTTTTTGAAAGTTTGTATTGAGGCATGTTAATCTATTTTCTATCATGAAATCTATTAGATGTTGTCCATTCCTGTTTGATGCGTTGTGTAGGCTGTATTTGTTGTGTCTGTTTTTCCCGATTTGTGCATTCATATCTCCGCCAATGACTAGCAGGTTGTGTTTCGGAATGCTACGTACTAGGGAGGATAGATCTTCGTAGAAGGTGACTATTTCGTTTTCTTCGCTAACATTGGTAGGGCTGTAGCAGGAGATAATTGTTGCTTTGGGGTTGCCATTAAACGTTGCGGCCATCATCCTAGGTTGTATTCTCTCAATGCTGTTCAGTGTTTTTAACGCTCTTGGTCCTAGAAGCATTCCCACCCCTCCTACCGATGCATTGATAGAGTTTTTCCATGCGGATACAGTCACCAGCATCCATCCATTACCAGTTTCGTGATACTTGATATCTTCGGTGTCCGTGTATCGGTGATCTTGTATGCAAATTATGTCTATCTTATGTTCTACGGCTGATGCAGTTAGCTCTGATAGTTGACCTATTCTATTTAGGGTTCTCACGTTAAATGTCGCTATCTGTATTGTTTGTTTGCATCTTAGTAGTTTTTGTTTGATTTTGAGCTCTGTAGCTGATTTTTCGAACACTGAGGCCAGGGCTCCAACCTCAGCAGGACGCGCCACTTTTTTACCCGCGCGAAGAGCGATGCGGTTTATGTATCTGGTTTGAGTACGAGTCATGGTTATCTTTCGATGGCTGTTTTTATTCTCATCTATAGAAGCCACTCTTATAGATGAGCAGCAGTAGTTCCCCGATCGAACTGACAATCCTGAGCGTTAAGCGGCAGGACTCACACGTACATTCGACCAGCGTCGTTATACGTCATTTTATTTTATTTTATTTTATTTATTTATTTAATTTTTTTTTTCTTGGGGGGGCAATTTTGGGGTTTTCATTAGCAAATTTAGAAGTTCGTCTTCCAAAAGTAAAGTTTTTTCCAGAAAATTAAGTCGCATAAGTCTTCATTCTTCATTTAAACAACACAGAATACAGCTGAGATTTAAGACATTACTATTTTAAATCAAATGTGCATTTTAAATGAACAGTTTAGTAGAATAAATTTACTGACCTCTGTGAAAAAAACTTCTGGAAACGGAATCACTTCCAACGTATGCATACTATTTCAACAAATGAAGGATTGAATTATTACTCATTTTTAATAGTATTTTTTTAAATAAAACTGTTTAACTAAACGGAATTGCTTGAAATAGAACTGTTTTGACATTTGAACTGCGCGTTTATGCTAAACTGAATTATTTGAAATGGAACTGTTTTATTATGCTAAACTGAATTGTTTGACTTAAAAGTCTTTGACTAAATTTCATATCTTGAATAGAAATATTTTAACCCATCGCTGCAGGTTTAGAGACTTCATCACTTTCCCAATGATTTTAGCCCGAAAGTGAACTTTATAGCGTGACTGGAGTTCGGACGGGATTGATATCACAGTCCAGCAATTTGGCCATGAGGACCCCATGATGACCACATAGGTTGAATAAGTAGAAATGCCCGGGTTAAGAATAAAAACCTATAAGCAGCGATTCGACAACGAGTTCTGAATACCTGAAGGGAACTCAAAGGAAAACGCCCTAAGGCAGGAAATACGGGATAGTAGACAGAAAAGAGTTAGTTGGTGACCAGAACGACGATGTAAAGACAGACAGTTGGACACCAGACACGACGATAAGAAGACAGCCGAAAGTTGCGGCCACCATTTTGGAATTAACTCCGAAAAGGAGACTCACACCCAGACGCGACTCAAACCCGTGAAGACAAGCCCCTAGATAAAGCACGTGGTAAAATTACAAGAGGAAACGTGAAATAAGATTTAAGGTCAGTCGCTGCTCTCTTTCCCTGCACAAAATTTTGTTTCTCTTTGTCAAGCAAACACGCTCGATTCTGTTTCTCTCCACCCGACAACTACTAGAAAGTGCAGAAGCGAATAAAATTTTGTATTAGTGAATCAAAACAGGGGTTTTGTGTGCTCGTCACTTTTTCTCCCGTGGAGGTTAGCACGGTGTCCGACTGACACTTAAGACGTAGTGCTTCATGCATAAACACCTAAGACGTGATGGTGCAAGTGTTTATTAATTGTTGTAGGAGGAGTACAAATATCTATTGAGACCGCAGCAGAACGAACTTCCATTTGAACACTGTAGTGTTGTTCCATAGCCACAATTAACGCCATGTGCGAAATAGACATATAATGTTGATAACGATAAAAGATAGGAATCTCGAAATTCGAAAACACGTAACGACTTCTTGTTCAGGTACGAAAACTTTTTATTAACTTTGAGTTAAAGGTTTCGACATAAGAAGAAGAGACACAATCTCGCTATGCCGTTTTATTCATTTGGCCCCTATCTCGTACAGCACCCGCGGCGCGCAAATCCGTCTCGCCTCAGCGAGCCCCAAAAGTCGACCGTCTCCGTCCGGCGTCTAATTTCCAACTCTCTAACTTTCTTCAAATCTCCCACAAACCTCCAAGCGCTTCCGGTGCGTGACGCCACCAGCACCCTGTCACCCCGTTCCGTCATCTCGGACTATTGTGACATCTCTGAGTGGCACGTCTGCCCCGCGTGCGCGTAACCACCTACATCAAGGGTGCACCCATATGCTGAGCTGAAAGGTTCTCAGCCTAACTAAACTCAAAGGCATGAACCGAAAACCATGACGTTAAGTGTTGCACACTTCTCTTTGTGCTGTGTAATGTAACAACCGTCCATTTGGTGTGTAAGGGTAGAGATATTCATAAAAATACGGTACGTAAAACAATGCCAAAACTTATACCGAATTGTCCAGTGGGTAGAGTGTTAGCTAATGGTCCGGGAGACCTGGGTTCCATCCCAGGTCACGTCATAGCAAAGACTTTAAAAATGGTACTTGATACCTTCTTGCTTAACACACTGCAATATAAGGTACATATCAAGGGTAAAGTGGAGCAATACTGGGAAAGGAGTAGCCCCCCTTCACTTCAGTGTAATAGCTATTGAAAAGGGAGCCTTCTGGTCGCCCTCGACTACGGTCACCAACTTTACTTACTTAATGTCTTAAAAAGTGTTATCTTAACTTCTGTGATACCATACGTGTATAATATCATCGTTTTTCTTCATAAATGCTGTCTTTTATTTCCGACAACTCACTGAAATCGTTATCTGCTGAACAGCGAAGAAAAGGAAATAGATTTGGGAAGATAAACGATAATTCTAACCAAATTTAGAAATACCGTAATAATTTTTAACAACAATAGCATTAAATATTTTCTGCCATTAACAGATGTCTGTGATTCTATAAGACTTAACAAGGTGTTATTTCTTATAACACATTAGGATATCCCAAAGAGAGTAACCTAACACAGAATATTCCTTAGGAAACAGAACAAGTTAATTAATATAATAAAGACACGATTTCGGAACACAGTTCCCGCCAAGGATCTGACAAGAGTAACAAGTCTTCAAGAAATAAACAGAAAAGTCTATACAGTATAAAAAGGTGGAAACCACTTATTCTTCTCAGTTTGATAGGGTTGTAGAACACACCGATTACACCTCTGCAGAGGGGTAAGACTCCCCACAATGAGTGTCCTGATATGACAGTAAACAATCTGATGGTGAGGTTCCAGTAATGCTGGAGTTTGGGGGAATGCAGAGTATCCCTTTATTGCAATCGCTTCCAGGACCACTCTGGCCTGGAGTGGCAGCACCTCGAAAGGGTCCAATCTATGTGTTAAACAAAACTAAACCGTGGCTTGAGTTTAATTTTTTCAGGGGGTTAAACAGCTTAATTTTGCTAAACTGAATGGTTTACAATAGAACTGTTTTGACATTTAAATCGCATACTTATGATAATTGCTCGAAATAGAACTCAACTGACATCTACACGGTGTACAGATGCTAAACTGAATTATCTGAAATAAAACTATTTAACATTCAACTCTGAGTATTGCCCAGTCGGCTGGAGCAGTAGAATACACCGACTGCTTCTCTGCAGAGGGCTCAGACCTCACCCACTACGAGTGCCCTGAATACAACATTAAAAAATCTGATGCTGAGGTTCCAGAAATTCTAGATCTTTGGGGAATGCAGAGTACTCTTTAATGCCATCGCTCCCAGGCCCAGTCTTGTCTGGAGTGGTAGCACCACTATGGTCCTATCTATGGGTGAAATAGAAATAAAATGGGCATTTATGCTAAACTGAATTACTGGAAATAGCACTGTTTTGGCATTTAAACCACATACTTATGCTAAACTGAATTGTAAAAATAGAACTGTTTTGTCATTTGATTGTGTGTAAAAAAAACTATACTTATATTCAACTAAATTGTTTAAATTTGAACAGTTTGACTAAACTGAATTGCTTGAAATAAAAATGTTTTTGACAATTAAACTATGTATTTAAACTTGAATGATTTTTTGAAAATCAAATTGTTTGTACGTGTAATTACGTATTGGCATTAAATAACCTGCAAAGGTTGATATGCCATAAAACCCAAATAAACAAATCGATTTAATATTAATCATGTATTTGCCCAGTGTTGAATGATTTCAAGTATTGCATCTTCACCCAATAATTTTTTTAAAATATTAATCTTTTTTTTTTTTTGGCACACATTTAAAGTTGTTTCAAGTATTGCAATCTAATACTAGTAATTCCATAAATAAAAATCATTTTTATTTCAAGCAATTCAGTTTAGTCAAACCGTTCAATTTTAACCATTTTAGTTGAGTATAATTATAGTTTTTTTTACACACAATCAAGTATTGCAATTTAATACTAATAATTCCATGAATAAAAATCATTTGTCTGCACATAGTTTAAAGTAATGTTGTCGAATATTAATAACTCTATATAATATTCTTTTGTTTGCACATATTTAAATCGTTTCACTATTGCAATCTAACTCTAATAATTCTATTTAATATTAATTATTTGTTTACACTGTTTTAAATGGTTTCAAATACAGCTATCTACTACAAATAATCATATTTGATATTAACCTTTTTATTTATTTATTTATTTATTTATTTTTTTTGCATTTCAAATCGTTTCGATATTTACAAACATTCTATTCATTTTATATAAATAAAGAAATTGCGTCGCATGAACTGGTGGCCCGTTGGTAGAAGTTTGGTTTCTGCGTTCCGGGTTTGCTGGTTCGATCTTTACTGGTGGTGATCTCAGTGTGCACTGCTGATGAGACCTAATAACAGCGGTTCCGTACGTCGCATGTGGGTGTTCGCTGGATTTTCACGTTATGTTAATATAATTAATATTCTAATTATTACAAATCATTTGTTTACACAAAGCCAAGTTGTAAAAGTATACTTATTTTCAAAAATAATTCTTTTCAATATTAGTCATTTGTTTACAGAAATTTTAAACAGTTTCAATTATTGCGATCTCAGCAATGTTGACCCTCAGCCAACGCCATAAATAATTAATTGCCCGTGGTGTAATCGTTATCGTCGTAGGAAATGGACACAGCGATTCAAGTTCAAATCCTAGACGAAACTGATTGCATTTCACATAGCACTAATCATCATCATCATATCGTGCTGGCAGCACGGATATCCCTGACCCTCTCTCGCCACTCCTCCCTATCGTTCATCGCCCTAGGTAGGTCTTCAGGACAACAACCTGTATCCTCACATAGCTGCTGACCCTCTCTCGACATTCATCCCAACTATCAATCGCTCTCGGTAGGTTTTCTATGCTGCATCCTGTATCACCGTGGTGTAATGGTTATCGTCGTAGGAAATGGAAAAGGCGACACGAGTTCAAATCCTGGACGAGACTGATTGCATTTCACATAGCACTAATACCTTCGGGAAAGGTATGAATCCAATTATTCTCCCTCCACCTATGGGTAAATAGTAGGGCAAACTGAGTTCTTCAGCTTTAGGTGAAGCAACTAGTCTAGGAGAAGGAAAACTCTGAATTCAAACCTGTTAAACTCCGCTTAAAAATGGACCTTGTGTCATATCCTGCCCGAGCGGAGAAGTTGGGTAAATAGGATAAATAATTAATTAAAGAAAACATTATGCAAAATGAAGATAATTATGATATTTGCTGACAATATTAATCTGAAAATAAATATAAATTTTTAAAAAGTATCAATAATGCTACCTGTGCCAAAACAACTGTATAAAGTTTGGTGATGATTGGTCGGGAGACAAAATAAAGGATGCCCTCCATCGACCGCTTAGGTCTGGTTTGCTTTGGTTTGGTTTTATGTCTCATCTACCATTGTACGTTATCTAATGCCAAATCCAATTTTATACTAAAACAGTTCTCTTTCAAACAATTCATTTTAGCATAAAAACGCAGTTTAAATGTCAAAAACAGTTCTATTTCAAACAATCCAGTTTAGTATAAGAATAGGTTTTCGTTTACACACAGTTTAATGTCAAAACAGTTCTATTTCAAACAATTCAGTTTGGCATAAATATATAATTACAATGTCAAAAGACTTCTATTTCTAACTGTTTAGTTTAGCCTTGGGAAACATTTCTATTTCAAACAACATTAAATTTACCTATATTTAACCCAGAAATTGGACCCTATGAGATACTACCACTCCTGGCCAGATTGGACAAGGGAGCGATGGCAATGAATGTATTTGCCACTGCCTCCCGTCAGACACGGCTTGACACAAGGTCAATGACGCAAAGGCCGATTATAGTGGGAATTAAGGGGATGGGAAAGTTGGGCACGAGCCGAGGCTCGAACCCTGCTGGTCTGTACTGCTCATTGACCCACTAAGTACAACGTGGGTCTAATGAGCGAAGCTCTTTCTTGGACACAAATCTGGGTCCAGGCACAGATGCCAGGTTATAGCTTAAACTAGACAGCAAGGTCTAGTGCTATATATAGGGGACAAATGTGTCAATGCTGCAGCTCGCCCACCCGAAGCTGAATCAGGGAGCCTTCCGGCCTCGAATCTGCCATTGATTTCGATACCCCATCCGGCACGAATGCCTGACGGCTCATTCGCAATGACAATGAAGGTGTAATCCACTTTCCTCAAAGCTCCAACATTTCTGAAATTTCTGTTGGATTCTTTATTGTCATATCAAGGACACTCGTTTTAAGTGGCGAGTTGTCTTACCCCTCTGCAGAGAAGCAGTCGTTGCATTTTACGATCCTAGCCTACTCTGAATGACCAAGGGGAGGGAAATTTTTAGGTTGGTTGGTTGGTTTCTTTGTTTAATGGCATATAATGCGAAAGCCATTCTCCTAGAAGAAGAGTAGTGGTACTATTTAACCCATAGCTGGGAAGATAAGGGGGTTCATACTTTTCCCAAGGATATTTGCCCGAAAGTGAACGTAATAGCGCGACTGGAATTCGAACTCGCTTACTGCGATTCCGCAGTCCATCGCTTTAACCATTACACCACGAAGACATTGTAAATTAATTTAACATTATATTAACCAATCGGGGGTTATTTTATGCCAAAATCTAGAAAATTGCGCACATCAAACGGCTTTTTAAAACAAATACCTGCGTAAACACGTAAAGGTTTTTCTCATTATAACATATTTTTTATTCCCTCAAGCAATTACAGTGAGAGTTCTGGTGATTGACCTTTTGTTGTTGGTCACCCAGCTGGTCATTAGAGTCTCTTGCTGGATTCAGGCGGCCACTGCATTGCACTAAGACTAAGTCTCTGTTTAGAGTTACTAATTTTGTTAGAGCTTTGATACAACTAGAAGATTAAGTTATTTATAGTTACTAAACTATTTTTTTCCTTACCGGGGACAAAGTCATTAGGACGATATGATTTTTATACGTTTTCAAGTTTGTAAAAATTTTCTTTGGTTTGGTTTGGGTTACTTTGTTTAATGGTATATCAATCTTCTTGGGTTATCTAAAGCTATCGTCATCTTTCTAGAGGAATAGCAGAGGTAATATCTATTGTATGAATTTTTATTGTATGTCCCGATCTACTTACTAATCTATAACTCTTCATATATCATCATCATCATCATGTTGCGCCGCCAGCGCAGATATCCTTGACCCTCTCTCGCCATTTCTCCCTATCATTCATCGCCTCCGGCAGGTCTTCAGGGTTACATCCTGTGTCCTCACATAGTTGCTGTATGTATGTTCGTGCTGGTCGTCCCACTCTTGCACATCCATATGTGGGGGTCCACAGGAGTACATCGCTTATGAGCTCGTCCTTGCTTCTCCAGCAGTGACCTGCGTGTCTGGTTCGTCGAACTTGTATAGTTTTCGTGATGGGGGGCAGGTGTCCGTATAGTTGGAGTCTCGTGGGGTGTTGTCGCCAGGACTTGTTTAATACTGCTCTCAACATTCTTGTGTAATTTCCGTCCAGCCTCCTCTCCAGCCGCTTCGTAAGCGTCCATGTGGTGCATCCATATAGCAGTATCGACACAACCGCTGCCTGGAAGAAACTGCGTTTCATTTTATCAGTTAGGTCCGGATTCCATATGATCGAGAGCCTATCGATAGCTGTCCATGCCTTCGTCAGTCGTGTGTCGATGTCTTTTTCAGTCCAGTTAAACCGGAGTCGGGAATAATTCCGTCAGGACGATTAAATTATTCAACTTCGAATATTTAAATCTTCCTAGACATCACAGAGCAAACATTCCTTTAAGAAAAACAAAATCTGATTTCATTAGGATTATAAATTTATCTATTTCCATCCTGCTATGATATGAATCAATGACACCAAATTTAACAGGACATTAGTGTTATAGACTGTGACCCTGGGTTTCATGGAGTTTTCCATTCCATTTTCCATTTTCTTAACTGCCTGATGATTGTTGTTTTGCAAAACTTATTGCAAGATGGAAATAAATTTATAATCCTAATGTGACCGGATTTTGTTTTTCTTAAAGGTATATATATATATATATATATAAAGTGTATAAAATCCAAGACAAATTATATATATACATATATCTAATATAAGAGTAATTAAACCCTTTTTACTTTTAGAGTTTATGTCGTTACTTCTACTTCCACGCAGCTACGGTGACAATCGCTTCACATTTATTTTCGTGTTTATCTCTTATAATTTCCAGTAGATTATTGTTCAGCTCTGTTTTTTATGATGCACCCTATGTTAATTTATGTTTCAGGCTATCATCATCATCATCATCTAGTGCTGCTAGCACGGATATCCCTGACCCTCTCTCGCCACTTCTCCCTATCGTTCATCACCTCTAGCAGGTCTTCAGGGCTACATCCCGTATCCTCACATAGCTGCTGTAGGTATGTTCGAGCTGGTCGTCCTGCTTTTACCCGTCTATATGTGGGGGTCCATGTCGTATCGATACTGCTGTATGGATGCACTACTTGGACGCTAACTAAACGGCTGAAGAAGAAGCTAGACGGCAATTACACAAGTATGTTGCGAGCAATATTGACCAAGTCCTGGCGGCAACACCCCACAAGGCACCAACTATACGGCCACCTGCCTCCCATCACGAAAACTATCAAAGTTAGACGAACCAGACATGCAGGACACTGCTGGAGAAGCAGGGACGAGCTCATACGTGATGTACAGGCTGTTATAAAATACATTATATATATATATATATATATATAATATTATATGAGTGTTGGTTGTCACTAAATCACTTTGTGGGTATGTGTCTAACCATGTGCAGTATAATATGCAGAGTGCTCAATATCAAGGATAGAGCAATTATTTAATAATAATAAATATATATATATTAGATGTACATATTTAAATCATGGAATATCGACTGGGTTTCATGGAGTTTTCCATTCCATTTTCCATTTTCTTAACTGCCTGATGATTGTTGTTTTGCAAAAAACTCCATCAAACCCTGGGTCGCAATCTTTATACTATGAATTATATATATATATATATATATATATATATATATATATATATTATTCGGTCCAGTTAAACTAGAGTTGGGAGTAATTCCATCAAGACAAAAAAAACATTCAACAGTGAACATTTAAATTTTCCTGGTAAAGAGCTCAATGTAACTGACATGACAGAGCAATAATTTCTTTAAGAAAAATAAAAACGTTCACATGAGGATTATACATTTATTTCCATCCTGTTATGTGTTTTTGATATAAATCAAAAACACATAACAGGATGGAAATATATTTATAATCCTAATGTGACCGGTTTTGTTTTTCCTTAAAGATATATATATTTATTTATTTATTTATTTATTTGAGGGGTACGCACTTTCCCAGGGGTATTAGTATGAAAGTAAAAAGAAAAAAACAAAACAATAGCATGATTGGTGTTCAAATGCATTTACCACTATGTCACTGTAAAGAACATAAGAAATTACGCAATGGGGTTCACCCACATCCTCTGACCTAGAAAAAAATTATTAAAATCTTAGTTAGTCATCAATGCCAAAATACTGACAAGTGTTTCTCGAGAGCAAAAGTTATTCAGAAATGAGGAGCCACTTTCTGCGTTTGTGTTTTACATTTACAGGGTCCACGATGCTGAAAAACGTTCATAGTTGTTCATAAACATAATCATCATCATCATCATCATCATCATCATATCGCGCTGGTAGCACGGATATCCCTGACCCTCTCTCGCCACTCCTCCCTATCGTTCATCGCCCTAGGTAGGTCTTGAGGACAACACCCTGTATCCTCACATAGCTGCTGAATGTACGTTCGAGCTGGTCGTCCTGCTTTTGCGCGGCCATGTGTGGGGATCCATAAGAGTACATCTCTTATGAGTTCATCTCTGCTTCTCCAGCAGTGTCCTGCATGTCTGGTTCGTCTAACTTGAATAGTTTTCGTGATAGGGGGCAGGTGGTCGTACAGTTGGTGTCTTGTGGGGTGTTGCTGCCAGGACTTGTTCAGGATTGCACTCAGCATTCTTGTGTAATTGCCATCTAGCTTCTTCTCCAGTCGTTTTGTTAGCGTCCATGTAGTGCATCCATATAGCAGTATCGATGTGACCGCTGCCTGGAAGAAACTGCGTTTCATTTTATCGGTTAGGTCTGATTTCCATATAATCGATAGCCTATTGATAGCTGTCCATGCTTCCGTTAACCTCGTTTCGATGTCCTTTTCGGTTGATTCGATGCTGCTTCCTAGGTACGTGAATTTGTCTACTAGTTTAAGTGGGGTTCCTTCTAGAGTGGAGATGTCCCCCGTTTGGTTATAGCACATATATTCCGTTTTGTGTGCATTAACATAGAGGCCTATGCTTGCTGCTGCTCGTTCCAAACTATGCAGAAGTGTTTCGGCTTGGTCAGGTGTATTTGCCAGTATCGCTATGTCATCGGCGTAGTCGACATCGGTAATTATTGTTGCGGGGTACCTTCTGCTTCTTTTCTTCGTCAGTTCGAAGCCATTCTCTTTGATTTTGTCAATTGATGTTCTAAGTACGTAGTCTAGACAAAAGATAAAGAGGTACGGGGCCAGCGTGTCCCCTTGTAGTACTCCTGCTACAATGTCAAAGTATTCTGTGTCTCCATCCGGTGATCGTACTTTTACTTTAGTGTTTCTATAGAGAATCGTTATTGCCGCTACGGTTTCTTTAGGTATGCCGTACGCTAGTAGGATTTGTTCCATCTTTCCTCTGTGAATGGAGTCGAAAGCCTTGGTAAAGTCGACAAATCCTTCTATGCTGACTGCTTTTACATCGTCAGCTCTCAACCCAACCAACGTACAGCCCCCGTAGCGCACAAAGTCATCTGGTCTCGCCCAGCTCTGAAAGTCAACCTTCTTCTTCCGATGCGAGAACTCAACTAACTGCTTTTTCTCAAATCTCATCCCACGCTTCCGGTGCGTGACGTCACCCAAATACCCTGGTCTCAATTCTTATACGGGATTTTTATTTTGACATCGCTGAATGATACATCCTCTCCGCGCACGCGTGAACACCTGCGTTAATGTTGCATCTAACTAACTCATGCGCTAAGCGAAAGTTTCTCATCCTAACTAAACCGAAAGGCAAGATATACAAAACGAAATCCCTCGGCTTTATATTACAGGTGTGTGTGTGTGTGTGTGTGTGTGTGTGTGTGTGTGTGTGTGTGAGTCTGTGCGTATGTGTGTATGTGTCTGAGTGAAAGTGCGCATGTGGGTGTGAATCTGTGTGTCTGAGTCTGTGTCTGTGTATGCGTGAGTGTCTATGTGCATGCATGGTTGGTTGTTTATTTTGTTTTATGGCTTATCAACCCTTCTCGGGGCATTTAATGCCGTATTAAGTCATTTTGAAAAAAATTTCATGCACTTCAGTTTAGTATGAGTATAGTTTTTTGTTTACTCAAAGTTAAATCTAAAAACAGTTATTTTCAAACTATTCAGTTATAAGTAGAGTTTAGTTGTATTTGACCCATAGATAGGACCCTATCAGGTGCTACCACTCCAGACAATAGTGGACCTGGGAGCGATGGCAATGAAGGAGTACTCCGTATTCCCCAAAGCTCCATCATTGCGATCATATTGTTTATTGTCATATACAGGACATTTGTCATACACAGGACATTCGTTATCAGAGACTTATCCCTCTGAAGAGATACAGTGAGTGTATTCTGCAGCCTTAGCTGACTGGGCCAGTGCAGATGTGTATATGTGTCTGTGTGTATGTGTGTATGTATGCTTGTCAGTGTTTATTTATTTGGGTTTTATGGCATATCAACTATTGAAGGTTATTTAATGCCGAAACCATTTTTATACAAATAATCAGTTCTATTTCAAACAATTCCTTTTAGCATAAGTACACATTTTACTTCTCAAAAACATTCCTTATTCCATCTATTCACTTTGGCCGAGCAGTTTTATTTCAAACAATTCAGTTTAGCCTAAGTACAGTTTCAATGTCAAAAGTAATTCTATTTTAGACAATTCAGTTTAGCATAAGTACGCAGTTTAAATGTCAAAACAGATTTATTTCAAGCAAATCAGTTTAGTACAAGTACATAGTTTAGTTCTATTTAACCCATAGATATGACCATATCAAGTTCTACCACTCCGGAAAAGAGTGGACCTGGAAGTAATAGCGAAGGATGAGTACTCCGCATTCTCCAAGGCTCCAGCATTACTGGAACCTCACCATCAGATTGCTTGGTGTCATATCCAGATGCTCGTTGGGGAAGTCCTACCCCTCTGCAGAGGCGTAGCCGGTGTTTTCTACAACCCCAGCCAATTGGTCAAATGTTTGTCTGTGTATGTGTGTGTGTGTGTGTGTGTGCGTTATGTCTTTGTGTGTCTCGGTGTGTGTCTGTGTGTATGTGCGTGTCTTCGTGTATATATATGTGTGCCACATTGAAGCAAAGAGCTTTGTAAATTACTATATGTGGGCCTTTGTGTGTATGTGTGAGCATGTGTGTGTGTTCGTGTATGTGTGTGTATTTGGTTTGTATGAGCGTATTTCTTTATTTGGTAATGAGAGAGACATTTTTTGAATGAAAATTAATAAAGAAATTAATATTATTTCATACCGCTAAAAATTAGCTGAAATATTTTCACCTATCAACATGCTACCAACAATAAGTTGTCAAACCCAGATAAAAAGACAGAAACAATATTTCATGATTTAACGGCAACCTGGCCTTTCCCCAATAAGAAGACAAGCACACCATTATCTTATCTGTACAGCGTTGAAGATGTCTCTAAGACAGCTGACGAAGACACAGAGAGAAAGACGAGATAATTACAAGTTACGTCTTCCATCTGATCTCCAAGCCCCTGCTAAACAACCAAGTCGACCTTAATTGTGCTGTCTGAATGATCTTGATTCTTTCCCAGATCTCTTCTTCACGTTGTCTCTTTTCCAGATTCTTTAGCACAGTTCCAAGGGATATAACCATGATTTGCATCACCTTAAAATATCATGTGCCGCCATTTTTCTTCTCTCAGGCAAACTCTTAGTAATTGTTGGGTTTTTAGTATTCTCTCGTCTGTTAAACGTGAATTATTTTAAGCCTGAATCCATGTATGCAATCATGGATTGTTGTTTTCATCTTTGGTAGTTTCTTTAGTGTTGCTCAGAGTGTGTTCAAGTGCATGTTCACCACAGAGTCTTCAAGTCCTTGCAATTAATTTTTCATCTCGTTTATCCAGTCGGCATTTCTATTATGTTATTTCTGCTCCCATATCTTGCTCCTATATCGTCTTGTTTCCTTCGCCTCCGGTTCCACATTTGTCTTTGTAATTTCTCCATTAACTTGTCAATAGATTTTTATTTTATTTTGGAAAGAACTGTTTTGTTTTTATTACTTGACTTTGCCACGGTATCTTTTGAATCTCTCTTCATTCGACAATCTCTTTTTAGTGATTTCTTCCAGTTTTATTGTTAGTATGGGAACTTAAATATACAAAAACAAAGTGGTAATTTTGGGGCTAAAATATCCTCTAGAAGCTCTAATCTTGCAACTGAATTTTTAAATATTTATCGAATAATTGGCGCATTAAAATACGTCTCAGACGACAATGTTTCTGCGAAAAATTTGAAGATTAACACTCCAAGTAATTTGAGAAATCTTTTCCCTCAAAACTTGTTAAAAATACATTTTTTCAGCTATTTAGATCTATATGTTACCAACTCTTTAATCTAAATTCGATCCGACTCAAAGAGTATAAATAAGCGAAGAGATATTTCTTCCGTATGAATTATGGCATGTTTACGAAAATACCTTTCGAGTTATTTCTTTTGAGCTAAGCTCTACATTCTTTTTCTTTAAACAATGCGTTTAATTTCACCCTAATTTTTCTCAACATGTACGAAGAGTTTTTATATTTTTATTGCGTTAGAAATATTAATTTGTCGCAAGCTGACAAAAATTTCCTGCAGCAAACACATTTCAGTAGCAGCCACATATACGTTAAGGCGTAAATATGCTTTCTCTCTCTTACATAATGACAAACTTATTCACATATTTTTTGACTCCCGTAAAAATACCTTCTTTTACTTCAAGAAAAAAATTACTGCTATACTTCATCTCACGAATCTTAACTATCTCTTATAAAGATACCTGCAACCTGAAGAATATTATCTTTTCTTATCAGAAAATAATGTATTTATGATATTCAGCAAACTTTTCTCTAAATTCAAAGAGAGAGAATTTTAAAATTTTTTCATTGGCGATATATTCCACAATTTTACACATACATTTGCAACAGACAGTCTTGTCTGCTGTTGTCTACATTATCCCTCAATTGTGTCCAATAGTATTTTTCTTTTCTTGTTTTCTCAGTCTTTATTTTTCACCCAGGTTTTGTATTTCTGTTTGGGGAGTTTAGAGGGATACCAATTTTACCTTGTCCAATCGGCTGGGGCCGTAGAATACACTGACTGCTTCTCTACAGAGGACTAACGAGTGTTCTTGATATGACCTTAAACAATCTGATGGTAAGGTTCCAGTAATGCTTTGGGGAATGTCGAGAACCCCTTTATGGTCATCGCTCTTAGGCTAACTTTGGCCCGAGGTGGTAGCACCTGATAGGGTCCTATCTAAGAGAACCATTTTTCTTCTCTCAGGCAAATTCCTGGCAATTTTCGGGTTTTTCACTTTCTCTCGTCTGTTAGACGTGAATAGTTTTTAACCTGAATCCATGTATTCCATCATAGGTGGCTGTTTTCAATATATTGTTTGAAATTAAGTGAAACCATTTAACTGGGGGCAAACTGAAAACGAGCTCTGTTGTTTAAAAATGTCATCTAGAAAAGGTGTTTAGAAATCATATATTTAATATATGTATAAAAAGGATTTTTCATTAAATGACCTATATGCCATAAAACCAAACCAAGCCAAACCAATTTTACCTCTGGAACACTGATTATAAACACTTCTCATCATTATCATCATCATGTCACGCCATCACGGATATCCTTGACCCCTCCCTATTGTCCATTGCTTCCGGCAGGCCTTCAGGAATACATCCCGTATCGGCTGAGAGCTGCGGTATGTATGTTCTAGCAGGTCGTCTTGCCTATGCTCGTCCATGTGAAGGGGTCCACAGGAGTACATCCCTTAGGAGCTCATCCCTACTGCTCCAGCAGTGTCCTGCATATCTGGCTCGTCTAATTTTGCTAGTTTTCGTGATGGATGGTAGGTGGCCGTACAGATGCTGTTTTGTGGGGTGCAGCTTCCAGGACTTGTTCAATATTGCTCGCAGCATTCTCGTGTAGTTGCCGTCAAGGTAGAAAAATGCTCTGGTTAATCTACTGCTTAAGATTGATAACCCTACTTGAGTTTTTGGTAACAGGCCCATAGGTTTGTTGCATTGTTCCTAAGTATTTGTACGTTTCTTTTTACCAGAGCTTTTTTTTTCATCATTTAGTTGTTCCGTTCGTTTATTATTATTATTATTATTATTAAAGTCCTAAAAAGGTCGTTAAAAAGTTAATAGAAAAACAAATGATTATTTAAAACTCGTTTTTTTTAATAATTTGCGAAATATTATAAAAACTGGCGCATTATAATTATGCTTTTTTTTTTTCAAATATGACTAATGACGTTACATGAAGGGTTACATGACTCAGGAACTATCTTCTCATTTTTCTTGTTATTTCATAGTATTTGACTAAGCCAACCGTAAGCTGATACTTACAAAACATCAGGCTGCTGGGCTTGTTGATGATCCATTCCAATGACTTTTTTCCTACTTTAGTGGGTGACACGAAAAAGGTTACCTCGAATAAGGGTGAGTCTTTATGGAGTGTGCCGCAGAGAGTGTGTGAAGCTGAAATCTAGGTATTACGTTTGCTGAAGAATTAAGTATATCGAATATGTAAAGCTATAAATTGCAGAAATTGGCTTGTGTTCCTTGATGATATTTTCCGTTGGGTTTTTTTTTTTTTCATATATAGGATTTCTGTTTCTGTTTCTACCACGATATTTTTCCACTTCTGATTCCTTATGGGTGGTAATGTAGATTTCTTTTCAGCTAAGATTTTTTTAATTAACGCAAAATTTGTGTTCTAGCGTTAGGTTACTTGATTTTGTGTTTTTTTAATGGTTAGTGTTTTGTATGTCAATCGATTGACAAAATCAAAGAGGAGGGCTTCGAACTGACGAAAAAAAGAAGCAGAAGATACCCCGCAACAACAATTACCGACGCCGACTACGCCGATGACATAGCGATACTGGCAAATACACCTGACCAAGCCGAAACACTACTGCATAGTCTGGAACGAGCAGCAGCAAGCATAGGCCTCTATGTTAATGCACACAAAACGGAATATATGTGCTATAATTAAACGGGGGACATCTCCACTCTAGAAGGAACCCCTCTTAAACTAGTAGACAAATTCACGTACCTAGGAAGCAGCGTCGAATCAACCGAAAAGGACATCGACACGAGGTTAGCGAAAGCATGGACAGCTATCAATAGGCTATCGATTGTATGGAAATCAGACCTAACCGATAAAATGAAACGCAGTTTCTTCCAGGCAGCGGTCACATCGATACTGCTATATGGCTGCACTACATGGACGCTTACAAAACGGCTGGAGAAGTAGCTAGACGGCAATTACACAAGAATGCTACGTGCAATCTTAAACAAGTCCTGGTGGCAACACCCCACAAGACACCAACTGTACGGCCACCTGCCCCCTATCACGAAACTATTCAAGTTAGACGAAGCAGACATGCAGGACACTGCTGGAGAAGCAGGGACGAACTCATAAGTGATGTACTCTTATGGACCCCCACACATGGCCGTGCAAAAGCAGGACGACCAACACGAACATACATTCAGCAGCTATGTGAGGATACGGGATGTTGTCCTGAAGACCTACCTAGGGCGATGAACGATAGGGAGGAGTGGCGAGAGAGGGTCAGGGATATCCGTGCTACCAGCGCGATATGATGATGATGATGTTTTGTATGTGGGTCAACTCATTACAACTTAGCCGTTCACATATCTCTTGTTCTTAGATTTAAAAAAAAACAGCCTTTTTTTTTAAAATCAGATCCCTTTGGTCAACGTCTTTGGCTTCGTAGATTAAATCTAGCAATTTTTGTTCAAATTTAGGCCATCTTTTTTCTATAAACTCTTTGAGAAAGATTTTATTTATAATAGCCATAACTTCCAGGACTCTTCTCAGTGTTCTAGCCGATCTCAATATAGTTGTAGTTTGGATAGTCTCTAATCGTCCTCTTATTTCTAGGTCTTACAGTCTCTGTACCAATGCTGATTGTACCGAGTGCACTAATTACAATTGGTATCACCGTCACTTTCATGTTCAACAAATTCTCAATTCCCTAGCAAGGTCCAGGTATATATCTTTCTTTTCGTTTTCTTTCCATTTTACTCTGTGAGATGCCAGGGCAGCAAGTCCGTAGATCGAATAGTTGTCTATTATATATTCCTATTCAGGTTTTTAATACCAGCGTTAGCCGATGGGTTTCTACAGGTATTTGAGTGACCCCCACCAATCTCCTCAAGTCTCCAGGACTCTTCTCAGTATTCTGGCCGATCTCAATAATGCTGTAGTTTGGATGATCTCTACTCGTCCTCTTATTTCCAAGTCCACCAGTCCTTGTATCCATCCTTTGGTGAATCTACTAAGAGCTCAAAATACAATTGTTATCACCAATTCCCTAGCAAGGACCAGGTACTTATCTTTCTTTTCATTTTCTTTCAGTTTTACTCTAAGGTCAGCCGGGAAAGCCAAGTCCACAATTCGGCGAGTTCTCTTTTTTTTTTAATTGATTATTACTTGGTCTGTTCGTCTGGCCGAGAAATAGTGATCGGTTTTTATCTCAAAATGGCTGGGGAAATTGTGCGTCACTTTCTCCGGGACAAATTCTCGGTTGTGCATAAACCATTTGTTCATATGCTCAAAAGTCATTTTCTTGCACAGTTTCCATTGGCTCACTTTGCCCACCCAGTCATGTCTTGTCTTACACTCTTTCCGTGTTAGTCTCTTGAATTCATTTGATATGTGATTGATCTTTTCGTTTCTATCACCTCATAACCTACATCTGCTGTTTTCTTGCGTCTTATCTATTCTTGCTTTGATATGATTCGTCCTGAGAGCGTTGATTTTTTTTACTGCTATCAGGAGAGGTTCCGTTTCTCTCATAAGATTTCCTTTTCTGAGCCACATCCATGTTTTCTCGTGTGAGATTTTGTATATCATTATTAATATTCTCTTTTGAGAGTTTTCATATCAATGAATCTTGTGGCCTTGTTTTGAGTTGCGGTTAGTAGAGATTCAGTTTCCAATCTTCCTTTTTTTAGTGTACATTTTTAGCCACGTCCACGTATTATTAGCATTATCATTATTATTATTAGAATTATCATTATTATTATTGTTAGAATTATCATTATTATTATTAGAGTTTTTTACACCAGTGTTTGCTGATGGTTTCTCACTGGAGTTTTAGAGACAACAAGTCTCCTTAAGTCTCCAGGACTCTTCTCAGTATTCTGACCGATCTTAACAATGCCGTAGTTTGGATGGTTTCTCCTTCTCTTCCGATCTCTAACTATTCCAGCCCTCCTAACAAGCTTTTAGGATCGTTCATAGCGCACTAATTCCAACTGGTATCAACGTCACCTTAATGCTCCAAAGCTTTTTAGTCCTCTGGCAAAGTCCAAGTAGTTACTATTATTATTATTAGTTGAGAGTTTTTCATAGAAAAACAAACAAGAGTTTGAGCGACAGCAAATCTCCTCAGGGTTCCAGGACTCTTCGTCGTATTCTGGCCAATTTTGATAATGCTGTCGTCTGGATTGTCTCCGCTTGTCCTCAAATTTCCAAATCTTATAGTAATTTCATTAATCCTTTGGGGATTATTCTAAGTGTCCCTGTTACAGTTGGTATCACCGTCACTCAAGATATAGATATTTATCTCTCTTTTCGCTTTCTTTTAAATTTATTCAGTGATCTGCCGGAACAGCTAAGTCCATCGGCAAATTCAATTTTTTGTTGACTAGCACTAGATCTGCCAAGATTAAGTGATCTGTTTGTATCACATAACCCCAGAGAATTTTCTGCGTCTCATTCCCCAGGACAGGTTCTTGGTTGTGTATATACCATTTGTTCGTATGGTCAAACTTCAGTTACTTGCACAATTCCTAGTGGATCACTTTGCCCACTCAGTCGTGTCTAGTCTTATACTCTTTCTGTGCTAATTTGCTGCATTCACTTATTATGTGATATGTCGTTTTGTCTCTATCATTAAGCAAGCTATATCTGCTGTTTTGTTGTGTGTTATCTATTCTCGCTTTGATAAGATTGATCCTTATGGCATTAATTTTGAACTGCTATTTGAAGAGATTCTGTTTCTCTCTTAAATTTCCCCTTTCTTTGCCACGTCTACGTTTTCTCGTGGGGATCTCGCTTGTTAGTCGCTAAAACATCCATCGAGTTGCTTTTCTTCCCATTTTTTCTATTTACTATTATTATTATTATTATAACTATTATTTTCGTTGCGAGATTTTGAAGCTTGTTTTAAATGGTGTGGGCCTCTTGTTTTTTGTTTGTTTTTTCTTGTTTTGTTTTATCAATTTCCTTTAGTTTAAGTGGCAACAAGTCTTTCTGGTCATCAATTCTCTTCAAAGCTGAAAGAAATGAAATGAAGAAAAGGAAGAGAAACGGGGTTATTGAAGATAGATATATTGATAGATAGAATGGAAGAAGGTTAAGAACAGACAGATTATAAACACATTGAGATAGATAGATAGATAGATAGAACGTCGAAAGCTGCTATCTGGACAAACTTGCGTGATTTTGTTTTTAAGACGTATCTATCACTCTCTCTCTCTCTCTCTCTCTCTCTCTCTCTCTCTCTCTCTCTCTCTCTCTCTCCTCGCAAATGACGCAGATGCAGCAGTGGTTCTGGTGATGTCATCATGATCATGTCACGCTGCCAGCATGATCTCCCTGACCCTCTCTCGCCACCCGTCTCTATCGTCCATCGCTCCCGGGAGTTCTTCAAGGCTATCGGCACAGCGCTGTTGTATGTAGGTTTTAGTTGGTCGTCCTGCCTTAGCTCGTCCATGTGATGGGGTCCACAGGAGTATATTGCTTATGAGTTCGCTCTTCCTTCTCCAGTAGTGTCCTGCATATCTGGTTCGTTTAACTTGGATAGTTTTCGTGATGGGTGGTAGGTAGTCGTAAAGCTGCTGTTTTGTGGGATATTGCCTCCTGGACTGGATCAATACAGCGCGCAGCATTCTTGTGTAATTTCCGTCAAGCTTTTTCTCCATACGTATACTTAGGGTTTATGTAGTGCATCGATATAGCAGTATCGACATGACCGCTGCTGGGGAAAAAATGCGTTTTATTTTATCAGCAATGTCTGGTAGGTGAACCTCTCCACTAGTTTCAGAAAGCTACCATTTAGTGTGTTGATATCACCTCTTTGATTAAAACACATGTATTCCGTCTTGTCTGCGTTGACATAGAGGCCTATGCCAGCTGCTGCTCTTTCCAGACCATGTAGCAGGGTTTTGGCTTGGCCTGTGTATTTACAAGAAGCTATGTCATCGGCGTTGTCCGCGTCCGTAATTGTTTGTGCGGGGTATCTTCTGCTTCTTTCATTTTGCGTAGCAACTGAAGTTGGGTGTTCCTTTGTGAAGAAGAAGAAGAAGAAGAAGAAGAAGAAGAAGAAGAAGAAGAAGAAGAAGAAGTGTCGGCGAAATGGTCGATGGAGGATGATGTGTAAAGAGTGGGTGAAGCTGCTAGTTAACGTTGGTTAAAATAACGAGTTCTGTGGTAACAGGAGACTCCGTGTATTAGTAGTACTAGCATTTGGAGAATCAGAGAGAAAGAGAGAGAGGGGGTAGATAGAGAGAGAGAGAAGGTAGATAGAGAGAGAGGGATAGATGAGGGACAATGGTGATGGAGAAAGCAACAGAGACAGAGATGGTGATGGCGATGATGTTGATAGTAGTGATGGTAGTTTGTTCATTTTTATGTTGTTTCCTTATGGTTTTGTATACAAGACAGCATCTTGGGATGTTATTTCATATTTGCCATAAGAAATGCGAGAGACCTGCAAAAATTGCCAAGGTCTATTATCATTATCATTATTATTATTATTAAAATTTTATTGTAGTTGTTGATATTGTTTAAACAATTGTTTACACGATACAAGTACTTTGGCTGATCCTAAAACCACAGTGACCTTGAAGGTTTTAATTCTTCCTCTGATCCCCGATTTATCCTGAGAGAGATGAGGAAATGAAATCCAACATGGGAAATGATAACACAATTAGTAAAATCATAGTGATCTGTTTCACTGGTGGTTCAACGTCAACAGAATGTAATTTATTTTACTATAAGTATATGGAATAACTATAAAAATAATAAAGTGACGGTGATAGAGAAATGATTCAGAAAGGCTTCCAAAGGTGGATGGAAATCGGAGGTTGGGATGAAGCTGTCCAAACTATCGCATTGTTGAGGTCGGCATATCTGGTTCGTTTAACTTGGATAGTTTTCGTGATGGGTGGTAGGTGGTCGTAAAGCTGCTGTTTTGTGGGATATTGCCTCCTGGACTGGATCAATACAGCTCGCAGCATTCTTGTGTAATTTCAATCAAATGATTCAGAAAGGCTTGCAAAGGTGGATGGAAATCGGAGGTTGGGATGAAGCTGTCCAAACTATCACATTGTTGAGGTCGGCCAGAATACCGAGAAGAGTCCTGGCTTGAAGAGACTTACTGTCCCTTAAACTCCAATGAAAGACCATCAGCTAACGCTGGAGGAAAAAACTTCCGAGGAGTAATATAAAAATCACATAATGAGCAAAACAATTGGTAACATAATCGGGGGTATCCCCGTGGTGTAATGGTTAAAGCATTGGTCAGCGGAATCGTAGTACGCGAGTTCGAACTAACGTCGTGCTACTATTCGTTTACATTCGGAACCCCCTTATCCTCCCATCTATGGTTTAGAAAGTACCATTACTGTCCTTTTAAAAGAATGAATTTGGCATTGAATAACCCGAGAACGTTGATATGCCATTAATCGATAAACAAACAAACACAAATACAATCAATGCAGCAAACAAGAGCAGATTGACTGGGTGGAGAGAGGATTGCCTGGAAATTGTGCCATCTCAGGTCGAGTCATACCAAAGACTTAAAAAATGGTACTTGATGTAACCTTGCTTAGCACTCAGTACAATAAGGTAAGGATCAAGGATAAAGTAGAGCAATCCAGGGAATGGAGCAGCGCCTTCTCCACACTCTGGTGTAGTAGCTATTGAAAATTGAGCCTTCGGGTCACTCTCGACTAAGGTCGTCAACTTTACTTTCCAGGGAATGGAGTAGCGCCCTCTCCTACACTTTGGTGTAGCAGCTAGTGAAAAAGGGAACCTTCGGGTAACCCTCGACTAAGGTCGCCATCTTTGATTTTATTTTTACAAAATGTTATATTCACAAATCAGAATATCTCCCGAAAAATGAAACGTACAAGATTTTCCGGGATTTTATGATACAAACAGATCATACAATTACATCCAGAAGACCAGACTTTAAAAAAAAAGTAAACGGGCTAAATAGTAGACTTTGCTGTCCTGAAAAGAAAGACATGTATTTGGATTATAACAGAGATCTTAATGATAATGATGATACTATTTGTGATTTGTGACATTTTGAAATACAAAACGGATCAACTAATCTCGGCCAGACAAGACCTAATAACATTAACAAAAAAAAATAACTTGTTGAATTGGGGACTTCGCTGTCCCGGCTAACCGCAGTGTAAAATTGAAAAAAAGTCCTTGCAAGAGAATTGAAAGAACTGTGTCACATGAAATTAACGGTGATACCAATAGTAACTGGAGCGCATGGTATAGTCACGAAAGGGACTAGAGGATTTGTAAGTAAGAGGATGAGTGGAGATCATCCAAACTACAACTTAATTAAGATCGGCCAGAATACTGAGAAAAGTCCAGGAGACTTCAGGGGACTTGCTGTCACTAAAACTCCAGTGAGAAACTATCAGCTGAGGCTGGTGTGAAAAACTCTCTAAAGAGAATAATAATAAATGACAGAGTTTAATCGATACAGTTTTATTTAGACTTGTTTTAATAAAAAAAACTTAATATTTTTATATTGGTCCAACACCACAAGGGATACATGTCAATATGATTTTCAAACCTGTCTTCAGATTTCTCTCTCTCTCTCTCTCTCTCTCTCTCTCTCTCACACACACACACACACACACACACATAAATATATATATATATATATATATATATATATATATATATATATATATATATATATATATATTTGTTTATATGTTTGCTTTAAGCCTATCGAAATGTCAATGTAAATATGAATTTCTCAGGGGATAATTTACCGATATGAAAGATGAAAACATTTTTGGATTTTTCAAGGAATTCCAGTTGGATTTCCAATCGTTTGTTGCTGAATATTTTTATTCTCCGTTCGTCAATAAATCAATTCCGTCCTTCACCGATATGACAAGTTTTTTTTTCTTTTTTCTTTCAATAAATATATTGAACATGACAATATTTGTTTCTCTAAAAATATGTTGTTTCTTTTTTCATGTTAAGCAAATAAATATTTTCTTTAATGGAAACAAATATCTGGTCTATATTACATAGAAGGAAGCAATATGTTCACCTTCAACAACAAACAGATACATCAACGTTAATAATAAAAATAATAATAATAATAATAATAATAATAATAATAATAATAATAATAATAATATGTTTAAGATTTGAGAAATTTTATCTTTCGAAGATCGAATGTGTCAATATGAAATTGAATTAAAAAAATAATTGTCACACGCACACCCACACACATACACACATACACACACACATACACACATACACACACACATACAAATATATATATAGATAGATAGATATATATGTGTGTGTGTGTGTGTGTGTTGTGTGTGTGAAAAGAGTAGGGGAATTGGATTGACGTAGTTGATATTTTCTTTAAAAAGTCATATATATTGAAATTTTGAAAAAAAGGGGAGAGAACGAGGGGAGGGGGGCAAAAATGAAAAAGAGCAAAAAAAAAAAAAGGAAAGAAAACGAGGAAGAGGGAAGGTGGTAAGTCAGTAGATAGGAGGAGAGAAAACGGTAAATATTGGGAATTGAAAATGTTTCGAAATAGGGTAAGAAACGATGGACAATTAGAGAAAGTAAATGTGGGGGTGACAAAAAAAAAAAAAGAAGAAACAAGAACGAACTGGTGGGAGGAAAGGCGGAAAATTTGAACAAAGAAGGCGGGGAATTAATTGAGAAAAGGCGGGAAATAAATAGGGGAAGAGAAGGTGATAAAATGGATTGAGTGAAGGTGGGAAATAAGAAGAGAAGGCAGAAATAGAGAAAGTGAAGGCGGGAAATATGTAGAAAGAAGGCGGGAAATAGGGTAAATAAAGGCGGGAAAAAGTAGAAAGATGGCGGAAATAGGGGAAGAGAAGGCGGAAAATATGTAGAAAGAAGGCGGGAAATAGAGTATGTGATGGCGGGAAATAGAGTAAGTGAAGGCGGGAAATAAGTCGAAAGAAGGCAAAAATTGGATAGGTAAAGGCGGGAAATGTGTTGAAAGAAGGCGGAAAATAGGGGAAGGGAAGGGAGGGAAAAGTTGAAAGAAGGTAGAAATAAAGGTGAAATGGGGAAATAAGTAGAAAGATAGGGGAAATAGGGGAAGAGAAGGCGGAAAATATGTAGAAAGAAGGCGGGAAATAAGTGCGAAGAAGGCAGAAATAGAAGTAAAAACGGGAAATACGTAGAAAGAAGGCAGAAATAGGGGAAGTGAAGGCGGAAAATACATAGAAAGAAGGTGGGAATAGGGAAATTGATGGCGGGAAATAAGTGCGAAGAAGACAGAAATAGGTTTGGTTTCATGGCATATCAACCACTGTGGGATATTTAATGTCAAATCCTCTTTAAACATATTTATTGAATATATGATTCGGTTTGGCGGGGTTTTACGGCATATCAAATGTAACATAGGACCAAAATACGTTGTGTCTGAAAGAAAGGAGTTCGCAAAAAAGAAACACTCAAAACTTGAATTTTAAGGAAGAAAATAGTAGTCGCTTTTATTCTTGGGGAATACAGCAGACTGTAGTTTAAAAAAGTTTGTTCAATAGCGTTCTTCCTCCCTCCTCTTCTTCCCGATGACGGCTTGTTGATATGTTCATATCAGTCGAATTGCTGACAGGCAAGGGATGACATAGGTCGGGGCGTCATGGACCTCTGTTGAGCCTGTTTAGAAACCTGCCTTGAACTGCCAAAATCTCGTTACTTGAGTTCTTATATAGCGATTTGATGGATCAATTCGAAGGTTCCGGAAGGCTCAATGATCAGAAGTAAAAACAATAGTGTAGCTCGTGAAAGTTCACGCGTGATTATGTTAAAATCACGCTTAAACTCTATAGGTCATTCTGCCTGCACGAGCGAGGTTCGTGACATTTTTGATCGTCAGACCCATGTACCCAATGATTGATGACAGCTGATGTGCTCGTGCATTCTCCAACATTGAGACCGCCGCTATTCAACGACAGCGCCCGTCCGAAATATTACACAAACATGGTAAACCTTCTCTATACATATATATTAAATATATGTTGGTTTTGGTTGGGTTTTATTGCATATCAACCATTGCAGGGTATTTAATGTCAAATCATCTTTATACATATACACCAAATATATATGATTCGGTTTGTTTTGGTTTGGTTTGGTTTTGTCATATAAACTATTGTACGTTATTAAATGCTAAATGCTCTATATAGATATATATTAGATATATATGATTTTGTTTGGTTGGGTTTTATGTCATATAAACTATTGTACGTTATTAAATGCTAAATGCTCTATATAGATATATATTAAATATATATGATTTTGTTTGGTTGGGTTTTATGTCATATAAACTATTGTACTTTATTAAATGCTAAATGCTCTATATAGATATATATTAAATATATATGATTTTGTTTGGTTGGGTTTTATGTCATATAAACTATTGTACGTTATTAAATGCTAAATCCTCTATATAGATATATATTGAATATATATGATTTTGTTTGGTCGGATTTTATGGCAAATTAACCATTGTAGGTTATTTAATGCCAAATCTCCTTTATACATATATATTAAATATATATGATTTTGTTTGGTTGGGTTTTATGTCATATAAACTAAAGTAGGTTATTAAATGCTAAATCCTTTTTATACATATATATTAAATATATATGATTTGTTTTGGTTGGATTTTATGGCATATCAACCATTGTAGGTTATTTAATGCCAAATCTCCTTTATACATATATATTAAATATATATGATTTGGTTTGGTTGTATTTTATGGTATATAAACCATTGTAGGTTATTTAAAGCCAAATCCTCTTTATACATATACATTAAATATATAAGATTTTGTTGGGTTGGGTTTTATGGCATATCAACCATTGTACGTTATTTAATAACAAGTCCTCTCATACATATATGATAAATGTATATATGATTGTTAAACACATTCTGTAATCATATTCTTAAACGTGCCTGAGCTTTTTTTGGCGCACGGATCAATGGTTTCAAGTATGGCTAAGTAACAGTCACAATATAACATCGGTAATGTGTATGCACACACAGTTTGTTCTCTTTGAGTCATTGATAGGACCCTGCAAGGTGCTACTACACTGAGTCAGATTAGAACTTGGAACAATGGCAATAAAGGGATATTCCACATTCTCCAAAGCTCAACATTACTGGAGCCTCACCATCAGGATTTTCGTGTCATAGCCAGGAAATTCGTTGCAGGAGTATCTTACCCCTCTGCCGAGATGCAGTTGGCATATTTTACACCCCCAGCCGACTTGGCAGGAAAAAAAAGTCTACCCGAAATAAACAAGATTTGACTGAGTTCAACATCTCTTCCAGTGAGCTAGCTCTTTCATTATCAAGCTTAAATGAAGGGAGTAAAACAACAATAGGTCATGACCCTAAAATAATTTGTGTTTTTCTCCCTCTCCTACCAATGATTAGCCATCACTATCATTACAGTTGCATGTCACTAGGCAACAGATACGCTGGTGTAGAGATCTGCAACAAATGTGTGTCTTAGAGGTTTAACACCAGCTGAAAAGGTGATTTTCAGGTATATAACAGGGCGTCAAGAGATAGATACGAACAGCGTGAGAATGATAAGTGTACCATAGCCATATACTGATATGTGAAACGTACATAGAATGTTCATAATATATATACATAGAACATAGGAATCCCGAAACTCGAAAAACACGTAACGACTTCTCAGTTCAGGTACGAAACCTTTTATTACCTTTGAGTTTAAAGGTTCTTCAACATGAGGAAGAGAGATGCACAATCTTTCTATGATGACTTTTCCAACTACCCCCTCTAGAAGTGTGGCACCTGCCACAAGGCCACTGGCCTGGCTTCGGCGAGCAAGCGATAGCCAACCGTCTTCTCCCGAGGCAGAACTCAACTCAACAGACTTTTTCAAAATCCCCCAAATCCTCTGCGCGCTTCCGGTGCGTGACGTCATTCGTACTCCCTAGCCCCATTTCCATTTCGGGTTTCTATTGTGACATCTGTGAGTGACACGTCCGCTCCGGGCGCGCACGTGGACACCTGCGCTCATGTTTGCACCTAGCTAACCCAGGCACTGAGCCGAAAGTTTCTCAGCCTAACTAAACCCAAAGGCATAAAACGAAATCCCTCGGCCATTATATTGTATAAGTAGAGTGACAGAAAGACAACAGATAAATATGACTAAAGTTGGATTGACACATAAGTAGATAGATAACCGGAATTGAATCGGCTGAGATAGATTGTAAGATAAACAGACAAATATATAGGTAGGAATAGACTGTGATAGATTGATACGAAAAAGGGTATAATGGTGGTTTACTTGTATATACAAAGTCTTAACGTTTTGACATCATTCTAGATACCTTGACATCACTTTTATTAACATATTCAGCCTTCGTGTTCAACACTGCAAAAATGAGCATTTGACCATACAAAATATTATATTGAATATATGATCCTTTTTTATTGAAATAATGTAAGAAAAGACTTGGTATCTAAACTAATGAACTAAAAGAAATAAACAGTAATTAAATCGCAAATCAGTGTTTTTTTTTATTAATATATAATCGTATATATATAATCATATATATATATATATATATATACTCACACACACTCACACATAAATACACACATATATATACATATATATATGTGTGTGTGTGTGTGAGTGTGTAATTATTCAATTTTTTATTGTTGGTCCTTAGAGAGAAAAAGGTATTTTTAAAATGAATCAGTCCATAAAGAGAATTTGTATTTTCTCAATAATTATTCTTTAGTTCTTACATCCGTGTATGTTACCAGCTAGGCGCTTTCGTCAGAAAACATATGTGGCACAATGTCATATGAATTGGACACCCAACAAAGACACGAACTCAATAGTGTAGGTTTGTTAGCCGAAATATTTTGAAATATATATATATATATGTATATATGTCGCTCGCCACTCGCATAATGCAAAGCTCTTCGAAAGAATTGAGCACTCTGGTAGCCGATAGGGTATAAAAATCTAAACAAACGGCTGCTGCTGCTGTTGCTAAATAAATACCTTAAAATTCTCTTAGCCAACCTGGTCCGCTTGCTGGCCGAGAGGTCTGAGATTTAGTCTAACATAAAGTTAGAGGGGTTTCGATCCCGGCTTCGAGCGTCCTACGTGTCTAGCCACACTGAAGTGTTCTTATGGAACGAAACAGTCTGTGTGTGGATGACAATATATATATACTACGAAGTATTTCTACGTCAGAACTTTACTCTTTGGTGAAAAAGGACAAAGAGGATCAAACGTGCCCGAACGAAACGACTACAATATCTGCTTGCTTAATTAGAGACGCCATTTGCAATTCTGTTGAAGTGCACGCGTGACTCAAACTCTTTTTAAAACTAGAATTAATTTGGATGAGTGATCGTTGAACAATCGATTGTACGATCCCAGGACGTCGATTTTTTTAGATGGTCGGATTCTGTTCGATTATTTTCTACACAGTCATACCCAGGACACCTATCTACGGGTTAAATAGAACTAAACTGTGGTTTCTTGGGTTTATTGCTTTTTGCATTTAAACTGCGTATTTATGCTAAACAGAACTGTTTAAAATAGAACAGTTTTGACATTTAAACTGCGTACTTATGCTAAACTGAATTGCTCGAAATAGAAGTATTTTAACATCTAAACTGTGTTCCAACGCTAAAGTAAATTATCTAAAATAAAACTGTTTTGACATTAACTCTGTGTATTGCCAAGTCGGCTGGGGCTATAAAATATACCGACTGCACCTCTGCCGTGGGACAAGACACCCCAAACGGGTGTCCTGGGTATGACACTAACCACTCTAATAGTGAGGTCCCATTGATTGGTTTTGGGAAATCCGGAGTACCCCTTCATTGCCATAGTTCAGAGATCCACTCTGGCCCGGAATGGTAGTACCTGATAGGGCCCTATCAATGTATAAATAGAACTAAACTGCAAACTTATGCTAAACGGAGTTGTTTGAATTAGAACTACTTGACTAAACTGAATAGCTTGAAATAGGAATGTTTTTGACAAATAAACTGCGTACATATGTTAAACTGAATTATTTGAAATGGAACTGTTTTTGACATTGAAACTATACTTACACTAAACTGTATGGTTTAATATAGAACTGTTTTGACATTTAATTGTGTGTAAACAAATTCTATACTTATACTAAACTGAATTGCCTGAGTTAGAACTGTTTGACTAAATTGAATAGCTTAAAATAGAAATGCTTTAGACAATTAAACTGTGTACTCATACTAAACTGAATTGTTTGAAATTGAACTGATATGAAAATGTATTTGGCATGAAATAACTTACAAAGGTTTCCT
>OY757946.1:37030542-37058042 GCA_963585895.1 Sepioteuthis lessoniana | reverse complement strand
TGTTTCGGCCGATATGTCCTCCGGCCATCTTCAGGTGTTTGTCGAACTCGGGAACCTTCACGGAACTTCGAACTACGTCCTTTATTGAATCCACGGGGCTCGCCTCTTCAGTTTCCGTTAGCCATAACCGGGTACACGTGTTAAGTATTCCTGTATTGTAACTCCCCTGCAGTCAGGATTGAACCTGCAACCTCCAGATGATTATCTCCTTAGAAGCTTAGGGAACTAACCGTTACGCTATGTGTCCTGCTGAACATATTGTAGGTTCCCGAGTTCAACAAATACCGGAAGAAGGCCGGAAGACATATCGGCCGAAACGTTGCGGAAATAACAATAAAGATGAAGACAATAGTCCGAAAACATTTAATGATAAAAATGACTTTTTTTAATACTGTGTATTGCACCTGCAAGTATTTTTTTAATCGAGTAATCCATGTTTCAACTCCACTATCCAAGAAACATTTAATATTCTAATGAAAAGCCTTTTAATAACCTGATAAAATAAAATGAAATAAATGTTTGAAATTTTCAAGAAAGGAAAACAACCAAAGAATTTTGATGCTTGCTTTTGAACTGGAAGAGTTTTGGGATATTAGCCGGGTCGAGTTATATAGAATAAATATGGTTTAGCTTCTTCTTTTGTTTTTTTTTTGTTTTTTTTTTTCGTTTTTTCTTTCATAATTTAATATTTCAATTTCTATTAAGATAAATGAGAATTAAGAATAGATAAATTATGAAAATCTTAGCAGTTTTCAGGATTATGTTATCCCAAGGTTAAGGAAAATAAATGAATAAATAAATGTATGTTTATCTCTCCTTCTCTCTCTCTCAATCTGTCTCTTTCTCCCTCTCTCTCTTTTCTCTCTCTCTCTCTCAATCTCTCTCTTTATTTCCCTCTCTCTCTTTTTCCTTCTCTTAATCTGTCTCTCAATCTCTCTCTCTCTCTCAATCTCTCTCTTTCTTTCACCCTCTCTCTCTTTTTTTTTCTCTCTCTTTTTCTCTCTCTCAATCACTCTCTTTCTTTCCCCCTTTTCTCTCTTTTTATTTCTCTTTCTCTCAATCTCTCTCTCTCTTTTTTCTCTCTCTCTCAATCTCTCTCTTTCTTTCACCCTCTCTCTCTTTTTTTCTCTCTCTCTTTTTCTCTCTCTCAATCACTCTCTTTCTTTCCCCCTTTTCTCTCTTTTTATTTCTCTTTCTCTCAATCTCTCTCTCTCTCTCTCTTTTTTCTCTCTCTCTCAATCTCTCGCTTTCTCTCTCTCTCTCTCTCTCTATATATATATATATATACACGGAAGTAAATAATGGAAATGAATCCGACAGCATAAAGAAAATATAAGAACGTTGACTTTCCATTATAATAAATTCATTACTTTTGGATTATTTGGTTCTCTATTTTTATTATATATATATATATATATATATATATATATATATATATAATGCTCCTTCGATGATTGTATTACATAACCCACATCTTTTATTTTTGAATGTTATGACTTCATGCGTTGCGTCTTCCACAAATATAGACAAGGTTAGTGTTAGCTGGGTTTTCTTTCGTTTGGTTTTATAGCATATCAACCATACTAGGTTATTTAATGCCAAATTCATTTTTATCCATATAAATAATTCTATTTTTTTTAAATTTAGTTTCGCATAAGTATAGCTTTTTTTGTTTACACACAGTTAAAGGTCAAAACGGTTCTTTTCAAGGAATTGATTTTTAGCACAAGTACAACGTTTAGTTCTATTTGAGCATTAGATAGGACCTTATCACGTGTTAACATTCCTAGTCAGAGTGAAACTGGGAGTAACAGCAAAAAAGGGTGCTCTGCATTCTAGCATTACTGGAGCCTCACTATTAGACTGTTTAATGTCAGGTCCAGGATACTCGTTGTAGAGTCTTACGCTTCCGCCAAGATTCAGTTGGTGTATTCTGCAGCGCCAGCCGACTGAGCCACAGGATATTCGTTTGGAGAGTCTTACCCTTCTGCCGAGATGGCGTCGGTGTATTCTGAAGACCCAGCCAACTAGGCCACAAGACATTCGTTTGGGGAGTCTTGCCTTTCTGCCGAGATACTGTCGGTGTATTCTGCAGCCCCAGCTAACTCGGTCACTGGACATTCATTGGGGGAGTCTTATCCTTCCGCCGAGATGCAGAAGGTGTATTCTGAAGCCCCAGCCAACTAGGTCACAATACATTCGTTTGGGAAGTCTTACCTTTCAGCCGAAAAGCAGTCGGTGTATTCTGCAGCCCCAGCCATCTAGGGCCACAGGTTATTCGTTTGGGGGACTCTTACTTTTCTGCAGAGATGCAGTCGGTGTATTTTGCACCCCACCCCCAGCTGGTTAGGTCAGTTAACGTTTGCTCGAAGTCTTTTCGTTGTGGTTGTCTTTAATCCTTTGATTTCTTATTTTTGAGTTATAGTTTTTGTTGTGTATTTTGAGGAGGATCTAGAATTCTTATATTTGTTGAATAGATCTGGGTTATTTTTGTTGTATGTTTAGACATACTCTAAGGATTGTTTTTTAAAATATATTTTCGCGGGGGTCTAACGGTTCTCTCCATGGTAATTTTCTGCCTATTAGAATCCCCTTTTTTTTACTAATACGGTGTATCTCTCTCTGTCTCTCTCTGTCTCTCTCTTTGTCTCTCTCTCTCTATCTATCTATCTTTATATATATTTTATATATATATATGTCTCTATGTCTCTCTCTCTCTCTATATATATATATATATAATATATATATATATATATATAGAGAGAGAGAGAGAGAGAGAGAGGGAGGGTGATGAAGACTGTTGTTAATCCAACAATATAAAAGTGAATATTCTAAGAGGAACAGTTTTGCTTCTGGTATCAATTTTGGTTGTAAAATGTTTTTATTATTTTACTCTTTTAAGAGTATTTTTCACAACAGTGTTAGCTGGTAAATTTTCACTGAAGTTTGAGTGAGAACAAGTCTTCTCAAGTCTCCCGGAACCTTCTCAGTATTCTGGCCGATCTCAACAACGATGCAATTTGGATAGACTCTATTCGTCCTCTTATAATCATGTCCTCCAATCCTTCTACCAATCCTTTGGTTACTCAACCGAGCGCGAAATTACAATTGATATCATCGTCATTTTCACGTTCCATTGTTTTTCAGTTCTCTAGCAAGGTCTAGGTACTTATCTCTCTTTTTGCTTTTATTTAGTTTTACTTTGTCGTCAACAGGAACATCAAAATCCACAATTTTGCAGGGTTTTTTTTATTGACTATCGTCAGGTCTGGTGGACTAACCAAGATTAGATGATCCGCTTATATCTCAAAATCCCAGTGAAGTTTGTGCGTCTCAATTTCCATGACGGGTTCTGGGTTGAGCATATACCATTTGTTCATATGTTCAAATTTAAACTTCTTGCACAATTCCCAGAGGATCACGTTCCTGACAAGGGATGATATGCCATAAAACCCAACCAACCAACTATGCCTTGTACACATATCAAGGCTAACATGGTCGTAGGCATTCACAAAACTTTTGTAGATACTTAGATATACATGAGCAGAAGTATTATTTCAACAGGCTAAGTGATCGAGATTTAGATCACAGCTGGTTATATTGACTGTAAAATCATTCCTTTGTGGGTTTTTTTTTAAGGAAGAGTACAGTTTGTTTGAATTCTAAGTTTTCCTTCTATTTATGATATCATCATCATCATCATCATCATGATGTCGTGCCGCCAGCACGGATATCCCTGACCCTCTCTCGCCACTTCTCCCTATCATTCATCGCCTCCGGCAGGTCTTCGGGGTTACATCCTTTGGGGATGGATCCACCCATTTGGGGTTGATGTGACATTAATTTTATAAACCCAATCAGGTGCTTTAAACTATATCAAATTTCTACTAATAGCCAAATTATAAGTGAATACTTAGCATAGAAAAAAAAAATTCAACCCTGTTGCAGTCATTTCCATGACTAAACATTATATTTTGTAGTACGGATTTTAAGTAAGAGACTCAGATGCTAGACCACCTCCCAAAATGGTAATGTGAAAGTTTTCAGTGACCTCTTATAAACCATATATATAGATATATCGAACGTAATATAATGGCCGAGGGATTTCGTTTTATGCATTTGGGTTTAGTTAGGCTGAGAACCTTTCGGCTCAGTGCTTGGGTTACTTAGGTGCAACATAAACGCAGGTGTTCACACGCGTGCGCGGGCGGAGCGAACGTGTCACTCAGAGATATCACAATAGCCCGAGATGGGAAACGGGGCTAGCAAGTGCGAATGACATCACGCACCGGAAACGCGCGGAAGATTTTGGGAATTTTGAAGAAAGTTAGTTGAGTTGAGAACTGGACACCGAACGAGAAAGATCGACTTTCGCTTGCTCACCAAGGCCTTGGGCAGGTGTCGCACAAGATGGGGAGCAGATGAAAAAGCCAGAATAGAAAGAATGTGTATCTCTGTCCTTGTGTCGAAGAACCTTTAAACTCGAAGGTAATAAAAAGTTTCGTACCTGAACAAAGAAATCGTTACGTGTTTTTCGAATTTCGAGATTCCTATATTCTATCTTTATGGACATTCGATGTACGTTTCCCACATAGCCATATCATGGCTATGATACACGAATAGAAAAATGTTCCACCGCTAATATGCAAATATTGCAATAGCAACGACTTTTTTTAATATAGTGAAAATTCTTACATCGAAAATCATGGTGAAATTTTTCAAAGTATTGAGGATGAAGTTAGTGTAAATGACCAAAAATATGAGTCATTGAGCAATACTTAAAGAATTCAGAATTCCAAGGAGCAGCATTTCAGGAATCCTCTCGAAGATTTAAAGTACTCGAAGTATTTTGGATTAACATAGACGTTGTTGCTCTTGAAAACTGCAGCACAAAATGGTGACAGAAGAATATCAGTAGAATTTATATCCCCCAAAATTCAGTAGAATTCATATTCCCCAAAATTCAGTAGAATTCATATCCCCCAAAAATCTGAAAACAGAAACAAAAAATTAACAATGATATAGTCGTAATTGAAAAGTAAGTCAATTATCGGCTCTGAAAAAAGAAAGAGTATATATATAGTCATCCACAGACAGATGTTTCATTCTACCAAAACTCATCAGTGTGGCTAGACATACTAGCTTTACGTAGCTGGGATCGAAACCCCGTTGACTCAAACGCCAATCCAAGACTCTATCTCTCAGCCACGAGGAGCCAGTAGCAGCGAAGTAAATTTTAAACGGTTATGAATCACAATTACTATTATTTACATACATCCGCTTAACGGCTACCGAGAGCTCAGTTCATATATGAAGAGCCTTGCAATAAACGCTAATGGCAACGCGATTACATCATTCGCTAGAGAACTCGACCCTACAGGGGTTGGGGAGTATATTATATCTATAAAGTCATATATATATATATATATATATATATATATATATATATAAGTGTTTGTGTACATATATGGATGTATATATACATTTACATATATGTCTTCAAATATGCATATATGTATATAAACTCATATGTATATATACATTTATAAATATATACATATATGTATATATATATATATGTATATATATGCATATATATGTATACCAACATATATAAGTACATATGTATAAGTATATATACATATATGTATATATATGCATATGCGTATATATGTATATATACTTATACATATGTACTTATATATATATATATATATATATATATATATACGAGGATCATTAAATAAGTTTCCAGGCTGTTTTTGTTATGGGGACTTCTATTGATTGTACATACATGAAACTCCCCTTCGAAGTAATCTCCTCCGGCTGCAATGCACTTGTTGTACCGTTCCAACAGCTTCTGTAAGGCCCCATGGAAGTCCTCTTGTGTCAGCGTGTAAATGACCTTCGTCACAGCCTCTTTCATCTCCTCAATTGTCTCATAACGACAGCCTCTAAGTTTTTCCTTGAGCATTTGAATAGCCAAAAGTCTCAGGGAGCAAGGTCTGCACTAAAGGGAGGCTGAGAAACTGTCTTAATGCCCATCTTGGTCAAATAGTCTGTGACAAGGATGGAGTTGTGGACTTGTGTATTGTCCTGTTGGAAATGCCATTGACCTGATTTGAATAGTGCTGGCTTCTTCCGACGGAATCTCTTCCTGAATTCCCTTAAAACCTCAACATAGTAACCCTATCCCTAACCCTTTGGCCAATCAACTCTAGTGTCTTGACGTCCTTACCCCTCGCATACCTCTCATCATCCCTCACAGACTCCCTGCATTCCTTCAATCACTTATACCACTCAAAAACTGATGCTCCATTCATGCAAGATGGTCGAAAAGCAGTCTGAAGTATTCCATATGATTCTGTGGCATTTTTCCAAGTTGAAAACAGAATTTTATTGCATATCGTTCTTCTAAAGTGTCCTGACGTTCATATTGCATTTTTGAAATTCACCAGCTGTGACAATCAGGCTTTAGTAGGGTGTATTCTAAATTCTGCTGTAGCTGTTCATTTGAAGCTGAAATTATAAGAATTGGTCAGTCATCTCATAATGTGTATAGCAATAACATACTGAATTTTCAAGAGTATACGACAATTTTAAATGCCTGTACAAAAAAGGCTGAAACCCTATTGAATGCACTACGTATATATATAAATATATACACGTATATATTACACATGTATAAATATCCGTACATGGGTACACCTATATATATATATATATATATATATATATATATACTAGCAGAGTTCCACACAACACTCCACCTCAGAAACATCACAAAAATCTTTTTATTTGACATGAGAGAAATTAATTATCACTGAAATGTAGAAATTGACTAAACTTTTTGCTTAAATATGGCACAAGGCCTCATTAATGGGGCACATGATTAGACTAGTACTGAAGCGGGTAATATATCTCGTCTAGCGGGATAACTATTAAACCACCCGAAGCACCTAATCACAGAAGTATTAACTGCTGTTATTTTTATAAATTGTGATTTGTGTTTTATGGGATATGAACATTTGTGGCTTATTTCATGGAAAATCCTGTTAATATATATATATATATATATATACATTTTTAGATATAGGATTATATATATATATATATATATATATAAGAAGGAAATCCAGGAGGTAGGAGTATCCAATGAGTGGTCAATACTAACGGGTATTGATGCATACTTAATTTTGGATTAATGATACATCACCACTCAACTTGCAGATTTAAAAATATCCTATTGGATAGATAAATAGATAGATAAACTACTAGACCCGTTTGAGGTGGGCCTATAAAAATCAAGAAGATTAAATTTAGGAGAGACTATAATAGCTTTCAAAAGAAATTAAATAAGGATATAAGAGAAGTAAAATGTTCTAATTGCATATAGGTGAGGGCGGATAAATCTAAAAACATGTAGAAAATGAAACCCTGTAAATACCAAGAAATTCTAAGGAATAAGATTACGGACAATTACAAAAGAGACCACATTGGCATTAGTGACCAAATAAATGGCAATACCTGTAAGTTTGCTAGAAAATTACATATTGTAGATAGGTTAGGGTAGTTTAAAAAGAAAAATGCCTATATTCTATTTAAGGACCATAGCCCTAATTTTGAGAACAAATTACAATCTTGACTGATTAATCTCTCTAAAATTGAATCAGAAAAGTATCAAAAAGTGTTATTCAAAATATTGTTACTAATGTGTGAAAAATCAGCTATAGTAATCTTTGGAATAACTCGAATGACACCATTGAATGGTTTAAGGAAATGAAAAATAAGAGCAAAGCCACATTTATTCAGATATTATTGACTTCTATCCTTCAATAACAAAAAATACCCTAATTGATTGCATTAACTACGCTAGAAAATATGTAGAAATAACTGAAGAACAATACGAAATAATTATAGCTTGTTGAAAAACAGTTCTTAAAAATAGTGGATCCACGTGGGTAAAAACTGTCTCCGAACATTTTGATGTCCCTATGGGAGGTTATGACTCCGCATAAATAGCGGACCTTGTGGGTCTATATATATTAGATACACTTAGTAGAATAGTTAGCTCAAGTCAGATTGGGATATACCATAATCCTATTTACCAAACCCTCCACTCGGGCAGGATATGACACAAGGTCAATGTTTAAGCGGAGTTTAACAGGTTTAAATTCAGAATACTCCTTCTCCAAGACTAGTTTCCTCACCAAGGCTGAAGAACTAGTCTGTCCTACTATTTACCCATAGCTGGAGGAAGAATAATTGGATTCATACCTTTCCCAAGGGTATTAGTGCTATGTGAAATACAATCATTCTCGTCCAGGATTTGAACTTGAGTCGCCGTGTCCATTTCCTAAGACGATAACCATTACACCACGGACTCCATAAACCATAATGATGTTTTGCTATATATCCTTAATAGCGACGGCCCTAATAGCTCGCGCATACAAAAGAAGATTATATGGGCATTTAAAATCTTATGATTCAAAATAGAAACTTCATTAAATATCAACAAATTTCCTGGATGTGACACTAAACCTCTAAGATAACACAAATTAAACCTTTCTTAAAACGGACCATATATATATTCCTATATCAAATTAAACTCAAATCTCCCTAAGGCCCATATTTAAGCAAGTCCCCAAAGCAGTTATTATGAGAATAAGGAGATTATCTTCTAACGAGAAAATATTCCAAGATGGTTGTTAAATATATAAGGAAGCCCTTAAGTGCAGCGGATTTAGGGAAATGTTTACCTACCATGAAGAAAAAAATACCTAATGAAAAGAAGTAAAAAAAAGTAAAGTTAGCGACCATAGTCGAGGGTGACCCGAAGGCTCCCTTTTCGATAGCTACTACACCAAGGTGTAGGGGAGGGCGCTACTCCATTCCCTGGATTGCTCCACTTTACCCTTGAACCGTACCTTATAATGCTGAGTGTTAAGCAAGGTGGTATCAAGTTCCATTTTTAAAGTCTTTGGTATGACTCGACCTGGGATTGAACCCAGGTCTCCCGGGCCATTGGCGAACACTCTAACCGCTGGGCCAATGTCCCGGTTTGTATAATGAAAAGAAGTTGTATATTATTAAAGAAAATACGAAGTACGGTCAAAAAATAGTAAAAAGAAAAATTATATGATTTAACCCCACTTTTTTGTAGACTAGTGAGTATAAATGTAGGAAAATATTTTCTGAAGTTGATTCACAAGCACTTTAACCATAATAACATACTACATAAAATATCTAATAGGAAAACGTTGTGAATTAGTTACTCCTGCTCGAAAAATATTTTTGAAATAATCAACAATCATAATAAAGAGATAATTAGGAAATATTATGACCGAACGAATAATAATAGTAATTATCATCATTATCATGTCGTGCTGGTAGCACGGATATCCATGGCCCTCTCTCGCCACTTTTCCAATCGTTCATCGCCTCTGGCCGGTCTTCTGGACAACATCCCGTATCCTCACATAGGTGCTGAATGTATGTTCTAGCAGGTCGTCCTGCTTTTGCACGGCCACGTGTGGGGGTCCATAAGAGTACATATTGATAGCATTCTTGTGTAATTCCCGTCTTGCTTCTTCTCCAGCCGTTTTGTTTGAGTCCATGTAGTGCATCCACATAGCAGTATCGATGCGACCGCTGCCTGGAAGAAACTGCGTTTCATTTTATCGGTTAGGTATGATTTCCATATAATCGATAACATATTGATAGCTGTCCATGCTTTCGTTAACCTCGTGTCGATGTCCTTTTCGGTTGATTCGACGCTGCTTCCTCGGTAAGAATAGTAAATAAAAATAAGGGTATGAAGCATAATAATAATAATAGTAGATAAAACGAATGTAATTGTAAAACTAGAAATAAATGCCCTATGAATGGGTTATGCACTTTAGAAAATTTAGTGTACCAAGGAATCATTTACCCAAAAGAAAACGTTAAGAATACAAAAACTTATATAGGGATCTCTTCGACGAAATGGAAGCTAAGGTTCAATAATCATAATCACGCTTTCTCCCATGAGCATTTGAAGAACTCCAGAAATTAAATGGATCATACTGAAAAAGTCGAATGCTCCGAAATGATTTGATAGTAGATGTAACCTGTGTCTAGAAGAAAAGATACAAATTATGCTATACCCAGACAGAGAAAAACAAGTAAATCAGAGATGTGATTTAATAGCTAGATGCAGGAATAGGAATAAATTTAAACTATTGGCAAAATTCGAAGATAATGATTTATTAACAATAAAAATAGGATTAATTTGTGACAGATGAGGAAAAAAGAATAAAAGAAATATAGGAACCCACCATGTGAGGTCGGATGTATGTACGTTTCAGTGCAAAGGTGGCCGAATAAATGGACGCAAGGATAATTTGGAGTTTAAGATATGTATTACTGTAATCTTTGTTTATGGTTAATAGGAATTGTTGTAATTCCTTAAATTATTGTTAAATCTGAAGAATTACGTTAAAATGTAGGTTAAATAATTGTAGAAATAAATTAGAACCTACTATAGTTATTTTATATGGTCCCGACCGGTAATGAAAGAAAAACCTGAATTGACCTAAAGGGAAGATAACTCTTCACCCTCTTTACCCCTCTTTACCCCCTTTCTCACCCTTCCCTCCAGTGCCCACAACCACCCCAAATGGATATGATGAATAAAGTCAGAATGACTGTATTCATTATCTCCATTTGGATCTGAAGAATTCCTGTTAAATTTGGAATTATTGATTCATATGAATATTCATAGCAGGATGGAAATAAATTCATAAACCTTACGTGACCGGATTTTAGTTTTACTTAAAGATATATATATATATATATATATATATATATATATATATATATATATATATATATATATAATTAAAAAAATTACAATGAAGCCATACATACCAGCAGTTATAAAAATTAGCTGAAATATTTATGTGTGTGTGTGTATATATATATATATATATATATATATATATAACTAACATATATATACATTTGCATATATATATATATATATATATATATATATATATATATATATTAAACACATTAATATATATATATATCATATTTAATAATCATTAAAACATTACAATGAAGCCATACATACCAGCAGTTATGAAAATTAGCTGAAATATTTATGTGTGTGTGTATATATATATATATATATATATATATATATATATATATATACATAGGACTTACATATAAATACATTTGCATATATATATATATATATATATATATATATATACATATATATAACACATTAATATATATATATATATATATATATATATATATATATATATATATATATATATATATATCATATTTAATAATCATTAAAACATTACAATGAAGCCATACATACCAGCAGTTATAAAAATTAGCTGAAATATTTATGTGTGTGTGTATATATATATATATATATACATATGACTTACATATAAATACATTTGCATATATATATATATATATATATATATATATATATATATAACACATTAATATATATATATATATATATATATATATATATATATATTTATATCATATTTAATAATCATTAAAACATTACAATGAAGCCATACATACCAGCGGTTATAAAAATTAGCTGAAATATTTAGAAGCCAATAGACATCACAACAACAGGGGCAATCATATAAGAAAAAAAATAGAACTAAGAATAATATAAATACAGATAATAAAATAAATAGAAATATTAATAAAAGTAAACATAGAAATATTATCTGGTTTAACCCTTCTTTTTGAAAACTCTCTGACATCAATATAGGGTTTAATAAACAAACATTTGAAAGATGATAAGCTCTTTAGAAAAATAATCAATAAGAACAATGTAAAAACAATTTATTCTAGTACAAACAATATATCTAAAATAATTGACAATCACAACAAGAAATTAATAAATAAGCAGGACAGGAATAACTATGACAACTTAAAACATTCATGTATTTGTTAAAAAAAAGAATGAATACCCACAAAGTACTAAATCAAACCTTTTATAATATTGTATATCCACCTAATATTTCATCTAAAAAATGATAATAATTATAAGGCATACATAGGTATGACAAGCTTAAACTGGAAATTTAGATATTCCCACCACCGATAATAATTTAGAAAACAGACATGAACAAATAGAACAGCCCTATCTAGGTATTACTGGTGTCTGATATGGCTATGTCTAACTCATATTTTAAATTGAAAAATAAGCAAAAGATCTTCCTCGAAAAACAGCTTACATGTTAAGTATAATTTATGCTACGAAGAGAAAATATGTACATTGAAATACTTAAATGGAAATTTAGTAAATACCAGAAGAGAAATATCTTCATGTAGATATAAAAATAAATTCTAATTAAATTTAGATTGATATATTAATTATATAAAATAGATTTAACAAAAATGAATAAGGTGATTTATGTATTTTTAATTCTTTATTTGAATACTGGTTTATAGTTTTAAGAAATAGATTAAACCATAAAAGATCTAAAATATTTTTTTCTAATAGAGTATATAAGATTTAAAAGATAAAGGATAGATATATGTTTTTATAAGTGAATAAATTAATTATAGATAAAAAATGAAAAATCATATATGATTAGTAAAAAGATTAATATAGCCTTATAACAAGAAGGAACTATCCCTGTACTACACCGTTTTTATTTCACCGGTTTTTTTTTTTCTATTTGTAAAGAAAGTTTTAAGAAACTAATATTAAACTTATTTATTATATAAATTGGGAATTATTTTTTGCATTCATAAAATTTCTATTACATATTAATTCTTTGCTTATTATGTTTAACTTAACATTCGATATCTTAATTTCTTCCTAATAAAAAAAAAAATTAGAATTTTTACGATCATTTTAATAATCAGAAATAGACTTTTGTAAATCAATATCAGTATTGGATTATTATTTCCTGATAACGTGAGTTATTTTATATAATATTTGAAATAAATAATAGTTTCAACGGAAGTATGAATGCATATTTTATCCACAAATTTAAATAAGTCACATGCCTCTAGTTAATTTTTCCGGAATTATTTTTTTTTTAATTTTTAGAAGTATTTAAATTTAAGGTAATAGTTTGTTCTTTTTTTTTGTCTTTTTAAAGGAATGTTAAACATTGAATTAATAAAAAAAATAATAATAGGTATAACATCTTCACGGTAAAATTTTTTCTTGATTAAAAAATATGATGAAAAAATATATTTAAAAATCCTTTCAAATTTAAAATCATTTTAATTAAATTTGCTTTTCAAATCCCATTCTCGCCGTAAGCAATATAAAAACACTTATGGGATACACATTTTTTCTATTCTTAAAATAAGCCATAAAAACATACTTAAGAACATTCTAGAAATTTAGGACCAAAACCACATTAGCATTTAAGTTACATTTTTATATTTTTCAACCAATCAGCTAAAATCATAGAATAAGAACATTCTAGAAAAATAGGATCGGAAGTCAACTAACAGAAAATATTTAGGCCCGAAAATAAAATTATGTATATAAAAAATAAAATTATGTATATTAAAAAATAAAATACAAATCTGATTGGTCAATAAATGTCTACGCACCAAAATTTTAGGACGATTCTTTGATCCACTATTACAGTATATATAACAGAGTTAGGGAGCCATTCACTTACACTAACTCCAAGCCTAGCCATTAAGTCAGTAAAGCAGTAGCTGATACTCTGTCTGGCAAATTCCTTTTCTTCTACAGCCAAAGTTCATGACCTAGTTATAGATGGCCACGAATCACGTTCAAAAGAAAAACCGACAAACTTTCTTTCATCAGCGCAACACGCTGTCGCCACAATCATAAGATAAGACATGAACTTAATGTAAGTAAGAACGACTTATTTCCGGATTCCGTTAACATGAACATACACACACCTTTAAACAAATTTATTTTCTTCTTGCCAAACTTTATTTTCCAAAAGGCCATTTACACATCATGTATTTTATTTGTTTTCATAATCTGTTTTATGTATATTAAATTGTTTGCTGTTTAATGTTCGTTGTGTTCTATTCCATTTCTTTTACGCGATTATAAAGTTTTGTGATGTATTTGTTGAGGAAATAATATTGGGAGCAATACCCACCCGTAAAATACGGATGCATTTCCACTTAAATAACCAAATCACTCATCCATCCACCACACTCTCAAATAAAATTTTTCTTTCGTAAAACCTGTGATTATGGTCATCACGACCTTAAACAAATTTTTAATGACACCAATGAAGTGAATTGTTTCTTTTTATTTTCTTATGAAAATAATCTTTTGGCTCTTCACGTTGAGTTTCGATGTATTTTTAATCCTAAATAAATTATACATCAATAGTCGTTGACATTAAACACTCAGAATGGATATATTTACCCCTTGTATTTTCTCTGCTGATCATATATATACATATATATATATATATATATATATATATATATATATATATATATATATATGATTTGTGAACGAATAGTTCTTTTTATAACATCATTTTCAAACGAGTTAGAGCTGATTTGTTTGCACACAGTTAAATGGTTTCAAGTATTTCTCTTTAGCACAAATTATTCAATTTAATGTTAATAATAATCCCTTGTAAAAGACTGAACCGTTCCACATAGATTGAACCCTAACCAGCACTATCAATCCGGTTCAAATTTGCCCAAGGCAATGAAGATATACCAGACATTCTCCAAATCTCCAGAACTGGACCCTCACCATCAGATGCAATTTAATGTCATATACCAGGACCCTTGAAGTTGGTGGGGGTATTATCCCTCTGCATTAATTGACTCGGCTTATTTTCTAGCCACAACTGACAGGGCTCAATAGAATTTGGAAAACTTGACGTCTGGCAAACCACATTGTTTATAATCTGGTGTTAAAAATTGTCGTGCTTACCTTGAGATACCCTTTCCTTTATCATTAACCAAAAGTAAATTCTTAATCCTTATAAAGATTTATTTAGCCAAATGGTCAGGGATCGTAGAATTCACCGACTGCAACACTGCAGAAGCTTAAGACCACGTCACAAATATTGCACTGAATTTGACACAAAACAATCTGTGAAGAGGATACTATCCTGGAGCTCAATGAAATGTAGAGTATACCCTCGTTCCCATTACTCCCAGATCCACTCTGACATAGAATGTTAGAACACGTAAGGGTATGATCTATGTGTCAAATAGAAATGTTCAACTTAGCAGAGATGACAAAATAATTACAAAAGAGTACTTAAAAAGAACGAGAAGACTTCTGGAAATAAAGCGTTGCAGCTGAAATCTTAGGAAAGGTATAAACTCCTGGACAATCACCCATATAAGATACTCAAGGCCATTCTTAAAATGGACAAGGAAGGAAATCAGACAAATAGACCAAAGTACAAAAAACTGACGATTTACACAAGGCTTTACTCCATGTTACGTAACCAAAAGAAGACACATCGTAGCGTGTTTTCCTAAGTACAATTGAGTAAAAATACGCTAAGAGTCAAAGGCTATAATTATAACCAAAATTCGGGGGTTTCCGCTCATGCTCACCCCAATCAATATAACTTCTTTTACGAGACAATTATACAATTGTAAAGCAATTATTATTATTATTATTATAGTTTTTAACATCAGCGTAAGCTGATGGTTTTTCACTGGAGTTTGAGTGACATCAAGTCTCCTCAAGTCATCAGGACTCTTCTCAGTATTCGGGCCGTTCCCAATAATGTTGTAATTTGGATGGTCTCCACTCGTCCCCCAAATTCTAAGTCCTCCAGGCCCTTTAATAATCCTTTAGTTACTGTGCCAAAAGCACCAATCACAATTGGTACAATCGTCACTTTCATGTTCCACACCTTTTTCAATTCTCTAGCAAGATCGAGATACTTATCCTTCTTTTTACATTCTTTCAGTTTTATTCTGTGGTCAGCTGGGACAGCAAAGTCGACAATTTTACAAATTATTTCTTTTCTTTTTGTTAATTATTATAAGATCTGGTCTCCTGGCCGAGATTAGGTGATCCGTGTGTATGTCAAATATTATTATTATTATTATTATTATTATTATTATTATTATTATTATTAATTATGTGGAAACAAATGACTGTTAAATTGAATTATCAGTATTTTAATACTTTGAATGATTTAACTCTGTGGAAAGGAATAGATAATGTTCAATAGAAATAGTTTGGTTGGTTGTCTGGGTTTTATGGCATATCAACCATTGTAGGTTATTTAACGCCAAATCCATGTTCATTCAAACAATTAGTTCTATTACAAACAATTCAGTTTAGCATGGGTAGACTGTTTAATTATTAAAAACATTTCTATAGCAAGCTATTTTGTTTAGTCAAACAGTTCTAATTCAGCTAATTAAGTTTAGTATAAAGACAGATTTTGTTTACTCACAGTTAAATTTCAAAACAGTTCTATATTAAACAATTCAATTTAGCGTAAGTACAGTTCCATTAGAAACAATTCATTTAGCATGAGTACCCACTTGAAATGTAAGTACAGAGCTCAATTATCAAAACATTTCTATTTCAAGCTATTCAGTTTAGTCAAATAGTTCTAATTCAAACAATTCAGTATATCATAATATGCAGTTTAGATGTCAAAATAGTTCTATTTTAAAAAGTTCAGTATGCAGCTTAGTTCTATTTAACCCATAGATAGGGCCCTATCAGAAAATACCATTTCAAGTGGACTTGGGAACAATGGCAATGAAGGGGTGCTCAGTATTCCACAAAGCCCCAGCATCACTGAAATCTCATCATCAGATCGTTTTGTGTCATATCTAGGACATTCCTTCGGTAAAGTTACCCCACTGCAGAGGTGCAGACGGTGGATTCTTCAGCCCCAGGCAACAGGGCAATTCACAGAGTTAATGTCGAAACAGTTTTATTTCAGATAATTCATTTTAGCACAAGTACAGTTTAGATGTCAAAACAGTTCTATTTTAAACAATCAAGTTTAGCATAAATACGCAGTTTAAATGCAAAAAAAGGTATACACACTTATCAGGTGCTACCACACTGGGCTAGAGTGGACCTGGGATTGATGGCAATGAAAGGGTACACCTAATTACCCAAAGCTCCAGTATCCCTGTAACCTCATAATCAGATTGTATAGAGTCATATCAGGACACTCGTGGTGGGTTCTTACTGCTCTGCAGAGAAGCAGTCGGTTTATTTTACAGCCCCCAGCTGCCTTGGCAATGAATAGAGTTATTATTATTGAATAGCAATATTTGAAACAATATTTAACAGTATGCCAATAAACAAAATTTAGCAATATGCCAATAAACAATATTCAACAGTATGCAAATAAACAATGTTTAACAGTATGCAAATAAATATTATTTAACAGTATGCCAATAAACAATATTTAACAATATGCCAATAAACAATATTTAACGGTATGCAAATAAACAATATTTAACAGTATGCAAATAAACATTATTTAACAGCATGCAAATAAAGAATATTTAACAATATGCCAATAATCAATATTTAACATTATGACAATAAACAATATTTAACAATATGCAAATAAACAATATTTAACAGAATGCAAATAAACAATATTTAAAAGTATGCAAATAAACATTATCTAACAGTATGCAAATAAATAATATTTAACAATATGCCAATAAACAATATTTAACAGTATGCCAATAAACAATACTTAACGGAATGATAATAAACATCATTTCATAGTATGAAAATAAACAATTTTTAACAATATGCAAATAAACAATATTTTACAGTATGCAAATAAACAATATTTAACAGTATGCCAATAAAGACTATTTAACAGTATGAAAATAAACAATATTTAACAGGATGAAAATAAACAATATTTAGCAGTATCCCAATAAAAAAATATCTAACTGTATGCAAATAAAAATTACTTAACGTTATGAAAATAAACAATATTTAACAATGGTCAAATAAACAATATTTAACAGTATGCCAATAAACAATATTTAACAGTATGCAAATAAACAATATTTAACAATATGCCAATAAACAACCTTCAACAGTATGCAAATAAACAATATTTAACTGTATGTCAATAAACAATATTTAAAAGTATGCAAATAAACATTTTTAACAGTATGTAGCTAAAGAATATTTAACAATATGCTAATAAACAATATTTAACAGTATGCAAATAAACAATATTTAACAATATGAAAATGAACAATATTTAACAGTATGCAAATAAACAATATTTTAGAGTATGCAAATAAACAGTATTCAAGAGTATGCAAATAAGCAATATTTAACAGTATGCAAATAGACAATATTCAACAGTATGCAAATAAACATTATTTAACAGTATGCAAATAAAAAATATCAAAGAGTATGCCAATAAACAACATTTAACAATATGCAAATAAACAATATTTAAAGTATGCAAAAAAACAATATTTAAGAGTATGCAAATAACCAATATTTAACAGTATGCCAATGAACAATATTTAACAGTATGCGAATAAAATAATTAGTTTTATGTAACAAAACTGGAAATCACTTAACTGAGTTATATAAAACTATTAGTGTTAGATAAGAATACGTGAAACCATTTATCTATTAGCCAAAAAATTATTAGAATTTGTAATACTTAGAACCTTTTACTGGGCGTAAAAGAATGAATAATATTGCATACAATTATTAGTGTTAACTTACACTATTTGAAGCTATTCAACGAGTTGCAAATAAAACTATTAGTTCTAGATAAAAATACGTGAAATCAATTTACTGAGTCATATAAAATTATTAGTGTTAGATATGAATACTTGAAACCATTTAACTATCTGCAAACAAATGATCTCTGGCCAGTTAAAAAATTGTTTCCCGCTATCTATTCTTTTATAAATTATATATATTGTATATATGTCTATAAACAATATTTAGCATTAAATAACCTACAATGGTTGATATGCTATAACATCCAACAAAACCAAAAATATATACCTAATATACATGATTTGGCATTAAATAACCTACAATGGTTGATATGCCATAAAACCCAACCAAATCAAATCGTATATATTTTATATATAAGTATAAAGAGGATTTGGCATTTAATAACTTACAATGGTTAATTTCTCATAAAAGACAACCAAAAGAAATCATATATATATATTTAAATTCTTTTTTTCATCATACAACGTGCGATATCCTGCCAAGGGTGATAACACAGTTTCGGTAGCTCAAGGGAGTATTGCCACTCTTGGTGCTACCAAGCAGCTTTTGACACCGGACAGGGTATCAAAAAGAATTATATATATATATATATATATATATATATATATATATATATATATATATATATATATATGCCAGATCAACTAAAAGCAGAGATTAGATTGTACGTTCATCATCATTTTTAGTGCAGTTTGTGATTTTTAAAAACGCGTTTACTTTCGCCATTGATGTCATTATGCACTTACAGTAAACGTTTCTTCATGTTACGTAATCACACGGGAATGGTGGTTCTGCATGCATTTCATTCATGCTGAATGACCAAATCCAACTTTATGCATATTGCACTGTGGTCAAACGGCTTTTCAGCATTCTGTTCCGATCTTTACTTTCCCTCTGCATCTGTCGTCTATGTATTAACAGGACTATGGATTTGATAACCCTTAATGGTTGATATGCCATAAAACCCAAACAAACCAAATCATATATATTTAATGTATATGTATAGAGAAGATTTGACATTAAATAACACACAGTGGTTGAAGGCGCCTCTGGTGGTGTAATGGTTAGCAAGCTCGACGAGCAAACCTACACGAGTGAGTTCGAGTCTCATTGGGTGCCCCTTTCATATGGCCTTGTGCCATATCTAAGCAAAAAGCTTAGTAAATTACCACAGTGGTTGATATGCCATAAAACCCAACTCAACCAAATCATATGTATCTAATATATATGTATAAAGAGGATTTGACATTAAATAATCTACAATGGTTGATATGCCATAAAACTTAACAAAACCCATCATATGTATTTAATATATGCATATAAACAGGATTTGACATTAATTAACCAACAACGGTTCATATGCCATAAAGCTCTACCCAACCTAATCCTAGATATATAATATATATGTATGAAGTAGATTTAGCATAAAATAACGTACAATGGTTGAAATGTCATAAAACCCAACCCAACCAAATCATATATATTTAATGTATGTGTATAAAGAGGATTTAGCATAAAATAACCAGTAATGGTTGATATGTTATAAAATCGAACCAACCCAAATCTTGTATTTTTAATATAAACGTATAATAATGGATTTGCCATGAAGTAACCAACAACCGTTCGATACTACATAGAAGATAAGCAATCAGTCAATCATAGAACTTAGAGTCAATGGTTTCGCGTCAGAACTTCCTCGAGTCCATTTATTTGATAATTTAAGTACGTTAAATGTACTTCTTATTTCCATCTTCAAGTTTAAAAGATCAGAACAGGTCAATAAAAAGCATAATTCTCTTCCTAGCCCATAAGATGATTTGCAAAAGTAAATTTTTATTCTCTTTTTCTGGCCTGTGTAGTTTGTTTTTTTTTTTTCCTTTTTTTTTCTGGTGTCGGGAAAGAAATTTCCTTGAGGTAAAAAAAAATATTATGTTTTCGAAGATGATTTTTATTTGGCTATATTTTTTGTCTGGAAGTCTTTTAGCGGTATAAACCTTACAGAACAATTACCCAAAGTTTTGAGAATAACCTGCTGATGATTAAGATATTTCTATCGTCTGCTCCGTGTACAAAAAAATAGCAAATATACATTGGTAAATTTTCCTAAAAGTATTAATTGACTTATTTATGCCTATATATTGTTTTAGTACGAAATGCTTTTCTTTAATTTACTCCAGAATGGTAGCACCTGATGGGGTCCTATCTATGGGTCAAATAGAACTAAACCGTGTACTTATGCGAAACTGAATTGATTGAAATAGATCTGTTTTGTCATTTAAACTACGTACTTCATTTAAACTGAGTATTAATGCTAAACTGCATCTGTATTGTTTTAGTACGAAATACTTTTCTTTAATTTACTCCAGAAGAGATAGGGTTTACGAAACATTCAACTCAAAAGTGAGATTCAAAATGTTAAATTACGCTGTTGGCTGGAGCTGTAAAATACACCGACTGCTTCTCTGCAGAGGGATAATTCCTCCTCTAACGAGTGTTGTGGATTTGACACTAACTAATCTGATGAAGAGATTTCTATTTGGCTGGAGATTTGGGGAATGCGCAGTACTCCTTAATTCCCATCGCTCCCAGGTCAACTCTGACCCGGAATGGTAGCCCCTTACAGGGTCCTATCTATGGTTTAAGTAGAACGAAACTGTGTACTTATAGTAAACTGAATTGCTTAAAAAGGGTTGTTTTGAAATCTAAATTGTCCAGTTACGGTAAACTAACATAATTTGTTTGAAATAGAACTTAATGACACTTAAATGAAGTGTGTTGGCATTTAACCATTTTTGATCTCCATACATCTAATTGTGATAGGTGGGCAGAAACAATTCCAATAAAAGAGATAACGATTTGTTCCGGAAAAAAGTATAAAATGACCAAATAAAAAACTAATACCTGTTTAGGTCATAAGAGTATTTTCTATGTCTTTACTTTTTTTTCTTGTTTCCTTTTAAGACGAAAATTTGGGATTCTATATTTCTCGCAATGAAAATAGCCGAAAAAAATGTAAGGATGCTTATTTTCTCTCGCTCTTTGTATATATATATATATATATATACAAAGAGCGAGAGAAAATAATCAAGGGGAAGGAGTATATATATATATATATATATATATATATATTGTCATCCACAGACAGACTATTCCGTTGTATCACAACTTTACACTCTGGCTAGACACGCGAGAAGCTTCAACTAGGTATCGAAACTCCTCTGACTTTATGCCAGTCGTATATCTTACCCCAGTGATTTTTGTCATTCTCAGCATAAGCGAACTATTTTATGTGAACGAGACATATGACTATGAACATATGTATATGTAAGTAGAAGTCTCTTTCTCTCTCTCTCTCTCTCTCTCTCGTTCTCTCACTTTCTATCTAACTCTCTCGACATCTATATATATATATATATACTGAGAGAGAGGGTGAAAGAGAGATATCATTATATTCCGTTCGTTTTCTTTTTTGTTTTAATTTGTTTACTTGTTTTTTGTCTGTTTGTTTTTTTTTTGGCGGGGGGGGGTAAAATATATCAAACTTCGGAAGTTGTTTAATGCTAAAGCAATTTTTATATGTTTACATTTAATAAAGATGGCCGTGGTGTAGTGGTTATCGTCGTTGGAAATGGACACGAGTTCAAACCCTGGACGAAGCTGATTGCATTTCACATAGCACATATACCCTTCGGAAAGGCAAGAATCCAATTATTCTTCCGCCAACTCTGGGTAAATATTAGGGGAGACGGGGTTCTTCAGCCTTTGTGAAGAAACCAGTGTAAGAGAAGGAAAATTCTGAATTGAAACCTGTTAAACTCCGCTTAAAAATTGACCTTGTGCCATACGCTACCCGTACGGGGTGGATGGATAAATATGTATATATGATTTTCTTAATATCTCAACATATATATTTATATATCAGTCTATTCATATATATCTTCTTTGATTTCTACATGTGGTCTTTAACTTGTCGGTGGGGTTTAGTGTACGTTGACTGCACCCCCTTCAAACAGATAAGTTCCCGCCCCTACCAACATCAAATGTTTTTTCGTGTATCATACTGCATTTTAAAATGATTTTTAAAAATATAATCATCATCATGTTGCTAGCACGGATTTCCTTGACCCTCTCTCGACATTCATCCCAACTATCCATCGCTCTCGGTAGGTTTTCTATGCTGCATCCTGTATCACTGTGGTGTAATGGTTATCGTCGTAGGAAATGGAAAAGGCGACGCGAGTTCAAATCCTGGACGAGACTGATTGCATTTCACATAGCACTAATACCTTCGGGAAAGGTATGAATCCAATTATTCTCCCTACACCTATGGGTAAATAGTAGGGCAAACTGAGTTCTTCAGCTTTAGGTGAGGCAACTAGTCTCGGAGAAGGAAAACTCTGAATTAAAACCTGTTAAACTCCACTTAAAATTGCCCCTTGTGTCATATCGTGCCCGAGCAGAGGGATTGGGTAAATATGTGTATCAATACAGAGCTGTTGTAGATAGGTTCAAGCTCTTTCGTGTGATAGGGCCCACAGGAGTACATCGCTTATTCATTCGTCCTTGCTCTTCCTGCTGTGTCTCGTATGTCTCGTTTGTCTAATTTGGATGGTTTTTGAGATGAGTGGTAGATGGCCGTACAGCTGCTGTTTATGGTGTGTTGCCTCCAGGATTTGTTCAATATAGCTCCTAGCATTCAATTTTTTTTTCTTTGTGCGCTTAGGCAGCGTCCATGTAGTGCATCCATTTAGTAGTATTGACACGACCGCCGTCTGGAAAAAAACTACATTTTAAGGTATCTGAAAGGTCTGAAATCAATATGACTGATCAACTATCGATAGCTGTCCATGCTTTCCTAGTCGCGCATTGATATCGTTTTCTGTTGATGAGATTCTGCTTCCGAGGAAGGTGAACTTGTCTACAAGTTTCAGAGAACCACCATTTAATTTGGAGATGTCACCTCTTTGATTAAAACGCATGGACTCTGTTTTATATGGGCTTACATTGAGGCCTATACTATCTGCTGCTGGTTCCAGATAATGCAGCAGGGCTTCAGTCTGGACGGATGTATTTGCCAGAAGCACTGTGTCATCAGCATAAAAGAAAAGAAAGCCTCATGTCGTCCATGTATAAATATATATACACACACATATATATATATATATATATATATATATGTGTGTGTGTGTATGTGTGTGTGTGTGTGTGTGTGTGTGTGTGTGTGTGTGTGTGTTGACTTATGTGGCTAGATGAATAAAAGAAAAAAAAATCTATTGCTATTATTGGTGAAAAAAACAATCGGAAAATAAACTGGAGTCGACAATAAAAGACTCCCACTCGCTACCCCAAACGATTACTTGAAGCAAAAATCGCTTCAAATTCAATAAAGCTGACGATAAGTATTTTGTCACAAGCATACTAAATTTCTTTATTGTTTGTAAATTTTATTGCCAAAATTAATAATTCTATTTAGCCACGTTTTACGTAACCCGTAATCAGAAGACATTTTATCCAAGACGCTTTTGATAAAAAACAGTATGAGCTGCAATCGTTTTATATGAATTTACCTTTAAATAAAAAGAAAAAAAGAAAAAGTAAGAAAAACAATTTACAAAACTGCCTACGGCGTCTGGTAACCATTTCAGATACATTTTTAAAAAAAAACATTTATCTATTCTGTGGAAAAGTTCATGCCAAAATATGCTTAAAAAAGAGGGATTTATTTTATTTATTTATTTATTTATTTTTTTAGGTTTGGAAATTTCTCCAGATCCACTTTTAATTTATACCCTCAAAACAAATTTTATTTTGTTTCGGAAATATTCAGAATTGTATAAATTTATTCCTACAGAAGTTATTAATACAAATGGATATGTTCATGAGCAAAAAAAAAAAAAAAAAAATCTAATGACCATTACACAACCATATCTATCTATCCATCTATCTTTTCCCTGACTCCTTCTCCTTTTATTTATCAATGAATGTTCCCCTACCCTTCTCTCTCTTTCTCTCTCTCTCTCTCTCTCTCTCTCTAATCTATTTATCTATCTATCCCTCACTCCTCTATTTATATATGAGTGTATCTCCCCGTACATCTATCTATCTATCTATCTCAGTCTCTATCACTCTTTCTCTCTCTCTCCCGTACATACGTGCACACACACACACACACACACACACACACACACACACACACACATATATATATATATATATATATATATGCACGGCTTTTAAGTAGCTGTATAGGTAACAATATATATATATATATATATATATATATATATATATATATATATAGAGAGAGAGAGAGAGAGAGAGAGAAAGTATGTGATTGAGAGCGAGAGGAAAGGGAGAGTTGGAAGCATGCATACATATTGAGTATAATGTAAGCACATGAATACGCATCTCTAAAACTATTTGTGCGCCTGCGTACATATGTATATATATTAGCGCATGCGTAGATACGTATATGTACTCCTATGTAAGCTTTCATATGGAGGTGTATCTGTGCGCTTACATCCAGAGACATATGTCTCTTCACGCATGTCTATTAGATGTACTCATGAAAAAGCTATAATGACAGTATGAATGTATACAAAGTAATTAATGAAGATTTCGAAAAAAAAAAATGTGTTCTTATGTTCGATGAGGTTTATATTTTGTTTTCTTTCGTGATAATTCTACGATCCTATATATTATATTTTTCTCATCTCATCAATTATTACAGTTCCTTTATTCCCTGCAGTTTCTTATTCCGGCCTTCTTCAGATCTCTGTCTAATACCCCTGGAAAAAAAAAATGATGGAATCAGCTTACTTAGACGATTTTCTGTGCCATCACCCAGGCGGTCGGGTGTCAAATACTCTTGGTTGCACTTTGGTGTGCTGTTCAATTGCAGTTGTATTTTGCTTCTTAATGGCTGATCGTCTTGTGAGGACTGTCGTTGTAAAATCTTACACCCGGCCGAATGGAGTATTCACATGTCAAACGAAAACAATAAAAGACAAAAGAGTGGTGGGAAGGAAGTAAAAGACAAACACAACAAACTTAAGACAGCAAAACCATAAAAAAAAGAAGCCTGTCAGATATTGTGCTGTGTGTGGCTATCGCAAGACCCTTGTGAAAAATCCTATCGGCTATATGTGGCAATATCCTAAATGTAGTTCTATCTGTTAGTCCGGCACCAAATGCGATACTATCACTAGGTCAGGCACCAAATGTAACACAATGTTCTGGGCACCAATACCGGTATCAACACCGATACCAGTGCCAAACGTAATACCATTGTACACGACAAAACCCGTGGTACCAAATGTAATAATAATAATTGGTCTTATCCTGATAATGGCGCCAAATAAGATTCTATATTTGTGGACCACATCAAACTGTCTGGTTGTTTTGGCGCGATTCTACATGATTCTACGGAGTTTTAGCAAGACGAAAAATGGGGTGGAAGGACCAAGTGAGTTAAGATGTGGAACTAACCTCACGGACAAGTTAAGAACATGATGATGGAAGCGTCCATGTCTTAGTAAAAATGTCTATTAAGACCGCAAAAGCACGGATTTCCATTTGAACACCCAAGCGTTACAAGCGTCTATTTGTGACGTGTAATGTTAACGCATATTTTGTGTGTAATAGTCTACCAGGTACACTCTGAACCGGAGAGGTAGCACCTGATTCGGTCCTATCAGTGAGTCAAATAGAAGTTTAATATCTTAACTGCGAGGGATGTTTTATTGAATTGTTAGTGAAACAGCAATACTTGGAAAAATTTAACGTTGACCAATGCTAAATTGTTTGAAATAGAACCGTTTGATCATTTAAGTGTGTAAATAAATGACCGATAGTTAATTGAATTGTTAGTGATACATAGCAATACTTGGAACTATTTCTCTTTGTTTATTTATACTAAACTGAATTGTTTGAAATAGAACAGCATGATCATTTAACTGTGCGTAAAATGGTTGATGTTTAAATGAATTGTTAGTGATACATAGCAATACTTGGAACTATTTCACTTTGTTTATTTATACTAAACTAAATTGTTTGAAATAGAACAGCATGATCATTTAACTATTTGTGAGTTCATTTTTATTGAAGATAATACTAATACTATTCCTATAAGAAGCTGCTCTTCACCTTCTAGTCTGCCCTGGTATTAGTAGCTACTGCTATATATGGCAGATGGACTAGTTCATTGTGTGGAAAAAGGTGGGTGATACCCAACAATTATCAAAGAGAATTACTAGCGATGGCAATAATTAAAACCATCAAGAGAGTTCCTCAGCCTCCCTATAGTTCAGACCTTGCTCCCTGTGACTTTTGGTTATTCCCTAAGATCAGAGGCTGTCGTTATGAGACAATTAAGGAGATGAAAGAGTCTGTGACGAAGGTCACTGACACGCTCACACAAGAGGACGTCCATGGGGCCTTCCAGAAGTTGTTGGAACGGTAAAACAAGTGCATTGCAGCAGGAGGAGATTAATTCGAAGGGGACTAGAATTTGATGTGTGTACTATCAATAAGAGTGCCCATGAGAAAAAAGTCTGGAAACTTATTTAATAATCCTCATATATGTGGACTGATAGATAGATAGATAGATTGAAGAAACAGACAAATCACATTGTGCAACGGCAAAAAATAAATGAATTTACTGGATAAAGAATAAGAAAATTAAATCATTTTTAACAATGGCTTTCGTTCAGACCTAATTTCGACAAACCTTGACGCGTGTCAGTGTTTCAAAGAG
>OY757946.1:37025542-37028042 GCA_963585895.1 Sepioteuthis lessoniana | reverse complement strand
TATATATATATATAATATATATATATATATATAATATATAAGAGAGAGAGAGAGATGAACACACACACACACACACATATGTATATATATATATATATATATATATATATATAGAGAGAGAGAGAGAGAGAGAGAGATGAACACATATTTACATATATAAGAGATATCTAAGAGATGTATACACACCCACGCACACACACACACACGCACACATATATATATATATATAAGAGCGAGAGATGAACATATATATATATAGAGAGAGAGAGACAGACAGACAGACAGACAGAGAGATGAACTCACATGCATATATATATATATATATATATATATATATATATATGTATGGTTGCTTGTTTTGGTTTTATGGCATTTAAAACTTTGTAGGTTATTTAACGCCAAATCCATTTTTATGCAAATAGTCAATTCTATTTCAAAAACAGTACAGATTTTGTTTACACATAGTTAAATATCAAAACAGTTTTATATGCAGCAATTCAGTTTAGTGTAAGTACAGGTTCAATGTAAAAAATTCTATTTCAAACAATTCAGTTTAGTCAAAATATTCTAATTCAAACGATTCAGTTTAGCATATATATGCAGTTAGTTCTATTCATACATAGAGAGGACCCTATCCAGTGCTCCCATTCCGGGCCAGTGGACCTGGGAGTGATGGCAATGAAGGGGGTGCTTCACATTTCTCAAAGTTCCACCATCACTGGAACCTCACAATCAGATTTTTTAGTGTCATATCCATGACACTCGTTGGGAGGGGGGTTTTACTCCTCAGCAGATGTGCAATCGATGTGTTCCACAGCACCAGCCTACTGGGCAATACACAGAGTTAAAAGTCAAAACACTTCTATTTTAAACAATTTAGTTTAGCATAAATATGCAGTTTAAATGCAAGAAACAGTAAATTCAAACCACGGTTTAGTTCTATTTTACCCATAGATAGGACCCTTGCAAGGTGCTACCACTCCAGGCCAGAGTGGACCTGGAAGCGATTGCAATAAAAGGGTACTCCGTATTCCTCAAAACACCAGTATTATTGGAACCACACCATCAGATTGTTTAGTGTCATAAACAGGACACTCGTTGCGGGGTCTTACCCCTCTGCAGAGAAGCAGTCTTTGTATTTTACAGCCCTAATCGACTGGGCAATATATGATTTGTAAATCCTGGCTGTATGTGAGTTTTGCAAAATAAACCTTGGAAAGAAAAAAATATGCAACAATAGCCATACATTAAGCAGTCTTATAGACTTATACGAAATCCTTCATATACTCTATAAACGAATAATCCACACCCTCTGTCTTCGGACGCTGTATGAATATTACTTATATATATATATATATTGTTATCAACAGACAATTTCGTTGTATCACAACTCTACGGTGTGGCAAGACACGCCAGACGTTTCAAGCGGATAACATCCTTCTCGGCTACCAGGCGACCTGATGGCAGCTCGAGAATTCAACATATATGTATTAACTTTCGTTTGTTTTCATTTTACGCTAGCGGATAAGCAAGTGCTAAATTCGTTAAAAGAGCTTTGTGTGGTTTGCTTTGTTTGGTTTGTTTGGTTTTATGGCATATCAACCTTTGTAGGTTATTTAACGCCAAATCCATTTTTATGTAAATAATCTGTTCTATTGAAAACAGTTCAGTTTAGTTCAGTTCAGTTCAGTTCAGTTCAGTACACAGTTTAATTGTCAAAAACATTTCTATTGCAAACTATTCAAGCAGTTATATGCAACAATTCAGTTAAGTGTAAATACAGTTTTAATGTCGAAAAACAGTTCTACTTGAAATAATTCAGTTGAGCATAAGCACGCAGTTTAAGTGTAAGTACGGTTTAATTGTCAAAAACGTTTCTATTTTAAGCTATTCAGTTTACTCAATTCGTTAGTTAGTTCTATTTAACCCATAGGTAGGGCCCTATCAGGTGCTACCACTCCGGGCCAGAGTGGACCAGCGAGCGACGGTAATGAAGGGGTACTCCGCATTCCCCAAAGCTCCAGCACTGCTGGAACCTCACCATCAGATTGTTTAGTGTCATATCTAGGACACTCGTTGGGGTCTCTTACCCACCTGCAGAGAAGCAGTCGGTGTATTCTACAGCCCCAGTCGACTGAGCAAGAGCTTTGTGAGATATATATATATATATATATATATATATATATATATATATATATATATGTGTGTGTGTGTGTGTGTGTGTGTGTGTGTGTGTGTGTGTGTGTGTGTCAAATAGAACTAAACAGCGTACTTATGCTAAACTAAATTGCTTGAAAGAAAACTGTTTTGACATTCAAGGTACGTACTTATACTAAACTGGGTTGTTTGAAAGGAAAATGTATTTGTATGCTAAACTGAATTGTTTGAAATGGAACTAATTTGGATACTGAAAATGTAATTACACTAAACTGAATTGTTTGAAAGAGAACTGTTTTAACATTTAACTGTACGAATACTAAACTGAATTGTTAGAATTAGA
>OY757946.1:37010542-37020542 GCA_963585895.1 Sepioteuthis lessoniana | reverse complement strand
AGGTATCAAGTACCATCTTTAAAGTCGTTGGTATGACGCGACTTGGGATTGAACCCAGGTCTCTCAGGCCATAGGCGAACACTCTAACCATCACACCAATGTCCACTAAAATTTAGTCGGATTAAAAGAAGATCGGATTTGAGAACTTTCTTGTAATTAAATGTTTCACTCATTGCCGACTTGCCCAGTTGGCACAAAATGGAACCAAAGGTAAAACCGTGTAAAGGGGACATATTAAGCATATGTCATCAAAAATACAATTGCCCTCTCTTCTGAAGCTGTAAAATACACGGACTACATGTCTCCAAAGGGGTAAAACCCCACCCAATGAGTGTCCTGGTATGACACTAAACAATCTGATGGTGAGGCTACAGTAATATTTGATCTTTGCGGAATGTGGGTTACTCCTTCATTACCATCTCTTCCAGGTCCCCTCTGGCACGGAGTGGTAGCACCTGATAGGGTTTTATTTATGGTGCAAATACAACTAAACTGTGTACTTATGTTAAGCTGAATTGTTTGAAATGGAACAGTTTTTGTATGCTAAACTGAATTGTTTCAAATCCAACTGTTTTTAGACAATGCAACTGTAAGTTAGCGACCATAGTCGAGGGTGACCAGAAGGCTCCCTTTTCGATAGCTACTACACCAAGGTGTAGGGGAGGGCGCTACTCCATTCCCAGGATTGCTCCACTTTACCCTTGAACCGTACCTTATAATGCTGAGTGTTAAGCAAGGTGGTATCAAGTACCATTTTAAAAGTCTTTGGGTATGACTCGACCTGGGATTGAACCCAGGTCTCCCGGGCCATTGGCGAATACGCTAAATTGAATGGTTTGAAATAGAACTGTTCATTTGTATAAAAATGGATTTGGCATTAAATTCCCTACAAAGGTTGATATGCCATAAAACCCAAACAAACAGACCTCATTGTAAACCTTGACTATTCAAACTATAATGCAACATGGAAAAGTCAGGATTTATAAAATTAAGATAAAAAAAATTAATTTTAAAAATAATTAAATAAAAAAATAAATTTAAGACTAAACTTCACATGAAACGATTCAGATTAAAGATCATTATCAAAAACGATGTTAATACCTTCTAATTCTCATATATATATATATATATATATATATATATATATATATATATATATATATATATATATTTCGGGCCACTGACCAAGTTGGATTGAGTGCTCGCTAGTATCCCTGAAAATAGGGGTTCAATTACAGGTCCAGTAATCCTAAAGACTCAAAAAGTGGTACTTGACACATCCTTTTTTAAGCACTCAGCATTATAAAGTACAGATCAAGGATAAGTGGAGAGATCCCGGGAAAGGAGCAGCACCCTCCCCTACACATAGGTGCTGTAGTAATAGAAAAGAGAGTCTTCGGGTCCCCCTAGACCTCGTTCGCCAACTTTAAATTTACTTAAATATATTGAACCCCGAAAGCATGTTTGAGCCAAGAGTCATCATCTGATGAAAACTTTAGAGGAAAATCCCTAAAATCTACCCCTAAATAAAACACTCCATTTCCACTTTCAAATTTCTTGGTGGACACAAATATATTATCAAAAATAAAATTGCTCGCTCTTCTGGGGCTGTAGAATACACCGAATCCCCCTCTACAGAGGAGTAACACGCCAGAACGAGCTTCCTGGATATGACACTAAACAATCTGACACTGAGTTTCCCAAAAAGCTGGAATCTTGGGGAATGCGGATTGCCCCTTCATTGCCATCGCTCCAAGGTCCAGTCTGGCCCGGAATAAAGTAAGTAAAGTTGGCGACCATAGTCGAGGGTGACCCGAAGGCTCCCTTTTCGATAGCTACTACAAGGTGTAGTGGAGGGTGCTACTCCTTTCCCTGGATTTCTCCACTTTACCATTGATTACTGAGTGTTAAGCAAGGAGGCATCAAGTACCATTTTTAAAGTCTTTGGCATGACTCGACGTGGGATTGAACCCAGGTCTCCCGGGCCATTGGCGAAAACTCTAACCATTATACCATAGTAATACCTTATAGAGTCTTATCTACGGGTCAAATAGAACTAAAATGTGTACTTATAATAAGCTGAATTACGTGAAATCGAATTGTTTTAACATGTAAACTCCGTACATATGCTAAACTGAATTGTTTGAAATAGAACTATTTTAACTGTGTGTGAACAAAAACTACACTTATACAAAATTGAATTGTATGAATTAGAACTGTTTGAATAAAGCTTGAAATAGAAATGTTTTTGACCCTAAAACTGCTTTCTTACGCTAAATTGAATTATTTGAACAGAACTGATTATTTCTATAAAGATGGATTTGGCATTAAATAACGTTCAAATTTGATATGCCATAAAACCCAAACCAACAAACAAGCAAACAAAAATAAGATATAAACAATACTTAGTAATATAATAACCGTTTTGATCGTATACATGCGCCACTGAAATAATCAGATACTAATACCATTGGTTTTAGAAGGAAATGAACTTTTTGTAAATAATTGGTTTGAACGTACATAATGGAAAATTCGTAGCCTTCATTCTACGAGTAAAACTATTGTGTGTGTGTGTGTGTGTGTGTGTGTGTGTGTGTGTGTGTGTGTGTGTGTGTGTGTTGAAGATATGTTCAGTTAAAACTGTTTTGCGTCTTCTTGGAAGATATCGAAATCCGTCGCTCACGAAAGACTGACTTTACAAAGATTCTGTTCCCTCGCAAATAGAAATACTCACTTCGGAAAATCGAATTTCACACTTAGAAATCCACTCAACTGAGGGTTCAATATGCAACTCACTGTGTCAGCGGAAACTACTTAGCTTTGTAAGTATAGATGGCATCTTTTCAACTTTTTTCCAATATATATATATATATATATATATATATATATATATATATATGTGTGTGTGTATGTGTATGTGTGTGTGTGTGTGTGTGTGTGTGTAATGAGATTTACGGTCGTCTTTTAGTGTTTCTCAAAACAGTGGTCAATATCCAAGGCAGAGCTATTGGTATTCCAAAATACAAATCCATAGGAAATGATGAGAGTCCCTGTGGCGTTCCATGTATTTACCCAACCCCTTCACACGATAAGGATGTGGTACAAGTTCAATTTTAAAGCAGAGTTTAACGGGTTTGAATTCAGGGTTTTCCTTTTCGTAGACTGGTTGTCATATCCAGCTTAAATAGCCCAGTCTAACGAACTATTTACCTAGAGCTGAAAGGAGAATAGCTGATTGGTTGGTTGGATTTAACGGCATATCAACCTCTATAGGTTATTTAATGCCAGAGCCCTTTTTACACATATCATATATTATATATACGATTTATAAATGAAAATGTTTAGGTTGGTGATGGTAGGGTTTTATGGCAAATTGACCTCTTAAGGGTCATTGAGTGAAGGGAGAATAGCTGGTTGGCTGCTTAGATTTAATGTGGCATATCAACCTCTATTGGTTATTTAATGCCAGAGCCTTTTTACTCATATGATATATTATAGATATGATTTATAAATGCAAATGTTTAGGTTGGTGATGGTAGGGTTTTATGAAAAACTGACCCCTTAAGGATCATTGAATGTTAAATTTTGATATGTATGTGTGTGTATATATAAATGTCAAAGCTTTTTGTTTATATATACTTGAAGGTCGAAGGTGTTCGTAACTTAGTCTATTTCTTTAATCGGAGGCCAATTGTTTTTAAGAAGTTGATTATGTTTTTGAGAGCAATTTTTTAAATAGTTCCTTCATGCTTTTCGCCTTATAAAACATTTTCCTGGAGAATAGCTGGATGCAGTCTTTTACCAAATGCCTATCAATTAATGAAATGCCAAATCCATTTTTATAGATAATAATAGTTCTATTTCAAACAATTCAGTTTAACTTAGATACACTGTTTAAAGGTTAAAACATATCTATTTCAAACTATTTAGTTTAGCATAAGTACAAAGTTTAAATGTCAAAAACAGTTCTATTTCAAACATTTCAGTTTAACATAAGTACACTGCTTAGTCTTATTTAAGTCATAGATAGGACCATCTCAGGTGCTACCACTCCGGGTGAGAGTAGACCTGGAGAGGATGTCAAGAAAGCGGTGTTCCACATTTCCCAAAGCTCCAGCATTACTGGAACCTCACCATAAAATTGTTTGCCCAGTCGGCTAGGGCTGTAGAATACACTGACTGCACTACTGCAGAGGGGTAAGACCCCCCCTAATGAGTGTCATGGATATGACACTAAACAAACTGATGGTGAGGCTACTGTGATTTTGGAGCTTTGGTGAATGCGGAATACCCCTTCCTTGCCATTACTCCTAGGTCCACTCTGGCCCGGAATGGTAGCACTTGATAGGGCCCTATAGATCTATTAAATAGACCTAACTGCATACTTATGCTGAACTGAATTGTCTGAATTCGAAGTGTTTGACGAAACTGAATATGAAATGTTTTTCAAAATTAACTGTGTACTGCGTGCTTAAGGTAAACGGAATCGTTTAAAATGGAACTGTTTTTGACATTTTGGGAAGTGCCCGTGGTGTAATGGTTATCGGCGTAGGAAATGGACACGGCGACGCGAGTTCAAATCCTTGACGAGGCTGATTGCATTTCACATAGCACTAATACCCTTAGGAAAGGTATGAATGCAATTAGTATCCCTCCAGCTATTGGTAAATAGTAGGGCAGACTAGGTTCTTCAGCCTTGGTGAGGCAATTAGTCTAGGAGAAGGAAAACTCTGAATTCAAACCTGTTAAACTCCGCTTAAAAATTGATCTTGTGTCATATCCTGCCCAAACGGAAGGGCACCTCGGGTGGTGTAATGGTTAACATGTTTGACTGGCAAACCTACACGAGTGAGTTCGATTCTCATTGGGTGCCCCATTCATGCGGCCTTGTGCAACATCTAAGCAAAAAGCTTAGTAAATTAGAACTGTTTTTGACATTTAACAGTGAGTAAACAACATCTGTACTTATACTAAACTGAATTCGCTGAATTTGGACTGTTTGACTAAACGGAATAGCTTGAAATAGAAATGTTTTTGACAATTAAAATGCACTCATGCTAAACTGAATTAATTGAAACAGAACTGACTATTTGCATAAAAATGGATTCGGCGTTTAATAATCTACAAAGGTTTATATGCCATAAAACACAAACAACCAACCAACCATAAAATCGTTTAGTGTCATAAATCAGGACACTCGTTGGGGGAGTTTTAGTCCCCTGCAGAGATGCAATCGTTGTATTCTGCGGCATCAACCGACTGGGCCACATATTGTTTCGCTTATTTCGATTTAAAGATAAAAGATAAATATTGAATATCAAAAGAAAATATTTGCTGGACCTCAAAATCTAACAGAGGAAAACAAACGTCATGATTACTGAGTTGAAAACCGTAGGTGTATATCTTCTCGTCTTTTTCGCATCCAGACATCATTACATTTCTAAAACCAGCGATTTATTTCGCAAGAGAGCTGCATGTAAACACTTCGATTTAAAATGGGGAATTCGTAATTGGTCCATTGCCTTTCCTTACTGTCAAGAGACCCAAAACTCTGGGACTTTTATTGGTTAACTTATTTGGATATAAGGAGATTCTTGCTTCCAGAGAATCAAAAATTATCATTTTATCGTTATAATGGAGTAAGAAACTGTGTATAATGTACTGTTTGCTTTGCTTTCAAGAAAAATACATAAATAACAAGTTTTGTTATATAAAATAAAATGGGAATAGTGAGACATGATTTAACGTTCGATTGGATTTAGAAAGTGAAGAAGGAAGTCGAGAATTTAGATTTTAAAAAAATGACGGAGAAAATGCTGATTAAAGAAAAGTTTTAATGGGTTGCAAAGTGATCAGTAAACTGTTTTATTCGCAAAACCATTTCAAGTTTAGTAATCTTATGACATTCTTTCTTGATTTCCTAATATGTATTTCCACATTATGTTCGTATATATATATATATATATATATATATATTAGTCTGTGTGCGTGTGTGTTGCGAGTGTGCGTGTGTAGCGTGGTGTAAAGGAAGACGTATATATATATATATATATATATATGTGTGTGTGTGTGTGTGTGTGTGTGTGTGAAATTACATATACAAGTTATCTCTTTCTATATAGGAAAAATATATTGAGAGAGAAAGAGAGTTATAGAATAGTTTTCTTTCACACACACACACACACACACACGCACACACACACATATATATATATATATATATATACATGTGAAGGTAGATATACTTGTTATCTCTTTCTATTTCAGAAAAAATATATTGAGAGAGACAGAGAATTAGAGTATAGTTTCCTTTCACACACACACACATATATATATATATATATATATATATATATATATATATATATATAAAGTAAAGTCGACATCCGTAGTCTAGAACAACTCGAAAGTACCCTTTTCTGTGCTCCATTTACCCTTAACCCGTACCTTATAATGCTGAGTGTTAAGCAAAGAGGCATCAAATACTCCTTATTAAATATTTGGTATGACTCGACTTGGGATTGAACCAAGGTCACCCAACGGGCACTACCTACTACGCAATGTGTTACTTTACATATAACTATAATTAACATGGTGTGTATATTATAGGATACGGGGTCTCCCCGTGGTGTAATGGTTAAGATGCCGGACTGTGGAATCGTAGTACGCGAGTTCGAACTCCAGTCGTGCTATTATGTTCACATTCGGACGACTACCTTTGCGTAAGGTAGGAACCCCTATAGCCCCCAGCTCTGGGTGAAATAATACTACTACTGTCCTTCTAAAGAAATATGGAATTTGACATTAAATATTACGAGAAGGTTGATATACCATTAAAAATAAAGAAACAAATATTATGGGTTGCTATTACATATATATCTGAGTGTATGTGCTGCCTATATATATATATATATATATATATATATATATATATATATTTATATGTACACACCATATGTACATATTATATATATATGTAAAGATGAATATAAATATATGTATATATACATATGAATATAAAAACATATATATATATATGTTAAGATTAATATAAAAACATATATATATATATATATAAGTATACAAACATATGTGTACATATTATATATACATATCTAGCTATTATATGACGTAATGTCGAAAGTGCTGGAATAGTGCCCTCTGAGTATTTGTTTGTTTGTTCGTTTGGGTTTTATGGTATACCAAACATTGTCGGTGATTTAATGCCAAATCCATTTTTATACAAGTAAACCTTTCTTTTTCAAGCAACTCAATTTATTCAAACAGTTCTATTTCAAACAATTCAGTTTAGCATAGGTACCTAGTTTCAATCACAAAATAGTTATATTTCAAGCTTTTCAGTTTAGTATAAATACACAGTTTAGTTCAATTTGAACTATAGATAGGATCCTATCTGGTGTTACCACTCCAGGCCAAAGTGGACCTGGAAGAGATAGCAATGAACGGTTACTTGACATTACACCAAGTTCCAGCATTACTGGAACCTTACCATCAGATTGTTTAGTGTCATAAACAGGACACTAGTTAGGAGAGTATTACCCTTCTGCAGAGATGCAGTCGGAGTATTCTTTAGCCCAAGCCGACTGGACTAGGCCTTGGAGTAAGCGAGTTCAATAGTCAGCTGTTTTCCTCCCTTCACTTTCGGACAGAGACTTTTTAGGGTGGGGATGAACCCCTTATCCTACCTTCTATAAGTTAGATTGCACCACTACTCTTCTCTTTCTACAAATATGGTTTTGGCATTAAATAACCCAAGAAGATTGATATGCCATTTTAAAGAGAAACCATAAACCATACGCACACAACATATGTGTGCATGAGTGAGTATGTGTGTATATGTTGATCTCAGTGTGTACATGTTTGTGGGAAAAGTAAATTTTAAAAAATTATTTACCTCATTACGCCTCACGTCATCAAACGCTAGACATCGAGGGAAAAATTACCCTCAGAGTTTACAAATTCTTCTTTTCTTCCTAATGTCATTAGATTCCACTCGAAACTACAGGGATGGTAAGTTATATTAATATATATATATATATATATATATATATATATATATATATATATATTAAAATATGTATATTTTTGCAGCATTTCTTCATTTATACATATTTGATTGAACATAATAGACATTTTTCTACATATGTTTGGGTAATCTATTCGAATTGCCGTATTAATCTTATGATAATCGGTGTGAATTGATTGACAACTTCATAACACAAAACTACCCAAAATAATCGATGATTATATACCTGGTTAACTTTACGGGACCGTAAAAATACCTAATCATCGTCTACGCCCAATTATATCACAAATACCTACACCGGTTTATGCTTTAGCTGCTGACGATATTTTTCATAAAAATCGAAAAGTAAACCCTACAAAATACAACAGTACAAACGCTCATTCTTACAAAGTAGTAATGTACATACAAAAGTTACATCACCTTTGTAATACATCCTCCTCTGGTGATGGCCCAAATTGGGGCAGAAAGCACTTGGGGAAATGAGTAATTATTGAAGGTTTATCAAGTAATTCCAGTCAAATATCATAAGGTCAATACGGCAATTCGAAATGATTAACAACAAAGTATGTAAACAAAAATGTCTATTATGTTCTATCAAATATTCATCAATATTTATATTAGTTTACTTAAGCAACAAGTATTTATCAAAACATGTTCAGTTAAAGACCTCGGATTGTGTTGTATTTTGGCCTTTGACCCAGGCAAAAATGCCATTCCAAGGTGATGCACCGGAAGGAAGTGATACATTCTAATGGCACTTATGAGAGGAAATCGCGTGGGCGGAAATTGGCTGATGAAATGGGACGAGGTAAAAAAAAATCCCATGATACTCTCATAGACTGGCGCACCGGAAGAGAGTGACCTCTGAACTGCATGACAGTTATTTCCGCTTGATGACGATTAAACATGCGATTTCAAAGATCGAATGGGCGTTGAACTATTATATAGCTCAGTCAAGACAGAAGTCAAGACAGTTGAGTTCGAGTTGCAGTTACAGTTGGAGACGGAGTTATAGACGAGATGTGGTAGGGAAAGCCACACCCGACCGAGGGGTCCCTCGGGAACCCCGATGGAGTTTGGGGACCAGAGAAGTTGCTGATAGGATGCAGTAATGAAAGCCAGCACCCAGCACAGTGGACCCCATGGCCTCAAGTTGGGCATCAGGAGAACGAAAAAAGACACAACGTTGACGGCCATAAGAGTGGGGGTCAAAATACTGAAGTTCTGTTCGGTCTCCAACTCCCTCTCACACGCAAACCTTGAGTAACCTTTTCGAACCCTTGCAATAAAGTGAGAGGTACAAATATATTTTTAAAGAAGTCTTCCTCGTCTGTTATTCATTGCGTCAGTGTGTATCCTGCATGAACATGTACATGAGAATGCAACAATTGTTTTCTTTTCAAAATCTTTCAGGAATAACGTTCGAGTCTTTTAGTTATTTTTCTCATGTCTGGACGAAGATGGTAAAGAAACTACCCTATACTGGATGACCAACGAAATGGTCAAAAGCACTAGCGCTAGTATGGGGTACTTTCTTCACTATTTTCTCTCAGTCATAAGAAAATTGCAGGAAAACTCGAACGTCTTCACTTGAAGATTTTGAAAAGGAAGCAATCCGTGGTCTTTAACCGTACATATATATATTAGAACGTTTGGTAATCAAGCATATTGACTTGTGGTTCATTTAAAACAGAACCCAATTCTTATACATGATTTCAAGCGAATTCTCCTTTTTTTTGTGAAATATTCCTAAGTAATTGCTAAGACATTTGTCTAGTTAGTTGATAATGATACTCAAAGACGAATGTTTTGTGAACGGTTTCATTTTATCGATTCATAGTTTACACACACACACACACACACATACTCACATATATATATATATATATATATATATAATCTCAGGTAAAACTCAGATAGAATATATTGATATATTTTTATATATTTTCCGAG
>OY757946.1:36950542-37005542 GCA_963585895.1 Sepioteuthis lessoniana | reverse complement strand
CTCTCTCTCTCTCAACCCCCCTCTCTCTCTCTCTCTCTCTTTCTAAATATATACATATTTACCAACACCTCCGCTCGGGCAAAATATGACACAAGGTCAATTTTTAAGCGGAGTTTAACAGGTTTGAATTCAGAGTTTTCCTTCTCCTAGACTAGTTGCCTCACTAAAGCTGAAGAAATTTGCCTGCTTTACTATTTACCTATAACTGGAGGGATTTCCCCATAACTCTGTTAGTGTTTGTCTATATGAGTGTGTGTATGTGTCTGTGTGCGTGTGTGTGCGTGCGTTTTTATCTTTGTGTATGTGTGCGTGTGTGTGAATATGGTTCTGTGTCAATATGTGTGTCTATATACAAATTCACCTACCTAGGAAGCAGCGTTTCATCAACCTAAAGGATATAGACACGCGGCTAACGAAGGCATGGACAGCTATCGATAGGCTATCGATCCTATGAAAATCAGACCTGACCGATAAACTGAAACGCAGTTTCTTCCAGGCTGCGGTCGTATCGGTACTGCTGTATGGATGCACTACTTGGACGCTAACTAAACGGCTGGAGAAGAAGCTAAACGGCAACTATACAAGAATGCTGCGAGCTATATTGAACAACTCCTGGTGGCAACACCCCACAAGACACCAACTATACGGCCACCTGCTTCCCATCACGAAAACTATCCAAGTTAGACGAACCAGACATGCAGGACACTGCTGGAAGAGCAGGGACGAGCTCATAAGTGATGTTCTCCTAGGGAGCCCCACATATGACCGGGCAAAAGCAGGACGACCATCTCGAACATACATTCAGCAGCTATGTGAGGATACGGGGTGTGGCCATGAAGACCTACCAGAGGCGATGAACGATAGGGAGAAGTGGCGAGAGAGGGTCAGGGATATCCGTCCCTGCGGAACGACATGATGATGATGATATAAGTGTTTATGTGAGTGTCTATATGTGCGTGCACGCTTGTGTGTGTGTGTATGTGTGTTTCTTATTAATGTGTTATATATTCCTCACGCTACTAAGCAAATGACTTCAATAATTCAAATTTGGTTTGAAAAAAAATGTCAAGTTTTATGTTTGTTGTTTTAAAGGCATATCAACCTATTTTGGTTATTCTATGGTTGTTCTAGAAGAACAATAGTGGTACTATAGCTAGGAGGATAAGAGGGTCCATACATTTCCCAATTTTGGAGGTGCCCGTGGTGTAATGGTTATCGTCGCAGGATGTGGACACGACGACACGAGTTCAAATCCTGGACGAGCCTGATTACATTTCCCATAGCACTAATGTATCCTATTTACCAACCCCTCCGCTCGGGCAGGATATGACACAAGATCAATTTTTAAGCGGAGTTTAACAGGTTTGAATTCAGAGTTTTCCTTCTCCTTGACTAGTTGCCTCACCAAGGCTGAAGAACCTAGTCTGCTCTACTATTTACACATAGATGGAGGGAGACTAATTGGATTCATACCTTTCCCAAGGGTATTAGTGCTATGTGAAATGCAATCAGTCTCGTCCAGGATTTGAACTCGTATCACCGTGTCCATTTCCTGCGATGATAACTATTACACCACGGGCACCTCCTAAAGTATCAATTTATATGTCAAAACAAAGCCTTTTTAGGGAGAATAATAAAGGTTATATATTATAGTAAAGCAAGTAAACAATGTCGCCAGTGTAGCTTTGGTATCAACGGTATTTGTCGCACACCCTAACAAACGGGCGAGTATAGCACAAAGCTGGGTCCGAGTGCAGACATGCCCCACATTCCCTAAAATACTTCAGGTCCCGTCGGCATTCCCCCAAAAAGGCGTGCCTTAGGTGCTGAGCGATAAATCTAGCCACTACGAGGAGGGTTTGAAGCCCCCTGTCAGTGGTGGCTGCGGGACGCGAACACCACCCACAGTACTGCACCAGGCAGCCTTAACCGACCATCGCATTCAGAGACGCGACACATCCGACCAGACCCGTGGTGCTGACACCACAGCCGGGCGAACTATGCCCGATCTACTGGTTTGGTACAATTGGGCAAAACCACAAATCCATTTTTTTTCTATATTTCAGTTGTGTAACTATGGACTCTTAGAATGGTAGTAATGAGTTTCACATCGGTATGTGCGCATGTGTGCGCATGCATTTCACGGTAGACAAATGAACAGGGATAGCTACATATATATATATATATAGTTACAAAAATTAATTCGGGAGTCAGGAAATATCCTACAACAGATTCTTCTAGGCGAAACTGTAGTAAGATAGTTCCTGACACACGGATTGATTTTTGTAACTATTTAGCTCTACCTAGTATTGAGCACTCTTTGTAATTGTAGCTTCGCAGCATTTTACGATGGGTTTTTGTTCTTTTGACCAACTGATTGTGTATCTCTTGATTTTTTTCAATTGGTAGGACAACGTTGGCCTTTTCATTTTTTTCCCCTGATAATTTTTTTTGTTTTTTTCCTCGAACAGTTTCGGTTTCGGTTTCTTTGTTTAATGGCATATCGACCTTTTTAGGTTAGTTAATGCCAAAGCCATTCTCCTAGAAGAACAGTATTGGGACTATTTAACCCATAGCTGGGAGGATAATGAGGTTCAATACCTTTCCCAAGGGTATTTGCCCGAAAATGAACGTAATAGCGCGACTGGAGTACGAACTCGCTTACTACGATACCGAAGTCCATCGCTTTAACCATTACACCACGAGGACACCCCCTCCCCGAACAGTCATTCGTGATATATTGTTATCTCCGGATTCTGGCGGTTTTTTTCTTTTTCTCTGTCATCGTAAATACTGTTAGTTAGTAAGTTAGTATATATATATATATATATATAGCCAACAAACACAACTGTTGAGCTGGAATGTGCTACTGGAGTTCTCGTGACGAGAAGTAGTGGATGTGTAAATGGATCAGTCAGAGATCTGACGTTTGATGAGAAGTTAGACACATGCGTATATCAAGTAGATGTGAAATGTACCATCGCGTGTTAGTATTATTTAGCATACAAAACTCAGTATTCGGCGTTGTATGAGTATAAAGAGCTTTTAAGTATGGCCAAAATTAACCCCCCGCCTCACAGAGCATTACAAAAAATTTGTAAACACATTTTGTATATAGGTTTGGTTTTGTTTGGTTTGGTTTGTTAGGCTTTATGGCGTATCAACCTACGTAGGTTATTTAACGCCAAATCCATTTTCATGTAAATAATCAGTTCTATTTAAAACAATTCAGTTTAGCGTGAGTACACAGTTTAATTGTCAAAAATATTTCTATTTCAAACGATTCAAGCAGTGATATATAACAATTCAGTTTAGTGTATAAGTACAGTTTCAATGTCAAAAATAGTTCAATTTAAAACAATTCAATTTAACAAAAGCATGAAGTTTAAATGAAAGTACAATTTAATCGTAAAAAAACATTTTTATTTCGAGCTATTCAGTTTCGTCAAGCAATTCTACTTCAGTTACTTCAGTTTAGTAAAAGTACAGATTTTGTTTAAACATAGTTACATGTCAGAACAGTTCTATGTTAAACAATTTAGTTTAGTGTAAATACAGTTTCAATGTCAAAAAACAGTTTTATTTGAAATAATTCAGTTTAGCACAAGCACACAGTTCAAATGTAAGCACGGTTCAATTGTCAAAAAACATTTCTATTTCAAGATATTCAGTTTAGCATAAGTATGCCATTAGTTCTATTTAACCCATAGATAGGGCCCTATCAGGTGCTACCACGCCGGGCCAGAGAGGACCAGGGAGCAATGGGAATGAAGGGGTGATTCTTTTCCCTGCATTACTGAGACCTCACCATCAGAATGTTTAGTGTCATATCCACTCCTTGGGGGGCGGTCTTAGCCCCCTGCAGAGGTGCAGTCTATGTCTTCTACAGCCCCAGTCGACTGGGCAAATTTTGTAGATATACACAGTTAAATGACAAGCAGTTCTATTTCCAACAATTCTGTTTAGCAAGAGTCATTTGTTTGCAACCAGATTACATGATTTATCGTAAGTCATCTATTACCCTAGTTTAAATGTCGAACAGTTTTATCCGACTCATAGATTAGGACCTTATCAATTCATATTTACCAACCCCTCCGCTCGGGCAGGATATGACACAATGTCAATTTTTAAGCGGAGTTTAACAGGTCTGATTTCAGAGTTTTCCTTCTCCTAGACTAGTTGCCTCACCAAGGCTGAAGAACCCAGTCTGCCCTACTATTTACACATAGCTGGAGGGAGAATTATTGGATTCATACCTTTCCCAAGGGTATTAGTACTATGTGAAATGCAATCGGTCTTGTCCAGGACTTGAACTCGTGTCGTCGTGTCCATTTCCTCCGACGATAACCATTACACCACGATAACCTTTACACCATAGGACCTTATCAATTGCTACGTTATAGAGCCAAAGTGGACCAAAGAGCAATGATAATCAAGGGTTACTCCATATTCCCTAAAGCTTCAACATTACTGGAACCTCACCATTGGATTATTTAATGTCATATCCGGGATTCTTGTTGAATGGTGTCTTACATCCCTGCAGAGATGATATCCGGGCATTCTATAGCTCCAGCCGGCCGAGCAAGTCATTTGTCTGGACACAGTTAAAGGATCAAACAATTCTATTTCTAACAATTCAGTTTAGCCTTTGTCAAAGTTAAATGGCTCCAAATATTGTTATGTATAACTAACAATACAATCAAATACCAGTCATTTGTTTATGCACTGTTAAATTATTAAACGCTTCTATTTCTAACAATTCAATTTAGCGTAAGCCATTTGTTTTCACGGTTTAAATGTCAAACAGTTCTATTTAACACATAGATCAGATCCTATCAAGTGCTACCACTCCGGGTCAGAGTAAACCTTGGCTCAATGACAATGAAGAAGTACCTCGCTTTCCTCAAAGTTCCAGCCTTACTGGAACCTCATGACCAGATTGTTTAATGTTATATCCATATTTACCAACCCCTCCACTAAGGCAGGATATGACACAAGGTCGATTTTTAAGCGAGGTTTAACAGGTTTAAATTCAGAGTTTTCTTTCTCCTAGACTAGTTACCTAAACAGGACTGAAGAGCCTAGTTTGCCTTTCTATTTACCCATAGCTGGAGGGAGAATAATTCGATTGGTTTAATGTTATATCCACGACACTCGTTTTGAGGGTCTTTTACCGGTCGGCAGAGATGTAATCAGTGCATTCTACAGCTTCAGCCGACTGAGCTAGTTTGTACTTCGTTGAACATCTATTAGTGCATGTGTGTGCATGCATATCTGTGAGTGCATATGTGTACCAATGTCTGTAGGTGCATATCTGTGCATCTGTTTGTCAATCTGTTTGTGGATACGGTAGACGTATTAGCAGATATGGGTACATATATACATATGTATCAGCACATATATACATATGCTATGTGACAAGACGAGGAAGAAAGTAGTTAACCTATCCACCACCAGCCTGAAAGGCCAATAGATCAACCTTACGTTTGAGAGAAGCAACCACACGGCCTTAAATAAACGTAGGGCTAAACCGCTTGCGGTAAAAAGGAACCAATGAACCGGGAAATGACAAAGCGCTTCCCGTTTTCTCGAAGGTAAAGGAAGTCCGGAACGAAAGGAATTGGCCAGAGGAATCTGTCTTAGAGAGTTGATCCGACAAAGCGTAGTCGAGTATACGCTCAGAGTATTTTGGTACCCCTAGAGCTGGGGTGATTTGCAAGGATTTGGCAACGTAAAATTCGCACCAGGTGCTTAGGGGTGGGAAAATCTTAACTGAAGGTTGAGAGTGACACGCACCCCACATTGTGAGAGTTACTCCAGCCTGTCAAACCTTGAGTTCTACTTTTATGCAATAAATGCAGCATAGGGTCATACCATACAGTAAGCCAGCAGATGCACTTGAGAGCCGAGGCGTCCCTTCATAATGTGAACAATACACACACTGAAGTTGTCCAATCGGCTAGGGCTGTGGAATACACTGACTGCATCTCTGCCGAGGGATAAAACGCCACCAAATATAGTGTCCTGGATATGATACGAAACAATCTGATGGCGAGGTTCTAGTAATGCTGGAGCTTTGAGGAATGTGGAATACCCCTTCATTACCATTACTGCCAGGTCCACCCTGACCCGGGTTGTCAGCACCTGATAGGGTCTTATCTATGGGTTGAATAGAAGTAGACTCTGTACTTATGCCAAACTGAATTTTTTTTATTAGAACTGTTTGACTAAATCTAATAGCATGAAATAGAAATGTTTTTGACTATTAAACTGTGTACTCATGATAAACTGAATTGTTTGAAATAGAACTGATTATTTGCATAAAAATCGATTTGGTGGTAAATAACCTACAAAGGTTAATATGCCATAAAACCCAAACAACAAACAAAAAATACACACTACGGATTTTTGAGTGCTAGGAAAGTTAAAAGTTTAGGGAGGTCAATCAACGATCAAATTCAACTTTTAATCGTGGGTGGGGTAACTTTGTGGGGGGTATGCGTGGGTGTAGATCGTATACTAGTCTGGCAAGACGTTAATATTTCTTGTTTATTGTGATTATGATATAGTGCCAAGATGGACCCTTCTCACCTACCTTTCTTTCTTTCTTTCTATCTTTTTTCTTTCTTTCTGGTCCCTCCCAATATCCCTTGCTTTTTCTATCTCTATCTTTCTCTTTCTCTTTCTCTCTATCTGTGTCACTGTTTCATTCTCCCTTTTTTTTTCCTTTTTTTTCTTGTCCCTCCCTATATCACTCGCTTTTCATCTCTCTCTCTCTCTCCCGCTTTCTGCATTTCTCTCTATCTGAGTCACTGTTTTATTCTTCCTTTTTCTTTTTCCTTTCTTTCTTTCTTTCTATCTTTCTTTCTTTCTTGTCCCTCCCTATATCCCTTGCCTTTTCTATTTCTCTCTTTATATTGCTTTCCCTCTATCTGTGTCACTGTTTCATTCTCCTTTTTTCTTTTTCCTTTCTTTCTTTCTTTCTTTCTTTCTTTCTTTCTTTCTTGTCCCTCCCGATATCCCTTGCCTTTTCTATTTCTCTCTTTATATTATTTTCCCTCTATCTATGTCATTGTTTCATTCTCCCTTTTTCTTTTTCCTTTCTTTCTTTCTTTCTTTCTTTCTTTACCCTCCCTATATCCCTTGCCTTTTCTATTTCTCTCTTTATATTACTTTCCCTCTATCTTTGTCACTGTTTCATTCTCCCTTTTTCTTTTTCCTTTCTTTCTTTCTTTCTTTCTTTCTTTCTTTACCCTCCCTATATCCCTTGCCTTTTCTATTTCTCTCTCTATATTGCTTTCCCTCTATTTTTGTCACTGTTTCATTCTTCCTTTTTCTTTTTCCTTTCTTTCTTTCTTTTTTTCTTTCTTGTCCCTCCCTATATCCCTTGCCTTTTCTATTTCTCTATACATATTGCTTTCCCTCTATATGTGTCACTGTTTCATTCTCCCTTTTTCTTTTTCCTTTCTTTCTTTCTTTCTTTCTTTTTTTCTTTCTTGTCCCTTCCTATATCCCTTGCCTTTTCTCTTTCTCTCTCTATATTGCTTTCCCTCTATCTGTGTCACTGTTTCATTCTCCCTTTTTCTTTTTCCTTTCTTTCTTTCTTTCTTTCTTTTTTTCTTTCTTGTCCCTTCCTATATCCCTTGCCTTTTCTCTTTCTCTCTCTATATTGCTTTCCCTCTATCTGTGTCACTGTTTCATTCTCCCTTTTTCTTTTTCCTTTCTTTCTTTCTTTCTTTCTTTCTTTTTTTCTTTCTTGTCCCTTCCTATATCCCTTGCCTTTTCTATTTCTCTCTACATATTGCTTTCCCTCTATCTGTGTCACTGTTTCATTCTCCTTTTTTGACTTTTTCCTGTCTTTCTTTCTTTCTTTCTTTCTCTCTTTCTTTCTTTCTTTCTTTCTTTCTTTCTTTCTTGTCCCTCCCTATTTCCTTTGCCTTTTCTATTTCTCTCTATATATTGCTTTTCCTCTATCTGCGTCACTGTTTCATTCTCCCTTTCTCTTTTTTTATTCCTTTCTTTCTGGTCTCTCCCTATATCTTTTGCCTTTTCTATCTCTCTATTTACCTTCAGCTTTTTCATAGGTACGTTTTTCTTTCACTTTGTATGCATGCACGTATTTTTCGATCTATTTATCTTTAAACCATTCTCTCTCTCTCTCTCTCTCTCTCTCTCTCTCTCTCTCTCTCTCTCTCTCTCTCTCTGCCTTGAAGTGTTCACCAATGATCCGGAAGACTCAGTTTAAATCCCCGGTCGAGTCATACCAAAGACTCTAAAAATGGTTCTTGATGCCTTTTTGCCCAGCATTCAGCTTTATAAATTATGTATCAAGGGTAAGCGGAGCACCTTCCTTTACACCTTAGTGTAGTCGTTATCAAAAAGGGGACCTTCAGGTCGACCTCGACTACGGTTGCCGACTTTTCTTTTCTATCTACTCTCTCTTTCTTCCTTTTCTGACCACTGTCATTCTATTTTCCCTGTTACCGACTATCAATATCACCTTTATCAATATCACTATTTCTCCTCTCTCTCTCTCTCTCTCTCTATATATATATATATATATATTCGCTTTCATTCTAGCTCTTTCTTTGACTGCCTCTCTATTGCCATGTTTCCTCCAACCTTTTCACTTTCTGTTCTCCCTCTATTCTTCCTATCTATCTCTCTCTCTCTCTTTATTTTTTCTTTATTTTTCCTTTCTCTTTTTCTCTTTCTCCCTCTCTCTCTCTCTCTCTCTATATATATATATATATATATATTCGCTTTCCTTCTTGCTCTCTCTTGGACTGTCTCTCTATTCCAACGTTTCTTCCAACCTTTTCATTTTCTGCCATGCTCTCTCTCTCTATTCTTCCTACCTTTCTCTCTCTCACTCTCTCTCTCTCTCTCTCTCTCTTCATCTCTTTCTTTCTTTCTCTTTCTATCTCTCTCTCTCTCTCTCTATATATATATATATATATATATATATATATATTCTCTGTGTACGTACCAAATTCGAACAGAAAGAAAACGCTTCTGCCTCTAGCCGAATAAAGCTTCAACAGACATTGACAAGTGTTAGTGTGTGAAAATTACACACTACTTATCGTGTTTCGGGGAGGGGGCTGTGTGTGACGGTGGAGGGTGAGGGTCGGCTTTAAGACGTTGTCTTCGAAGTCCGGGAAAGAGGCGGGAGAGGAGATAGTAACGAGACACACACACACACTACGGACTATGTGGAGCCAGGCCAAGTTGCAACGGTGACTCATGCAATGTTAATCTATGCATCTTGTCGGCGTCTTCCAAAGCTAGCTCAGACTCGCACCCGCTTGTCTAACCCCTCACCCAGCTGACACCACACGATCACACCCGCATGAGAAGCTGGACAGATCTTTGGGACGATTCCAACAGTGGCCTCTCACCGCCAAAATGACATTTCTCGAAGCTGTGAGCGAATAACTGTCTCTTATTCTCGTCGACGATGACGACCCGGACACTAGAAAACCGGGAATGAAATTAATTAAGGTAGACATTAAAAGTTTGCTTTCTTTGTTTATTGGCATATCAACCTTTGTGGGTTATTTAATACCAAAAGCATACGTCTAGAAAAACAGGGGTGGTACTATTTAATAATTTGCTAAGCTTTTTGCTTAGATGTGGTACAAGGCCGTAGGAATGGGGTTTCCATTGGGACTTGAACTCACTTGTGTAGGTTTGCTAGTCTAGCTTGCTAATCATTACCCAACCTGTGGTGTCTTTAGTGGTACTCCATAGCTAAATAGTTAATGGATTTCATTTGTATATAAAGGCGTTCCCTTGTGGGAATGACTTTAATACCTAATTTTAATGAAAAAAGCTCGTCCCTCCCTCCATACAAAATTGAATACATTGCCCTATTGTTGTATAAACAAACCCACTTAGACAAAGGAAATCCTGTTTATTGTAAAAGTCTGGTTTGGTTTGGATTCTTTAATAGCTTATCAAACTTTGTGGGTTATTTAATGCCAAATCCATTTTTGTAGAAGAACAATATTGGTATGATTTCACCCATTGCTGGAAGGTTAGGAGATTCATTGGTGCATAATAAAGGTATTCTGAAATATAATAAGATATTATAAAGTGGGGAATCATTTTAGTACATGAATATAATAGAAAATCGATCCCTCATTTTATTCCATATTGAATATATTGTACTATACTCGTATAAAGCAATCAACTTGAAGAAGGAAATCTCATGTATTGTAAAGTCTTCGTCTGATTTCTTCATTTAATGGCATATCAAACTTATAGGGTTATTTAATGCAAAAGCAATGCTTGAAGAAAAGCAGTAATGTTATTTTGCCTAGAACTGGAGGAATAAGTGGGTTCAATAAAAGACGGTCCCGAAAGTGAACGTAAGAGCGAAACTGAAGTTTTTATTCGCTTAATCCGAGGCTGCAACCCTTCACATTGGCCACGGAGACACCCCAAATTTTAGAGCTTAAATCTTTTTGTTTGCGAGAAACTTAAAAAATATCAGTAAAATAAAAGATGGTGCACGTTGTTAAACTCTGTGATTTCTGGAAATGCTAGAAACTGCTGATTTTCTAAACTGCGTAATGTTAATTTGCGAAAAGTTTCTTATTTTAGTTTGTTCATTACTTGAATTGTTACTTGAATTTTAGTTTGTTTATTACTTGAATTATTTATTTTTTTAGTTTGTTTATTACTTGAATTGGTCTTCTTTACTTAAGTGAGCATACAAGCATATACGAGGATCATTAAAATAGTTTCCAGATTTTTTTCGTATGGGCACTTTTATTGATAGTACACACATGAAACTCTAGTCCCTTTTGAAGTAATCTCCTCCGGCTTCAACGCATTTGTTGTACTGGTCCAACAACTTCTGGAAGGCCCCATGGAAGTCCTCTTGTGTGAGCGTGTCATTGACCTTCGTCACAGCCTCTTTCATCTCCTCAATTGTCTCATGACGACAACGTCTGAGCTTAGGGAATAACCAAAAGTCATATGGAGCAAGGTCTTGAGGGTGTGGAACTGTCTTGATGCCCATCTATGTCAAATAGTCTGTGAAAAGGATGGAGTTGTGGACTGGTGTATTGTCCAGGTGGAAATGCCACTGACCCGATTTGAAGAGTGCTGGCCTCTTCCGACGGGATCTCTTCCTGAACTCCCTTAAAACCTCAACATAGTAACCCTAACCCTAACCGTTTGGCCAATCAACTCTGGTGTATTGACTTCCTTACTCCTCCCACACCTCTCATAATCCCTTACAGACCCCCGGCCATCCTTGAATCTCTTATGCCACTCAAAAACTAATGCTCGATTCATGCAAGATGGTCGAAAAGCAGTCTTAAGCATTCCATACGTTTCTCTGGCATTTTTTCATTTTTAAAAAAGAATTTTATTGCATATCGTTCTTCTAAAGTGTCCTCACGTCCAGATTGCATTTTTGGAATTCCCTAGCCGTGACAATCAGGCTTTAGTAGGGTGTATTCCAATTCCTGCTGTATCTGTTCATTTGAACTTGAAATCATTAAAATTAGTCAGTCATCTCATAAGCTGTATAGCAATAACATACTAAATTTTCAAGAGTCTACGATAATTTTATATGCCTGAAGAAAAAACATTCTTTTTGAATGCACCACGTATATATATATATATATATATATATATATATCATCTGACAAGACTGAGAATATAGCAATAATATTCTCCGCCGAAATAAAGTGAAAAATTAAACATGTATGCATTATAGGAAATCGAGCAATCGCTATGAAACATCTTCGATAGGGAAAGATCTGAATAAAAAAGGGCTAAAGTATTCACGAATCTTACTTTTTTGCTTTTATAACGGGATGTATGATGTTGTTTGTCCCGAGAAAAGGCCTTTTTATATCTATCTACATGCCTGTCGGCATCTATCTATCTATCTATCTATCTATCTATCTATCTATCTGCCTGTCGGATTCTATCTATCTATCTATCTATCGGATTCTATCTATCTATCTATCTATCTAACTGCCAATCTGTTTCTATCTATATATCTATCTATCTTTCAATCTGCCAGTCGGATTCTATCTATCTATCTATCTCTCTATCTGCCAGTCTGTATCTATCTACTTATCTACACGTCGGATTCTATCTATCTATCTATCTATCTATCTATCTATCTATCTATTTGCCTATTTGTTTGTTTGTTTCAATCTATCTATCTATCTATCTATCTATCTATCTATCTACATTGATTGGTCATGTTTTATGACATATGTATCCTTATTAGTTTTTTTTTACCGCCAAGTCATGTTCATACCAACACACACTCACACACACACACACGTGTATATATATGTGTGTGTGTGTGTGTCGTATAGTAGCTCGTACCACGTGACTTCCGGTATCGCGGAAGTATAAAAGACGCCGTGTCTCTTAAGACAGAGATGGAAGCTGAGGCAGACACAGAAGAGCTCTGAAAGCCCTCGATCAGCAGAAGACCAACTTCAGACGTAACACCTACAACGAGAGATTTATAATACTAGTCGGACTGTACCACATGAGTTAATAAATAATTAATTCTGTTTCACTGTGTATCGTTTCCTTACCACGATACAATATTATATATATATATATATATATATATATATATATATAATTTGCCACCGAATACTTTGTTCGTAACGATATTTTTAAACAAGATAGACCGCATTTGCTTGCGCAATTTCAAGTATGGTAAATAATTGATTAGTTATAATTGACGTAGATTGCTTACCAATGGTCCAGGAGACCTGGGTTCAATCCCAGGTCGCGTCATACCAAAGACTTTTAAAATGGCACCTGATACCACCTTGCTTAACACTCGGCAATATAAGGTACGTATCAAGAGTAAAGAGGAGCAAACCAGGGAAGGAAGTAGCACCATCCCCTACTCCTCAGTGTAGTAGATATTGAAAAAGGAACCTTCTGGTCGCCCTCGACTACGTTTATTTTACAACAAGTGTAACCCTTCAAGTTCAGATTCAACCCGTGTGGAATTGAAATGTAGGCCCACATCCCACAATGTACTAGTTCCTCACCATCAGACACTATTTATGGTCATACTATAAATGGTTTCAAGTATTTTTAACTAGTATAGAATAATTTTATTCCACATTATTAATTCCTTTGCACACAGTTGAATTGTATCAAGTGAGCTAAATAAATAAATGTAATATGATTGCGGAGGGATTTCGTATTATGTATCTTGCCTTTCGGTTTAGTTAGGCAGAGAACCTTTCGCTTAGCGCATGGGTTAGTTAGGTGCACACATTGAGTGCAGGTGTTCACGCGCATGCGGGGTGGATGTGACAATCAGAGATGTCACAATAAAAACCCCAGGTAGGAAATTGGATCGGGGACGAGAATAAAGTCAGGCCCGGAAGCACTGAGAATTTTGAAATTTGAAAAAAAACAAACAGTTAGTTGAGATTTAAACTCCGAACGAGAGAAGTTGAGATTCGAGTCTAGAGGAAGGTAGTCGATTATTGGTCTCGCCGAGGCAAGACTACTTGGGGTCTACGAAATGTGCCGCGCGTTTGTTGAAGAAATTGTGTCACTCTCTCTCCTCATGTCGAAAAACCTGGAACTCAAAAAGGTGATAAAAAGTTTCGAGCCTGAACCAAAAAGAGAGTCGTCAAGTATTTCGTGTTTTTCGGATTCCTATGTTTATGAACATTTGTGAACGTTTTCCGTATCCGTATGAATATGTCTATTTCACGTGTTCGTTTCTAGGTTGTATATTTTTGGACGTGAATATATTACAGTTGGTTGATTGGTTGGTTGGTCTTAGACCATGTAAAACCTTCATGGGTCATTTTCCAAAATAATTTCTGTTATCAAGGTCTCTAATTTTATCAGCTTCATCATCATCATCAAGTCATGCTTATGGCACGAACTCCGTCAACTTTCTCAAATCATCCATTCCTATCAGTCATTGCTCTTGGTGATTCCTCTAGACGGCAACTAGTGACCGCACAGAACTGGTTAATGAACATTTTTCGTTTTGTATATCTTACCTTTCGGTTCAGTTGTGCTGAGAATTTTGGAATTTAAAAAAAAAAAAAAACAGTCGAAATTATGGCTTCCACGAAGCAAATCGATTTTCGGAGCTCACCGAGACCAGACCTGTAGTTTTTGGCGGGTGCCGCACGTGGTGGGGTCAGATGGAAAAGTCAACATAGAAAGAAATTGTGTCACTCTCTCTCCTCATGACGAAAAACCTTTAATTCAAAAGGGTAATAAAAAGTGTCGTACCTGAACCAAAAAAGAGAGTCGTCAAGTGTTTCGTGTTTTTCGGATTCCTATGTTTATGAACATTTGTGAACGTTTTCCGTATCAGTACTAATATGTACATTTCACATACTCATATCTCGCTATGTAACATAAATAGTTCTTCTTGATTAATAGATGGGATTCTAACCGATACAACCACTCCGAGTCAGAGTGTATCTGGGAATAATGGAAATGAAGGGATACTAAACATTCCTAAAGATGCAGGACTGGAGCCTCACCATCAGATTTCTTTGAGTCATATCCCGGATTCTCGTTAGGTGTCTAGTCCCTCAACAGAGATGCAGTCGGTGTATTCTACAGCTGCTCTCTCTCTCTCTCTCTCTCTCTCTGTGTAAGGAATTAACGGCAGCCATTCGCTAAATACTAACCTTTTCGTACAAATTGAGCATGCTTGTCTCCGTTAGCGTGAATGTAAACAAATCGAAAAATTAATACATATACGTTAAATTCCCTCGCTTACTTTGTGACTGCTGATGGCAGTGAATGAGAGTCGGACTCAGGTAAGAAGGTTTGCTGGTCGAGCTTGGTAATCATTACATCATCTGAGGCGCCTATATATATATCCTTATATTATCCAACACCAAGTCAGCCAATGGTGAGAAAAATTTTAATTTGGGATTTTCTTTCCTCAATATCCATGTAATTGAAAATCCAGTAGAGCTCAATAAAAATTATTAATAAATTAAAATACAGAGCAAAAAATTCCATATAAAAGGAAAACCTTTAAAAATCACTCATATTTTCTTGTAATATATATATATACATATATATACGAGGTGCCTTTAATAGGTTTCCAGACATTTTTGTACAGGAATTAACAATTGACGTAGACTCTTGAAAATCCAGTATGTTATTGCTATACATACTATGAGATGACTGACCAATTCCTATGATTTCAGCTTCAAATGAACAGCTACAGCAGCAATTGGAATACACCCTACTAAAGCCTGATTGTCACAACTGGTGAATTTCAAAAATGCAATTTGGACGTCAGGTCACTTTAGAAGAACGATATGCAATAAAATTCTGTTTTAAACTTGAAAAAAATTCCACAGAAACGTATGGAATGCTTCAGACTGCTTTTCGACCATCTTGCATGAATCGAGCGTCAGTTTTTGTGTGACATAAGAGATTTAAGGAAGGCAGGGAGTCTGAGAGGGATGATGAGTGGTGTGGGAGGAGTAAGGAAGTCAGAACACCAGAGTTGATTGGTCAAATGAAGAATTTCATGGATAAGGACCGTCGTGTGACAATAAATGCACAGTTTGATTTCAGTGAGGGAAATGTACATACAATTATTGCGAGGAACTGAAGATGCGGAAGATTTGCACGATGTTTGTCCCAAGGGTGCTCAGAAAAGAGCAGAAAGAAAGACGTTGTCATGACAGCAGGGAGATGGTCCAGCTGATCAATTCAGATCCCGCAGTTCTTGAGGTTCTGGTGACTCTGAGATGAAAGCTGGATCTACTTCTATGACCCAGAGACCAAGAGACCAGTGGAAGCATGCTGACTTTTCCAGAACCAAGAAGGCCAGACAGAGCAAATCCACCCACAATCTTTTGATGATCCCTTTTTTGACAGCACTGGCATGATCTACATGCACTGGGTGCCCACTGGCCAGACAGTCAACAAGAAATACTATGTTGATGTTTTAAGGGAGTTCAGGAAGAGATTCTGTCGGAAGAAAACAGCACTTTTCAAATCGGGTCAGTGGCATTTCCACCAGGACAATGCACCAGTCCACAACTCCATCCTTGTCACAGACTATTTGACCAAGATGGGCATCAAGACAGTTCCTCAGCCTCCCTTTTGTCCAGACCTTGGTCCCTGTGACTTTTGGTTATTCCCTAAGCACAAGGAAAGACTTAGAGACTGTCGTTATGAGACAATTGAGAAGATGAAAGAGGCTGTTACGAAGGTCATTGACACGCTGACACAAGAGGACTTCCATGGAGCCTTCCAGAAGTTGTTGGAACGATTTAACAAGTGTATTGCAGCCGGAGGAGATTACTTCGAAGGGGACTAGAGTTTCATGTGGGTACCATCAATAAAAGTGCCCATACGAAAAAAGTATGGAAACTTATTTAATGAGCCTTATATATATATATATATATATATATATATCACCAAATCATGCTGACAGTGGAAATTCATTTAGTTCTTTTTTTCACACACACCATATGTCCATGTCATCCATCGCTACTGGCAGGTTCTGTAGACTAACCTCAGTGTCTTGGCAGAGCTGATGTACTTGCTGGTTGGCCAACACTGGAGCATCCATGCGCAGAAATCCATAGAAGAAAATTGCTTATTTGTTTGTCTTTACTTTACAGGCAGTTTCATGATCGTCTTACTTGTATTGTTTATAAGAGGTAAAGAGAATTGTTGGACATAAGCTGTTTTTTAGGATGGTGCTTCGAGAAATTGCACCGAAAAACACGTACTATTTTTGTGTAGTTCCCATCTAACTTTTGATACAAGCGTTTCGTTAGAGTCCAGGAGATGCTACTATACATTAGAATAGCCACAGCCACAGCCACAGACTTGAAGAAGTCCAGTATTATTCTTTCAGGGAAATAAGATTTCTAAATAATCGAAATGTCTACAGAAGTCTACGTCTACTCTCTGAGTATGATGACAACAGTTTCAGTAGATCAGATGTTGCTGTCGGGTATGTAAACTATGGAAAGAGAGGCCGGCAGGGAATCTGGAATTATTGTATATATATATATATATATATATATATATATATATATATATATATATATAGATTGATAGATAGCGAGAGAAAGAGAGATCCTGATTTTTTAGGGCATGTCGTAAGTTTGAAGTGAAATTTCAAAGATCTTGGCTTGTAATATCAAATATATCAATATAGATCTTTATCTGTATCAATACATATATACACATACATAATATACAACCACACACACACACACACACACACACACACACATATATATATATATATATATATGTAGAGAGAGAAAGAGAGAGAGAGAGAGAGAGAGAAAAGAGAGAGAGATTGGCTTGGCTTGGTTTATTTTGGTTTGATTTCATGGCACATCAACTATTATTAGTTATTCATGTGAAATCCATTTTTATAGATAAGAACAGTTTTATTTCAAACAATTCAGTTAAGTATAAGAATAGTTTTTTGTTTACAGATAGATGTCAAAAACAGTTCTATTTCAAACAATTCATTTTGGCATAAATACAAAGTTTCAATGTCAAAAACTTCACTTTCAAACAATTCACTTTAGCATAAATACACAGTTCTATCTGACCCATTGATTGGAACCTATCAGATGCTACCACTCCTGGCCAGAGTAAACCTTGGAGCGATAGCAATGAAGGGGTACTCCGCATCCCACAATGCTCCATCATTATTGGAACCCCACCCTCAGATTGTTTAGTGTTATATCTAGGACACTTGTTTTGGATGTCTTACCCCTCAGTAGAGAAACAGTTGGTGTATTATATAGCTCCAGCAGACTGGGCAAAGGCACAGAGAGAGAGAGAGAGAGAGAGAGAGAGAGAGAGAGAGAGAGAGAGAAATATATAAATATAAATAGATAGATAGAAAGATTGATATATCGATAGAGTAACATATGTATATATTTATAGAGAAAGAAAGAAAGAAAGAAAGAAAGAAAGAAAGGGAGAGAGAGAGAGAGAGAGAGAGAGAGAAATATACAGATATAAATAGATAGATAGAAAGATAGATATATCGATAGGGTAACATATGTATATATTTATAGCGAGAGATAGAGAGAGAGAAAGAAAGAAAAAGAGAGAGAGAGAAATATATAGATATGAATAGATAGATAGAAAGATAGATATATCGATAGGGTAAAATATGTATATATTTATAGAGAGATATAAATTTAAAAAGGAGAGATTTTAAAATGAAATAAAAAAAGGCCCTGTGTGTGTGCGGTGTGTGTGTGTGTGCGTGTGTGTGTAAGTATGTATGTGTGTGTGCATGTATTAATGTGTAGGGACGGGTGCGTGCATATGGACGGTTGCGTGCCTGCGTGCGTGCGTCCCAGTAATAATCTTTATTGAAGCCAGGGTGAATAGAAGGCTTTCTTTTGAGAGACAAGCAAGCGGTATTATCCCTGGGAAAATTTGCTATGCCTTGTAAGAATATCGAAACAAAAGAAAAAAAAATTAAGGAGAAAACAAGGCGTTCTTAATAAGGGCATTCACGCGAGAAAAAAAGAAAATGTATTTAATAAAAGAAAATTATCATAGACAAAAAAAAGAACATGATAAAATTCAATTTTATTGATAATTTGATAGTTTAATGAAAACTATAAAAAAGACATCTTGAAATTTTTCAATGTTGTTTCTAATTGATAATTTTCTATATACAAGCAGTTGCCTTGGAAATTCCACGGGTGTTTATAACAAAAATTTAATGTGATCTGCAGTTAGTGACGGGATAGAGACTTTATCTGAATATCCAATATGGTTTAACATGCATGACATTAATAAAGGGAAAATGGTATAGGGTTGAGAAAGAAAGAAAGAAAGAAAGAAAGAAAGAAAGCATGTGATAGATATTAAGAAAGAAAGAAAGAAAGAAAGAAGTTGTAGATATTGAGAAAGAAAGAAAGAAAGAAAGAAAGAAAGAAAGAAAGAAAGAGGTGGTAGATATTTAGAAATAGATAAATAAAGAAAGAAAGAAAGAAAGAAAGAAAGAAGCGGTAGATATAAAGAAAGAAAAAAGAAAGAAAGAAAGAAAGAAGAAGTAGATATTAAGAAAGAAAGAAAGAAAGAAAGAAAGAAAGAAATGGTAGATATTGAGAAAGAAAGAAAGAAAGAAAGAAAGAGAGAAATAAAGAAGTAGTAGATATTAAGAAAGAAAAAAAGAAAGAAAGAAAGAAGAGGTAGCTATTAAGAAAGAAAGAAAAAACAAAGAAACAAAGAAAGAAAGAAAGAAAGAAAGAAGCGGTAGATATAAAGAAAGAAAAAAGAAAGAAAAAAGAAAGAAAGAAAGAAGAAGTAGATATTAAGAAAGAAAGAAAGAAAGAAAGAAAGAAGTAGTAGATATTAGGAAAGAAAGAAGGAAAGAAAGAAAGAAGAGGTAGATATTAAGAAAGAAAGAAAGAAAGAAAGAAAGAAGTGGAAGATATTGAGAAAGAAAGAAAGAAAGAAAGAAGTGGAAGATATTGAGAAATAAAAAAAGAAAGAAAGAAAGAAAGAAAGAAAGAAGCGGTAGATATAAAGAAAGAAAAAAGAAAGAAAGAAAGAAAGAAGTAGTAGATATTAGGAAAGAAAGAAAGAAAGAATGAAAGAAGAGGTAGCTATTAAGAAAGAAAGAAAGAAAGAAAGAAAGAAAGAAAGAAAGAAAGAAAGAAGTGGTAGATATTGAGAAATAAAAAAAAGAAAGAAAGAAATGATAAATAGAAAGAAAGAGAAGAAAGAAAGAAAGAAGTGGTAGATATTACGAAAGAAAGAAAGAAAGAAAGAAAGAAAGAATGAAATAAAGAAAGAAAGAAAGAAGAGGTAGCTATTAAGAAAGAAAGAAAGAAAGAAAGAAAGAAAGGCAGAAAGAAGTGGTAGATATTAAGAAAGAAAGAAAGAAAGAAGAAAGAAAGAAGAAAGAAAGAAAGGCAGAAAGAAGTGGTAGATATTAAGAAAGAAAGAAAGAAAGAAGAAAGAAAGAAGAAAGAAAGAAAGGCAGAAAGAAGGGGTAGATATTAAGAAAGAAAGAAAGAAAGAAAGAAGTGGTAGATATTAAGAAAGAAAGCAACAAACAAACTGCAGTTTCGTTAAGTAATGGGTGAACAAAAAAGGAGAAAAGAGCTTTCAAAAGAAAGAAAGAAAAAGGATGGAGAAAAAAAAAAACGAAAACATATGGCGAAATATTTAAAGAAAGAAAGAAAGAAAGAAAGCGGTTAATATTTAATAAAGAATAAAAGAAAGACACAAAGAACTGGTGACTCCTTAGTGAAAGGGATAAAAAAATGTTAAATGAAAGAAAGGAAAAGAAAGGAGAAAAAGAATAAAAGATATGGTGAAACATTAAAAAAGAAATAAAGAAAGAAAGAAAGAATGATATTTCTCATATTTCTTGTAGGGTTGTTTAAGTCTGATCATCTAATCCAGCCGTCTTTACAAATGGTGTTACGATATAATTGTGTAAATGAACTCCTATCTGTTCACCACCGGCTTGGTTTTTTTTTTTTTTTGGTTTTTTTTTAGTTCTTCATTTGTTTGTTTGTTTTGTTTGCTTGTTTTGTTTTGCTTTGTTTTTTTCTTTTTTTTTTCTTTTTCTTTTTTCGCGTTCCTTTTTTCGTTTTTCTTTTTTTAAGATTTCTCTTTCGTGAAATGTTTTAAAGTATGCAGTGGTCCCTACTTGACACCAGATTCATTAGAATAATGTGATATACTCAGCAAGACAAAAATATAAGTCCACCTTAAAAAATGAAGAAAAAGATATTGTTTACAATTTTTAAATTATGAAAATCAAATATAATGACAGATAAGGCATAAAGACATTTAAATTTAAAATAAAGTTTAATTCTTTACATAAATATAAGACCAATGAGCAGAACTATAGAATATAAAATCAATTTTTTATTTAATATTTTGTAGATCCTCCGTTAGCTTGATAAACTCAAGGATTCGTCGTAGGAAATGGACACGACGATACGAGTTCAAATCCTGGACAAGACCGATTGCATTTCACATAGTACTAATACCCTTGGGAAAGGTATGAATCCAATAATTCTCCCTCCAGCTATGGGTAAATAGTAGGGCAGACTGATTTCTTCAGCCTTGCTGAGGCAACTAGTCTAGGAGAAGGAAAACTCTGAAATCAGACCTGTTAAACTCCGCTTAAAAATTGACATTGTGTCATATCTTGCCCAAGCGGAGTGGTTGGTAAATATGAATTGATAAGGTCCTAATCTATGAGTCGGATAAAACTGTTCGACATTTAAACGTGGTAACAGATGACTTACGATAAATCATGTAATCTGGTTGCAAACAAATGACTTGCTAAACAGAATTGTTGGAAATAGAACTGCTGGTCATTTAACTGTGTATATCTACAAAATTTGCCCAGTCGACTGGGGCTGTAGAATACACTGACTGCACCTCTGCAGGGGGCTAAGACCCCCCCTAACGAGTGTCCTGGGTATGACCACTAAACAATCTGATGGTGAGATCCAGAAGTGCTGGATCTTTGGGAAATGTGGAGTACCCCTTCATTTCCATTGCTCCCAGGTTCACTCTGGCCGGGAGTGGTAGCACCTGATAGGGCCCTATTTATGGGTTAAATAGAACTAACAGCATACTTATGCTAAAATGAATTGTTTGAGTAAACTGAATAGCTTGAAATGGAAATGTTTTTGACAATTAAACCGTACTTACATTTAAACTGTGTACTTCTGCTTAACTGAATTATTTTAAATAGAACTGTTTTTTGACATTAAAACTGTATTTACACTTAACTGAATTGTTACATATAACTGCTTGAATAGTTTGAAATGGAAATGTTTTTGACAATTAAACTGTGTACTTATGCTAAACTGAATTGTTTTAAATAGAACATATTATTTACATAAAAATGGATTTGGCGTTAAATAACCTACAAAGGTTGATATGCCATAAAACCCAACAAACCAAACCAAACCAATCAAAGATTCGGCTAGGCATACAGTCCACTAATTTCTGAAGTTGAACCGAAAGTATTTTTTCTCGAGCGTTTAAAATTGCGTTTTTGATTTCAGAAATTGCTACGTACTATCAACCTCCTTCATAAACATTTGCTACAATCAATCCTCACATATTTTCTATAGGATAGTGGTCTGGAGAGGACGCTGGGAGGACAAGAATTCTTATTCTTTGTTCAAGCAAGTTCTTCTTTGTTATTGATGCATTGTGGATAGCAGCTTTATCCTGCTTAAAGATTCATTCTTTTCCACAAAGACGACGCCTTTCTTATGCGAGAGATAAACCATTTAGCATCTTCACATAATCTGCTGCTTTTTGTCGACCACTGACAAATTGTAGTTTAATCTTTCCTGAAGATGACCCCACCCCGCTAGATCATAAGAGATCCTCTTCCACTAGACCTTGTTGAGTAATTCTCTTCAGGAAATTTGTCTGCATGCCTGTACTTCTGAATGCCATCTGGACCGTCTAAATCAAATTTTTTTTCGTCCGAGAAAACAACTTTTCGCCATACTTTAGCACTTATGTTTTGATATTGACGAGCATATTCCAGTCGTTTCTCTTTGTGCTTCATATTTAACCTTGGACGATGAATTATTTTCTTATGCTAATTCTTTCTTTGTTTAAATGCATTCTAATTGTTCTAGTACTGCATGGAGCATCCGCTAGAGATTTCAATATCTTTGATGTTGACGAAGTTTTCTTTTTTACTTCGCGAACAATTCTTCTCTTGAATTGTGGTGATAATTTTTATGGGCTTCCAATCGGTTTTCTTGTTCCATACTTATTTAGACTTTTTTAAGTAATTGCAGATAACGTTTTTTTTTCTGCGTCTTAAAGCCTTTGAAATTTATCTCTAAGATTGTCCGATTCTTTTCATAGCTGTAATCTCGCCTTTATCAAATTCAGATCATTTAGTTCCTTTAGCTGTACTTAGTAGACTATATATGATAAGTTTTTCAATGAATTTAAGTGATTTTTCTTAAGTTTTTATTGGTAGTCTTATATTTATGTCAAATCAAAATTTTAAAATTAAGCATAAATGCTAATATAGATATAAAAAATGAATTGAAATTTTTTCATATTTTTAATTTAATTGTCTTTATGCTTTATCTTTCCTATATATGATTTTGATAATTTAAACATATATTGTATACTCATATGCAGATTCTCGCAGAATACATTTTGACGCAATAATAAAGACGAGCGAAGACTTCTTTAAAAAATATACCTCTCACTTTATTTGAAAAGGTTCGAAAAGGGTTACTCAAGGTTTTACTGTGAGAGGGAGTTGTAGACCGAACAGAAACTGCAATATATTGACCCCTAATCTTATGGCCATGAGCGTTGTCTCTTTCTCATTCTCCAGGGCTGCTCAACCGGATGCCTGGGGGGCCCCTCTCTGCTGGATGCTGGCTTCCTCTAACGCATCTTGTCACCAACGGGTTTCCAAACTGGTCTCCAAACTGACTGACTTCCTGTCTCCACCGAGTTATATGATAGTTCCATCGCCCACTCAATCTTTGGAATGGCATGTTTGATCGTCATCAAACGGAAATAACTGTCATGCAGTCCACAGGTCACTCTGTTCCGGTGCATCAGTCTATGACTGTACCACGGGATTTTACCTTGTCCCATATTGTCAGCCAAGCCCGCATGAACTGCCATCTGAATGTGTCACTTCCGCTGTCTTTGGGATGACATGTTTGGCCGGGTCGAAGGTCAATATACAACACATAGCCAACTGTCAATTTTTCTTCATTTTTGAGAGTGGTCTTATATTTTTGTCCAGGGATGTAATATAAACAGATGGAGACACTGGATATATTGTTGTATACTACGCGTATACATATACAAATATAAATATTAGCAAACATAATGACGAATCTCAATGAACGGGCGAACATACTTCTTTATGAAAATATGTATCTAACACTTTATTCTCGAGAGGGTTGATATTTCTGTTGTGTGTGAGAGATGAGTGGAGACAGGGACAGACTGCTATATTGACCCAAATTCTTCTCTTGACCATAGCAGCATTTCTTCCGCATATTGGATTGGGTTGCTCAACCTGGGATCGCTGAGGGTGCCAGCCTTCAGTCTGCAAGCTGCCCCTCACTCTGGCCTTCCTGTCACAACTAACTCAACTGCCGCCGGCACCTGCCTATATTCTTTCATAACGCCCACTTGTTTCTGCGTCTTCTTGCGCTTATTTTCACCGGTGCATCTCTGATTGACAGCTCGGTGAAGGGTCAATATATAACAATATCTTTAAAACTGAAAGCAATTAACAAAATGTTTTCACGAAAGATGATGAAAAATTATCAAAAAAAGAAATTTGTCGAAGACAGTTTGTATTGTAACAAAAGGAATCCAATAAAATTCAGTTTTTATCAAAATAAATTTGTATGTTAATAAAAATGTTGTAGCTTAATAAAAAAAAAGATATAAAAACAACGAAGACAAAAAATACTGTCAAAAAATTTGGAGGTGCGCATGGTTTCATGGTACTCGTCGTAAGAAATGGACACGGCGACACGAGTTCAAATCCTGGACGAGGCTGACTGCATTTCACATAACATTAATACACTTGGAAAAGATATGAATCCGATTATTCTCTCCCCAGCTATGGCTAAATTGTAGGGCAGACGAGGTTCTTTAGCCTGGGTTAGGCAACCAGTCTAAGAGAAGAGAAGCTCTGATTTGAAACCTTTTAAACTCTACAAAAAAATTGACCTTGTGTCAGATCCTGCCCGTGGGGAAGGGTTGGTTGATATGCATACTGACAAAAAAGATAGTGTCATTAGAAAAAATTCACTGTGGATTCTGTTTTTTATTTGGAAGTAAAAAATAAAAAAAATTAGGGATTAATAAAAATAAAATAAAAAATACAATAGAATAAATTAAAAAAAGGTAGCTGTTCCCAGAATCCTCTGCATGCTCGAAAAACAGACTTACTTACACCAAAGAGAAATCCATTGACAGTTCAGCCTTCACTGCTAGTACGGGAATGACCCAGATCCACTCGGCTGCTCACGAGGTAGCCCACGTGTTTCGCGAGCCCTTAGGCATCGCAGCAGGCTGAGCCTACTGCTTTTGCATGGTGACCTTTGACATAGACGTCAATCAGGGATTTCCGGGATGTTCCAGCTGTCTAAACAAAGTGATACCGGAAAACAAGCGATGCGCAGGTGTAAGCAGCTCAGATGGAAGTGCGCCACGTGGGTTGATAACCGGAAACCATGGGCGATAGTTTGTTTTGTTTATGGGCATATCAACCAACTTGGATTATTTAATGCCAGATCCATTCAATAAGAACAGTAGTGATATTTTTAACACATAGCTAGGAGGATAAGGGGGTCCATATCTTCTGAAAATGAACCTAATATTTCGACTGGAGTTCGAACTCGCTTACTACGATTCTAAAGTCCAGTGCGTTAACACCCTGTCGTAGGGAGATAATTTTATATATAGTCACCCATAGATTAATGGACAGTTTCACAGTTAGTCAGTCACATTAACTTACACCAGTATCGACCCTTTCACTAAATCAAGAGCGACGTGTATTTTTATAACCAAAGTCATTTGGAAAGAAAGATAGAAAGAAAGAAAGAAGCAATATAATAAGAAAGAAGAAATGAGGCTGAAGTATTAGAAAGAAAGAAAGAAAGAAAGAAAGAAAGAAAGAAAGAACGTTTTGTGAAAGAAAGAATATGTTATGATATTAAGAAAGAAAGAAAAAAAGAAAGAAAGAGAATGAAAAAGAAAGAAGAGATATGTTATGATATAAAAAAAGAAAGAAAGAAAGAAAGTTTTGTAAAATAAAGAAAAAAGAATAAAAATAAAAAAAAAGGAATGACAGGTTGTAATATTAAGAAAGAAAGAAAGAAAGAAAGAAGTTTTGTAAAAGAAAGAAAAAATAACAAAAATGAAAAAGAAAGGAAGGACAGGTTGTGATATTAAGAAAATAAGAAAGAAAGAAAGAGAGAAAGAAAGATCTATCACTGAGATATTAGGTCAAAATAATTTTGAGGATCTTTTTAAAACAATAATCAACTTCGGGCCTGTTTACAAAAAAAAAAGGCACGGGAAAAAAGGAAGAAAATAATGTCCCAACGATCCAACATTTAATTAGATTCTTTCTTAGTTTGATCGATCGATCTGATCTTTTAAGGATTTTTCATTGTCGCGCGAAGAAAAAAAAAACAGTGAAATTCTACTTGTTTTCTCTTCTTATCTTTTTTTATAATATGTTTGCAATCGGCCTTATTGAAATCAGATCGATTATAAAGGGTTAATTTGAATCCCTTGCGAGTAATTTTTGTCCCGGAATAATTTTCTGATGTCTTGAAAGAAAATTAAGAGGAAGAAAAATATAAAACATAGGAATATCGGTATTGATGAAGAAACTCGTGAAATGGATCTTGGCAGAAGTTTACCATTCTCCAAGGATTCCAAAAAATTAACTCTATTTATTAGTGGAGCATCAAAACCGAAGCATCTTTCACGTGTTAAACTTAGTACACGTTAGGTTCGGTCATTTGGTTTGATTGCATATCAACCCTGGATGATTATTAAATGGCATATCATGCTATATATATATATATAAAAATTGTCATCCACAGACAGACTGTTTCGTTGTATCACAACACTTCAGTGTGGCTAGACACGTAGGACGCTTGAAGCTGGAATCGAAATCCACCCAACTTTACGTTACACTTAGTGTTAGACCGCCCAGCCAACAAGCGTACCACGTCAACTAGTGAATTATGAGGTATTAAGTAGTAGCGTTCGTTTGTTTACATTTTATACCTTACCGGATACCAGAGTGCTACAGGGTGTCAAAAAATAGATGCAACACGTTAATATGATAATGATTTATGACTGAGAGAAGCGCAAAAGCGGTCATTTGTAACTTGTCCCGTGAAAAATGCATCCTTCGAGCTAGAGATATCAAATTAACATTTTTTTTAATTGATACTGTATCAGCTTCGAAGACATGCAAACTTTTTTTTAGTTTCTTGTCTTAGCAATAAATCAGTATAACATTAATGGATTGCACTATATATATATATATATATATATACATGGAAAAAATTGAAAAGCAAAGTAATCCAAAGTGAAGAATTTAATAAGAAAGTCGACGTTAATACATTTCGGTTTTAATAAACCACCATCAGGACTTTGAAAAGATGATATCTAGTCTCGTTAGATCAATGATGGATGTTTACAGAAATACAAAAAAACAAGGGAGAAACAGCCGTTCAACCAATAAATCAGTGTTCATATTTCCAAAAATATCACGTGACTGTGTAAGACAATGATGTAAAACAAATGGAACCTTCAAGACATATGATGGACTAAAATGAGTAAGAAGAAAAAAAGAAAAGGAAAGAAAAGACATAAAAAAGAAGAAAAGAAAAGAAAGGGATAGAGGGATAAAAAGAAGGAGAAAGTAGAGAAAGAGATAGAAAAGAGAATAGAAAAAATACAGAAAAGAGAGAATGATCGTTGAACTATGGATACTCACTTTCATCTTTTTTAAGTCCTGACGGTTGTTTATTCAAACCGAAACGATATAACGTCGACTTTCTTTCAAATTAAATTCTTAACTTTGGACTACTTTGTTCCTCAATTTTTCTCTATATCGTCGGATACTTTTATATTATTTACTTCCATATATATATATAGAGAGAGAGAGATTTGATTAAATGACATCGAATCATGGTTATTTTGAAGGGTTTTTTTTCTTTTTTATTTTTAAGAGTTCTTGTGTTTATTTTTTATGTTACAATCTGGAAATTTATTAATAGTTTCTCCAAAATAGTTTCGGGTCTTATCAAAACCATTATCAAGGTAATATGTATGTGTATTTCTCAATTAAATCTGTTTAATATTTAAACTAAATTATTATTTTATTATTGTTTTTTTTATCACCAAGTTGATATATATATATATATATATATATATATAGTCATGATATATCTAATCATGATAATTCTAATATATCATTAATTCCTCCATTTAAACAAATATATAAATATATATATATATATATATATATCATCGTCATCATGTCACGCCATCCTTTCTCGCCACCCGTCACTATCGTCCATTACTTCCAGCAGGTTTTCAGGGTACATCCTGTATCGGCACCTAGCTGATGTAAGTACGTTCTAGCTGGTCGTCCCGCCTTTTCTCGTCAATGTGAAGCGGTTCACAAAAATACGTCACATATGAGCTCGTCCCTACTGCTCCAGCAGTGTACTGCATTTATAGTTCGTCTAACTTGTATAGTTTGCGTGATGGGTGGTAAGTGGCCGTACAGCTGCTGCTTTGTGGAATGCTGCCTCCAGGACTTGTTTAACATTGCTCGCAGTATTCTTGTGTAGTTGCCGTCAAGCTTTTTTTTCATCCATTTAGTTAGCGTCCATGTAGTACATCCATACAGCACTATCGACACGACCGCTGCTTGGAAAAAGCTGCGTTTTATTTTATCGGTCAGTTCTGACTTTCATATGGTCGATAGACTCTGGTTAGCTGTCCATGCCTTTGCTTGTCGCGTGTGTGATGTCTGTCTTGGTTGATGAGACACTGCTTCCTAGGTGGGTGAACTTGTGTACTAGTTTAAGAGAGCTACCGTTTAGTGTGGAGATGTCACATCTTTGATTAAAGCACATATATTCCGTCTTGCGTGCATTGACGTGGAAGCCTATGCCTGCAGCTGTTCGATCCAGACTATGTAGGTGGGTTTCTGTTTGGGCGAGTGTATTAGCCAGAAGTCCTATGTCATCTGTGTAGTCTGGGTCCGTAATTATTTTTGCAGGGTACCTTCTGCTTTTTCCTTTGTTATCTTGAAACCGTTTTCTTTCATTTTATCAATAGATGGGTTTCCCGCGAAGGCAAACGATTCCTTTGTTTTGGCGCGAAACCAGACAAAGGATTCTTGGACCTGAAATCTCGCCGTATCCGGAAGTGGTAAGGGGACGCGAATGAGAGTTGGCTGGACAAAGGAGCTGAGAGGCAGTTGGCGGCGGGACAGCATAAAGGAGTTGACGGGGGACCCGGACGAGAGCAGTTGGCGTTGGACAGCAGAGGTTGGCGTGGAACCACGGACAGGGGCAGTCAACACCGGACTCCGGAGACAGTAGCAGACAAGATAGGGTCCAGCGAAGAAGATTGAGTCAAAAGATGTCGGCATTCCAGTGATTGTAGAATTTTCGCTAGTAACCCACGCTAGCGCTAGTCCGCACACGGAAATGTAGTGTTGCAATACCTCCTTCTGCTCTTGGTTAACCCCAAGTTTTGTTCGTGTTTGTTCGTCTGTTTTATTTTCTCCTGTCTCCCTCGACCGTATTCTTGTAGTGGTAAAGAAATGTGCGTTACCCCCTCAGCCACTAGTTGATCACCGGCCGGCTAAGAAGTGGAATGGTTAGAAGACTGATCTGAAATGTGGCGTAACGTTACAGATGTTCTGAGGACGAAGTCTAGACTGATAATAAAGAGATATGTGGCTAGTGTGTCTCCTAGCAGTACACCTGCTATAATGTTGAAGTAGTCTGTGACTCCATCCATGTTGCCTCTAGTTTTTTTGCACGTACACCTTCAATTTGATGGATAGTCAGAATTTGTGTCGTCATGGATCTATTTCTCTGAAATCTATTTTGGTTCTTCCTAAGTATCTTCTCAATTTCAGTTTCTATGCGGTAGAGCATTATCTATCCTGGTCGCTATGTATGTAAGGGTTATTCCTCGGTAGTTCTTGGTTAATCCGAGGTCCCCCTTTCTAGGGAAGAGGAGGATACATCTCTTCGTCCATCCGTCTATTGGGTTTTGATTATATACGGCATTGTGGGTTTATGATGGACAAAATGCTGTATAATATGGAGAATGCTCAAAATCTGTGATAGAGCTATTATATAATCATAAAAAAATTCATAAAAATTAGTTTTATTTATATTTAATGACATGGTTGCTTATCTGCAACCACTAGTTTCATGTCGTTTTATTACGACAATTAACAGGCAGAGAGGTACCCGTGGTGTATTGGTTATCGTCATAGGAAATGGACATGGCGACACGAGTTCAAATCCTGGACCAGACTGGTTGCATATCACTTAGCACTAATACCCTTGGGAAAGGTATGAATCCAATTATTCTTGTATCACCGTGGTGTAATGGTTATCCTCGTTGGAAATGGAAAAGGCGACACGAGTTAGAATCCTGGACGAGACTGCATTTCACATAGCACTAATACCCTCGGGAAAGGTATGAATCCAATTATTCTCCATTCACCTATGGGTAAATAGTAGGGCAAACTGAGTTCTTCAGCTTTAGGTTAGGTAACAAGTCTTGGAGAAGGAAAACTCTGAATTCAAACCTGTTAAACTCCGCTTAAAAATTGACCTTGTGTGATATCCTGCCCGAGCAGAGGGGTTGGTAAATATGATTATCAGGCAGAGAAAGTGATTCGTATATATATATATGTATATATATGTAAAGTCTTCAGAGAAGATGAGTGTGGAATTATTGAAACTGAGAACATATAAGAGGATTCTTATAAATCTCCAGTCATTCAGAGTTAATATAAACAGTATAATTAGAAAGAAAATTCAACGTATCTTCTTGCATTTCTCACTACGTCATCCTTTATAAATATATACATAAATAGACGGTTGGCCAGTCGGCTGGGCTGTACAATACACCGACTGCTTCTCTGAAGAGGGTAAAGACCCCCACCCAACAAATGTCCCAGATATGACATTAAACAATCTGATTTTGATTGCCATGGCTCCTAGGTTCACTCTGGCCCAGCGTGGTAGCACCTGATAGGGCCCTATCTATGGGTTAAATGCTTATGCTAAACTGAATTGTTTGAATTAATACTGTTTGACTAAATGGAGTATCTTGAAACAGAATTTTTTCTGACTATTTAACTGTATTTATATTTAAACTGCGTACTTATGCTAAACTGAATTATTTGAAATGGAAGTGTTTTTTGACATTGAAACTGCACTTATACTAAAATGAACTGAATTGTTTAATATCGAATTGTTTTGACATTTAACTGGATGTAAAAAAATCTGTACTTGTACTAAACTGAATTAACTGAATTATAATTATTTGAATAAACTGAATAGTTTGAAAAAGAAATGCGTTTTGACTATTAAACTGTGTACTCATGCTAAACTAAATTGTTTGAAATAGAATTGTTTATTTATATAAAAATGGATTTGGCATTAAATAACCTACAAAGGTTGATATGCCATAAAACCCAAACAACTAACCGACAATGGTAAATAGACAGATTTTTTCTTAAAAAGATCTCTGTATTTATAAATATGATTTACGTATTTATCAATGTTTTATCTGTTATGTATTTATGTATCTATCTATTATACATCGTTTGTCCATCTATTATACATCTTTTGTCCGTTTATTATACATCTTTTTTCCATCTATTATACATCTTTTGTCCATCTATTATACAGCTATTATAAATCAGATCTTTAGACTTCAAACTGATCCCTTTTCGACATAATCACCCAGAACTATCACACCGGAATACTTCTCGTCATTAAAATAATCATTTCCAATCAAAACAATTATTCGACATTATACATTATATTATCTATTATACATCTTTTGTCCATCTGTTATACATCTTTTGTTCATCTATTATACATCTTTTGTCAATCTATTATGCATCCATCATTTATTATTAAATATTAAATTTTTATTCATTACACTGGGTAACAAGTTTTTAGTTTTTGAATGTTGTCAAGATTTCTACAACTGCTTTAGGGTATTTTTGCACTGCTGAATCAAGAAATGGCATCCGTTTCTCTCCATCAGGTCAGGTTTTTTTGCAATGTTGATTTGAAAAAAAATCAGATCTTTTGACAAAATTGATTACATTTTTGTTGCATTATCAACTGATTTTTGTCAACACATATAATCCTAAATATGTTTTTAAGAGAAAAAATGTTTCGCAAACAACATATATTGATTACCTGATAGAAACATTGATTACTGTAAACTGAATGGTGGGTATTGATAAAGGTAAGTACACGTATATTGCATGTTGCTTCACCATTGTTCAAACTTCAGGGCTTGAATTTCCTTTTCTTCGAACTCTTGGAATACTCAGCGGCAGGAAGATCTATCTTCAGATACTCATAGTAGTCAGCCATCATGATAGCGTCCCAGCAATCATGATACCTGGTCTCCACCTCTTTCAGCTCCTGATGGAATCTCACCCCGTGCTCGTCACATATGGACCAGGTTCTCAGAAAACCGGTCCATGTGTGAAAATGGTTAGTGCATCTTGACACTCATGTTGCAGCCCAGGTTTCTGAAAGCAGCCAGCATGTTGTTGACAAGTTCTGCGTAGTTTGTGGCATTATTGTTGCCAAGAAAGCTCTTCACTCGCAGAACAAATGCCTTCTGCGCTTCCAGTTCAACTTCATTCATTGAGATTTCGAAATCTGGATCTCTGATGAGCTGCCGGATCTAAGGACCGTCAAAGATACCAGCTTTCAACTTCTCCAAAGTCAATCCTGGAAAAGCCTGGCACAAGTAAGTGAAGCAGTCACCATCCTTGTCCAGAGCCATGGTGAACTGCTTGATTAAGCCAAGCTTGGTGTGCAGTGACGGGAAGAGTATTCAGTCTCTGTCCACCAGAGGGTCGTTGATGACGTTCCTTTCTTTGCAAGGCACCAATTCCTCCTGCAAAGGCCAGTCCCTCTTTGTGTTATGCTGAGCACGGTCCCTACTATCCCACATGCACAGGAAACATGGTTTTGTGACTTCAAACTGATCCCTTTTCGACATAATCACCCAGAACTATCGCACCTGAATACTTTTTGTCATTAGAATAATCATTTCTGATCAAAATAATGATTCGACATGACATTTTACCCCCACCAACTTCTAAAATGCTCCACACATGTGTACATGTGAACAAAAAAGTGAAAAAAATAAATAAATAAAAAAAGACATGCGGTCATAGCTAAAAAATTTGACCTGATTAAACAAAACCAATGTGATTTTTTGGATTCAGCGCCTCAGATTCGTCCTAAATCAGCTAACGAAACGCAGACAACAAATGTGTTGTTGACCAGTGTTATTTATTTATATTTATATAGCATTTATTGCGTATATTATTATCAATTTATCATCCATGTATTATCTATCTATCTATCGATCTATCTATCTATTCATCTTTTTATCTATCTATCTATCCATATTTACCCAACCCCTCCGCTCGAGCAGGATATGACTCAAGCTCAATTTTTAAGCGGAGTTTAACGGGTTTGAATTCAGAGTTTTCCTTCTTCTAGACTAGTTGCCTCATCATGGCTGAAGAACCCAATATGCCCAACTATTTACCCATTGATGGAGGGAGAATAATTGGATTCATACCTTTCCCAATGGTATTAGTACTATGTGAAAAGCAATTAGTCTCGGCCAGGATTTGAACTCATGTCGCCGTGTCCATTTCCTATGACGATAACCATTACATCATATATATATATATATATATATATATATATATATATATATATATATATATATATATATATATATATATATATATATAAGTCGACGTTAACGTTTTGGTTTCAGTAACCATGATCAAGACTTGGATATCAAAATAGTTCACATAGCGATGGATGTTTGCTGAGATGACAGGAGCAAATAAGAAATATACAACGAAAAGATACACAAACCTGCACATAGCGTTTATAATTCAAAAGTCCTTAGATCGTGTCTGGCACGTGGAAAAATATTTGAAAATGTTGGATTCCCCAAAGAAACAAGATAAAACCTCATGTTTATTGAAAAATACGCAACAAGTAAGTTTTCATATGTATAGATCAAATGGAATCATCCATGTTAAATGATGGTTACTTAAACCGAAACGTTAACGTCGACTTTACATCATAATATATTCACCTATTTGGATTCTGTTTTTCTATTACCTTCATACTGTCGGATTTTATCCATATTTACTTTATATATATATATATATATATATATATATATATATATATATATGTTGTTTAACCCTGATCACTATACATACACATATACATGCAGAAACATATTCAACAGAATAAGGACAAGCGAAGATACTTCTTTAAAAAAATACTGTCGGATTTTATCCATATTTACTTTATATATATATATATATATATATATATATATATATATATATATATGTTGTTTAACCCTGATCACTATACATACACATATACATGCAGAAACATATTCAACACAATAAGGACAAGCGAAGATACTTCTTTAAAAAAATATACCTCTCACTTTATTTGAAAGGGTTCGAAAGGGTTACGAAAGGTTTTACTGTGTGCGCGGTGAGTTGGAGACTGAACAGAACAGCAACATATTGAGCTCCACTCTTCGGGCCATAACAACGTTTCTTTCCAGTTCTCCTGGGCTGCTCAACTGGGGGCCTGGCGGCCCAGGCTCTCTGTGACATGTTCTTCATTCCAGCATCTTCTCTCCAACTAGTTTGAACTTCCTGTCGCCGGGGTTATAAAATAATTTGACGTCCACTCTTCTTGCTGCGAGCGTCACAATTTTTCACTCAATTCAACCCCTCGACAGTCAAGGGTTATATCCTGATATTCCTCGGCCGGATGCCCCTGTTATTTACACAGGTGCATTTCCTATTTTGGCAGCTTGCCCGGGTCGGAGGTCAATATGCAACATGTATATATATATATATATACATATCATAATCAAATATGACTATGTATCTGTGTAACACAATTAAACAGTTACAAGCATTCCGAAATTACACGAATAATTTCGTTTAACATGATTCTTTTGTTTGCACATACTTAAATATCTTTAAGTATTGTGAGCTAACACTAATAATTTTATTTGCACATGGTTAAAGGATTTTAAAAACCAATTAATGCAAAACGATAGACACCTTTGTTTATAATATATATATATATATATATATATATATATATATACTGAGTCTATCTTTTGCAAGGATTGCTTTAGCTTTAAATAACCCAAAAAAGTTGATATGCCATTAAACAGAAACCGAACTGATATATGATCCCAAGTTGCCCTAATACTCATGATGGAATTGCTACGATGAAAAAATAAGAATAAAAACATTATTTATCCTAACTTTTAAACTTACCATTTAGCCTAAAATACGTGGTGCCTTCAATAAGCTTCCAGACTTTTTTTACAGGCATTTAAAATTGTCGTAGACTCTTGAAAATTCAGTATGTTATTGCTATAAATCTTATGAGATGACTGACCATTTTTTTTATGATTTCAGCTTCAAATGAACAGCTACTTCCGCAATTGGAATACACCCTACTAAACCCTGATTGTCACAGCTGGTGCAAATGCAATCTGGACGTGAGGAAGAACGATATGCAATAGAATTGTGTTTTAAACTTGTCACAGAAACGTATGAAAAGCTTCAGACTGCTTTTCGACCATCTTGCATGAATAGAGCATCAATTTTTAAGTGGCATAAGATATTCAAGGAAGGCAGGGGGTCTGTGAGGGATGATGAGAGGTGTGGGGGGAGTAAGCAAGTGAATCCACCAGAGTTGATTGGCCAAAGGCTAAGAGTTACGGTGAGGGTAACTATTTTGAGGTTTTAAGGGAGTTCAGGAAGAGATTCCTAGGGAAGAGGCCTGCATTCTTCAAATCGGCTCAGTGGCATTTCCACCTGGACAATGCACCAGTCCCCAACAGAGTATTTGATCAAGATGGGCATGAAGACAGTTCCTCAGCCTCCCTATAGTCGTGACCTTGCTCTCTGTGTCTTTTGGTTATGCCCAAAGCTTACAGGCTGTCGTTATGAGACAACTGAGGAGATGAAAGAGGTTGTGACGAAGATCATGGACATGCTCACACAACAGGACTTCCATGGGGCCTTCCGGAAGTTGTTTGAACGGTACAACAGATGCATTGCAGCCGGAGGAGATTACTTCGAAGAGGACTAGAGCTTCATGAGTGTACTATCAATAAAAGAGCCCATACGAAAAAAGCCAGGAAACTTATTTAATGATCTTCGTATATCTTTTTTAATATTCCGTTCATATACGAGTTCACATTTACTACCAAACTGGAGCAGTCATTTGAAATATGACAAAAGATCAATTATTTTAGCAGATTGCAATTGGTTTGAATTAATTTTCACTCACCTACAGAACCAAGGCTGAAAACAAACTCTAGTCTGACATACTATTTACACATTACTGCTCGAAGACCGGATAGATTCATGGCTTTTCCTTGGGTATTAAGGTGAGGCAAAACAGAGTCTCATTCAGGCTTTGAACATGAGCACAAGAACAGTTGCGTTACTATTTACAATTATTGAGTTTATATATATATATATATATATATATATAGAGAGAGAGAGAGTGAGAGACTGGGCTGCGACAGGGCAAAGGGTCTTTCATAAGAAAAGGAACATGGATGTTGTAAATGAAAGTTTTTAATGTGACATATTTACCATCTTTAGATCCTTGTGTAATATGGGTTGATTAATTTTTTGATTAGGTTGCATGGTATATCAATTCTTGTCGGTCATTTAATAAAAAATCCTCTACGTACACTCAGGTATATATATATATATATATATATATATATACACGAGTAGTCTGTAAAAGAAGATGTGTAATGGTTATCGTCGCAGGAATTGGACAACTCGACACAAGTTCAAACCTGGACAAGACTGATTGCATTTCACATAGCACTAATACCCTTGGGAAAGGTATGAATCCAATTATTCTCCCTCCAGCTATGGGTAAATAGTAGGACAGACTAGGTTCTTCAACGTTGGTGAAGCAACTCGTCTAGGAGAAGGAAAACTCTGAATTCAAACCTATGAAACTCCGCTTAAAAAAATTGACCTTGTGTCATATCCTGCCCGAGCGGAGAGGTTGGGTAAAAAAAGGAGGTGCCCGTGGTGTAATGGTTATCGTCGCAGGAAATGGACACGGCGACTCGAGTTCAAATCCTGGACGAGACTGATTGCATTTCACATAGCACTAATACCCTTGGGAAAGGTATGAATCCAATTATTCTCCCTCCAGCTATGGGTAAATAGTAGGACAGACTAGGTTCTTCAACGGTGGTGAGGCAACTAGTCTAGGAGAAGGAAAACTCTGGATAGAAACCTATTAAAGTCCGCTTAAAAAATGACCTCGTGTCATATCCCGCCCGAGCGGAAGGGTTGGTAAATATGGTAAATATGGTAAAAGAAGACATTTTTAAACTCTATTTGTTTGACAGAGATAAATTTTTTCAAGTACTTTAATCTAATTCTAGTAATTTTACGAATGTTTGTTGGTTGGTTATTGTTTAGGTTTTATGATATATCAACCTTTGTTGTCTATTCAGTTTAACATGTGTACACAGTGTAATTGTCAAAAAAATTAGTATTTCAAGCTATTCCGTTTAGTCAAACATTTCTATTTCAAACAATTCAGTTTAGTATCAGTACACAGTCAAAAACATTTCTATTTCAAGCTATTCAGTTTAGTCAAACATTTCTATTTCAAACAATTCAGTTTAGCATCAGTACACAGTCAAAAACATTTCTATTTCAAGCTATTCAGTTTAGTCAAACATTTCTATTTCAAACAATTTGGTTTAGTATCAATATAGTTTTTGTCCAAACACAGTTAAATATCAACACGGTTCTATTTCAAGCAATGCAATTTAGCATAAGTACGCAGTTTAGTTCGATTTGACCCATACATAGAATCCTTTCAGGTGTTACTATTCCGGGCCAAAGTGAACCTGGGAGTGATGGCAATGAAGGGGCACTCGACATTCCCCAAAGCTCCAGCATTACTGGAACCTCACCATCAGATTGTTTAGTGTCCTATCTAAGAAACTCGTTGGAGAGGGGGTCTTCCTCCTCTTCTGCAGAGATGTAGTCGGTGTATTCTGCAGCTGCAGCCAACTGGGCTACTTCAAATGCTTAAGTATTTGCACACAGTTAAATGGTTTCAAGTATTTCAATGTATCACTAATAATGCTATTTAACATCGGTCATTTTTCTGCCCACTGCTAAACTGTTATTCTTATATGATTTGTAAGTATAGCTTCTGTTGGAAATCCTGTTTTTAAATTAGTAGCGCTAATTTTGTAACGTTACTGACGCCAAATCAAAAGTTGTAACATATCACAACTCAAAAATTACTCCATCGTTTTCAGAATAGGAAAGTTTATTGTTACACACTTTTTCAAAGTTGTCGGATAAACAAAAGAGATAGAAAGTGTTCCAACTGCGAGTGTCGAAACACCATAACTAATAATGTCTTACAGAAGACTTATTCCAAAGACGAATATGGTGTGTGTGTGTAGCACATTGATGACAGACATAGTAGTGGAAAATTTATAGAGTGCTCACAGTTGACTTGACTAGAACATTTATTAACAAGGACAAACACATTTGGGTGGTACACAATACATTTATCAATTTGGGTTGACCTGTGTGTCCCAGCTCCCTCGGGAAAAGGTAAATTAATTCCACATTTGTTTTCCCGGATTTGAAGTAATCCTACATTCGTGCTGCCGCACGTAATCTCGTCCCGTTCTTGTATATTCATACGAGAACTCAAAACAGTAGGGGTCAAACGGACGGAGGTAACTCCGCCTGAAACAGAAAGGAGTTTAGCTCCCTTTAACCGTTAGATCGTCCTAACAGAAAGTAAAACTGCAACAACTAATAAGATAGTCAGAGACTATCAACAGTGGGAAGACGATTAGTTATTTTCTCTGCTGACCGCTTACATGTGCACACGCGTCGCCCCCTCTCACATCAGGGCCACTTCGTTATAAATCGTCTCTAGCTCCATCTGCTCCTTCGCTGACTGCCCGACCCTGACTATCTGAGTTTCCTTCATATATATATATATATATATTCTTTAAATTATTCTTTAACAAATACTTTAATCCCACGTAATCAGAAAACTTTTAGTGGCACGTCTTTGCTAAATATCAGCTGATATCTCTGTCATTGTTTATTTTAATATTTTAACTCGCAGCTGATTCTAAAACAAACTTGTGATATGCGTTGACATGTGTTCATAAAAAGGGGTTCTGACCTTTAAAATTGAAAATCTGCAAATACGAGTTCAAAGTTTCGCTATTTATTATTAGAATAGTTTACTAAAGTCCCTACATATCTTATAAATGGGGGTATCTTTTGCCCAGAGACAAATGGTTTAAAGCATTGGTAAGGTTTGAGATGGGAAAGCATTTAAAGCATTGGTAAGGTTTGAGATGGGAAAACTGTGATTCTTTAGAGTTCAGAGAAATAAGAACTCAGCAGTGTATAAATCAACGGAAATAATTGTAGTCTTTGAGATGTGCGAAGAATTTTAGGTATTCATTTCCCCAAGGATAAAGAACAGATTCCCCGGCTGAGAAGGGGACCAAATACGTGACATTAGAAAAGGTGATAATGACATTTAGATTGAATCTGTGAAGGTGGATATATTAAATTGACTGACAGACTGGCAGATAGATAGATAGATAGATAGATAGATAGATAGATAGATAGATAGATAGATAGATAGATACGAACGGACTGAGAAAGAAAGAAAGAAAGAAAGAAAGAAAGAAAGAAAGAAAGAAAGATACAAACAGGCTAAGAAAGAAAGAAAGAAAGAAAGAAAGAAAGAAAGAAAGAAAGAAAGAAAGAAAGAAAGAAAGATACGAACAGACTAAGGTAGATAGATAGATAAATAGATATGAACAGCTTTAGAAAGAAAGGAAGAAAGAAAGAAGATACTAACAGGCTTAGAAAGAAAGAAAGAAAGAAAGAAAGATAAGAACAGACTAAGATAGATAGATAGATAGATAGATAGATAGATAGATAGATAGATAGATAGATACGAACAGAATGAGAAAGAAAGAAAGAAAGAAAAAGATACGAAAAGACTAAGAAAGAAAGAAAGAAAGAAAGAAAGAAAGAAAGAAAGATACGGACAGACTAAGATAGATAGATAGATAGATAGATAGATAGATATGAACAGCTTTAGAAAGAAAGAAAGAAAGAAAGAAAGAAAGAAAGAACGAAAGGAAGATCATCCCTTTAAGTCGGTTAGTTAAACAGAGTTCTCTCATGTCAGTAAAAATTCTTGATTACGTTTGCTGCAATACCAATTTTGAGAATGGTCCTCCAGGGAATCGTTACCAAATAGACAAATAGGCAGTGAGTGAGTCGGGTGAAGGCGTTTAAAACTTACCATTTGATACTGTGATGGGCTTTGTTGACATTCTTACGTTTGTTTGGATGAACGTCGGCCATGTTTGCTTGTCTTCTCAGTCCATTGTTTATAATGTGCTACTCGCTTTACATGGCAGATTTCAAATGCTAACGGATCATATCTACCAATCGATCGATAGATCGATCGATCACAAAATTCTTTTTATTTATTTATTTATTTATTAATTTAACATTTATCTGTTGAAGAATTGATTGATCTCATTTCTTTTTCTTCTTCATTTGCCTGTTAACTTCTCTCTGTCTATCTTTCTCTCTTTCTGTCACTGCCTCTCTCGTTCTCTCTTTATCTCTCTTTTCTCTCTCTCCTTTCTTTCCTTCTTTGTTAACTTCTCTCTGTCTCTCTTTCTCGCTCTCTCTCTTTTTCACCCCCTCTCTCTCTCTTTTTCATACACACACACACACACACACACACACACACACACACACACACACACACACACACACACACACACACACTTCTTTGTTTATTTGTTTATTCATTAGTCTGTTAACATCTCGCTTGCAATTTGCTTTTTTTTCTTGCTTTCTTTCTTAGTCTAATAACTTCTGTCTATCGATCTCTCTCCCAACTCTCAGTTTCTCTCTATGTCGGTCTTTTTATTTGTTTGTTTGTTTGCATACAAGTACCCATTGAATAATCGATCGATTTCGTTTCTTTCTTTATTTTTTTGTTTATTTCAATCGATCGATGCCTGTTCTTTCTTTCTTTCTTTCTTTCTTTCTATTTTCTCTGTTTCATCAGTGCATCTATCTATCTATCTATCTATCTATCTATCAAGTGATTGATCTCATTTTGCCTATATACATTTTTTTTCATTATTCCTTTTTTCCTGTCTTTCTACTTCTTTTTTTCTTTTTTCATTAATAGCATGTTGAAATCTATCTATCTATCTATCTATCAATCTATCTATTTAAGCAAAATAAGAAAAACAATCTTGAAAAAAGTATTTTTTTATTTCATATATTTTGGCAAAACTGTTATTTATGTATGTATATTGTCGTCCTGTTAACGTATGTGAACACAATTTATGAAAAATATATACTACATATATTTTCCTATTTTTGCATTAGACATACGTTGTGCTCATATATGTCTATTGGCCCAAAATATAAATGTATAAAAAGTTACCCTTGTCAAAAAAACATGACACAAAATAATATACTGTTTTTTGTATATTTTAAGAAGTATACTTGTACTTTCCCTTCTAATCTATATAGAAACAATCATTCACACACACACACACACACACACACACACACACACACACACACACACACACACACACACACACGCACACCAACACACACACACTTGTCCAGTCGCTGGGGCGGTAGAATACACCGAGTACATCACTGTTTGGCCCATCTAATGAGTGTCCTCGATATGACACGAAACGATCTGATGGTGAGGTTCCAATATTGCTGACGTCTTGAGGAATGCAGTGTACCCCTTCATCGCAATTGCTCCCTAATCTACTCTGGCACGGAGTGATAATACTTTATAGGGTCAAATAGCACTTTAATGTGGTATCGAGAGTTTACTGTTTTTGCATTTAAACTGAGTATTTATGCTAAGCTGAATTCTGTAGAATAGAACTGTTATCACATTTAAACAGCGTTCTTATGCTAAACTGAATTATCTGAAATGAAACTGTCTTTATATTTAACACTGTGTATTGCCCAGTTGGCTGGGGCTGTAGAATATACCAACTGCCCCTCTGCAGAGGGGTAAGACCCCCACCACCACATCGAGTGTCTCGGATATAACACTGAACAATCTGATTGTGAGGTTCCAATAATACTCCAGCTTTATTGAATGCAGAGTACCCCTTCATTGCCATTGCTCCCAGGTCTACTTCCGCCCAGAGTCGTAATTGTTTCTTAAGGATTATTATTTGTTACTTGAAAACATTATGATTGGACAGGAACATTTGATTGGTTTGGTTTGGTTTGGTTTCTTTGTTTAATGGCATATCAACCTTTGTTGGTTATTTAATGCCAAAGCCATTCTCCTAGAAAAACAGTAGTGGTACTATTTAACCCATAGCTGGAAGGATAAGGGGGTTCATACCTTTCCCGAGGGGATTTGCCCGAAAGTGAACGTAATAGCGTGACTGGAGTACGAACTCGCTTACTACGATTCCGCAGTCCATCGCTTTAACCTTTACACCACGAGGAACATTTGAATCATGCAACTATATGCTAATCATTTTTATTTGATAAAAATATTTGAAACCATATAACTGCAAATTATTTGTATTAAGAATAGTTACTTGAAGCTGTAATTGTTTCCAAAGGATTATTATTAGTTACTTGAAATTATATAACTGTGTGCAAAAATGATTATTATTAAATAAAAAATGATTGCATGAAACAATATGATTGTGTATAAAGTATTAGGAATACTTGAAACTGTTGTATACCAGCAATAAAAAAAAAACACGTGGTCTCTGTATTTTTCCTTTTTCGTGGTAGCCCACGTTTCGCTTGAGGATAACGTCAAATAAAACGCTGTTTCGAAGAGATTAGCAGGAAAGTTCTTGTCCAACATTACCTTGAATACACATCTTTTATGGCGAAAAAGGATTTTCATTATTTTTAAACTATCAAATTTATTATCAATAAAATTAAAGTTCTTCAATTCAGTTCATTTAAATTTTTTTTTCTCCATTCCCTTATTAAGATTTCTTTGTTCCTTTTCTTGCAAGGCATCACACAATTTCTCAGGGACAATATCACTTGCTGGTGTATCAAATTCGTCATGGCTTCAATAAAACTTATTGTACACACTCATACAAAAAACTAGAATAATTCCACCCACTATATTTCTTTCTTTTTTCTTTTTTTTTTTTTCTGCGTGAAAGAAATTAGAAAAATATTGAGCCCGGACTTAAATGAAAGAGAGACTAATTTTATGAAGGAACGCTGAGGGTTTTTTTTTTATTTCTACTTTTTATTAACTAAATACAACGGAAATTAAACACCATTCGTTATCAAATACGCATAATTCAAAATATTGACTCATTTTTTATTAATCCCACTTCGACTATTAGGCAAAAATGTCAACAACAAAAAAGAATCTTATTTTATCACTCTTATACATTTACGGGTTTTTCACACCAGTAATAATTGGTTGTATACACCGAAGACCAAGTGACAGTAAGCCGTCTCAAACTCTTAACAAAGACATGAAGATCATGCTTCGCTAACCAGATGGTGACATTGTCCAGCATCTTAGTTACTTCCCCACAAAACTCTGCTCTACGGTATCAATTATATTTCAAAAGCGAAATACTTTTTGAATGATAAAAATATTTTTTTTTATTCTCTTATTGACAAGACATTCCGATGTCTTACACATTTCTGTCTGTCGGGGGTGCCCACGTGGTGTAATGGTTGGACTGCAGAATCGTAGTAAGCGAGTTCGTACTCCAGTCACGCTATTACGTACACTTTCGGGCAAATACCCTTGGGGAAAGGTATGAACCCCCTTATCCTCCCAACTATGGGTTAAATAGTACCGCTACCGTTCTTCTAGGAGAATAGCTTTGGCATTAAATAACCTACAGAGGTTGATATGCCATTAAGCAAACCTAACCAAAACAAACCAAACCAAACCCTTTCTATTTCCCTCAGTCTGGTAGATCTATCTATCTATCTATCTATCTATCTATCTATCTATTTCATTTCCTATTTACCAATTTTAAACATATAACATAAATCGCTATCAATGTCAGTCCCTTTCAATAAGGGGGTGTCCTCGTGGTGTGATGGTTAAAGCGATGGACTGCAGAATCGTAGTGAGCGCTATTACGTTCACTTTCGGACAAATACCCTTGGGAAAGGTATGAACCCCCTTATTCTCCCAGCTATGAGTTAAATAGTACCACTACTATTCCTCTAGGATAATGGCTTTGGCATTAAATAACCTACAGAGGTTGATATGCCATTAAACAAAGAAACCAAACTAAAGATTTCTGTCTATCATCCGTTTGAAATAATCTTCCCATCGTCTTTTAGGTTTTCCCACTTTCTCGGATTGCACTTTGATACCTGCATCAGTCTACCTAATGCCAGATCACGTATTCTACCCGGCGGTGATGGTGACTAATTTCTTCAATATTGTTGCGGGAGACATGCAAATATAATTAACGGACACCATTTCTACGTGGTGCCTTTAGTAAGTTTCCAGTGTTTTTTATACACACATTTAAAATTGCCGTAGACTCTTGACAATTCGGTATGTTATTGCTATACATCTTATGGGATGACTGACCAATTTTTATGATTTCAGCTTCAAATGAACAGCTACAGCTGCAATTGGAATACACCCTTCTAAAGCCTAATTGTCACAGCTGGTGAATTTCAAAAATGCAATCTGGATGTGAGGACACTTTAGAAGAACGATATGCAGTAAAATTCTGTTTTAAACTTGGAAAAATGTCACAGAAACTTATGGAATGCTTCAGACTGCTTTTGGAGCATCTTGTATAAACCGAGCATCAGTTTTTGAGTGATATAATCGATTCAAGAAAGGCAGGGAGTCTGTGATGATGAGAGGTATAGGAGGAGTAAGGAAGTTAATACACCAGAGTTGATTGGCCAAAGTTTTAGGGTTAGAGCTACTATGCTGAGGTTTTAAGGGAGTTCAAGAAGAGATTCCGTCGGAAGAGGCCAACACTCTTCGAATCGGGTCAATGGCATTTCCACCAGGACAACACACCAGTTCACAACTCCATCCTTGTCACTGACTATTTGACCAAGATAGGGATCAAGACAGTTCCTCAGCCTCCCTTTTGTCCAGACCTTGGTCTCTGTGAATTTTGGTTATTCCTTAAGCCCACAGACTGTCCTTATAATACGATTGAGGAGATGAAAGAGGCTGTGAGGAAGGTCATTGACACGCTGACACAAGAGGACTTCCATGGGGCCTTCCAGAAGTTGTTGGAACGGTACAAGTGCAGTGCAACTGGAGGAGATTACTTCGAAGGAGACTATAGTTTCATGTGTGTACTATCAATAAAAGTGCCTATACAAAAAAGTCTGGAAACCTATTTAATGATCCGCGTATCTAATATATATGTATACATATGATTTGCCCTTAGATACTCTACATTGGTTGATATGCCATAAAACATAATTAACCCAACCTGAACCCCTCCAAAACCTGGACTATGGAATCGTAGTAAGCGAGTTCGTACTCCAGTCGTGCTATTACGTTCACTTTCGGGCAAATACCCTTGGGAAATGTATGAGCCCCCTTATCCTCCCAGCTATGGGTTAAATAGTACCACTACTATTCTTCTAGGAGAATAGCTTTGGCATCAAATAACCTACAAAAGGTGATGTGCCATTAAATAAAAGAAACCAACCTCCAAAACCATCTCAAGAAAGTGAGCAAGATATGCTCGGCATTACATAACCCACAAAGGTTGATAAGCCATTTTAGAAACAAACTAACTAAACAAAATAGCGTCCAAGCTATTCTTGTAGAAGTGTATTGGTACTAGTTAATCCATAGGTGAGAAGGATAAGCAAGTGCAACCTCTCCCGAGAGCGTATTCCGAAAGTGAACGAGGTGGGTGTCTTCGTAGTGTAATGGTTAAGGCGATGGACTGCGGAATCGTAGTTAGCGAGTTCGTACTCCAGCCACGCCATAACGTTCACTTTCGGGCAAATACCTTTGGGAAAGGTGCGACCACTCCCTTATCCCCCCCCAGCTATGGGTTAAATAGTACCACTATCTGTTTTTTTCTAGGAGAATGGCTTTGGCATTAGATAACCTACAAAAGTTGATATGCCATTAAACAAAGAAACCGAAAGTGAACGTTTTTGCGTGACATGAGTTAAAACTCGCTTACTACGATGTCATATTCCAGCTCGTTAGCCACTACCCAACAGAGTCACTAAGAGTTACTAAGTCACTACTATTTCAGCCTTTAACGCTATATTCATTTATTCTTTATTTTTCGGTAATTCAAAAAAAAAAAAAAAAAAAAAAAAAAAACAAGAGATTACACCAGAAAATAAAATTATATGAAAAAAAAACAAAAACAAACGCATTCCGTTGAAGACTATTTCAAGCCGACCGGTCTTAGAATATGTCGATTATATTTTTAGTATTCGGCCATTTTCCTTTCTTAGATTTATTGATGGTCGTAAATAGATATCTTGTTTATGTATCTCCGTGTGAGACTCCAGTGACAATGTCAAACAAGCCTGCGTCACCATCGGGTGAGCGAATATTGCTTCTGAATTTTCTTATATAATCATTAAAGCGGTAACTACTTCGTGATATACGCAGCCCAAACCAGCATCGACCAAAATATTGCAAAACTTTTGTTGCAATCTGGTAATAACGATGATTATATTAATTCATAGAGTTAAAAAAAATTGATTAATTCTTTGAAGAAAGAAGAAAAAAGAAAAAAATTAAAGCCAATAACACATTTAAAAAAATCAAAAAAAAACAAGCAGACAATATCCCGGAGAAACAATGAGTAACATTGACTAAAAACTTTTAATGATATAGACAACACAAATGATTTAGTTGCCCAGTCGACTGGGGCTATAGATACACCGACTGCACCTACGCGGAAGGGTAAGACACCCACCAAAAAATGTCCTGTATATGACACAAAAATATCTGATAATGAGGTTCCAGAAATGCTGGAGCTTTAGGGAATGCAGAGTACCCCTTCATTGCCGTAGCTTCTAGGTCCATTCTGGCCCGGAATGGTAACACCTGATAGAGTCCTCTGTATCGATAAAATAGAACAAAACACGGAGCTTAAGTTATTAACGAATTGATTGAAATAGAATAGTTTTGACATTTAAACTGCGTAATTATGCTGCATTGAATTATTTCAAATAAAACTGTTTTTGATGTTGAAACTCTACCAACGCTAAACTGAGCTGTTTAAAAAAGAACTGTTTTAACATTTCACAGTGTGTAAAAAAATAAACTTTTACAAAACTGAATTGTTTGAATGAGAACTGTTTTTACAATTAAACTGCACACTTATGCTGGACTGAGTTGTTTGAAATAAACTGTTTTTGATGTTGAAACCCTACTTACGCTAAACTGAGCTGGTTGAAAAAGAACTGTTTTGATATTTAACTGTGTGTAAAAAAATAAACTAATACTAAACTGAATTGTTTGAATTATAACTGTTTGACTAAACTGAATAAATTGAAATAAAAAATGTTTTGACAATTAAACTGAATACCCATGCTAAACTGTATCGTTTGAAATAGAACAGTTTATTTGTATAAAAATTGATTTGGCATAAAATAGCCTACAAAGTTTGATACGCCATAAAACCAATACAAACAAATGATTTAGAGCTTATCACAAATACACCTGTCCAAGCGGAATCTGTTTCATTGCTTAGAGCAAATATATCAAGGGGTATTGGTTTCCACTCGAATACAAATAAAACGGATTGGTTTGGTTTTATTGCATATCAACCATTGCCGGCTGCAGCTGTAGAATACATCGACTGCATATATGTAGAGGGTTAAGACTCTCTAAAAGAGTGTCGTGGATTTGACATTAAACAATTTGATGATGAGGTTTGGGGATCTGGGGAATGTGGACTACACCTTTCATGGCCATTGTTCCCAGGTACACTCTGACCGGAATGGTGGCACTTGATAGGATCCTATCTATGGGAGGTGCCCGTGGTGTAATTGTTATCGTCGTAGGAAATGAACACGGCGACATGAGTTCAAATCCTGGACGAGACTGACTGCATTTCACATAGCACTAATACCCTTGGGAAAGGTATGAATCCAATTATTCTCCCTCCAGCTATGGGTAAATAGTAGGGCAGACTAGGTTCTTCAGCTTTGGTTAGGCAACTAGTCTAGGAGAAGGAAAACTCTGAATTCAAACCTGTTAAACTCCGCTTAAAAATTGACCTTGTGTCATATCCTGCCCGAGCGGAGGGGTTGGTAAATAGGATCTATGGGTCAAGTAGAACAAACTATGTGCAAGGAAATGACTGATGTTAAATTGTGACTCTTATATAGCAATACTTGAAACGGTGGTGCCCGTGGTGTAATGGTTATCGTCGTAGGAAATGGACACGGCGACTCGAGTTCATATCCTGATGATTGCATTTCACATAGCACTAATACCTTTGATAAAGGTATGAATCCAATTATTCTCCCTCCAGCTATGGGTAAATAGTAGAAAAGACTGATTTCTTCAGCCTTGGTGAGGCAACTAGTCTAGGAGAAGGAAAACTGAATTCAAACCTATTAAACTCCGCTTAAAAATTGACCTTGTATCATATCCTGCCCGAGCGGAGGGGTTGGTAAATAGGAATACTTGAAACCCTTTAAATGTATGCAAAAAAGAGCTCACGCTTGTTTAGGAATCTCAACAACAAAACATATTTACAATATTATGTATTTAAGATATATGTACAAAGAGGATTTGACATTAAATTATCTACAATGGTTGATATGCTATAAAACCTGAACAAACCCAATCATATACATATTTAATATATATGTATAAACTGGATTTGGCATTAAATAACCTACATTGGTTGATATGCCATAAATCCAGACAAATCAAATCATATACATCTCTAATATAAATAACCTACAAATGTTGATATGCCATAAAACCAAGCCAAACTAAAATATATATTTTGATATATATATATATATATATATATATATATATATATATATATAATCTATATATATATAATATATAAGCATAAACAGGATTTGGAATTAAATAACCTACAATGATTGATATTCGTCTCCGGCAGAGTATAATATAAACATAGTTTGCGTACAAGAACACAGATACCATCATAGCGAAAGAGAAATAAAATACCTTAATACAGGCAACGGATGGACATAAACCCCAGCCTCTGCATGGAAAAGCTCTGTCAATATCATCATGGGGAGGTAGGAATGCTTCTCAGTCCTCGTGCCTTAAAATCACTTAATAACATCAAGAAAATACAACCGAGAACGATGATAGCAACGTTTAACAGCAAATCTAGCACAATGATCATCTCCTACTACAGGTGGTACCCGTGGTGTAATGGTTATCGTCGTAGGAAATGGACACGGCGACACGAGTTCAAATCCTGGACCAGGCTGATTGCATTTCACATAGTACTAATGCCCTTCGGAAAGGTATGAATCCAATTATTCTCCCTCCAGCTATGGGTAAATAGAATGACAGACTGGGTTCTTCAGCCTTGGTGAGGCAACTAGTCTAGGAGAAGGAAAACTCTGAATTGAAACCTGTAAAACTCCGCTTAAAGTTTTGACCTTGTGTCATATCCTGCCCGAGCGGAGGGGTTGGTAAATAGGATCATCTCCTACTACAGTCCTACAAACGCTAGTGATGAAACAGACCTCATCACTTTTATAACAAGCTATCCTCCCTTGTTCGTAGCATCCCTAAACACAATGTTCTAATCATCGGTGGAGAAATGAATGCTCAGATTGGTAAAAAAAAAAAAAATTTAGCTTAAAAAACTTATCAGACAGAAATAGGGAACACCGAATAGATTTCTCACTTGAAAATGGTCTAACATGCCTTAATAGTAAATTCTAGAAAAGGAAGGGAAAACTATGAACCTACACTTATGCAAATAATGCTAAAACACAAATAGATTACATCCTCATAAATAAGAAACGGATTAATAGAACTCTGATTTGTGAGGCGCATTAGTCTTTCGAAAGTGTATCTTCTGACCACAGAATTGTCAAAGCAAAGGAATGTCTAAGCCTATGCAAACCAAATACGTCAACTAAGTTAAATAGTTCCAAGTTCACTAACAATTCAATTAAATATCAAACAGTTTTTTATACACTGCTAAATGATCAAAACAGTTCTATTTCAAACAATTCAATTTAGCATTAATCAAAAGGTTTTAAGTATTGTTATTGTTGTGTTCTGGTTAGTGAACACACGTAGTAGTAATAATAAGACAAACCCCGATACGTGAGGAAGATAGTTATATTTACAGGAAAGAGTATTTACAAGAAAGAGACTGTTAGTAATAAGAACATAGGATTACAGATAGAGTAAGGATATACTTCAACAATAGAAACGGCTCTTCTGGCCTCAGACTCCTAGGCGTAGACTGATCTCGTACTGATCTGGTATGAGAGCTACTGCCATATATGGTAGATGGACTAGCTCATTATGCCGGAAAGGTAGGTGATACCCAACAGTTATGTATCACTAAAAATTCAATTAAATATCAATGATTTGTTTACTCACTCTTAAATGATCAAACAATTCTTTTTCTAACAATTCAATTTAACGTAAGTCAAAAAACTTAAATGGTTCCAAGTATTGCTATGGGTAATTCTAGTTAAAAAAAAGCTGGGTTACAGAAATCTGTAACCCAGCTCATATACCTCAGCAGCAACATCTCATTCACTGAAAAGGATGTTAACATACATAAAGTGAAGGCGTTGACAGGTATTATCAGGTGGTTGATCACATGTAAATCTGGTGTGTTTGATTAAATAAAACAGGATTAATTCCAATTTTTGACAGTGTTGGTACTACTGAGTGGACACTAACAAAAAGCATGGAGAAAAAGCAAGAGGGAAACAACACTCGAATGACACCTGCTGTTTTAAACAAATCTTTGAATACCTCAATGAAAAGCAGGTCTACAGCAACCTATCTCTCATCTTACAAATCGTCTAAGTAAGAATAACGAGACATAGAGAACAGTACTGGAGAAGAAAAATGAACTTTTTTACCCTGACTCCTACACAAGGACGCACCAGCAATGATTATATATATATATATATATATATAAAATTAACTTAAATCGCGAGTCGGAAATCTTCTACTAAAGTTTCACCTTATCGAATCATCATGAAGCCTAACTCCAACTCTGGTACCGTGAATGCTGGTAGATATTAGATTAGTAAATATATATATATATTGTCATCCACAGACAGACTGTTTCGTTCTATCAGAACTCTTCAGTGTGGCTAGACCCGCAGGACGGTCGAAGCCGGGATCGAAACCCGTCCAACTTTACGATAGACTAAGGTTTCAGACCACACAGCTACAAGCGGACTACGTTGGCTAAGGGAATTTTAAGGCATTTTATTCTTAGCAACAGCAGCAGCAGCCTTTGTTTACATTTTTTAATACCCTATCGGCTACCAGAGTGCTCAATTCTTACGAAGAGCTTTGCATTACGCTAGGGGCGGCCGACAATTCCTTCGCCAGAGTGCTCAACCCCCATGGGGGAGCGTATATATATATATATATATATATATATATATATATATATGTGTGTGTGTGTGTGTGTGTGTGTGTGTGTGTGTGATCTGTTCAGACAGAGGATGTAGCACAGACGAGCTGCCTGAAACAATGAACGGTAGAAACGGATGGCGGAAGAGATAGAGCGTCACCAAAGTCCGGGCAATGATATCTATAAGACAGTGATAGAAATCCAGTTCTGACTTTGAGTGTTATATAATTAAGGAATGATTTTTTTATATTAATCACTGTTCATTAATGATATTTTATCATTCAGTTTGGTTGGGCTTTGAACTATTCAACTCTTAGTTCAGGTGCACATTCGTTGGGTACAGTTATACGCTCGCAAGCAAAGTATATGACAATCACAATTGTCATAATGAACCCCAGATAGGAAAAGTGCAGGATTGTGAATGACGTCATGCTCGGAAGCGATGGTCCAGAGAATTCAAATATTTTGAAAAAAGGTTAGTTGGGAGTTGACTTTTGAACCTTGTAGGCAGACAGTTACGTTCTCTGCTATTTAGGCAGACAGTTGAAGTTGGGGTCCGACCATGGTGTTGAGAGGTTGGGATCCGACCAAGATGTTGAGAAGTCGGGGTCCGACCAGGCAGTTGGGATTTTAAGGTTGGATCATGGAAGACGATATTTGAGTTCCCGCCATTGGGACATAGAGTTGTATTTCGGCCATTGAAAGACGCAGTTAGCATAGTATGATTACGAAAGACTTTTAAGAATTGTGTCTGTCTCCTCGTGAACCGAAGTCAGAAATAAATAAACGGTTCTTACCTGAACAACGGAGTAACCTGTGTTTTGTATTTCCCTGTATTTGCATTGGTATATGTACAATTGTTATTGATATCATTATGATTATGGCTATACCACAAGAGGTAACCCTTCTCACCAAAATCCGCCCCGTCTGTCAAAGAATGAATGTCATTATCAAATTCCAACAGGTTTTGGGAAGAATTTCTTTTTCCATTACGTGTAACACCCGAGATCTGTCTTTTGACCCTCTGACTGTGCACAAGCAAAGATGGAGATGTGTACTGACGACATAATATGACGATGGGCCAACTCGATAAGTAGGAATGTGGGTGAGTTTTAGCTGAATTCAGCGGATGGAAAGAATTAACACGTAGACACAGTGGAAATCTGAGACGTCAATGTGCTGACCAGTGGTCCGATTCTCCCAATCTCTTCCACAGATTTAACTTTTCTGAAGTAGGTCACTGTGATTTTTCCCACCCGTTACGAGACGATAATTTAATTCAGGAGAGAATGGCATCAACGCTGCTGTAACCCGAGACGAGCTGGAAAATTCGGCGCTGAACGGAAACCTTGCTGTTATTTCATCCGTTGGCCCTTTTGCCTTCTTTAAATCAGTACATTGATTCAAAATAGAGAGTTCAACTGGAGTCAGTGCTATTCAACCTCGGATCAAGCTTACATTATTGGAAGATGAGTCTGGAGAGATTCCAAAGGAAGTCGCTGTTAGCCCCTGGGACATTCCTTAAGGAATATAAAATAATTACAGATCAAACCGGATGGTTTTAGCAGTATACGAGTACCTAGGCAATAGGGAATATTGATCTTCAATCGATAAAGTGTGAGAAAATTCAGATTCAACTCAAACGATGGATTTTTTTCCTCTAGCAGTGTGTGATGATATCCGAGTTACTTGAACCGTGCCGTGTGCGACTAACGTCGAATTGATTGCACAGTTCAATTTTATGCTACTTCCTATTTGCTGGCTGATATTTTCCAACGGGAAATATATATATATATATATATATATATATATACTGAGAGAGAGAGATAGACAGAGAGAGAGAGAGAGATGTTAGATTAATTCGGAGAGATAGAATATACGAACAGATAGCTTCAAACCAATCAGTCGATAAAGTGTGGTAAAATTCCAAATCGGCAGGAATAAAGGATATTTTTTTCTCTGGAAAGTCTAACCATTTTCATGGCGTGGTGTGCTGATATAGTTGTTCCTCAAAACGTGCTGCTAGCGACTATGATCAAATTCCAACCGCTGTCGAATTTCATACTACGTCATTTAAATCTGTAGGAATTCTACGAGGGTTGATACTCAAGTATATATATATGTATAGTAAATTGGTCGACTATAGCCGCAGGAGACCTGAAGGCTCCGTTTTCTATTGCTACTACACCGAGTTGTAGAGAAAACGCTATTCCTTTCCCTGGACAGCTCCACTTACCTCTGATCCGTACCTTATAATGCTGAGTGTAAAGCAAGGAAGCATCAAGGACGATTTTTTGAGTGATTTGTATGACTCGACCTGGGGTTTGAATCCTGGTCTACAGAACCATTGATGGACACTCTGACCATTATATCAATTTGTTGGTAGATAACTGCAATTACGGACGGTAGAAGGCGAATATACTTATGTATAATAATCATGAATTTGCACTTCCAAAATTGATAAAAAAGATTACTTGAAACCATAATACCTAAATACGTAAGTTCCAGAATGATCTTTGAAAAGCAAAATCCCTCAGTTTTATATATATATATATATATATATATATATATATATATATATATATATGTATGTATGTATGTATGTATGTATGTATGTATATTTTGGCAGCATTTCTTCGTTGATATAAATTTCATTAAACATAATAGCCATTTTATGTCTACATATTTTCTTCTGGATCCGTTCGAATTCCCGGATTACTTTTATCGTATTCGGGGGGATTTGATTTATGCATTGTCTGTAGTTGTATGTATCCCTAGTACTTTCACCAGGGGAGGATCTATAACAAAAGGGATGTAACTTTTGTTTTAGCATAATATTACTATGTAAGAGCGTCGTTACCGTTGGAGATTATGGCGTTTGCTTTTAAATGGGTTTCTATAATTAGTGTCAGTAGCTAAAGACATTTAAGTACATTAGCACTGGTTTGAAAATTAATTCTATTAAGTGTCGGTTGCAGGTTTCTAATATACAGTGCTTCGAGAATCTGTAGTTTTTGTTTATTATTTTGATATTCTAATATTGTTGTGTTGTCGGTGAGAATTTTCCGTAATTGTGTTGTTGGGCATGAATGTTTTTTTAAATGCTGAGCTTGTATCAGAAATGTGCATTGTAAGTCTCCTCGACAGGGTAGTTGAGGTTAACTAACATATATATTATTATTATCAGAGATACAATCTCCTAGAGGACATTTAAATTTATATATAACGTTGTTTTTTTGCAACACTCCAATCGAGGGAGAGGAATTATTTCTAATGACTAAATTCGAAGTTTTAAACTTAATAAGTTTAAAACTTCGAATTTAATATATAATAAGTTTTATCTTTTTATATATATATGTATGTGTGTTTGCGTGTATTTGCGTGTGTGTGTACTAGTAGTAGTATTAGTAGTTGTAGTAGTTAAAAAGCTCAT
>OY757946.1:36835542-36943042 GCA_963585895.1 Sepioteuthis lessoniana | reverse complement strand
GCATATCAACCTTTGAAGGTTATTTTATAACAAATCCATTTTTATTCAAATAAACAGTTCTATTTCAAACAATTTAGTTTAGCATAAGTATACCGTTTAATTGTCAATTACATTTTTATTTCTAACAATTCAGTTTAGTCAAACAGTACTTATTAAAGCCATTCAGTTTAGTATAAGTATAGGTTTTGTGTACACACAGTTTCATGTCAAAACATTTCTATTTCAAATAATTCAGTTTAGCATACATAATTTAGTTCAGCAAAAGTACGCACTTTAGATGTCAAAACAGTTCTCTTTCGAATAATTCAGTTTAGCGTAAGACGCAGTTAGTTCTATTTGACCAATAGACAGGACCCTTATCAGGTGCTCATACTCCGGACCAGAGTAGACCTGGGAGCAATGAAGTAGAATTTCGCATTCCCCAAAGCTGCAGCATTACCGGAACCTAACCATCAGATTGTTTAATGTCAAACAGGACACTCGTTGTTGGTGGGGTCTTACCTCTCTCCAGAGGTTCAGTCGATATATTCTACAGCCGTAGCCAACTGTGCAAAATTTACATTAAATAACCCACTGCAGGTTATATACCATAAAATCAACCAATTAAATTTTCAATCAATTACAAAGAATATTTATTTTCTTAATCACTACGTTCTTTGTTTTTTTTTTTGTTTGGTTTGGTTTGGTTTTATAACTCATCAACCAATTTTTATACATATAAACGCTTCTATTTGAAACTATTTAGTTTAGCATAAGTATATTTTTTTATTTACACAGATGACAAAAGATTTATTTTTCAAACAATTTAGTTTAGCGTAAGTACAATTTAGATTTCAAAAACAGTTCTTTTTCAAACAATTCAGTTAGTCAAAGTCCAGTTTAGCTCTATTTAAGCCATAGATCGGACCCTAACAGGTGCTACCATTCCGGACCAGAGTGGACCAAGGAGCGATAGCAATAAAAGAGTACTCTGCATCCTCGGAAGCTCGAGACCTACTGGAGCCTCACCATCAGATTGTTTAATGTTATATCCAAGACACTCGTTGGAGGGTTTTATTCGTCTGAAGAGAAGCAGTCGGTGTATGATGCTGCCCAATTCGACTGGACCAGCATTTTACTAGCGTCTATGTGGTGTATCGATATAGCAATATAGTAATATAATTGCCGAGGGATTTCGTTTTATATATCTTGCCTTTCGGTTTGGTTAGGCTGAGAACCTTTTGCTTAGCGCATGGGTTAGTTAGGTGCAACATTAACGCAGGTGTTCACCCGGGCGCGGAGAGGATGTGTCATTCAGAGATGTCAAAATAAAAATTCCAGATAGGAATTGGACCAGGGTATTTGGGTGACGTCACGCACCGGAAGCGTGGGCTGAGATTTGAGAAAAAGCACTTAGTTGAGTTCCTGCCTCTGAAGAAGAAGGTTGACTTTCAGATCTGGGCGAAGCCAGACGACTTTGCGCGCTACGGGCGCCGTGCGTTGGTTGGGTAGAGAGCTGACGATGTAAAAGCAGTCAGCATAGAAAGATTGTGTCTCTCCCTCCTAAAAACCTTTTAACTCAAAGGTAATAAAAAGTTTCGTACCTGAACCAATTTCGTAAAGTTTCGTGTTTTTAGATTCCCTATGTCTATTTCACATATCTGTATCATGGGTATGTTACAGTATGGATACTGCTAAACTTTGGACGGAATCCTCTTTTATTTCCTCGGATAGATCACGTTTTCATAAGATCAATAGCCAGTCAGTAACACTCCATGCCTGCGCTTAGCAACAATCAGTTGATGAGATATTACAGCCGAGATATATTAAATAGTCTACTGTTTTTTGATGATTAGCACTCAGAGTAAATGTGGTTCCTTTTCATTTAAAACAGGTATAGTCTTTTATATCCGTTCACTTAGAGGCTAGACCCTCCTGCTGCTTCCAGTAGACTAGGTTTGGTTTGGTTTCTTTGTTTAATGGCATATCAACCTTCGTGGGTTATTTAATGCCAAAGCTATCCTAGAAGAACAGCAGTGAAGCTATTTAACCCATAGCTGGGAGGATGAGGGGGTTCATACCTTTCCTAAGGGTATTTGTCCGAAAGTGAATGCAATAGCGCGACAGGAGTTCGACCTCGCTTACTACGAATCTGCAGTCCATAGCTTTAGCCATTACACCACGAGAAGCCCCACCCCCTGCAGTAGGCTATGCGGCTGAGACTCTTCTTCGGCAGGTGTATGATCTGCATTGTCGTCAGTTTGTTGCCTTTCTTATGTCAAACTATTTTCTTTTATTAAATCTATGAATGTTCAGAGCACGTTAAAATGAAAATAAATATGGTATCAACGTATCTCCTTGTAAGACTACAGTGGCCATGTTGTAGAGGCCTGTCTGTCCATCTGGCGAGCAAACCATTACATTGTTTTGTAAAGGATCAGCTTTGGTAAAGAAACTAGTCTAGGTGAAGGAAAACTCTGAATTCAAACCTGTTAAACTCCACTTAAAATTGACCTTGAATCAAATCCTACCCGAGTGGAGGGGTTGGTAGATATAGTAAATCATCGTTATAGCGCAGCCCTTACTTTGGAGAGACCACGTGCAAGTAGTATTTCTTCAGCGCCATCTTTCCTCTTTATATGGTATCGAATTCTTTGGAGAAATCTACAAATAATACTGTTGTCTCAGGGTTCGTTGCCTATACTCCTACGATGATTTGACGGATAATCAAAATCTGTGTTTGTAGAGCGATTTCTTCGAAAGCCGTTCTGCTTTTTTTTAATGAATTTTCTCAATTTTGGATCTGATACAACTGAGAAGCGGATATCATAAACCTTAGCAGAAGTTAGAAGGTCTCTGTTTAGTTCTGTTTGGTTTGGTTTTGTGGCATATCAACCATTGTTGGTTATTTACAACCTAATCCATTTTTACACATAAAAACTGTTCTATTTCAAAGAATTCAGTTTAGCATAAGTATAGAGATTCAATGTCAAGAACAATTCTATTTCAAATTTCAGTTCGCAGTTTAGAACAGAATTGAATGTAAAAACAATTAAATTAAATATAAAAATAATTAAAATGTAAAAATTAATCAATTTCAAACAATCCTGTTTAGCATAATTACACAAATTGACCCACAGAATAGGACCATATCAGGTGCTTCCACTCCGGGTCAGAGTTACCCTGGAAGCAATGGCAATAAAGTGTTACCCTGCATTCCTCAAAGCTCCAGCATTATCGAAGCCTCACCATCAGATTGTTTAGTGTCATATCAAGACACTCGTTGGGGAAGTCTTCCCTTCTGCTGAGAGATGCAGTCCGTGTATTCTACCGCCCCAGCCACAGGACATTCGTTGGAGAAGTCTTCCTCTCTACAAAGATGCAGTCAGTGTATTCTCCAGTCCCAGCCGACTTGGCCACAGGACACTCGTTAGAGAAAGTTCCCCCTCTGCAAAGATACAGTCGGTGTATTCTTCAGCCCCAGCCGACTTGGCCACAGAAGACTCGTTCGAGAAAGTTCTCCTCTGCAGAGATGCAGTCGCTTTATTCTCCAGCCCAAACCGACTGGGCGATCAGTGGTTCTTAGTGATTTTTTGGTCACTTTTTTTTTGGGGGGGGAGTAAGGATCCAAACTTTCATCTATTTCTCTGTTGTCTTTTTTTTTTCATAAACTGCGTTGCATAATCTGTTAAGTATATCCTCAAATGTTCTTGTTTACGAAACTTCAAGGGGTGTTTCGTTTTGATCTGCAGCTTTTCCTTTTTTTTTTTTACTTTCTTTTTTCAATACTCCGTCAATATACCTCTTCATATTGTCCTTGTCTGATGTCTAGTCAGACATATTTAATTTTTTGCATCAGTTTGTCAAGGAATTCAGAATTCCTGAAATATTCTATTAGCAGACGGCTTTTAGTTTTCTCTCAAGGGGCTCTTCATTCGACTCACTTTATTCACTGTCTGCCAAGTTCATTATGATTGTCTATTATTAACATTTTTTTCATTTTATCAATTTACCCTGGCATTTATTCTAATTGATATATTTTTTTTGTTTTGTTTTTTGGAATACGTTGGTTCTTTCAGAGTATTTAAAATTTTTGTGAGTTGGAAATTTTGGGGTTTCTTTTATTAGAAAAGTATGTTATTTAACTATCTCGTTTTTCCTAACAACTTAGGACTCCCATGGAACTCTACATTTATCTCTTGCTCTGGTTTATATGCGCTCTGACACTGCTTTCAAATTGGCGATGACAAAGGCTTCATATTCGTCATTCGGAGTATTTCTTTTTAGATGTTTCCTCTTGAATATCAACTTTATTTCTTCTTATTATTATTGTATATTTGTTGCCTTTATCTCAGTTGATAAGTAGAACCAGAAAAATGTAAATTTGACTGTTTGTTTCTTATTTCTGCTTGGACTCAGACATATTTTTGCCGAGATAATTCCGTGATCGGAAGGCACTTCTTGAACAGAAGAATATACCTCAAAGTTCCGGGCGCTATTTATCCACTTCTTATTTCTTATTATATAAACTGAGCTTTATCGTCATTTGCGCAGGCGTGGGTCTACTGGTTTCCTTCTCCTTTTTGGAGTTAAGTAATTTGGTATGAGAGACTTTTTCTCGAATGAAAAATTCGCTAGATATTCGCCATCTTAGTTTGGCAAATTGTGAAAGCAAAATTTGTTATTTTCATCTGTCTTTTTGAACATTCATATCTCTACTGATTATTAGAAGGTTCTATTTGGAAATGCGTCTTGCAAGGGATGATAATTCGTCGTATGAGTTTTTGATATCCGATTCATCATTGACATAGATGGGAGTGTGACAAGAGACGATAGTAGTGTTGGGATTGCCATTAAATATAGCACTCATAATTCTTGGTTAGTTTGTCTCACTGATATCGAGTGATTCAAACGTATAAGGACTGAGAAGAATTCCTACAGATCCTATAGCGGCATTGACAGGTGGTTTTGCTTTAAGGCGTATCAACCCTTAATGGGTCATTTAATGCCGAATTATGTCCATTTGATAAAAATCCATACAATTCTGTTTAGTATTAGTACAGAATTTTGTTTATATAGAGTTAAATTTCAAAATAATTCTATTTCAAACAATTCATTTTAGCATAAGTACACTGTTTAAATGTCATTTTTGTCATTTTGTACATATTTTGTTTACAAAGAGTTACATTTCAAAACAATTTTATTTCAAACAATTCAGTTTAGCATAAGTACGCTATTCAAGTGACAAAACTGTTCTATTTCAAACAATTCATTTTAGGATAAGTACACGGTTTATTTGCATTGACACATAGATAGGACCCTATCAGATGCTACCACTCAGAATCAGAGTGGACCTAGGAGCAATTGAAATGAAGAGGTGCCTCATATTCCCTAAAGCTCCAGCATTACTGGAACCTTTCCATAAGATTAGTATGATATCCTGGACATTTGTCTTACCACTCCTGCAGAGAAGCAGTCGCTGTATTCTACAGCCCCAGCCGCTGGGAGCATTGACGGAGTCTTTCTAGTGTCATTACCGGTGTAATGGTATTTTAATTCTAGTTCATCAAGGTTTTTGCAGGCATATAATGTTTCTGCTGTTCGCAACCACAGATGTTGAAAGTTTGGGTTGCTGTTTTATTGTGCCTAAAATCCCAACATTAAAAGTTACATCTAAGTACATAGCGTACATAACAGCCCATTGGTCTAATGACTCGAACACTCGTTAGTGGTCTAGGAGACCAGGGTTCAATCCCAGGTAGAGTCAAACCAAAGACTCAAAAATGGTACCGCCTTGCTTAGCACTCAGGACTATAGAGTGAGGATCAAGGTTAAAGTGGAACAATCCTGAGAATAGAGTAATGCCCGCCCCTACACCTCTGTTTAGTAACTTTTGAAAAGGGTGCCTTCGGGTCACCCTCGACATTGGTCGTCAACTTTCCTTTTTACGTTGCGCATGAGCTCTGTAGATGATTTTTCTAACATAGGGACCTAAGCTACAACCACAGTAGAAAGTGTTATTTCTTTAACCATGGGAAGAGCAATGCGGCTTGGATGTAAGTTTTGGATTAGAGTCAGGGCATTTTTTCGTTGGCTTTTTTTTTCTTATCTATAGACTCACCTTTTTGAGATGAGTAGAAGCTATCTCCTGCTTGAAATGTTTAATCCTGGCCGTTGTCTAACGTGATTCTTCTTCCTACCATATGGGGAAATGCGCTTTTGACTCAGCTTTGGATTTATCCACCCTACTTCACGTTCACAATGCTCCATCCCATGATTCTCATTGCTATATATTTGCATTGCTCGTAAAATATTCTTCGCTCCCAGACACAAATCCAGTGACAAGCTAGGGCTGGATATCTGAATGGTTATAGAGGCGAGAAAAAAGGACTGGTTCTATCATTATTCTTTAAAAAAATTAATCAGTGGAAATTGATTTGTATTCATTTGATAAAAAAATATATTGTAAGGGAGAGAGTTCAACACAATTTTAGAATTTAGCGTCTTTATTCTCCTTCTTCAAAATGGATTTCGTGAAAGAGAATAAAAGTCTAGCATGCATTTTTCCTGGAGAGAAACATAACTTAAATTCGCGAAAGTCTTTTTTCTTTGAACAATGTAATTATTGGATTATATTTAATGATGCTAATATACATTTAAATTAATAAATATCGATATAGAATATCGCCATGAAGTGTGGTTTTGTATGTTTTTCACATGATAAATTGATGCCATCTCCTGGAGGACAATAATGACGGTTGCTTACATATAAAGAGTTTAATAACAGTATATCAAGTGAAATAAAATAAAAAATCCTGAGTCATGTATAGTTATATAGAACAGAATACAGCATCTGAACTGGCTGTATGTAAGTCGGTCTTAAGTTAATCTTAGCAACTTAATGAAACACTGGAGTATTTCACCGATGTAAGCGTAGGTATGTGAGTTGGCGAGCTGACGCTTATACGCTTGTACGGAGTTATATCTCGGCCGATAGCCATCAAAATTTTGTGTGCGAATCGATCTTTTCTCAATACAGTTCAAATACAAAGTAACTTGTGTCATAATATGCACATCTGTTCCTATTAAATGAAATAATCCAAATCTATTCGTAGACTTAAAATACAATCCAAGTCAGGTATTGTTCTTGACAATTTCAAGGAGGATTTCCTTTTCTATACCACTCCTGGATTTAATTTTACTATGACAAAACAATATTTCTATTATTGTCAGCCTACAGCTGAGTGTCACCTATAGCCAGTTTCGAAATCCAACATCACAAGTTTACCTCTCGATACACGGAGTCAAAGCTGAGTTTTCTCAACAAGCAACTTGGTCCGTTAATAAAATCTGAATCTTAGTCCAATCCAGGAGGTGCTCTTGTTGTAATTGTTACCGTCCTAGGAAATGGACACGGCGACACGAGTTCAAATCCTGGCCGACTCTAATTGCATTTCACATAGTACTAATACACTTGGGAAAGGTATGAATCCAATTATTCTCCCTCCAGCTGTGGGTAAATAGTAGGGCAGACTAGGTTCTTCAGCCTTGGTGAGTCAACTAGTCTAAAAGAAGGAAAACTCTGAATCCAAACCTTTTAAACTTAGCTTAAAAACTGACCTTGTGTTACATCCTGCCTGAACGTAGGGGTTGGTAAATATGATTAATCCAATCCAGACAGCTGTGAAAAAAATTATAAACCCGATATTCTCAAAAATTTAAAATCAGTCATCTCCACCAGAAGTTTTAATAGAGTTGACCTTAACATGCCATGTGTTCATCAAAGCTTCAACAGTTCAGCTGTGTCACTGAGATTGGTGACTGTAGTTTCTTCGTTTTAATGGCATATCAACCTCTGTAGGTTATCTAATGCCAAAGCCATACTCCTAGAAGAACAGTAGTGGTACTATTTAACTCATAGCTGGGAGGATAAGGGGGTTCATACCTTTCCCAAGGGTATTTGTCCGAAAGTGAACGTAATAGCGCGACTGGAGTACGAACTCCCTTACTACGATTCCGCAGTCCATCGCTTTAACCTTTACACCACGAGGACACCCTCTCTGGTGATGGTAGGAAATTATCTTTATGTGTTTCGTTTATATATATATATATATATATATATATATATATATATATATATATATTATATATATATATATATATATATATATATATATATATATATATATATATATATATATATATATATATATATATATATATATATATATATATATATATATATATATATATATATATATATATATATATATATATATATATATATATATATATATATATATATATATATATATATATATATATATATATATATATATATATATATATATATATATATATATATATATATATATATATATACGTTTGCTTTGATTTTATTGCACATCAACCATTTTAGGTTATTTAATGCCAAATCATCCTTTGTATATCTGAACAGTTTTATTTCAAACAATTCAGTTTTGTATAAGTGCACAGTTTCAATGTCAAAAAACAGTCCTATTTCATGCAATTCAGTCTAGTTTAGTTCTTTTTGGCCCATTGACAGGGCCATATGATGTGCTACCACTCCGGGCCAGAGTGAACATGGGAGCGATGGCCAGGAAAGGGTACTCCGCATTTCCCAAAGCTCCAGCATTTCTGAAAACTCACCATCTGTTTATTTAGTGTCATATACAGGACATTCGTTAGAAGAATAGTTAGTGTATTCTACAGTTCCGACCGACATGGCAAATATATGGAACGTAGGTTTCATTTATAATATTCATAATGTTTTTTTTTATTGATGAAGGAAATCTGAATTTTTTAACTTGATGAAACCTTTAATATGATAAATCGATTTGAATATTTTAATTTTAGTCACGGTTGAAAGAAAACAAGTGAGAATATATCCCCCTCCATACAAAGAATATCCTGTTAAATTTAATGACATATGCAGAACAGTGGGTAAATATTTGCGTCATTACTGTCTACTCTGAGCAGATCTGGCAAGTCGGTGAAATCACAGATAAATAATTCATAACATTGCCTGTGTACGTCAGCACACATACATATACCCAGATAGGTTTCCTTTCAGTCATTTATGTATTTATATCATGTTATAAATTACCTGATGTCCGTCCGAACGTACAACTAAGACTCCGTCATTTTAACACTGATCGAAAACAAACTTCATACTTCAAACTAGCTTTTATAATATATTAAAGTATTCGACCAACATATATGAGGTATTTTTTTTACTTTATTTATTTAATGGCACATCAACTCCTTATGGTTTATTTAACGCCCAAATTGCCCAGTCGGTTGGGGTTGTAGAATACACCGACTGCACCTCTGCTGAGGGGTAAGACCCCTTCCCCAAACAATACCCTGTTATGACACTAAACAATCTGATGGTGCGCTTTCAGTGATGCTGGAGCCTTAGAGAATGTGGAACACCCTTACATTGCCATCGCTCCCAGGTCCACTCTATCCTGGTGTGGTAAAACCTGATGGGGTTATATCTATGGGTCAAATAGAACTAATCTGTGTACTCATGCTAAACTAAATTACTTGAAATTGCACTGTTTTGATATTTAAACTTCTTGCTTATGCTTAAGTGAATTGCTTGAAAAAGAACCGTAAACTGCGTACATATGCTAAACTGAATCGTCTGAAATAGAACTGTTTTTGACATTAAAACTGCACTAAGGTAAATTTCATCATTCGATAGAGAATTTAACAGTGTGTCAAAAACTATACGGAGACTATACTGAATTGTTTGAATAAGAACTGTGTGACGAAACTGAATAGCTTGAAATAGAAATGTTTTTGACAATTAAACTGTGTACTGAGCAAAACTAAATCGTTTGAAATAGAACTGCTTAATTGTATAATAATGGATTTGGCATTAACTAACCTACAAAGGTTGATATGCCATAAAACCCTAACAACCAACCAACCTTAACGCCAAAACATGATTCTTTTCTAAACATGTAGTTGATTGGTTCAAAGGCATATCAATTCCGTATGGGTCGAAATTTGATTCATTTCAAAAGGTTTGATTTAGTTTATATATTTAACGGCACATCAACTCTTTATGGATTATTAAACGCCAAAAACATAATTTATTTGTAAACGTGTAGTTGATTGGTTTAAAGGCATACCAACTCCTTATGGGTCGAAATTTGATTCATTTCAAAAACCAGACATACATACATGCAGGACACTGTTGGAGAAGCAAGGACGAGCTGATAAGTGATGTACTCCTATGGACCCCCGCATATGGCCAAGCAAAAGCAGGACGACCAGCTCGAACATACATACAGCAGCTATGTGAGGATACGGGATGTTGCCCTGAAGACCTGCCAGAGGCGATGAATGATTGGAAGAAGTGGCGAGAGGGGGTCAGGGATATCCGTGCTAGCGGCACGACATGATGATGATGATGATGATGATGAATGGCATATCAGCACTTAATGATTTATTTAACACCGAGACGATATTCGTTTGTAAATGTTTAGTTTATTTGTTTAATGGCATATCAACTGCTTATGGGTTATTTAATGCCGAAACTTGATTCATTTGTGGAGTTTTGGTTTACTTTGGTTTGCTTATAGGTTATCTAATGTTAATATTTGATTGATTTGTAAAGATTTGGTTTGGTTTGGTTTAGTTTGTAACGGAATATCAAATAGGTATGGGTTATTCAATGCCAAAAATTGATTCATTTGTAAAAGCTTCGTTTGGTTGCAGTTACCTAAGTGACATTATCAGACGAATGATTTACACACACACACACACACACACACACACATATATATATATATATAGGTAGAATAAGCGGAAGGTGGATAAATTTAACATTTACAACGGGTTTAGTAGAAATATTTGTTCTTTATAAACGAACGAACTTTCTTCAGACAAAACAATTTTGGAATTCATTTAAATTTTAGCAATTCAAGAAAGAGATAAAATAGATAAGATCATGGAGAATGTAAAAAAATATAAAGGGAGGGAAAGTGTCTAAAGACGAGAGACATATGATGAAAGAACAGGGAGGTTAATACTAGATATAGGTTTGAGTGTTGGTTGTAGGGGTTATTAGTTTAAACTATGACCGACTGAGTAGATGATCAATGTTAGGTGCTATGACCAGACAGAGGTTGATTAATTTTAGTGAGAAAGATGGAAATATGAGGGAGAAAGATTTTTGAGAAAAGAGAAAAAGGACCACTATTACTGAAATCAATTGTTACTTCCTTCAATGTTCTTTCCCCATTTGTCTCAAGATCCTTTTCTACCCTTTTATAGCTCTTTATATTCATCATTTTATCTAATTAAGTCGTTCCTCAATTGCTAAAATTAAAAAAAAAAACTCAAAAAATATCTACTCTGGTGACGTTCTTTCATGAATAAAGACCGAAATATTACAACGAAACCCGTTGTAAGTGTTTGAATCATCCAATTTTCCTCTTGCTTTTATTATCTTGTCTGATTTACCAAAATCTACCATTTCTCCATATATAGATAGTTAGTTAATCATTTAGTTGGCAGTACAATTAAAAGTCGCATGGTACTAAGACTTTTGAGTCAAGAGGTCGTTCACATGTTTTCGACTCCTTGAGCTAAACCATTTTGTCGGCTCTTGTCTGCAGCGAGGAAATCATTTACTTTGATAGGAATCGATTGGCTCAATTGTTTATACTGGTTGTTTATAGAGTGGCAAGGTCATCCTCCTAATATCCGGGAGAGAAAATATTTACTGGCGAATCGGAGTATAATGAAAATTCCTTGGCAATCTTCATTGTCTTCCTTTTTGGAGATGTGGCATTGGAGAGGTAGGGGGAAACTTAATTCTTGGCAAATATTTAAAAAGGCAGAAAGATAATGTGGAACGTTTCGTGTGACCAAAAGAAATCGCCAAATGAATTTCTGCAAGAGTGACAGCTAGAAAGAGAAAGCTAAATAGAGAGAGAGAGAGAGAGAGAAAGAGAGAGAGATTAAAGAGTGAAATAAGGGAGGCAGGAGTGGGAGAAGAAAATGGGAAGTGTTGAGGAGAGGAAAGACTGAGTGGGAAAATTGAGAAGATAGAGTGAAAGATAGAAGAAATAAAGGGAAGAGAGAGTAAGATAGAGAGAGAGAGAGAGAGAGATCATATTAAGGTAAAGAAGGAAATAAGGGAAGCAGAAGAAAGACTGAATGGGAAAATTGAGAAGATAGAGTGAAAGATAGAATGAGTAAAAGAGAGAGAGAGAGAGAGAGAGAGAGAGAGAGAGATCATATTAGGGTATAGAAGGAAATAAGGGAAGCAGAAGAAAGACTGAATGGGAAAATTGAGAAGATAGAGTGAAAGATAGAATGAGTAAAAGAGAGAGAGAGAGAGAGAGAGAGAGAGAGAGAGAGAGAGAGAGAGAGAGATCATATTAGGGTATAGAAGGAAATAAGGGAAGCAGAAGAAAGACTGAATGGGAAAATTGAGAAGATAGAGTGAAAGATAGAATGAGTAAAAGAGAGAGAGAGAGAGAGAGAGAGAGAGAGAGAGAGAGAGAGAGAGAGAGATCATATTAGGGTATAGAAGGAAATAAGGGAAGCAGAAGAAAGACTGAATGGGAAAATTGAGAAGATAGAGTGAAAGATAGAATGAGTAAAAGAGAGAGAGAGAGAGAGAGAGAGAGAGAGAGATCATATTAGGGTATAGAAGGAAATAAGGGAAGCAGAAGAAAGACTGAATGGGAAAATTGAGAAGATAGAGTGAAAGATAGAATGAGTAAAAGAGAGAGAGAGAGAGAGAGAGAGAGAGATCATATTAGGGTATAGAAGGAAATAAGGGAAGCAGAAGAAAGACTGAATGGGAAAATTGAGAAGATAGAGTGAAAGATAGAATGAGTAAAAGAGAGAGAGAGAGAGAGAGAGAGAGAGAGAGAGAGAGAGAGAGATCATATTAGGGTATAGAAGGAAATAAGGGAAGCAGAAGAAAGACTGAATGGGAAAATTGAGAAGATAGAATGATGATAGAGTGAGTAAAAGAGAAAGAGAGAGAGAGAGAGAATATTAGGGTAAAGAGGGAAATAAGGGAAGCAGAAGTGGGAGAAGAAAATGGAAAGTCTTGAAGAGATGAAAGACTGAGTGGGAAAATTGAGAAGATAGAGAGAGAAATAGAGTGAGTAAGAGAGAGAGAGAGTGAGAAAAGAGAGAAAGATAGTGTGAGATGTGAGAATGAAAAATGCATGTTAAAAAAAAGAAAAAGTTACAAAGATTTTAAAGTTGCACAATGATTTTTACCTCGGAAATAAAGTTGACAAACTGAGGGTAAATGCAACTTTTGTTGCTACAACGATGTATCAAAACAATTTTTGTTTGTTATTAATATCATAGCTGGTTGTTTTGTTTTACGGTGTATCAACCCCTTATAGGCCATTTAACGCTGAATTAAGTCAGTTTGATAAACGTTTTCACGTTTCAACATCTCCCTATCTTCAAATATGCATATGTACTGCTTTTGTTTACACACAGTTTAACATCAAAGCAGTTCTATTTCAAACCATTCTGCTTAGCATAAGTACACAGTTTAAATGTCAAAACAGTTCTATTTCTGTTGGGTATAAACTACCCTTCCGGCATAATGTACCAGTTCCATCTGCTATATATGTAGTAGTTTATCATATTTACCCAACCCCCTCCGCTCGGGCAGGATATAACACAAGGTCAATTTTTAAGCGAAGTTTAACGGGTTTGAATTCAGAGTTTTCCTTCTCCTAGCCTAGTTGCCTTACCAAGGCTGAAGAACCTAGTCTGCCCTACTATTTACCCATAGGTGAAGGGAGAAAAATTGGATTCATACCTTTCCAAAGGGTATTAGTGCTATGTGAAATGCAATCAGTCTCGTCCAGGATTTGAACTCGTATCGCCGTGTACATTTCCCGCAACGCTAACCATTACACCACGGTCTTATATAGCAGTAGTTTATAAGACCAGTAAGTCTGGTGAATTCAGTCTAAGCCAGAGTCTGAACAAGTCTGGAAGGTGAATAGCTGCTCCTTATAACGGAAGCCAATAACTATTGTTGAACTATATTCTTATTCTAGCCACTAATCCTATGTTCTTATAACTAACAGCCTCTCTCTCTTGTAAATACTTGTTCCTGTAATTATAACTCTTTTTCCTCGTATCGCGTGGTTTGTCTCTTTATTACTACTACCTGCCTGCGTTCATTAACCAGAACGCAACAATTTCAAACAATTCAGTTTAGCATAAGTATGCAGTTTATTTCTATTTGACCCATAGATCGGACCCTATCCGATGCTTCTTCTCCGTGCCAAAGTGGAACTGAGAGCGATGGCATTAAAAGGGTACCCCGTATTCCCCCAAAGCTCCAGAATTACTTCAACCTCGCCATCATATTATTTAGTGTCATATCAGGACACTCGTTGGAAGAACCTTACCCCTCTGCAGAGGTGCAGTTAGGGAATTCTGCAGCCCCAGTTGACTGGTTTATTATCAATTTTATCATTTCAATCCAACGAAATTTTCAAACCAGCGTTACTTGGTGTGATTTTTTTTACAATAGTCCGAATAACACCAAGTCTCCTCAGTATTCGAGCCGATCTTAAAAACGTTGTGATCTTGATGGCTTCTATTCTTACATCGATTTGCAGGTCTTCCCGTCTTTTTTTTTTTCGTGACTTAGAGGACCGTTCTTAGTTCACTACTGGTATCACCGTCATCCAATTTTTTTTCAATTTTCTGGCAATGTCCAAGTATGTGTTCATGTTTTCGCTTTCTTTTTTTCCAGTCAGTTAAATCTACTTGACGAAAAGATCTTTTTTCTAGTAAATCAACACTGGGTCTGCACTTCTATATGGAATTAGATGAACTGTTGGTATCTCGAATTCCTTGAGAACTTTATGTATTTTAATCTTTCGGACAGATTTTCGTCTGTACTTACAACATAGTAAAAGTGAAGTTGGCGACCATAGTCGACGGTGACCCGAATGCTCCTTTTTCGATAGCTACTACACCAAGGTGCAGCGGTGGGCGCTACTCCTTTCCCTGGATTGCAACCACTTTACTCTTAATCCGTACCTTAAAATGCTGAGTGCTAAGCAAGGAGGCATCAAGTACCATTTTTTGAGTCTTTGGTATAACTCGACCTGGGATTGAACCCAGGTCTCCGGGGCCATTGGCGAACACTCTAACCACTAGGCCAATGTCCGGTTAAACATAAGTAGTAAAATCAAATCTGACTTTTTTGCGTAATTTTCAGTGGATCTCCTTTGTCACCTAATCGTGCAATCTGGGTAGATGATCAATGTTAGGTGCTATGACCAGACATAGGTGGATTAATTTTAGTGAGAAAGATGGAAATATGAGGGAGAGAGGTTTTTGATAAAAGATTTGGTTTGGTTCAGTTTTATGGCATATCAACCTTTGTGGGTTATTTAACGCCAAATCCATTTTTATGTAAATAATTTATTCTATTGAAAACAGTTAAGTTTAGCATAAGTACACAGTTTAATTGTCAAAAACATTTCCATTTCAAACTATTCAAGCAGTTATATGTAATAATTCAGTAAAGTGTAAATACAGTTTTAATGTCAAAAACAGTTCTATTTCAAATAATTCAGTTAACCATGAGCACGCAGTTTAAGTGTAAGTACGGTTTAATTGTCAAAAACGTTTCTATTTCAAGCTATTTAGTTTACTCAATTCATTTTAGCATAAGTATGCTGTTAGTTCTATTTAACCCATAGATAGGGCCCTATCAGGTGCTACCACTCCGGGCCAGAGTGGACTTGGGAGCGATGGCAATGAAGGGGTACTCCGCATTCCCCAAAGCTCCAGCACTGCTGGAACCTCACCATCAGATTGTTTAGTGTCATATCCAGGACACACGTTAGGGGGGGGGTCTTACCCCTCTGCAGAGGTGCAGTCAGTGTATTCTACAGCCCCAGCTGACAGGGCAATTTGAGAAAATGGACCAATATTACTGAAATCAAAAGTTACTTCCTTTCCTGTTCTTTTGCTATTTTTCTCAAGACCCTTTCCTCCCTTTTATACCTCTTTATATTCTCCATCATTTTATCTATTTAAGTCTTTCCTTAATTGCTAAAAGTTTTAACAACTCAAAAAATATTAACTTTGATGAAGTTCTTCCGTGAATAAAAAACGAAATATTACTACGAAACCCATTGTAAGTGTTTGGATTATCCAGTTATTATACTTAAGTGTTTTTGGACGACTGTCTTCATCTTTATTGTCATTTCCATAACGTTTTGGCCGATATGTCCTCCGACCTTCTTCAGGTGTTTGTCGAACTCGGGAACCTTCACGGAACTTCGAACTACGTCCTTTATTGAATCTACGGGGATCGTCTGTTCTGATTCCGTTAGCCATAACCGGGTACAAGTGTTAAGTATTCCTGTATTGTTACTCGCCTGCAGACAGGATTGATCCTGCAACCTCCAGATAATTTTCTCCTTAGAAGGTTAGGGAACCAACGCCTATAACCGTTACGCCATGTGACAATTCAGAGAGAATATTTGGGACTTATAAACTTTATGTTATTACTTGACTAGAAATACTACTATTATTTATTACTACTATTTATTACCTGTGCTCATATTCAGATTTTTTTTCATGCAGTGTTTGAATTATCCAATTTTCTGCTTATTCTTATTGTTTTGTCTGATTTACAAAAAATCTACCATTTTCCATATATATGTAGTTAGTTAATCATTTAGTTAGTAGTACAATTAAAAGTCACATGGTGCTAATATTGTTGAGTCAAGTCCAGTTTTTGTGGAGACATAGGAGACCGTTCTTAGTTCACCATCCACTACTGGTATCACCGTCATCCAAATGTTTTTTCTGTTCTCAAGCAAGGTCCATGTATTTGTTCATTTTTTCGCTTTTTTTTCCAATCGATAAAATTTACTAGACGAAACGTTTTTTTTTCTAATAAATTAACACTGGGTCTGCTCTTCTATATGGAATTAGATGTGTAGTTGGTAGATTTCTTAGATTTCTTGAGAACTTTATGCGTTTTATTCTTTGGGATAGATTTTTTTTGTGCTTACAACATTTGATAGTAAAATGAAATCTTACTCTTTTGCGCAATTTTCAGTGGATCTCCTTTGTCACCAAATCGTGCCATGTCATACACTCTTTGGTGCTTTGGTGGGTGTAATGGTTAAAGCGATGGACTGCAGAATCGTAGTAAGCGAGTTCGTACTCCAGTCGCGCTATTACGTTCACTTTCGGGCAAATACCCTTGGGAAAGGTATGAACCCCCTTAACCTGCCAGCTATGGGTTAACTAGTACTACGACTATTCTTCTTGGTATTAAATAACCTACAAAGGTTGATATGCCATTAAACAAAGAAACTAACCAAACCATCTTTGGCGCTACTTTGCGGCATTTGCTTAGCATGTAATTAAAAGTTTCATCTTTTTCTTCACTTTTGCTATTCCAGTCGGCTAGGATTGTAGAATACACAGAGTACATCTCTGTCGAGGGGTACAACTCCTAAAGAGTGTTCCGCATATAACACTAAACAACCCCAGCCGAGTCATCTGGAACAGTAGAATACCCTAACTGCATCTCTGCAGAAGGATAAGACCGCCAATTAGTGTCCTGGATATAACACTAAAGCACGTCAGCCCTTTCAGCTGGGGTTGGCGGTTACCCTGAAAAACATTTCTGCAGAGGGGTAAAACTCCCCCTACGAGTGTTCTTGATATGACACTATGCAGCCACAGGCCAGTAAGCTGGGGTGGTAGAATACACTGATTACATTTCTGCAGAAGGGTAAAAACTCCCCAAACGAGTGTCCAAGATATGAGATTAAACAACCTCAGCCAAATCATCTATAGAATACACTGACTAGATCTTTGGAGAGGGGTAGGACTTCCCCCAACGAGTTTCCTGACATGACACAAAACAATCTGATGGTAAAGCTCATGTAATGCTAGAGCTTTGGAGAATGTGGAGTACCCCTTGATTGCCATTGCTCCCATGTCTACCCTGACTCGGAGTGGTAGCACTTGATGGGCTCCTTTCTATGAGTCAAATCGAATTGTTTGAGATTCAAAACGAGTGCAAACAAATAACTATTGCTAAATTGAATTGTTAGAAATAGAACTGTTTGATCAGTTTTAGTGTGAAACAAATATCTGATGGTTAGTTGAATTAATAATGATACATAACAATGCATGGAAGAATTTTATTTTGTTGTTGGCGTGTGTTGTATACCGTACAGACATGATGAATGAATGATGAAAAAAGAAACTAAAACATCTTGCTTACAAAAAATATGAGTCTCACTTTATTTCTTCTAAAGATCGAAACTCTGTGTGTCTATTAGAGAGATAGGGACACGGAGATACACGGAAGACTGCTATATTGACCCATTAACTGTTAGCAACGTTTTCCCATATTCATACTTAGAGCTTCACTTAGCCCTTTTTCTGCCTCTCGGACATCAAGGACCACTGCACTCCCGGGTACTTTCCGGCTCACTTCGGACCACCCGACTTCCCGACCGTGTATCCGAAATTGACCATTCCTACTGTAGGTATCTGCATAAATGACTTCACGATGCCTACGAATTTCTGGTTGTCAATCCACGAGATCTACTTCCAGCAATCAACTAGCGTGATCTGCTTTCACCCACTTTATGCTGTTTTCCTGTTTCCACCGCAGGAACATGAAGGCTTTGTCAAAGATCAATATGCAATAGCGAGTTTTCTTGCTACTTCTTTTCTTGACACATACAATGTAAGTCATCTCTTGGATATAATACCTCGTGTATTGTCATTATACTTTTCTTCTCTGTTCCATTTGTCTGAGATCTTCCTTTCTTTATTTCAAGGATGGTTCAAAAGCCTAATAAGGACTATCCAGGTATATATTCCTTTGATGAAATTTTTGCGGCGAAGGTCAGTTTGGAGAAATTTTCTCGTTCGTTTGAAAGAACTCTTTTTAATTTCTTATATTTTTTACTTTCGTCTCCGCTTGATGGTTGTTCACAAAATTCTTAAGTAGTTGTTGCTTTCCTTTTCTCCAAACATTCTAATATTTCCCTAACGTGGTACTTCAATTGTTTCTGCTGTTTCGTTTTTCTCCCTTTCCTTTATTAGCTAAGCACACTTTTCCATGCTAAATTCTATCCCTATATCCTGGTTGTATACTCTTAGTGATTGTATAAGAGTTTCCAATTCAGTTTTTCCCTTCAACACATCGGATTTTAGAGAAAACTAAAAATCAAATTCTCCTTTTTGGGGGAAAATATAGCAACCATTACAGACAACAAGAGATGACATTTTTCAGGTTTGGTTTCTTTCTTTAATGGCATATCGACCTTAGTGTAATGGTTATCTTCGTATGATATGGACACGACGACACGAGTTCAAATCCTGGACCAGGCTAATTACATTTCACATAGCACTAATACCCTTGGGAAACGTATGAATCCAATTATTCTCCCTCTAGCTATGAGTAGATAGTAAGGCAGACTAGGTTCTACAGCCTTGGAAAGGCAACTAGGCTAGGAGAAGGAAAACTCTGAATTCAAACCTGTTAAATTCCGCTTAAAAATTGACCTTGTGTCATATCCTCCTCGAGCGGAGGGGTTGGTAAATATGCATATCAACCTTTGTTGATTATTTAATGCCAAAGCCATTCTCCTAGAAGAACAGTGGTGGTACTATTTAAATCATAGCTTGCAGATATTTTTCAGGCTGTTTATATGTATTCCCACCCCGCAAAAAAAGGAGCATCTGATTTTTAGTTTTTGCTAAAATCCGATGGGCTAATGGTTAAGAATTTACCCCTAATCCTTCTTCGAGATTTTGAAAATTGGTATCTAACTATGCACTTCCTATAAGGAATTGCAGATGAAAGACTGAGTTTCCTTGGAAGAAGACTCTATGGAATTTTTCATTTCATAGTGTTTGTCTAATTGTTGCTAATTCCACTTCCCTCTTTCACATCCCTTCTGTAATAAATTTTATAATTTTGTCGGATATCTTATACATTTTCATATTCTGTATTATCTAATTTTGGGGGACCCTATCATAAGCCTTCTCCTTGTCAATCCATGCTATGTAAACTTTTTCTGCCCCTTTTCGTTTATTTAAAGATCCCCTGATCTACAGATACGAGGGGAAGACAGTAAGTTTCCAGACTTATTTGGTACAGGCATTTAAAATTGTCGTAGACTCTTGAGAACTCAGTATGTTATGAAATGACTGACCAATTTTTATGATTTCAAGTTTAAATGAACAGCTACAACAAGAATAAGAATACACCCTACTAAAACCTGATTGTTACAGCTAATGAATTGCAAAAATGCAATCTGAGTGTGTGGAGACTTTAGAAGAACGATATGCAATAAAATGTGTTTTAATCCTGGAAAAAATGCCACAGAAACGTATGAAATGTTCCAGACTGGTTTTGGACCATCTAGCATGAATCGAGCATCAGTTTTTGAGTGGCATAAGACATTCAAGAAAGCCAGGGAGTTTTTGAGGGATGATGACATGTGTGGGAAGTCAGAATACCAGAGTTGATTGGCCAAAGGGTTAGGGTTAGGGTTACTATGTTGAGGTTTTAAGGGAGTTCAGCAAGAGATTCCGTCGGAAGAGGCCAGCACTCTTTAAATTGGGTCGGTGGCATTTCCACCAGGACAATGCACCAGTCCACAATACCATCCTTGTAACAGACTATTTGACCAAGATGGGCATCAAGACAGTACCTCCCTATAGTCGAGACCTTGCTCCCTGTGACTTTTGTTATTCTCAAAGCTTAGAGGCTGTCGTTTTGAGACAGTTGAGGAGATGAAAGAGGTGCTGACGAAGGTCATTGAAACGCTCACACAAGAGGATTTTCATGGGGCCTTCCAGAAGTTTTTTGAAATGGTACAAGTGTATTGCAGCCGGAGGAGATTACTTTGACGTTGACAAGAGTTCAATGACTATACTATCAATAAAAGTGCCCATACGAAAAAAGTCTGGAAACTTATCGTATGCACCTCGTATATTAGGCCAACATATCCTATTGTTCCCAAGGGTATTAGTGCTATGTGAAATGCTATGAGTCTCGTCCAGGATTTGAACTCGTGTCGCTGTGTCCATTTCCTACGACGATAACCATTACACCACGGGCACCTCCAAATTTTGTTCCCTTAATCTCAGCCCCTTATGCAGTGCATATGATCAAATTACTAATAATTAAATGGCAAATAAATAAATGAACTTATTTCATAATAATAATTGAGTGTTTGAGAAGATATACAGCCTTCGAGATCAGCAACTGTGAAAAAGAAAAATTAATGTCATTAAAAATGTATAAACATTTATTTCTAATGCAGAAACAAGCCAACCTAGTACTTCAATGCCACATGAAATGCTATGAGTCTCGTCCAGGATTTGAACTCGTGTCGCTGTGTCCATTTCCTACGACGATAACCATTACACTGGATTTTGGCCTGAGTGGAAAAGGCAGAAGTAATCCCAGACAATACAGCACCAAAAACCTTTCAATGTCAAAAAGCAGTTCTATTTGAAATAATTGGAGTCATACCTTTTGCAAAGGTATTAGTGCTATGGGAAATGCATCTGTTGTCTGTGAATCTTGCGTTTCTTTGCGCAACGGAATTTCAGCTTCCGATTGTCCACGATCGTGTCCTTCATTCTGCTCTCAAATCAACTGGCTTCGAATCTGCTCCCGCTCTGCTACTTCCAGCACAGACCTTTTCATAGTCATTTGTGCTATAGCCAGTCTCTGTTAATCTTTCTTCTTGGTAACCCGCGATTTCCCTGCGTGTGACATCGTAGACAAAACAGCTCTGTTGAAGAGGTTGGCACTTCGGTCTTATCAAGCTTTGCTTTGAGCCCACCTTTCCCAATGGTAAACGCCTCCGACCTGATCCTAATCACCAGGATATTTTTGCTCTGTGTTAAGTCGACTAATTTTGTCACCTCCTCGATTTTCGTCCGTTCTCCCCACTATATATATATATATATATATATATATATATATATATATATATATATATATATATATGTTGTTTAGAGTTTAAAGTAAATATAATGTTCGATTTTATAGGTATTATTAAAGAATTGCCTCTTGTTATTTTTTAAGAATGATTTGTGATTATGTCTTTCAGTTGTATTGTTAGACTTATTCAAAAATTAGTACGGAATACTTCCTACAGCTTAACAGTTATACGCTGTTATGGTTAACGGATTTAGAACAGTCTGCCCCCGTGGATTAAATAGAAGGTTTGTTTTGAAGTTCCTCGTGGGTTCCCGAGTTCAATAAGAAATACGGGAAGAAGGTCAAAGGATGCATCGACCGAAACGATATGAATATACAAATAAAGATGAAGACAACAGTCATAATACTCTAAATGATAAGAATTAGAAAGCTTCATATCAGAAATGTAGACAAATAACACCAGAAGATGACCGGAGAAAGCGTCGGTCGGGACGTTTGGAATATAACAATAAAGATGAAGATAATAGTCCGAATAGTCTAAATGATAAGAATTATCAAGCTTCATATAAAAAATTTAGTTAAATAATACTGACTCTCTTTGTTTTCAAATTATGTCACTAAGTTAGAGGAAGAAAATTATCTTCACTTTTTATGGGTGCACTGGACCTTCACCCTGTTAAGGGATCCAGTTTGCATTGTATCAATAATATGTTAACTTGTTGAAAGCACTTTATATTATGCTATTTAACTGAAGATTTTCAGTAATTTATTAGATTTATCTATAATCATTTCTATAATGATAGCAATTAGCTTATCGTAGATTATCTTAAAGAAAAAAACAGTATATATATATATATATATATATATATATATATATATATATATATATATATATACGTTGGGCATTCAATAAGTTTCCAGACTTTTTTTACAGGCATTTAAAATTGTCGTAGACAATTGAAAATTCACTATGTTATTGCTATACATCTTCTGAGATGACTGACCAATTTTTATGATTTCAGGTTCAAATAAACAACTTCAGCAAGAATTGGAATATACCCTACTAAAGCCTGATTGTCACAGCTTGAAAATTTCATAAATGCAATGTGGACTTTCGAAGAACGATACGCAATAAAATTCTGTTTTAAACTTGGAAAAAATGCCATAGAAACGTATGGAATGCTTCAGACTGCTTTTCGACCATCTTGCATGAATTGAGCATCAGTTTTTGAGTGGTATAAGAGATTCAAGGAAGGCAGGGAGGTCTGTGAGGGATGATGAGAAGTGTGGGAGGAGTAAGAAAGTCAGAACTACAGAATGGATTGGCTAAATAAAGAATTTCATGGATAAGGACCGTTGTGTGTCTATAGAGACAATAAGTGCACAGTTTGATACCAGTGTGGGAATTGTACACACAATTATTCGCGAGGAACTGAAGATGCAGAAGATTTGCGCAAAGTTTGTCCCAATTCAGATCCCGCAGTTCTTGATGCACTGGTGACCGGCGATGAAAGCTGGATCTCCTGCTCTAACCCAGAGACCAAAAGACAGAGTTCGCATTGGAAGCATGCTGACTCTCTCAGACCCAAGAAGGCCAGACAGAGCAAATCCACCCGCAAATTTTGATGACCCTTTTTTTGACAGCACTGTCATGATCTACATGCAGTTGGTTCCCACTGGACAGACAGTCAACAATGAATACTATGTTGAGATTTTAAGGGAGTTCAGGAAGAGATTCCGTCGGAAGAGGCCAGCACTCTTCAAATCAGGTCAGTGGTATTTCCACCAGGACAATGCACCAGTCCACAACTCCATCCTTGTCACAATCTATTTGACCAAGATAGGCATCAAGACAGTTCATCAGCCTCCCTAGACTAGACCTTGCTCCTTGTGACTTTTGGTTATTCCCTTAGCGCAAGAAAAAACTTAGAGGCTGCCGTTATGATACAATTGAGGAAATGAAAGAGGCTGTGGCGAAGGTCATTGAAACGCTCAGCCAAGAGGACTTCCATGTGGCCTTCCATAAGTTGCTGGAACGGTACAACAAGTGCATTGCAGCCGGAGGAGATTACTTCGAAGGGGACTAGTGTTTCATGTGTGTAGTATCAATAAAAGTGCCCATACGAAAAAAGTCTGGAAACTTATTTAAGGGTCCTTGTATGAATAGATTTGAACACACTGTGTTGCATAAATAGATAGAAAGATTGATAAGAATATATATATATATATATATATATATATATATATATATATATAAAGGCAGACAGACAAAGAGTGAGCGTGAGAGAGAAAGAGCGACAGAGCCAATCCGACACACAGATAGCTTTATATAAATAGATAAAAAGAGGTGAATACGCATGTGGGGGGGGGAGCAAATTTACAGAGATAGATAAATAAATAGATATGCACAAACCGTGTTGGATAGATAGATAGATAGATAGATAGATAGATAGATAGATAGATAATGATTACCACAGTTTTTTTTTAAATTGACAGTTATTAAAAATGACATTTAATTTATTTGGATTTTAGAAATATCTGTACATATGAAAAAAGTTTGGAGCTTTTATATGGGAAAAATGGAAACTGCATACATGTTTTTTTTTGTTTTTTGTACCAGCCTCAATTATTGAAAAAGGGGAGAAAAAAAAGAAATTGAGAAAGTTACAGACGCTTATTATATATTTCTGTTTTTGTTTCTTTTCTTTTTATCTAATAAGTTAAAAAAATCTAGGAAGAACTTTATTAGAAGAGAGATGTTAAAAAGAGAGAAAGAGAGAGAGAGAGAGAGAGAGAGAGTGAGAGAGAGAGAGAGAAAATGAATGAAAAGAATTTGAAAAGAAGACACCCACCAAAAAAAAAACAAAAAAAACACACACACACAGAGGAAAAGAATAAAAAAATTTTCTTTAAAATGATTCAGCCAGAACAATGCAGTTAATTACCTTGCAATAGTATTTTTGGAAACAATATAATCAGTTACATTATGTTTTTAATATTATTATTATTATTATTATTATTATTATTATTATTATTATTATTATTATTATTATTATTATTTCTAGAAAGAAAAGAAATTTTAAGTTATAAATCAAATAAACGTCTCCATGCAAACTTTCATCGCAATGATGATAAAAACAAAAATAATAATACTACAACTAATATTAATAATAATAATTTTAAAAATAACGACTAGGTGGGCCAAGTGATCCACTGGGAATTGTGCAAGAAATTTAAATTTGAACATACGAACAAATGGTATATGCACAACCTAACATTAGACCAGATGAATGAAACGCACAAATTCCAATAGCATTTTGTCATAAAAACAGGTCACCTAATCACGGCCAGACTAACAGACTTTATAACAATCATAAAAAAAAGAGAACTTGCAAAATTATGTATTTTATGGTGCTAGAGACGAAACGATAAATCACTTAATAAGCAAATGCAGCAAATTATCACAGAAGGAGTATAAGTTTACACACCACTGGGTGGGCAAGGTAATCCACGAGGAAATCTGAAAGAAATTTAAATCTAACCATACGAACAAATAGTATATGCACGACCCAACATCTGTCCTGGAGAATGACACACATATACTTCTTTGGGGTTTTGACATAAAAACGGATGCACTAATCTCGGCCAGTCAACCAGACCTTATAATAATAAACAGCAAAAAAAAGAAATATTAAAATTGTTGACTTTGCTGTCCCGGTTGACCTCAGAGTAAAATTGAAAGAAAGTTAAAAGAAGGATAAATACCTCGACCTTGCTAGGTAATTGAAAAAAGTACAGAACATTAAAATAATGTTTATACTAATTGTAATTGGTGGTCTGGGTACAGTCACCAAAGGATTAATAAAACGACTGAAAGACTTGGAAATGAGAGGACAAGCGGAGAACATCTAAACTATAGCATTATTGAGATAGGCCATCATACTTAGAGAATCCTGGAGACTTGAGGAAACTCGCTGTCACTCAAAGCCCCGTAAAAATAATAATAGATGTGGAGAAAGAGATGAAACGATTAATCACAAACTAAGGAAATGCAGACAAGCATTAGAAAAGACTAAAAGGATAGGCACAACTGAGTGGGGAAGGTTCTTCACTGGAAATTGAGCAAGAGAATAAAATTTAAACATACAAATGAATTGTCTTTGCAGAGAGCATAATCTGTTCCAGAGAATGAGAATCGTAAGATTCCCTAGATTATAAGATAGAACTGGATTTCTTCGTCCTAACTAGACGACCAATAAATTAATTAATTAACAAGAAAAATAAACTAACTAAAATTGTAAACTTTGCTGTTCCGTCGTTCCGCAGAATAAAATAAATGAACACAAAAAGACAAATAATTGGTTTCAGAGAGAAGTAAGTGGTGGAAACTGGTTCACGAAAGCACAGAATCCTTTGAGAATAGCTGTATGCAGTACAGCGCTTACAAACGTCTGATTCGCAAAGACGAACAGGGTCCAGCACAGGGTCCACAAAGTCACCACACTAACTGTGACCTATGTGGAAAATTGTGCCTATCTCTGGCTGGTCTCAAAAGCCATCTGCGTAAATGTGCAAAATCTATGTTGCACCCAAAAAATGTCACTGCAAACAAAACTGATCGGTTGTGCCAATTCTGTGGCAAAATCTGTCGCAGTTTGGCTGGCCTGAAGAGTCACCCATGAACACATACAATTTAAGGGGGAAGTAGGGGAGGGGAAGAGGACATGTGATGAAAGAGGTGGTCACGTTCGAAACCGAGAGGACAGCCATCATATATATATATATATATATATGTACCATACCCATGATACGGGTATGTGTGAAACGTACATAGAATGTTCATAATGTTCGTAACATATATACATAGAACATAGGAATCTCGAAACATGAAAAACACTTACGACTTCTTTGTTCAGGTACGAGACTTTTAATTACCTTTATTTATTAAGTTTAAAGGTTCTTCGACATAAGGAGAGAGATGCACATTCTTTCTATTCTGGCTTTTCCATCTGCTCCCCCATCCCATCTAGTGCGACACCTGCCCAAGGCCTCTGGCCTGGCTTCGCCGAGCAAGCGAAAGTCAACCGTCTACTTCCGAGGCAGGACCCAACTCAACTAACTGACTTTTTCAAAATCCCCAAAATCATCAGTGCACGCGCTTCCGGTGCATGACGTCATTCACATCCAATGGTCAACCTTTCTCTGGGATTTTTATTTTGACATCTATGAACGACACATCCTCCCCGCACGTGCGTCAACACCTGCACTCAAGCTTGCACCTAACTAACCCATGTGTTGAGCTGAAAGATTCTCAGCCTAACTAAACCCAAAGGCATAAAACGAAATCCCTCTGCCATTATATCACATATATATATATATATATATATATATATATATATATAGTTGTCTTTTGTTGCAATGCATATTTACTGGCATGAAGCTTGTAGTTTAAATTATTTCTTTTCTGCTTACAATTTTGCATTTAATAATCTTTCTTTTGATAATTTTTTCTTCTTTTTTTCTAAATTTTTGCTGAGTTGTTTGATGGATAAAAATGACATGAGATGAAGGCGCAACGGATAGAGGCGGTGAGTCTCTACGGTTCCAGGTGAGCATTGTCAAAGGATAGCGGTTTCAAATCCTACCCAAGCCGGCCAGAGGTTTACTTGGTCCAAAAACGTGGTGCGATAGACATCAACTATGGAAGGCAGTAATTATTGGGGATACGGTTACAAGACTCAGCATTCCTATCCGAGGTCGCGGTAAATCACCTGAAGAAGGCCAGAGGTGATATTTGGCGGAAACGTAGTGAAAGAAGAAAAAGCCACACAAAAACTACCAAGACGAGGACAAAAAGTCCGCAATAAATAAAAAAATTAATTCTCGGATAAAAATGATTTTTAAATTTTTTTTTCTTCGAAAATGGACCAGGGTTGAGTGTACAGAAAATATTTTCCATTCATTTTTCAGTCATAAAATGAAAAATCAGCTTCACATAGAACAAAATAAAAAAATTCTCTATAATTCTTGCGAATGATAATTTATATAATAATCCAAATATATTAGTAACGCTTGCTTTAATTCCTGACCACTAATTAGTTTTTTCTTTGAATTTTAACGCATTTTTATGATATAATAACTTACAATTTATTTAGTAAAATTATTAGCAATGCATCTGCATTATATATGTGACAACCCTATTTTTGTATTTATTTCTAACCCGCGAGAATCCCTTTCTTTTTGATTTTTAAAGTATTGCAATATAAAAATCATCAGAAAGCATTTATATTATACTTATAATAACGGCATTTTGATAATTTACATAAACAGTTCCTATTCATTCAATTTGTAATGTATTTTTACAGTAAAAAAAACGTTCATATGATAATTTAACAAGCATTTCTCTGATAAAATAATTGCCAAAAAACTGAACAAATTGAGGAAGAAGAAGGATGACGTTGATACATATGTTCCATAGCCACAATTAACGCCATGTGCGAAATAGATATATAATGTTATATATATATATATATATATATATATATATATATATATATATATATATTCATATATATATATATATACCGTAGCCACAATTAACGCCATGTGCGAAATGTACATATAATGTTCATAACGATAGAACATATAAAGAACATAAGAATCTCGAAATTCGAAAACACGTAACGACTTCTTGTTCAGGTACGAAACCTTTTAATTAACTTTGAGTTAAAGGTTTCGACATAAGGAGGAGAGACACAATCTCGCTATGCCGTCTTATTCATTTGGCCCCAATCTCGTGCGGCACCCATGACATGCAAATTCGTCTCGCCACAGCGAGCCTCAAAATTCGAAACTCCTCGTTCGGCGTCTAGTTTTCAACTCTTAAACTTTCTTCAGATTTTCACCAACCTCCGCGCGCTTCCGGTGCGTGACGTCAACACCTTTCGTCTCGGATATTTTGTGACATCTCTGAGTGACACCTCCATCCACCCGCGCGTGCCCGCCTTAACACCTGCCTCAATGTTGCACCTAACTAACCCATGTGCTGAGCTGAAAGGTTCTCAGCCAAACTAAACCCAAAGGCATGAACCGATATACCTCGGCTATTATATTACACAAATTGTAATGCGTGCATTTTGAATGGTTACCAGAAACTTGGAAAATATTTTGGGGGAATTGGAAATCAAAGGAAAAAGAGAGACGATCCAAATCATAGTATACATCTCGGCTAGAATCCTGAGAAAAGTCCTGAAAATGTGAAGAGTTCCTATCATTCAGACTGAATGACCAATAATGAAAAACAAGGACTGAAATAATAACAAGGAATTTTTTCAAAATGTGAAGAGTTCCTATCACTCAGACTGAATGACCAATAATGAAAAACAAGGACTGAAATAATAACAAGGAATTTTTTCAAAATGTGAAGAGTTCCTAACACTCAGACTGAATGACCAATAATGAAAAACAAGGACTGAAATAATAACAAGGTATTTTTTCAAAATTTTCTTAATGATTATTGGAGGCTATATTCTTAATAATACTAGTCCAATCCTTTTTTACCTTTCGAAGGGGTGAGACAATTTTGATTTTATTTTGGGTTTGATATATTTTTATTAGGTGACCTAATAAATATACAACATCGCCTAGTCGGCTGGGGCTGTAGAATACACCGACTGCTTCTCTGCAGAGGGGTAAGACTCCCCCAACGAGTTTCCTGGATATGGCACTAAACAATTTGATGGTGAGGTTCCAGCAATGCTGGAGCTTTGGGGAATGCGGAGTACCCCTTCATTGCCATTGCTCCAAGGTCCAGTCAGGCCCGGAGTGGTAGCACCTGATAGGGCCCTATCTATGGGTTAAATAGAACAGCATTCTTATGCTAAACTGAATTGTTTGAGTAAACTGAATAGCTTGAAATAGAAATGTTTTTGACAATTAAACCTTACCTACATTTAAACTGCGTGCTTACGCTTAGCTGAATTATTTCAAATAGAACAGTTTTTCGAGATTAAAATTGTATTTACACCTGACTGAATTGTTACATATAACTTGAATAGTTTGAAATAAATGTTTTTGATAATTAAATCGTGTACTTATGCTAAACTGAATTGTTTTAAATAGAACAGATTATTTGCATAAAAGTGGATTTCGCGTTAAATAACCTACAAAGGTTGATATGCCATAAAACCCAACAAGCCAAACCAAACCTAAATATACAACAACCAGAAATTCAGACTTATCTCCTAATAATATATAACACAAATGTAGCGTTCTGTGTGTACGTCAGTGCACCTGTACACATTATCATCACCATCATGTCGTGCAACCAGCACGGATATCCCTGATCCTCTCTCGCCACTTCTCCCTATCGAGGGACGAGCTCATAAGTGTTGTACTCCTATGGACCCCCATATATGGCCGGGCAAAAGCAGGACGACCAGCTCGAACATACATTCAGCAGCTATGTGAGGATACGGGATGTAGCCCTGAAGACCTGCCAGAGGCGATGAACGATAGGGAGAAGTGGCGAGAGAGGGTCAGGGATATCCGTGCAGGTGGCACGAAATGATGATGATAATGATTCCACCATTCTCATCCAGCAACTAAAAATCCTGCCGAACAATTGCATGAAAAATCCGGACATCACTATAAAAAAGCAGATAAAACCAATATCCATATCGAACTTAATAAATCTGATTCACAGTCTAAACAACAGACCATCCTCAACGATAAAAACAAATTTACAAAACTGAATTATAATCCAAATAACCAACTCAAGTTTAAAGTTAACAAACTCATTTATGCTGAGATGGTGACCTTCAAAATATGAAAATAACCAAACATAATCGGTGATTACAAACCTGGATACCTTTATGGAACTATAAAGATATATAAACCTGGCTATCCATTTCACGGGTTACAACACCTATATAAGTTAGTAAAGTTGGCGACCGTAGTCGAAGGCGACCAGAAAGCTCCCTTTTCATTAGCTACTACACCAAGGTGTAGGGGATGGTGCTACTCCTTTCCCTGGATTGCTCCACTTTACCCTTTAAACGTACCTTATAATGCCGAGTGTTAAGCAAGGAGGTATCAAGTACCATTTTTAAAGTCTTTGGTATAACGAGACCTGGGATTGAACCCAGGTCTGCCGGACCACTGGTGAACGCTCTACCCACTAGGCCAATGAGCCAGTACCAACACCTACATACATACCAACTTACAAAAACTATTAATGATCTAAATACCCCATACCTTTCCCATAATCATAGCATTAAATCTACATAAGAACTTATCGAAATCCTTAAAACCCACAAACCAAACATTGCCCAGTTGGCTGGGGCTGTAGAATACACCGACTGCTTCTCTGCAGAGGGGTAAGACCCCCCCCCACCGAGTGTCCTGATATGACACTAAACAATCTGATGGTGAGATTCCAGAAATGCTGGAGCTTTGGGGAATGCGGGGTACCCCTTCATTGCAATCGCTCCCAGGTCCTCTCTGGCCCGGAGTGGTAGCACCTGATAAGGGTCCTATCTATGGGTTAAACAGAACTAACAACATACTTATGCTAAAATGAATTGAGTAAACTGAATAGCTTGAAATAGAAATGTTTTTGACAATCAAACCATACTTACAATTAAACTGCGTGCTTATGCTTAACTGAATTATTTCAAATAAAACTGTTTTTCGACATTAAAACTGTATTTACACATAACTGAATTGTTACATATAATTGTTTGAATAGTTTGAAATAGAAATGTTTTCGACAATTAAACTGTGTACTTATGCTAAACTGAATTGTTTTAACTAGAACAGATTATTTACATAAAAGTGGATTTCGCGTTAAATAACCTACAAAGGTTGATATGCCATAAAACCCAACAAATCAAACCAAACCAAACCGCAGACCAAACAAAGGAATAATATCCTCTCTAGACGTGGAAAATTTATTCACAAAATTTCTAGTTCCATAAACAATCAATATTACAGATAATATTTCCCACCATCCCACGCTCCCTCCACTCAAAATCAATCCCAATACCTTACGGACAATACTTTTACTCAGCACTACGGAAATACCATTTTATGATTCCCATGGAAACATAATCATCCAACGGGATGGAATACCGTTAGGGTCAATTTTTGGGACCTATTTTCGTTAATTTTTACTTCTCAACCCTTGAAAGTAAGGTTTTAATACTTTCAATAAACCTAACATTTATTTAAGGTACTCTGACGACACGCGCCTTTCACCAATAGCACTGATAAAATTAACACAATACAAGAGACCTTTAAAAATACTTCTGTTCTCAAGTTCACACAAGAAAATAATATCAACAATAAAATTCAATTTCTTGGTGTACTAAAAGACCCAAGCAATATTGACCAATTTATCACCTCCACATATAAAAAAATTACAAACATTAATCCCTGTACTCTTAATTTCCCAAGTGAATGCCCCTTCCGCTATGAAAGAACAATTATAAAAACACTCATTTCCAAAGCGAAACTACAATCCTCATCTCGAACTCTCTTCCTCAACGAACTTAAGAATATAAAATGAACCTTTATTATAATGGGTTTCCCAACAACATTGTTGATACTGAACGTAAACAATTCATTAATAAACCTGAACAACCAAACTTTAGACAATATCCTAAACCATAAACAATCAATAAACCTATACTACAAAAACCAATTTTATTGTAATTATAAGATAGATGAACATATATTAAAAAAAAATTATCCAAAACATGTTCTCCCTACCGATCCTACCAAAAAAGTAAGACTTATCATTTACTATAACCAATTTAAAACCTCCAACCTGATTATTTCTAATAACACTTAGCCCTCTACCGAACTTCTTGATAAGACAACCATCGTATATATGCTCAAATGTCACTTGGGAGACTGTGTCTCCAAAGAAAATAATGCGTATGTTGGTATTACCACTATAACTCTAAGGATTCTAGTTCTATAGCTTAACACCGTAAAACCCATTCTTTTCCCGAAACCAAGTTTCGAAAAATTCTTGTTGAAAATACCACTATAATAGCATCCAAAATGATAAGCTTCGACTACAAATCCTAGAAACCCTAAATATAAACGCAAAAAACACTAAAATCAATAGAATTGATTTTGATAAAAACGAAAATGTTTTGAAATGCAATTGGATTTTTTTTAACATTCCGTATTTCTTGATAATATTCTATTTCCGTTGATAGTGTTCTGTTGGTTTTTTTTTTTTTTTTTTTTTTTTTAAATTCATCAGCAACTCAGTTTTATCCAACTCTGCGTTTGCATAGTTTTGTTAAGTTATAAAAACCCCAAAACTTTCAAAGCAACCCCTGATGACGGTCTATGAAAGGTCCAAAAGCACTCAGGAAAATTTTGGTAAATTCATCCACCAATTCCAACCTGAAACCGAGACACTTATCCGGAAACTTGAAAGGGTCTGAATTAAATGAAATAGACAAAATGTGCCTTTATCATTTAATCAGACATGCTTATATATATATATATATATATATATATATGTGTGTGTGTGTGTGTGTGTGTGTGTGTGTGTGTGTATTAATTTACACTGCATTTCCTCGTTTAAGCATATTTGTTTAAATATTTTTGATATCGTTTGTTTAAATATTTTATTTCGATCTTTTAATTGCCGTACGTTTGTTATGATATCCAACCGGAATTGGCTAATGAATTTTCTGTATTTAACTGGTTCCCGAGAAATTTCCGACCCCTTTTGTGGAGACATCCTCAATAAGAGCAGGGGGTATATGCAAAAGTACACAACAGCGTTTTATTTATACTTATGTAAATTTTCTTAGAGGGATCCTAAAGTACTAAGGAACCATCTAAATACGGAAATTTTATTAGTCAATTCCAGGCGGATATCATAACATATATGCCACCCATTAATATGGTAATTCATATTGCATCAAGTCATCTTTCATCTGAGTCTTAAAAATGAATAGTACACTTCAGAAAGATCAAACCTGATGACAATGACAGAAAACACGTGAAAGACAAACGTCTTTGGAACACATCCTCAGAGGGACTTGTTCAAACTCCTTCAGACAGAATCTCTCACCGCATCAACATTGTCAGATCTTGTAGTCAACTTCCTGCCAGATCTGGGATTTTCTGTTTTCTTGTCGAGGCTGTTTACTGAATCTGTGAGTTTAAAATTAGTGTACCCAACGATAAATTTGCTTTTTTTCTGGGGATAATAGTTAAGTTAAACTTCATTAAATTTTTTTCTTGCACAGTTTTAAATGATTTTGTCTCCAAATAAGTAGTGAGGTGAAATATTTTTCCTCTCTTGTCCAAGGCTTTTTGATCAAGAACTAATAGTTGTTATATTATACTATATTATGCTAGGTTATATCATACTAAACCATTTCATTTGCATAGCGGTTAGAGTGTTCACTAATAGCCCGGGAGTCCGAGCTTCAATCCTACGTCGAGTTATGCCAAAGACTCAAAAAAGGGTTCTTGATGCCTCCTTGGTTAACACTCAGCATTGTAAGGTATGGATCAAGGGTAAAGTGGAGCAATCCAGGGAAAGGAGTAGCGGCCTTCCTTACACCTCGGTGTAGTAGCTATTGAAAAGGGAGCCTAGGTGTCACCCTCGTCTAAGGTCACCAAATTTACTTTACTTTATATTGCACTATTTTCAAATCAGAAACAAAAAAGAAAACAACATAATTATTAGAAGAGTTATAAACCGCCACATGGGTCACATGTATATTGAGACACCCTATACAAACGGCGGTTTGAAAGGATCGAAATAAAAATATATAGACAAACGATGTCTATAATAATTGATCATATATATATATATATATATATATCAGATTTTAAAGCTGCTTTTACTAAGACGAATATAAACAATGAATGAAACATTTTTTTTCAAAAATACTCACCCTGACATCCTTTTACTATATGAGGCGGGGTGTGGGAGTCTCTGAAGTGTCATGGCTAACTTTCTGGCCTGCGACAACCAAATAAGCAAGTTCGAACTCCAGTCGTGGTACATCGTTCACTTTCTTACTGATACCAATAATCAGTTGAATAGTAACATTACTGTACTTCTAAAAAGACAACTCTGGCATTAAATAACCCTCAAAGATTGATATACCTTTAAACAAAGAAGCCTAACCGTAATCAAATCTTAATGAATGTTATAATTTTCTTTAAATGTCATCCTCTTCAACTTGACAGAAAATTTAAGTTAAGGATATTAGATGAAATAAAGCGAGTTAAAATTAATGTATGGTATTGATGGTGGCTATCGATGTAAGTGTTATACCTCGGTAGTTCTTGGCTAATCCGATGTGACCCTTTTTAGGGAAAGGGAGCCGAAATTTTCAATGCCCTACTACGAACCCGCATAGAACCCAAAATCGACAACATCCTTAGGAAAAACCAAAATGGCTTCCGAAGAAATAGATCCCCGACATCACAAATACTGATCATCCGTAGAATCCTTGAAAGTGTTCGGGCAAAAAACCTACAGGCGACATTACTATTTGTCGACTTTACCAAAGCCTTCAAATCCATTCTCAGTGGGAAGATGGGACAAATCGTACTAGCATACGGCCTACAAAAAGAAACCGTAGCAGCAATAACGATCCTCTATAGAAACACCAAAGTGAAAGTACGATCACCAGATGGAGACACACAATACTTCGATATTGTTGCAGGAGTACTACAAGGGGACACGCTAGCCCCATACCTCTTTATCATCAGTCAAGACTACGTGCTTAGAACATCGATTGATAAAATGAGAGAGAACGGGTTCGAGCTGACAAAGAAAAGAAGCAGAAGGTACCCCGCAAAAACAATTACCGACGCCAACTACGCCGATGACATAGCGATACTGGCAAATACGCCCAACCAAGCCGAAACACTACTGCATAGTTTGGAAAGAGTCGCCACAGGCATTGGCCTCCATGTCAATACACATAAAACGGAATATATGTGCTATAACCAAACAGGTGACATCTCCACACTAGACGGAACCTCTCTGAAACTGGTAAATAAATTCATCTACCTAGGAAGCAGTGTCTCATCAACCGAAAAGGACATCGACAGCAATCTATAAGCTATCGATAAAATGAAACGCAGTTTATTCCAGGCAGCGGTCGTATCGATACTGCTGTATGGATGCACTACTCGGACGCAAACTAAACGGCTGGAGAAGAAGCTAGACGGCAATTACACAAGAATGTTGAGAGCAATATTGAACAAGTCCTGGTGACAACATTCCACAAGGCACCAACTGTACGGCCACCAGCCTACCATCACGAAAACTATCCAAGTCAGATGAACCAGACATGCAGGACATTACTGGAGAAGCAGGGACGAGCTCATAAGTGATGTACTCCAATGGACCCCCACATTTAGGCGGGCAAAATCAGAACGATCAGCTCGAACATACAGCAGCTATGTGAGGATAAGGGATGTAGCGCTGAAGAGCTGCCAAAGGCGATGAACGATAAGGAGAATTGGCGAGAGAGGGTCACGGATATCCGTGCTGGCGGCACGACATGATGACGATGATGATGATTGATGGTGGACGGCCGATGTCGACATTAGCAGAATCTGGAGGAGACTGGTTGAAAGCGTAATTCCCGCCCTGCCTGTCGTGATTTACAAATTGTTTTTTTCTTAGATATGGCATAAGGCCGTAAGAATGGAGAACTTATCCTAGATATTGAGCACTCTCCCAATTATATCGCCCTTGGTTCGCCACAAACCAACAAAGGGAATTAGTGAATACCTTCGCCAATGGCGTGGAAGACCTGGGTTAAATCCCAGGTCGCAGCATACCAAAGACTTTAAAAATGGTACTTGATACCGCCTTGCTTAACACTCAGCAATATAAGGTACGTATCAAGGGTAAAGTGGAGCAATCCAGGGAAAGAAGTAGCACCCCTCCCACACCCCGGTGTAGTAGCTTGTGAAAAAGAGCCTTCTGGTAGCCCTCGACTAAGATCACCAACAAATATATATATATATATATATCAAAATGAATAGTTCTTCAAATGATTTTGAATTTGGTATATTGGTTTTTCTTATTACATATACTTGTGTTCTTCCCGTGTTTTAGACTTTGCGTTTTCTTCAAAAGTCTTGAATTGGCCAGGAAAATCAATGGTTTCAGTTTTTATACTGAAGATTGTTTTGATAGGGAAATGATCCTTTGTAATTCCAGGATTTATGTCTGTGAATGTCACATTGGAGTTAATTATCCGTGAAGACCTCTGGTCTTTGCAGATGCCTTTTTGTATATAGAAAAACGTATTTTTTTTATATATGTGCACGTATGTATTCTGTGTATGTGTGAATATGTACACTAGCATACATGCACGTATACACCTGTACACACACACACCCGTAAACATATTTTCTGAGTTGTTGTTTTTTCCTTTTCCTTTTCTTACTTCCTCTCTCTCTCTCTCTCTCTCTCCCTTCCAGAAGGACATTAGCAGACACAAATCCTAGAATTATAAAGGATCACATCCCTATCAAAACGATCTCCTCTACAAAAAACGAAAACCGTTGATTACCCTAACCGTTAAAGACCTCTCAAAGAAGTCTTGACGTCTGATATAAGTGTAAAGCAAGAGTGTATGAAATTATAAAAACCTAAATACTAAAAACAACATCATTTGCAGACGGATTGATTTCAAATCACTTTTATATTAGGTTGTTCGATCAACAACAATCTTTACACATATACACACACAAACGCACACAAACGCGCGCGCACACACACACGCACACACACACATATATATATATATATATATATATGTGGGGTTGAGCTCTCTAGCTAGGGAAATAATGGTTGCCACTAGCGTAATGCAAAGCTCTTCAAATGAATTGAGTACTCGGTAGCCGTTAAACGAATATATGTAAACAAAAACAAATGTGATACATAAGCGTTTAAATTTCCTTCGCTTGCGCTGGTTTCCTCGTAGCTGAGTGGTAGAATCTTGGATTGGCGTTTCAGTCAGCCAGGTTTCGAACCCAGCTTCTGTCTGATAGAACGGAACAGGTCTCTCTGTGGATGACGAGATATATATATATATATATATATTGTAGACTTAGGCAGAAAGTCGTTATCTAAACAGGTTTGGCTAAAGACCATCGGGTTGTTTTTTGTTTTTTTTTTAATTTTCAAGTGAAGATGTTCATATCGTTTTGTTATTTTTCTAAGGCCTGTGACAAGATTGATAAGAATGTACCGCATATTAGCCAAAGTACTTTTGACCATTTCGCTGGTCATCATCAGAGGTTATATTAGGTTGTTTGTTGCTGTGATCTTTTTTATTTACGAAAGATCCTAACTAACAATGCTAAAATCATATATATAAATAACATTGATAACTGTTTACAACTCCTCGAAGCAATAACTATAACGAATTCTTAAAAAAAAACTCCTATAAATAAAAGACATTTCATCACTGGTATAAACATAATAAATATATCCCTAAACTATTGCTACTACCCAACCTTACAGAACTGAATTCCATTTAAAAAACACTCCAAATAAATATTTAAAAACAAACCTCTCAGAAACAAACAACTTAATTTACACCCTGTGGATGACTAGCGAAATTGTCGAAAGCTCTTGGGTCACCATGGGTCACTTTCTTCACCATCTAGGCCCAGACATAAGAAAAATAACAAGAAGACTCGAACGTCTTCACTTGAATATTTTGAATTGGAAACAACCCGTAGACTTTAACCGAAAAAGATTATATATATATATGTGTGTGTGTGTGTGTGTGGTTGGGCAGCAGTCTTTCACTTAAGCATGTTTGATTAAATAATAGACACATTTTGTCTATATAATTCTATTAAAATCCTTTCAAGTTTCTTCATAAGTGTCTTGGTTTCAGGTTACAATAAATAGAATTAATTTTAAAAATAGCGACTATGTTTTGAAATGCCTTTAGTTTTTGCTTTTTTTTAAAAAATAATCAATATTTTTTTGATAATATTTTGTTTCTGTTGATAGCATTCAGTTTTTTAAATTTCTAACATCTCATTTTTATCCAAAACAGCATTTACGTAAATTAGTAATGTTATAAAGAAAACTAAAACACGCTTTCAAAAACGCTTTAAAAACACTCTTTATACTTGCGAACAACCCCTGATGATGGCCTATGAAAGGTCCGAAAGCGTTTGAGACAATCGTAATAAATTTATCAACCGGTTCAAACCTGAAACCAAGACACTTAGTAGGATCTTAAAAAAATATATAGACAAAATGTGTCTTTATTATTTAATCAAATACTCACACAAACACTCATATATATATATATATATATATATATATGTGTGTGTGTGTGTGTGTGTGTGTGTGATCCAAACCGATACATGAATAGAGTGTTCGCCAATCGTCCTGGAGACCAACGTTCAATCCCAGGTTAAGTCTTACCAAAAACTCAAAAAACGGTACTTGATGCCACTTTGCTTAAAACTCGGTATTATAGGGTAAGCATCAAGGGTAAATTGGAACAATCCAGGGAATGAAGTAGCACCCCCCGCAACACTGTGGTGTAGTAGCTATTGAAAAGGGATCCTTCAAGTTATATATATATATATATATATATAGGAAAGAAATAAAAAAAAAATTGTATGCCAAATGAGGTGAATTTATTGATGACGATAAAATTAACGTTAAAACTTTTCGGTTTCATTAAACTCTCATCAGGATGGGGGGGAAAATTCTTGCTTTAACGATGGACGTTTTTTGTAAAATAACTGGGGAAGTGAAATAACAGGCGAACGGAGCATATATGCAGAGAAAAAAAATCATAAACATTTAATCAGCGTTCTTCTTTTAAAACTATTACTTGATCGACACCGGCAATGATGTTTTAAATATGTCGATTTCCCTTGAGATACATCGAATTGAGAGAAAATTGACACATTTTATCGTTGACGTTACCATTATAAATAAATTTATCACATTTGGAAGCCTTTGCTTTCTATTTCCGGATTTATTTCCATAATTTGCTTCCACACACACACACACATATATATATATATATATATATATATATATATTTATATTAAAAACACAATATTTGATGACATCTTATACAATCTGATATTTAATGATAAATATTTTTATAATAATATATGTATATAATCTTTATTATTATTATAATATAAAAAATAATGTCATAATATTATAATATTTATATATATATATATATATGTGTGTGTGTGTGTGTGTGTCTATGTATATTACCTGGTACTGTCTCTGACCCAGGGTTTCATGCAATCAGCAATCGTCGGACAGAGTGAAGATCTTTTAAAAAATATTGTCATGCATTAATCTTAAACTAACGGCCCTTGAAGGTAATTAAATCAAGATAGAAATAATCCTTACAAGACGTTATATTATAATAAATGGTTCCAACAAAGCAATTGCTCGGGACCTCTGAATTTCAAAAGCACCATAAACGTGGACTTATTAAAAGTTAAAATCAAGAAACGTGCGGTTTGAAAAGACAAGATTTTAAAGCAGAAAAAGAAGGCAGAAGGGAAAAAGGAGAAAAAATTTTTCTCTCACACTCTCTCCTTTTTTTTGTGTGTGATCCGCTTCGGTGATCTCTTTAAGAAAATTAAGGTACGTGTGTGTAAGGTGCACAGACCAACCATGAAAAAAATGCTGAATCAAAATATGACACAACATAGGACCCAGGCAACAGGTCTGGGTGACATGTTCGGCAGGTGCTCTCCTGATAGCCAATATGGGTAACCTAGTCGTCATCCAGCGAGTGTTGGCAGTTCTTTTTTCATTTACACGAATGACGGTCTAAGGAACAACACAAATCAGAGACGCAAACACACAACATGGATTAAGGAAGACAATCAACTTGCACTACACTGCTATTTTAGGAGTGTAGTGCAACCCTACACAAAGTGTAGTGTAACCCTACACAAAGAGGATATAGAAAAAGAATGATAGAAATCTAGCAAGAATACGCTAGTTTTCAGACAACAAGACTTACTGACCAAGTTAGGACAATAATAAAAAAGGGTGATTTTCTGACATTAAAATACGAGAAATACACAAATAATGAACTAGATAGTAATACAATATCAGACACAAAATGTATTGGCGAACAAAAACAGTCCAACCGAAATGAACCACCAACTTCTGAAAATAGAAGAACCGCTCAACCAAACAACACAGAGCAAACATTAACACAAGAACAAAAAATAAATTTAGAAAATTTAAAGAGAATTATGAATGGGGAAAAGACTACGTTACCGTCACTAAGAAACATAGAATGGAGAGCAGTTAAGACAGAAGCGGAATAAATAAATCAAGTACTAACTTATTCATCAATAAATAATATAACTGAATTAAATGAACTAATCAATGAGGAGCGAAATTAGTTGGTGAGAAAATTAGAATCCCTGCAAAAATCAGAAAGAAAAAATCAAAACCAAGACAGGAAACTCGACTCGAAACACAGGCAAAAATGATAAAAGAAAGGAAAAACGCTGGAATATGAAGGAACAAAAAGGAAAAGGCCACACAAGAAAAAAAATGGACAACCGGAGGAAATAAACGTGAAAGTACTAGCGAAACAAGGAAAATTAAAGAGATATTGACAAAGGTTAAAACAATACCGACAAAACAAGACATTGCAAAACAATGAAAGGAAATTCTACTAACAAGTGGGGTAGGGAGGTAACAGGAAAACATTCCAACAACCAGATGCAAGAGAAAACAAACAATTTTGGTCTAAAACAATACAGACAAAACAAGACATTCTAAAACAACGAAAGGAAATTCTACTAACAAGTGGGGTAGGGAGATAACAGAAAAATATTCCAACAACCGGATGCAAGAGAAAACGAACAATTTATGTCTAAAACAATACAGACAAAACAAGACATTCTAAAACAACGAAAGGAAATTCTTCCAACAAGTAGGGTAGGGAGATAACAGGGAAACATTCCAACAACCGGATGCAAGAGAAAACGAACAATTTTGGTCTAAAACAATACAGACGAAACATGACATTCTAAAACAACGAAAAGAAAATTCTACCAACAAGTCGGTTAGGGAGATACCAATAAAACATTCCAAAAACCGGATGCAAGAGAAAACGAACAATTTTGGTCAAAAACAATGCAAACAAAACAAGACATTCTAAAACACCGAAAGGAAATTCTACCAACAATCGGTTAGGGAGATAACAGAAAAACATTCCAACAACCGGATGCAAGAGAAAACGAACAATTATGGTCTAAAACAATACAGACAAAACAAGACATTCTAAAACAACGAAAGGAAATTTTACCAACAAGTGGGGTAGGGAGATAACAGAAAAACATTCCAACAACCGGATGCAAGAGAAAACGAACAAAAGGACTCGAAGAAAGTCTGAAAGCGGAAATACACATCAATTTATTCTGAATAACACAATAAAAGTATGAAATTGGAAAACGTCAGGCCATGATGGAATTTTTAGATTCCGGGTCAAGAAATTCACCTCCATTCACGACAGACTAGCACTCGAAATGACCCAATGCGTACAAGTGTTATATAATTGCGAAGTGATTTTTTTTTATATTATCATTTTTTGTTTTTGTATATCTTACCTTTCGGTTTAGTTTGGATGAGAACCTGTCATAGCCGGAAGTGTGGGCTGAGGATTTTGAGATTTGGAAAAAGTCAGTTGAGTTTCTACCTCCGAACGAGAGAGTCAAGATTCAGAGCTGGGCGAGGCCAGACGAATTTGTGCGCTACGGGCCCAGCGCGTTGGTTGGGTTGACAGCTGACGATGTAAAAGCAGTCAGCATAGAAAGATTGTGTGTGTCTCTCTCTCCTCCTGTCGAAAAACCTTTAAACTCAAAAAGGTAATAAAAGGTTTTGTACCTGAACTAAGAAGTCGTAAAGTGTTTCGCGTGTATTTCGGATTCCCTATGTCTATTTCACACATCCGTATATTATGGCTATGTTACACAAGGAACACACGTATCCGAATTGATGACAAAAGAAAAGACCACACTGATCTAGAATGACCCACTCCAAGGACTACAGACCCATAAACTGCCTACTGAAAATACGGAAAATATTAACAGTAAAATAAGGGAAGAGATTTATTACTCGCTAACAAGCTGCGTATTGTTCCCTGAGGAGCAGACAGCATGCCGCAAAGGATCCAGAGGCACAACAGTGTTACTCTACTCAGATAAGCACATACTCAACGAGAGCAAAACCAGACGGAAAAATCTCGCTATGGCCTGGGTTGACTACAAAAAGTCATATGATATGGTCCCACAAAGCTGGATAATAAACAGTTTCAAAATGTACAAAATATCAGATGAAGTCATAAACTTTATCGAGAAAACCATAGAAACCTGGACAGTGAAATTGACTCCAGGAGGAAGAAGCTTCGCTGAAGTAAAGATCCAAAGTAGTCTATTTCAAGGAGATGCATTATCACCGTTACTAATCAGAAAATGTACAACCGGATACAAACTTAGCAGATTGCAAAAAAGATCAATTACCTAATGTACATGGACGACATCTAACTTTTTGCAAAAAATGAAAAAGAACTGGAAACTCTAATAAACGCAGTGAGAATATACAGCCAGGACATCGGGATGGAATTTGGCATAGAAAAATGTGCCATGTTAAAAATGAAAAGTAGCAAACGATACCTTACGAACGGAGTGGAACTTCCAAATCAAGACAAGATTAGAACGCTCGGAGAAAAGGAAACCTACAAATAATTGGGCATTTTGGAGGCTGACACAATCAAACAAGTGGAGATCATAGAAAAAGTTAAAAAAAATAATATCTCAGGATAACCGGAATGCTAGTCGAAACAAAACCTCATCAAAGAATAAATACATGGGCTGTCGTCCACGTAATATATTCGGGACCATTCTTGAAGTGGACCAGAGAAGAACTTAAGCAAATGGACCAAAGAACCAGAAAACGAATGACCATGCTTAAGACATTACATTCCAGAGATGACTTTGACGGACTATATGTATTAAGAAAGTGGGGAGGAAGACGACTTGCCAGCATTGAAGATAGCGTTGACGCATCGATAAAACGACTCGAAGATTACTTAGAAAAGCACGGAGAAAAACTGATTACAGCCTGCAGAAACGATTCTGACAACAAGAAGACCAACAGAACAATAATAACTTGAAATTAAAAATGGGAAGAAAAACAATTCCATGAGCGTTTTAAACGGCTGATAAGCAACATCTAACATGGGCGTGGCAAAGAAAAGAAAACCTTAAAAGAGAAACTGAATCTCTCCTAATAGCAGCACAAAACAACGCCATAAGAACCAATCATATCTAAGAGAAAATAGATAAGACTCAACAAAACAGCAACTATTGGTAATAATTTGAAAGAGACGAAACAATCAATCACATGATAAACAAATGCAGCAAATTAGCACTGAAGGATTTGCAGTTTAGGCACGACTGGTTGTGCAAGGTGATCCACTGGGAAATCTGCATTTAAATTTGACCATACGAGCAAATAGTATATACACGACCCAATATCTGTCCTGGAGAATGACGCATATAAACTTCTTTCGGGTTTTGACATACAAACGGATCCACTAATCTCGGCCAGTCAACCAGACCTTACAATTATCAACAACAAAAAAAAAGAAAATGTGTAGAATTGTGAACTTTGCTATCCCGGTTGGCTGCAGAATAAAATTGAAAGAAAGTTAAAAGAAGGATAAATACCTTGACCTTACTAGGGAATTGAAAAAACTGTGTGACATGAAAGTGACAATTATACCAACTGCGATCGGTGCTTTTTTATACAGTCACAAAAAGGTTGATAAAGGAACTGGAGGACTTGGAAATAATACGGCGAATGGAGACCATCCAAACTACAACATTATTGACAATGCCCAGAATATTGAGTAGAGTCCTGGAGACTTGAGGAGACTTACTGTCACTCAAATTCCAGTAAACGACCATAAGCTGACGCTGATGTAAAAACGTCAAGGAGTAAAAAATAATAATATATCAAAATAATCTATACTCAAAAAATAAATGAATAAATAAATAGAAATAATAAAATAATAAAACTAACATTTGTAGCCATGACAATTTTTGGCAATGCTTATGGGTGTTTATAATGTAATAATGGGAAAAATAGTGTTTATGATTCTTGACAATACTAAAATATTAATTAGATCTACTGGCAGTACTTGTGGGTGATTTGCCCAGTCAGCTGGGGCTGTAGAATACACTGACTGCACCTCTGCAGAGGGGTAACCCCCCCTAATGAGTGTCCTGTATATGACACTAAACAATCTGATGGTGAGGTTCCAGCAGTGAAGGAGCTTTGGGGAATGCGGAGTACCCCTTCATTGCCATCGCTCCCAGGCCCGGAGTGGTAGCACCTGATAGGGCCCTATCTATGGGTTAAATAGAATTAACAGCATACTTATGCTAAAACGAATTGAGTAAACTGAATAGCTTGAAATAGAAATGTTTTTGACAATTAAACCATACTTACACTTAAACTGCGTGCTCATGCTTAACTGAATTAATTCAAATAGAACTGTTTTTCGACATGAAAACTGTATTTACACTTAACTGAATAATTACATATAACTGCTTAAATACTTTGAAATGGAAATGTTTTCGACAATTAAACTGTGTACTGATGCTAAACTGAATTGTTTTAAATAGAACTGATTATTTACATAAAAATGGATTTGGCGTTAAATAACCTACAAAGGTTGATATGCCATAAAACCAAACCAAACCAAACCAAACCAATTGTGAGTGATGATAATGTGATATGGTGAGGAAAATTGTAATAACGGTCGGCGGTTGTGTTATATAATTAGTTGGGAATGGTTGATGATTGGTGTGACAATGAGAAAGGAGTCGGAAAAACAGCTGGGATATGGTGAAAGGGCAAGGAGGATATTTCTGTAAAGAATGTGAACATAGCAGTAATATATGTAAATATGAAAATAAAAGTGGTGTTTAAAAATAAGAAAGGGGAAAGGAATTTAGTTGATATTTTGCTTAAATGTTTGGGTCGACTTTGGATAGGTTGTTTGTTTTCATGTCTACATTTTGAGATTATCTCGGCTTTGTAGTTTAGAAGTTCATATTGTGATGAATGGGTGACTATATAACATATTGACCCTCGACCGAGCCGTCAATTAAGAGATGCACCCGTGTAAATAAGCAGAGGAACAGCGGAAACAGGTGCATCCGGTCGAAGATATCGGAATATCACCTTGTCCTGTGGACGTGGTTGAATTCGGTGCAGATGCGTACGCCCACAGGAAGCCGGTGTACGTCAATCAATTATATAACCATGTGCCACAGACGGCTTGAGTCAGTTGGAGTTCGAGTTGCAATTCCAGTTGGAGATAAGATGCCGGGGTGAGAACCAGCTCCAGGATGAGGGCTTGGGCCCTCAGTGACCCACGATCGAGCAGCCGAGCCAGAATGCGAAAGAAATGCCGCTATCTTCAGAGGAACTTTAGTTCAATATGTGGCAGTCTATCCCCGTCTCCAACTCACCTCTCACACATAACCAACATCAACCCTTTCGCAACCCTTTCAAGAATAATGTGTTAGAGGTATATTTTTTTTTTTAAAGAAGTGTGCTCGTTCGTTCATTGAAGTTCATCATTATGTTTCTGCTTACATCTGTATGTATATGAGTATACAACAACTATCACAACTTTTTCATGGATGCAAAGTAAGCATATTCTTGATATTTTGTTGCAGGCGGGGGCTGGTTTTATAACTTCCGAAGTTATACTTGATGTACTGTTCTTGACTTTTAGTTTCCAAATGTATGCTGATAGATTTGTATTGTGTGAGTAATTTTTATTTGAGAACGAGAGTTTATGGGCGTATTTTCTTTGTTTGAATGTTCCCTCCGTTACGCATATTAATCGTTTTATTTTAAGATCTTCACTCTGTCCGAAGATTGCTGATTGCATGAAACCCAATGTCAAAGACAATACCATGTAATAATATATATATATATATATATATATATATAATTAACTTAAATCGCTAGTCGAAAATCTTCTACTAAAGTTTCACCTTAACGGATCATCAGGAAGTTTACCCTCGACTCGGAGTCGTGGGTAAACTTCCTGATGATCCGTTAAGGTGAAACTTTAGTAGAAGATTTTCTACTAGCGATTTAAGTTAATTCTATAATTGGCTCCATTGTTTTGATGTTGAGCACTTTAGTAATTGTAGCATTGCAGTATTCGCGGAGGGTTTTTTGGTTTTCTTTTGACCACTGACTAAGTACCCCTTGATTTTTTTCAAGGAGTCGAACGAGGTTGGTCTTTTCTTTCGTTTTTACCCAAAAAACTTTTTTCTTTTTTACCCAAAAAACTTTTTTCTTTTTCCCCTGGGCGGTGATTCGAGATATTTTTATCTCTTGTTCCTGACCAGGGTTTTTTTGTTTTTTTCTTGTACCGTGAATACTGGTAGATATTAGATTAGTATATATATATATATATATATAGAGAGAGAGAGAGAGAGAGAGAGAGTATGGTTGTTTAACTGCCTGTATAGAGAGGGGCAATTCATAGAGATATAAATCGCCTCTAGAAATCTATGGTGGAATTTATCTCTAGTTCTCTGCGGGACTGAGAAACATTGTTTCTCAGTCCTGCATAGAGATAGAGATAAATTTGAGGTGTAATTTATCTCTAGCTCTATTCAGGACTGAGAAACAATGTTTCTCAGTCCTACGGAGAACTAGAGATAAATTCCACCTCATATTTCTTGAGGCGATTTATATCTCTCTGAATAGCCTCTCTCTATGCAGGCAGCTAAACAATCATATTCTAAATATTTTGGGGGAACTGCTAGATACTGGGGTAACTTTGTTTTTTTTTGTGGGGATGTTGTTTCCCCCCACACTCTATCTGGCTATGCTGATTATATATATATTTCTTCCAGGCAGCGATCACATCGATACTGCTATATGGATGCACTACATGGACGCTAACAAAACGGCTGGAGAAGAAACTAGATGGCAATTACACAAGAATGCTGCGTGCAATCCTGAACAAGTCCTGGCAGCAACACCCCACAAGACACCAACTGTACGGCCACCTGCCCCCTATCACGAAAACTATTCAAGTTAGGCGAACCAGACATGCAGGACATTGCTGGAGAAGCAGAGATGAACTCATAAGAGATGTACTCTTATGGATCCCCACACACGGCCGCGCAAAAGCAGGACGACCAGCACGAACGTACATTCAGCAGCTATGTGAGGATACAGGTTGTTGTCCTGAAGACCTACCTAGGGCGATGAACGATAGGGAGGAGTGGCGAGAGAGGGTCAGGGATATCCGTGCTGCCAGCACGATATGATGATGATGATGATATATATATATATAATCAAGCTTTTGATACACGCAAATTTATATAAACAAATAGGAGAATCATCTGTATAAGGGAGACCAAATTATTTTAAAAAAATAAAAGAATGCTATGGCCCTTTCGTCCCATACTATTCATACAATCCCACCGAAGAAACGTTTAAAAACTAGTAATACAATTAGGGAAATTATGACAAAATGTGACAAAAAAATTGGGGAACTCTTTGTCACACCTAATGTCTCTCAAAATATGTAAGTTATGACTGGTTCTCTGTCTACATAGAGAGGGGCGATCTAAAAAAAAATGTAGATCGCTTCTAAGATGTTCAAATGGATTTTACTCTCCATGTAGGATTTTTCTAATTGTTATATCTGTTTTTAAACGTTTCTTCGGTGGGATTATATGTATGAATAGTACCGGACGAAAGGGCCCTAGCATTCTTGTATATATTTTTAAATGATTTGGTATACCTTATACAGATGATTCCCCTATTTTTTGTATATATATATATATATATATATATATATATATATATATATATATGTGTGTGTGTGTGTGTGTGTGTGTGTGTGTGTGTGTGTGTGTGTGTGTGTGTGCATTTCAAAAATATCCAGTCAGCGTCCAAAGATCATTTTTAAGGTCAATTAAAAACACTTGACAGCTATATAAGTAAGTAAAGTTAGCGACCATAGTCGAGGGTGACCCGAAGGCTCCCTTTTCGATAGCTACTACACCAAAGTGTAGGGGAGGGCGCTACTCCATTCCCAGGATTGCTCCACTTTACCCTTGAACCGTACCTTATAATGCTGAGTGTTAAGCAAGGTGGTATCAAGTTCCATTTTTAAAGTCTTTGGTATGACTCGACCTGGGATTGAACCCAGGTCTCCCGGGCCATTCTCGGCCCTAATTAAAGCAAAAGGAATATCTAGGATGACAACAGGTGAGTTAATTGACAAACATATTGGGAATAAATGTAAATCATTTATGAGATAGCCATAAGTTATACGATGTTAGTGTGTTTGGAAAATCTCACCTGCTACGAAAAAACCTATTCAAGAGCGCAAAATTGGAAAGGGTTGGCCGGTAGATTAATTCCACTCCTGTTTCTTAATCGTTTTAACACCAAACATTTTTATCACCTCTGTCCACGCCTATGAATGAAATAATTTGTAATTTGATTTCCATTTTCAATCTAGTTTTTATGCTTATTTTTAATTTAATTTTTTTTTTTAATTCTTTTATTTATATCTTCTGAATACGAACTATATCTCCCCATTTGCTACTCTTCGACGAGAGAGAAGCATGTAAATTTTCATCTGACGAGACGGAGAGTATAGCAATAATATTCTCCGCCCAAATAAATTTATTATGACGACTTAACCAAGTTTGAGTCTCCATGAAATTTTACTATATATATATATATATATATATATATATATAAATGCTCTATCATTGATATTGAACCCTATTTAACAATACTGCAATATTTGGTCCTCCATTAACTCACCAAGTGAGCTCGTAAGAACTATAAACCTTTTTTATTAATGCTCCCACGTCTGCTGTATTAGAAAAATGAAAATAAAACATGGAACATATCAATTTTGTATATTCATTAAAAAAACATTCCAATACCAACACAATCAACATAAAACAACTTCACACAGAGAAAATAGAGAGTTCGATATAAAGAATAAGAGGGAAAGTCCACTTCTTCCTTTAAGGTGAAATCTACAACGACAACACCAAAAACCGTTACCTGAAAACAAGAAAGTGCCCCTCATTATGCAAAGATATTGCAACGTTTCGAAAATGATCTGACAAATATGGTTCAAAATCTGAAATTCATACACAACCTAGAAAAAATCATAAATGATTCCAGAAAAATGATTCTAGAAAAATGATTCTAGAAAAAATCATAAATGATTCCAGAAAAAATCATTAATGACACAAAACGAAAACATAATTCCAACAAAATATACATATTCCCGGTTTTCTTTCTTTGTTTGGTTTCTTAATGGCAAATCAACCTTCGTGAGTTATTTAATGCCAAAGCCATACGCCGAGAAGAACAGCAGTGATGCTATTTAACTCAGAGTCGGGTGGATAAGGTGCCTTTCCTAAGGGCATTTGTCCGAAAGTGAACTTTATAGGGCAAATTGAATTCGAACTCGCTTACTACGATTCTGTAGTCCAGAGCTTTAACCATTATACCACAAGGACACCCTACAATATTCCCGCACTAAGCAACTAACATATACTCAACAAGCCTCACATACGACAAATTATAACGACAGACAAAATAACACAACTAATAGAAAAAACCACCTGAAAATACGAAAAGCAAGATAAACCCAGAAGCTTAGTAAATAGCTGCACAAATGAAAATCGACCAAAAAGTAAATTGCCTACCAGAACAACAAGCCTTCATAAAAATTAAGGGCCTTAAAACCGATTTCAATGCGAAACCCACATCCCGCTAATCAACCCGACGAAAAGTCAAACAGGAGAAATCAGTAAATATAAACGACACAACATAAACAAATGTAACATAGCCAGATACGAATACGTGAAATAGACATATCCATACCGGTACGCAAAACGTTCATAATGTCCATAACACACATATATAAAATAGAACATAGGAATCCCGAAACACAAAAAAAAAACACTTAAGACTTCTTAGTTCAGGTTTAAAGGTTTTTCGACATAAAGAGAGGCACAATCTTTCTTCGCTGACTTTTCCATCCGCTCCAAACCACGTGCGCACTCGACACAAGGCCTCGGCGAGCGAGCGAGGGAGAGAGCGAAAGTCAATCTTCTTCCTCCGAGGCAGAACTCAACTAACTGACTTTTCTCAAATCTCAGCCCACGCTTCCGGTGGGTGACGTCATTCATATCCCCCTATCTGGGATTTCTATTGTGACATCTCTGAATAACACATCCCCCCCGCGTGCGCTAGGACACCTGCGCTCATGTTGCACCTAACTAACCCATGAGCAAAGCAAAAGGTTCTCAGCCTAACTAAACCCAAAGACAAGATATATAAAACGAAATCCCTCGGCCATTATATTGCACAAACAACTACAAAAAACATAGGACTCAACCAGTGGAAAAAATACCAAGGCCGTAACCCACTGGTTTACAGCCATAACTGACAAAAAGTGCAAGTTTTATACAGTATGACATAACGGATTTTTAACCCTCCATCAGAGAAAGCACACTCGATAGCGCTATGGAATTAGTCGCCCAGTATGTGAACATTTCAAGCAAGGATTTCAAAACAATAAAGCACTGCCTTAAATCACTTTAATTATGTATTTGAATTTTAACTATGTGCAAAAAAAAAAAGACCTCAGGCTCGTTTAAAAATGTAAATCATATATTTAATATATACTTAAAAAAGGGTTCTGGCATTGAATGAGCTTCTATGGTCGATATGCTATATAACAAAACTAAACAAAACCTAATTTCCTCAAGGATATGAGTCCAAAAATGGCGTGACAGGAGTTCGAACTCGCTATGTAGATGGTTGCAGGCTATACCAAGAGTATTGACACATTTCGACTCAGCATGATCAGAACTAGGTCTAACAAATGCCGAAACACTACTGCATAGTTTGGAACAAGCCACCACAAGCATTGGCCTCAGTATCAATGCACACAAAACTGAATATATGTGCTTTAATCAAACGGGCGACATTTCCACTCTAGACAGAACCTTTCTGAAACTAGTATACAAGTTCACCTACTAAGGAAGCAGTGTCCCATCAATCGAAAAAGAGATCGACACGTGGCTAAGGAAGGCATGGACAGCTATCGATAGACTATCGATCATATGGAAGTCGGACCTGACCAATAGAATGAAACAGTTTCTTCCAAGCAGCGGTTGTGTCGATATTGCTATATGGATGCACTACTTGGACGTTAATAAAACGGATGGAGAAAAAGCTAGACTGCAATTACACAAGAATGCTGCTAGCAATATTGAACAAGTCCTAAAGGAAACACCCCACAAAGCACCAACTATATGGCCACCTACCTCCCATCACGAAAACTATCCAAGTTAGACGAACCAGACGTGCAGGACACTGTTGGAGAAGCATGGACGAACTCATTATTGATGTACTCCTATGGACCCCCGCATATGTCCGAGCAAAGCAGAACGGCCAGCTCGAACATACATACAGCAACTTTGTGAGGATATGGGATATAGCCCTCAAGACCTCCCAGAGGCGATGAACGCTTGGGAGAAGTGGCAAGAGAGGGTCAGGGATATCCGTGCTGGCGGCACGACATCATGATATATATATATATATATATATGTGTGTGTGTGTGTGTGTGTGTGTGGTTAAACTGCTGTCGTTCATTTAAGCATGCTTCATTAAATAATAAAGACAAATTTTGTCTGTATAATTTATTTAAGATCCTTTCCAGTTTTCTGATAAGTGTCTTACTTTCAGGTTGGAATTGGTGGATGGATTTCCCAAAATTGTCCCGAGCACTTTCGGATCCTTCATAGGCCATCATCGTGGGTTGCTTGCTTGTGTAAGGTGTGTTGTTTTTTTCAAAATGAGTTTTGAAAGTTTTAGAAAAAATTTTTTAACATAACAAAAATCGTTAAAAAAGTTCATTGGCATTCGGCATTAAACCATTGCAGCTTTTTTTCATGCTAAATCCTCTTCATACATATATATAAATATATATGATTTGGTTTGGTTGGCTTTTATAGCATATCAACCATTATAGGTTATTTAATGCCAGATCCTCTTTATACATATAAATTAAATATATATTATTTAGTTTGGTTGGCTTTTATGGCATATAACCAATGTAGGTTTTTTAATACCAAATCCTCATTATATATATATATTAAATATATGATTTTATTAATAGCATTTTAAAATGAGACTGAGGTAAATTTTTTGCACACAGTGAAAGTTTCAAGTATTACAACCAGATACGAATAATTATATTTAGAGTTAATCATTTGTTTGCACACAGTTAAATGGTTCCCAGTTTTGGTTTACTATAGTCAAAATTTAACGTCAGTTATTTGTTTGCACACATTCAAATAAGTATACATGGTATGTGAGAGATTTTTTTGTCGGCAATTTCATTTCTAAACAAGATACAACTAATTTGTTTGCCCACTAGAATTTGCATTGTTTCTACGTATCAAATCAATTATTGCTATCTAACGCTTATAATCCTGTTCAATATTAATCATTTTTTTGCACAAAGTGAAGTGGAAACAAGTATTGCTGTAACATATTGACCTTCGACCCAGCCGTCAATCAAGGAACAGGTGCATCCGGTCAAAGATGTCAGGGTATAACCTTGACTGTGAACGGGTTGAATTGGGTGCAGATTCGACGCTCACAGGAAGCAGGTGGCTGTCAAACAATGATATAACCCGGTGCGACAGGAAGTTCAGTTAGTTTGGAGTCAGTCAAGTTGGAGATAAGTTGCTGTAGAGAGAACCAGCACCCAACGGAGGGATATGGGCCCTCAGGACCCCCAATTGAGCAGCCCAGCAGAACGAGAAAGAAGTGCTGCTAAAGACAAAGGAACTGGGGATCAACATGTTGCAGTTTGTTCAGTCTCCAACTCACCTCTCACACATAACCATTTTGCAACCCTGTCGCAACCATTTCGAATAAAGTGTGAGAGGTATATTTTACTAAAGAATTGTGTCCATTCGTCATTATTGTTGATTTTGTTTGCATATTGTTAAATGATCAAATAGTTCTACTTCTAACAATTAATCTAACCATAGATCAACAAAATTAAATAGTTCCAAATATTGCTATCTATTACTAACAATTAAACTAAATATCAATCATGCGTTTACACTCAGTTAAATGATCAAACAGTTCTATTTCTAACAGTTCAATTCTGTATTAGTAATTTGATTGCACAGTTTAAATATCGAACAGATCCGTTTGACCCATAGATAGGACTTGACAGGAGCTACCACAACGAGCCAGAGTGAACCTTGGAGAGATGGCAATGATGGGATATTCTGCATTCCCCAAAGCACTAGCATTACGAGAGCCCAACCATCAGATGTTTTGTGTCACAACAAGTCACGCGTTGTTAAGTGGTTTCACCCCTCTTCAGAGAAGCAGTTGGTGTATTCTACAATCCTCTCAACCAAATGGTCAATCAGAATTAGACAGAGCAGAATTAAAAAAAAAGGAAATGTATCCAGCAAAAATAGTTTTGAAGATTTTGTTGAATTCTGCGTGAAACGGTATGTAGCAGTGAACTCTCTAAAGGATACACATTTTAAAGCATTCAGATTTTTATTTGGGGGCACATACCTCTTTCTTATGCGTTGTGAGTGAAGATGTAATTGTAACCTTTAGGATATATAATATTATGTTGTAAAAAGTAAGTTGGAAACACGAAGGCTCACTTTTCGATAACTACTACACCACTCCTTTCCCTGGATTGCATCACTTTACCCTTGATCCCTACCTTATGGTGCTGAGCATTAAGCAAGGCGCCATCAAGTTCCATTCTTTTAGTCTCTGGCATGACTCGTCCTGGGATTGAACCCCGGTCTCGCGGACCATTGGCAAACACTACTGATTAGGCCAATGATGTATTTATTTATACGTGGTGCATTCAATAAGTTTCCATACTCTTTTGTACAGGAATTTAAAATTGTCGTAGACTCTTGAAAATTCTGTATGTTATTGCTATACATCGTATGAGATGACTGGCCAATTTTTATGATTTCAGGTTCAAATGAACACCTACAGCAAGAATTAGAATACACCCTACTAAAGCCTGATTGTCACAGTTGCTGAATTTCAAAAATGCAATCTGGACTTTAGAAGAACGATATGCAATAGAATTCTGTTTTAAACTTGGAAAAAATGCCACAGAAACGTATGGAATGCTTCAGACTGCTTTTCGACCATCTTGCATGAATCGAGCATTAGTTTTTGAGTGGCATAAGAAATTCAAGGAAGGCAGGGAGTTTGTGAGGGATGATGAGAGGTATGGGAGGAGTAAGGAAGTCAATACACCAGAGTTGATTGGCCAAAGGGTTAAGGTTAGGGTTACTATGTTGAGGTTTTAAGGGAGTTTATGAAGAGATTCGGTCGGAAGAGGTCAGCACTCTTCAAATCGAGTCAATGGCATTTCCACCAGGACAATGCACCAGTCCACAACTCCATCCTTGTGGAAGATTATTTGACCAAGATGGTCATCAAGACAGTTCCTCGGCCTCCCGATAGTCCAGACCTTGCTCCCTGTAACTTTTGGTTATTCCCAAAGCTCAGAGACTGCCGTTATGAGACAATTGAGGAGAAGAAAGAGGCTGTGACGAAGGTCATTGACACGCTCACACAAGAAGACTTCCACAGATGCATTGCAGCCTGAGGAGATTGTTTCGAAGGAGACTAGAGTTTCATGTGTGTACTATCAATAAAAGTGCCCATACGAAAAAAGTCTGGAAACTTATTGAATGATCCTCGTAATTCTAGATAATAGTCTTAACAGTAGTTGTTGACGACCGTAATCAAGGGCGACCAAAAGGCTCCCTTTTCAATAGCTACTCCACCAAAGTGTAGGGGAGGGCGCTACTCCTTTCCCAGGATTACACCACTTTACCCGTGATACGTACCTTATATTACCGAGTGTTAAGCAAGGAGCTATCAAGTAACATTTTTAAAGTTTTTGGTATGACAAGATCTGAGATTGAAACTAGGTCTCCCGGACCATTTGGTGAACACTCTACCTACTATATCAATGAGCCGGTCTTAACAGTAACTGGAATAATGTTTATATTTACATTGTTAATGTAACCAGTTATATTGAATTGTATAAAATATTTATGAGAATTTTCCTAGTTTTTTTTTTATGAAATAATATACATATAAAATATAATATTTTGTAATATAATTTAACGTATTTTCTAAATCACTCCCTACATAAATTTATTCCTTTATTTTTATTTATTTCTTTCATTTGGGTTTTAAAATTTATTTGGCATTATATACAAATGAGGTGAAATAGAAAAAGGAGTCAATAACTGATGCATCTTGATTCAAGAATATATGTTATTTATCAAACAGGCAGGAAAAACAACTGTTCTTGTTTTTATAATAATGATAAAAAAATGATGAAAATTGGGTTAGGGAAATAGGGTGGCCGGCATTTTGAGTTTTTTTTCAAAATTTTCATTTGAAATTTATCATTACTTCTTTGTCTGAAAAAGCAGATCTAACATTTTTTTTAAATATAGGGTCAGCTAAAAATAGATATTATTACAAAAAATATGTGTAATTTTTAAAGGTTCTTCTTTTATATATATATATATATATATATATATATATATATATATATATATATATATATATATATATATATATATATATATATATATATATATATATATATGTGTGTGTGTGTGTGTGTGTGTGTATGTATTATTTACCAACGACGGATAAGTATAGGATACAAGGCCTATTTAAACGGTAGTTTATCTAGTTTAAATTCAGTTTTTTTTTCCTTGATTGGTTTCGAGACGAAGATGAAAGACCCGAATCTGCACTCCTATTTGCCCAATACTGGAAGGAGAATAGTTGAATGAATACATTTCTCTAGGGTATTTGTGTAAATTGAAATGTAATCAGTTTCGTCCAAGGATTGAACTCGGGTGGCCGTGTCCATATCCTTCGCCGATTACCATTACACCACATGCTAAGTATTCAGTAGATAATTATTCCTATCCGGAAGTGTTTCGTTTTATTGAAGAGCGCTTCATTATTTGTGAGATTGGCTTTATCAATTCGCGTCTCTATCGATCCATTGATCACTTTTCTGCCGTTGGCGCTGTAATTAAGAATGCAAATAAAAACGAATCATCGTCTAATTGTTTAGTAATATCCAATTTGCAAATATCTGATCCGAAAACGAGGCAGACTTTCAAGTCTGCATAATTGAATTGCCAACCAATCAACATTAGAGAAATAACATTTGCATTGAGCATGGACATTATTATATATTCGATTACACACACACACAGACACACGCACACATATACATATATGTATATGCGTGTTTGTGTTCGTGTGAGTACCTATGTGCGAGTGTGTGTATTTAATTCGTTTTCGTATGCGTACGCATGAATATATATATATATAGAGAGAGAGAGAGAGAAAGAGAGAGAGAGAGAGAGAGAAAAGAGTGAGAGGGCGGGAGAAAGTGAACTATTTTTGTCTACATACAGAATTTTGAAACGTTTGTTTCTTAGTACGATCATTCAATTTTGATCAACATCGACGATAGAATACACCTCCCCACACATAGAGATATACACACATACACACGCACACTCACACACAAACACACACACACACACACACATACACACACTCATACACATGCACACATAGAAACAAACACACGTGCATGATACTAATTCTCAAGGAATGTCTACACACACACACACACACACACATATATATATATATATATATATATATATATATATATATATATATATATATATATACGAGGTGCATACGATAAGTTTACATACTTTTTTCCTATGGGCACTTTTATTGATAGTACACACATGAAACTCGTGTCCTCTTCAAAATAATCTCCTCCAGCTGCAATGCACTTGTTATGCGATTTTAACAACTGATGGAAGGCCCCCATGGAAGTCCTCTTGTGTGAGGAGCATGTCAATGAGCTTCGTCACAGCCTCTTTCATCACCTCAATTACCTCATAACGACAGACACTGAGCTTAGGGAATAACCAAACTCACAGGGAGCAAGGTCTAGACCATAGAGACGGTGACGAGCTGTCTTGATGCCCATCTTGGTCAAATAGTCTGTGGTAAGGATGGAGTTTTAGAATGGTGTATTGTCCTGGTGGAAATGTCACTGACCCGATTTGAATAGTGCTGGCCTCTTCCGACTGAATCTCTTCCTGAACTCCTTTAAAACCTCAACATAGTAACCTTAACCCTAACCCTAACACTTTTGCCAATCAACTTTGGTCTATTGGCTCCCTTACGCCTTCCACACCTCACATTATCCCTGCAGAGGGTAAGACTCCCCTAACGAGTGTCCTGGTATGACACTAAACAATCTGATGGTGAGGCTCCAGTAATGCTGGAGCCTTGAAGAATGCAGAGTACCCCTTCATTGCCATTGCTTCTTGTTCCACTCTGAGTAACATTCTGAGTAACACCTAGATAGGTCCACTAAGGTACCTATCTAGGTGTTACTCAGAATTAAACTGCAGAGTTATGCTAAACAGAATTGTTTGAATTAGAACTGTTTGACTAAACTGAATAGCTTGAAATAGAAATGTTTTTGACAATTAAACTGTGTACTTACATCTAAACTGCGTGCTTTTGCTGAACCGAATTGTATGAAAGGGAACTGTACTTACACTAAACTGAAATGTTTAATATAGAACTCTTTTGATATTTCACTGTGTGTAAAGAAAATCTATACTTATACTTAACTGAATTGTTTGAATTAGAATTGTTTGACTTAACTCTATAGTTTGGAATAGTAGTGTTTTCCACTATTAACTTCTGTACTTATGCGAAACTGAACAGTTTGAAATAGAACTATTTTAACATGGAAACTGTACTTATGTTAAACTGAATTGTTTAATATAGAACTGTTTTGACATTTACTGTGTGTAGAAAATTTATTTTTATACTAAACTGAATTGTTTGAATTAGAATTGTTTGACTTAACTGAAAAGCTTGAAATAGAAATGTTTTTGACAATTAAACTGTGTATTCATGCTAAACTGAATTGTTGACGATTTCCATAAAAATGCATTTGGGTTTAAATAATTTACAAAGGTTGATATACCAACCAACCAACCAACATATATAAACATATGTTCAAATGATCGTAACTGTGAAAAACTGAGAATCACCAAGGGCTGTTGATTCTATATACATAGAATTTTCTTAATACACAAGCTCCTTTTCTGATACTGAGCATTGTTTATCAATGAATATCATAAACTATACACACACACACACACACACACACACACACACATATATATATATATATATATATATATATATATATATATGTATGTACAGTCATACGTATTACATATATGACATATATTTCCCTCAGAAATGCACATACAAATACTTACTCGACCACAAATACAAAATGCACTTATATATATATATATATATATATATATATATATATATATATATATATATCCAGTCAGCGTCCGAAGGCAAAGATGGCCCATTTAGCTGGGGGATTTAGCATGTGTAAAAGAAGTAAACAGAAAAATACATGAAGGTAATTGTTTACAAACTTTATTCATAAATTTCCACCTGCTACGAAAAATCTAGCTTACGTTCAAATTAGGACGGGTTAATTTAAAGGAATACCCTTTTTTCTAGTTTGATTTCTCCGATACTTTATTGTGTTAACCCCCTTTTCGTTTGCGTCAGAATTTAAATTTATATAGGCTTTTCACTTTCTTTTTTTTTTCATACATACATACATACATGCATATATAAACTGTAATTAAACGAGTGAAGTCATCTGATGAGACGAAGAGTATAATGATATTCTTCGCGGAATAAATTTATAATGACCGTTTAACCAGGTTTGGGTTTTCTTCTAATTACATTATATATATATATATATAAAATGTAATATACATATATATATATATATATGTGTGTGTGTGTGTGTGTTTGGACTAAATCTATGTCTGTAAATGTATTCATAACAATCGCAAAAATAATAATTTGATTTTATGTAATGTTTTATGATATTTTTGTTCCTATGTTAAAACGCCCACACCGATTTAATCTGACCATGTTTATCGGAGTTGCGTTTATAATAATTGTGAAATGCAGGTTCTCCTTAAATGTCAATGTTCTTTGCTATCTTTGCTAAACATTCCCGCTCAAAGGTTAAAAACGTCTATGTCGGAAAGTCAAACTTTAATAAACATTACATGCTACCTTTCTCAAACTTATTTGTTGTTTTGTTGTTGCTCTTCTTCTTCTTCTTCTTCTTCTTCTTCTTCTTCTTCTTTCAATCATATGATACCTGTCTATAGTCCCTTTCTCTCTTTCCTTTTTTCTTCATAGTTCTTATCATTGAAAAACTTCTGATGGAAGTGCTCCTGCAGTGCAATGGCTAATTTCAGAAAACAAGTTCGAGCCCCATTCGCACTATGACGTTCACTTATAGACTAATGCACTTTAGAAAGGAATAAGTCCTTAATCCTTTTGACTATGAGTTAACTAGCACCACTGCTGTCCTTCAACAAGGATGGATTCGGCATTCAATAACCAAGGAACTTTGATACACCATTAAACAACAAAAAAAAAAATCAAAGAAAAAAACAAATCAAGTACCATCTTACTATTATATTTATCCTGACGGCTCAGAATGTAGATTACACCAACTGCATCTCTGCAGAGTTAATGCTGTATATTGACCTCTGACTCGGCCAAGCTGTCAAAATAAGAAATGCACCTGTGTAAATAACAGGTGCATCCGGTCGAGGAATATCAGGATATAACCTTGATCGTAGGCGGGTTGAATCGAGAGCGATTTGTGACGCCCACAAGAAGAAGGTGGACGTCGAACAGTTATATATCCCAGGTGAAGACAGGAAGTCAGTTAGTTGGAGATAAGATGCTGTAGAGAGAACCAGCACCCAGCAGAGGGGGCCCTCAGAACCCCCGATTGAGCAGTTGGAGCTCAGAGCCTCAGATCAGTTGGAGAGAAGGAGCTGGATGAGGACCATGTCCCAGAAATGCTTGGCCCCCAGGTCCCCGGTTGAGCACCCCAGGAGAACGAGAAAGAAACGCTGTTATGGCCATAAGAGTGGGAGGTCAATATCTTGCAGTTCTGTTCAGTCTCCAACTCCCTCTCACAAACAACCCTTTCAATAAAGTGAGATGTATATATATATATATATATATATATATATATATATATATATATATATGTCTCTCGTTTTTATTGCGTCGTTATGTTTCTGTATATATATGTGTATGTACAGTGTTCATGGCTATACAACATTAAGACCTCTGCAACGAGTGTCCTTCATATGACACTAAACTATCTGACAGGGAGGTTCCAGTATTAGTGAAGCTTTGGGGAATGCAGAGTACCCCTTTATTGTTATTGCTCCCAAGTCCACTCTGGCCCGGATAGGGTCCTCTCAAAGGGTTAAATAGAACTAAACTGTGTATTTCGGCTAAATGTAATTGTTTGAAATAGAACCGTTTTTAAATTTAAACTGTGTACTTATACTAAACTGAATTGTCTGAAATAGAACTGCTTTGACATTTAACTGTGTGTAAGTAAATGACTGATGTTTAATTGAATTATTAGTGATACATAGCAATGATTGGAACCATTTAACTTTGTTGACTACACTGATTAGCTTGAAATAGGAATATTTTTGACATTTAAACTGTGTACCTGTGTTGACGAGAATTGTTTGAAATAGAACTGTTTTTATGTTTTAAAATGGATTCGGCGTTAGATAACCTACAATGGATGATATGTGATAAAACCAAACCAAACTAAACCATTCTTACTATTCTTATATTATTTACTAAATTTTCTTTCTTCTTTTTCTTTTTACCTGATTCTTTGAATAATATTACTTCAAACTCTTTGTCGTTTTGATCGATATTCATTTCTTTCGCAACTTAAAACTCTTTCTTTCTCTGATTTCTTCTTATAATTGATTTCCCTTCTTTTAGTCAATATTGCATTCACATCTGTCTTTTTACCCGATTTCAAACTTTTCATTCTTTTCTTTCTTTCATTCTTTCTTTCTTTCTTTTTTCTATTATTTTAAATCCTTGTTCTTTCTTTCTTTCTTTCTTTCTTTTCTTTCCTTCTTTTTGATCCTTTTTCTTTCTTTCTTTTATTTTAAATCCTTGTTCTTTCTTTCTTTCTCTCTTTCTGTCTTTCTTTCTTTCTTTTTTTCTTTCTTTCTTTTTGATCCTTGTTCTTTCTTTCTTTTATTTTAAATCCTTGTTCTTTCTTTCTTTCTTTCTTTCTTTCTTTTTGATCCTTGTTCTTTCTTTCTTTTATTTTAAATCCTTGTTCTTTCTTTCTTTCTTTCTTTCTTCCTTTCTTTCTTTTTGATCCTTGTTCTTTCTTTCTTTTATTTTAAATCCTTGTTCTTTCTTTCTTTCTTTCTTTCTTTCTTTCTTCGTTTTCATTTCAGTTATTTCTTGGAGTATTGTTACTACAACTATTTTGCCATTAGCTTCGATTTTATTTATTTCACAACTTAATCCTCTTTTCTTCTTTGATTTCTTTTCATAAATGACTTCCCTTCTCATAGTAAATCTTCAAATCCCACATTTCTTTTTATCACATTTCAAACTATTTCTATCTTTTCTGTTTAACTCATTTTCTTTATTTTTTTTTTTTCTATCTTTCTTACTTTCTTTAATTTCATTACTTGCAATCATTGTTTGTTTTCTTTCTTTCTTTTATTTGTTCTTTCTTTGTTTCTTTCTTTCGTTCCATCTATTTTTCTTCTCATTTCATTATTTGTAATCATTGTCTTATTTCTTTCTTTCTTTCTTTCTTTCATTTTATTTTTTAAATCCCTGTTCTTTCTTTCTTTCTTTCTTTCCATCTTTTTTTCTTCTCATTTCATTTTGTGTAGTCATTGTCTTATTTCTTTCTTTCTTTCTTTCTTTCTTTCTTTCTATTTTTGAAATCCTTGTTCTTTCTTTCTTTCTTTCTTTCTTTTTTCTTTCTGTCTTTCTTTCTTTGTTTTCATTATTTTAAATCTTCGTTCTTTCTTTCTTTCTTTCTTTCTTTCTTTCTTTCTTTCTTTCTATTACTTTAAATCATAGTTCTTTCTTTCTTTCTTTTTGATCCTTGTCCTTTCTTTCTTTATTTTTAAATCCTTGTTCTTTCTTTCTTTCTTTCTTTCTTTCTTTCTTCTTTCTCTCTTTCTTTCTTTCTTTCTTTTTTTCTTTCTTTCTTTTTGATCCTAGTTCTTTCTTTATTTTATTTTCAATCCTTGTTCTTTCTTTCTTTCTTTCTGTCTTTCTTCCTTTCTTTCTTTCGTATTCGTTTTTTTTTTTTTTTCTTTTCAACCCCACATCCGTTGTATTTTTTCCACTTTTTCTTCTTTTTATGTCTTAATTTTCCACTGCTTTCTTTTTACACGTTTTATTTTTTTATTTAAATTTTTTTTTTTTAATTCCATTTTTCTTTACTCTGATTATTATTTTCGGCTCAAATTTTAAGTTCTTTCTTTCTCTTTTCTTCTCACCTTTATTTTTTTTCTTCAATTATTTTTCTTCTTTTCCTCTCGATTTCTCTTTTTTCCTCTCGATTTCTTTTATTTCCCATGGATTTTATTTTCTTTCGTTTTCTCATTTTCAGCCCATAACCCTTCTCGCCTTCTTTCTTTCTCTTCTTCATCATACTCATATATTTTTCTTTTCTCTTTTTTTAATCGCTCACATTTCATTCACACGCATTCTATACAGTATTACTTTAAAATATTCTCTTTTCCTTCTTCTCTTACGGCTTCCATTTTGCAATCTCTGAATCAATGTTTTGTATTTGTTCAAACAATAACCAGTAAATTGCACTCAAACCGTTTTCAGTTTAAAGATTGGACTTCGAGTCTTAAAGCAAAAAGGCGTCTTTCTTTCGCCCGATTTTTATTTCCAGCTAGACATGCCTTGTCGGCCTGCTCATTTCTTTCTTCCTTTTATTAAATATAAGAGGCCCCACAGCGGCGCCATGTTGCTTCGATCAACATATATGGACTTTGGGGACCGGTCCCGACGGAGGCCCAGCGGGATTCCAACAGTATTGATCGGCACAAATTGTTATCGATTACATGGTTATAATGATATTGTCTGCAAGGAAAAGGAAGCCTACAGTGGAGTTTGTCGCATCGTTTCCTCTTCGTTCTACTTTCAAACTTACTTTTTTTTCTGCAACTTTTAATATTACTGATTTTAAATACAATTACTTTTATTACAAACGACTAAGTCTCATAATCTGATCTGACATAGTCCAACGTTCTTTGAATCCGACCAATATCAAAAAGTTTATTTCATATTTGCTAAAAGCTCTCTTCGGTGGCTTTTAAGCTTGAGTTGCGTTCGTTACTGTTAATACTATTTTACATTCTACGAGTGGATATTACCAGACACGGCACCATACATTGGCCAAGTGTATTAGTTGGTGATAAAAATTTGGGACCGAATTCATACATTGGTTCTTTATTGACTGACATTGCAACGAATAATAAATTTTTGAACTGACTAACATGATTGTAAATATACAGTTTTATACTGTATATTGTTAAAGACGAATGCATTTTTTAACTAGGATAAAAAAATGTCAAATTAGAATAAAAATTACGATAAAAAGTTTAAGAAATCTAGAGTAAGAGAGAATATAAATTCTGGAGAGTAGAATAAAAATATGTGTATTAAAAGAATGGGATATCAAGAGTAGAATAAAAATAAATGTTTAAAGGGGAGAATAAAAAGTAAAAGATAATAAGAGTTCCATATCAAGAATAGAATTAAAAACGATTTTTTAAAGGTAGAATAAAAACATAACAATAAAAAGAGTAAGATATCAAGTGTAGAAAAAAGATTTCAAAAAGATTGAATAAAAAGAGAAGGATGAAAAGGGTACGATACGAAGAGTAGAATAAAAAGATATGTTTAAAGGGTAGAATTAAGAGAAGGATAAAAAGAGGAGGATATCAAGAGGATATCAAGAGGATTAATCTCTTTTCCTTACGAAGAGTAGAATAAAAATATATTTTCTCTTTTCCTACGAAGAGTAGAAAAAAAAGATATGTTTAAAGGGTAGAATTAAGAGAAGGATAAAAACAGGAGGATATCAAGAGTAGAATAAAAAGACATGTTTAAAGGGTAGAATTAAGAGAAGGATAAAAAAGAGGAGGATATCAAGAAGATATCAAGAGGATATAATCTCTTTTCCTTACGAAGAGTAGAATAAAAATATATTTTCTCTTTTCCTACAAAGAGTAGAATAAAAAGATATGTTTAAAGGGTAGAATTAAGAGAAGGATAAAAACAGGAGGATATCAAGAGTAGAATAAAAAGATATGCTTAAAGGGTAGAATTAAGAGAAGGATAAAAACAGGAGGATATCAAGAGAAGAATAAAAAGGTATGTTTAAAGGGTAGAATAAAGAGAAGGATAAAAAGAGGAGGATATCAAGAGTAGAATAAAAAGGTATGTTTAAAGGGTAGAATTAAGAGAAGGATAAAAAGAGGAGGATATCAAGAGTAGAATAAAAAGGTATGTTTAAAGGGTAGAATTAAGAGAAGGATAAAAAGAGGAGGATATCAAGAGTAGAATAAAAAGGTATGTTTAAAGGGTAGAATTAAGAGAAGGATAAAAAGAGGAGGATATCAAGAGTAGAATAAAAAGATATGCTTAAAGGGTAGAATTAAGAGAAGGATAAAAAGAGGAGGATATCAAGAGTAGAATAAAAAGGTATGCTTAAAGGGTAGAATTAAGAGAAGGATAAAAAGAGGAGGATATCAAGAGTAGAATAAAAAGGTATGTTTAAAGGGTAGAATTAAGAGAAGGATAAAAATAGGAGGATATCAAGAGTAGAATAAAAAGGTATGTTTAAAGGGTAGAATTAAGAGAAGGATATAAACAGGAGGATATCAAGAGTCGAAAAAAGGCTTTTAAAGGCTAGTATAATAAGAGAAGGTTAAAAATTACGTAATATCAAAAAAAGGATTTTTAAATGGAAGAATAAAAACTAATTGATAAAAATAGTCAGATACCAAGAGTGGAATAAAAAAACAAGTTTATAGAGTGGATTAGAAATAGAAATATAAAAAGTGTAATATATCAAGAGAAGATTAAAAAGTGTGGAATATCAAAAGTAGAATAAAAAGGGATTTTGAATGGTAGAATAAAGAGAAAATGATAAAAAGGTGAAAATATCAAGATTCAAGTAAAAAGACAAGTTTAAAGAAGAGTAGGAAAAAAACAGTAACATACCAAGGGTAGAATAAAAAGATATTTTTAAAGGGTAGAATAAAAAGAAAAAAGATAATAAGAGTTGCATACCAAGAGTAGAATTTAAAGGGATTCTTTAAAGGTAGAATAAAAACATAAAAATAAAAAGAGTAAGATATCAAGTGTAGAAAAAAGATTTTTTTAAAAAAATAGAATAAAAAGAGGCGGATGAAAAGAGTAAGATATCAAGAATAGAATAAAAAGATATGTTTTAAAGATAAAATTAACAGAAGGATAAAAGGACGAGGATATTAAGTGTAGAATAAAAAGATATGTTTAAAGGGTAGAATTAAGAGAAGGATAAAAAGAGGAGGATATCAAGAGTAGAATAAAAACATATGTTTAAAAGGTAGAATTAACAGAAGGATAAAAAGAGGAGGATATCAAGAGTCGAAATAGCATTTAATAAAAGGTAGTATAATAACAGAGGGTTAAAAACTGTTAAATATCAAAAGTAGAATAAAAAGGGATTTTTAAATGGAAGAATAAAAAACAAAACGATAAAAAGAGGACGATATCAAGAGTGGAATAGAATAAAAAGACAAGTTTAAAGAGCAGAACTAAAAGAAGATGATTAAAAAAGTGTAAAATGCCAAGAGTGGAATAAAAATAGAGGTTGAAAGAGTGGAATAAAAAAAGAGAAGGATAAAATGAATAAGATATCAAGATTGAAATAAAACGACAAGTTTAAAGAACAGAACTAAAAGAGAAGGATAAGAAGAGTAGAATAACAAGAGTAGAAAAAGAAAAGGTGTTTAAAGAGGAGAATAAAAAGATAAGGATGAAAACGCCGAATAAAAAGAGGAGGATCAAAATGTCAAGAGTGGAATAAAAAGAAAGGTTTAACGAGTAGAATAAAAAGAGAAGGATAAAAAAGTTAAAATGCCAAAAGCAGATTTAAAAAAAAAAGGTTTAAGGAGGAGAATGAAAAAGAGAATGATAAAACGAGTAAGATATCAAGATTAAAATTAAACAACAAGTTAAAAGAGAAGAACAAAAAGAGGAGGATAAAAAGAGTAGAATAACAAGGGTAGAAAAAGAAGAGGTTTTTAAATGGGATAATAAAAAGATGAAGATAAAAAAGTAATATATCAAGAATAAAATTAAAAGGATGTTTAAAGAATAGAATAAAAAGGGGAGTATAAAAAAGACGATACCAAGAGAGTGTGACGGGAAATTGACTAACATCCCAAAACGGGACTTTATTTTCGCACGTGTGAAGACGGGGCAGGTTGGCACTTGATCCCCTACAGAATAAGTCCTGTTCAGAGTTCTTTTCTCAGGCAGATAAGAACTGGCATATTACGTGAGGGAATAATTTAGGGCCAGACTGGCCACCGCTGGCAAAGGGATCCAAAATTTCACACTATCACACACCCACCAGGCCGCTAAACTTCTTTCCCTTAGATAATAGAAGAATACGGGCCTATAGGTCTTAGTTGTAATAATATTAATGTTGTTGTAGTAGTCGGCAACTCCGGTTTCCCGTGTGATACTTTAGGAATTAATAGGACAGTTCTAAGCAAGATAATATAAGGCGAATAGAAGCTGAAAGGAAAGCATGGAATAATAACATAGACCACATGGTAAAATGAAAATACATAGGTTCTTTACTACGGTTATATATATATATATACGTTCAAAGTGTCAAAAACATATAGTAGGATAGTCCATGAATATAAATGTCTTTTCTTGGCTTTTATCCTTTTTCAAATTGAGAGAGAGAGAGAGTGGTAAACAAAATTTGGGTGTAAAGGAAAAATGTCCCAAAGTTACTTATCTTATTTTTTTGACGGGGTTCCACTGGAGAATTTTCTTCTTTCACGGGCTACTAGACTTTGTACTGTTTTTGATACTGGCTTGAAGGATTTTGGAGTCCTTCGTGTCTCAGTTAGTCTTTTGTCTTTAGCCCGGAGTAAAATGGCTATCGTCCGTCTGCCACCAGCGTTGCTCAAAAACTCCCTTACTACCCCTGAGGGGAAGGGAACCTCACTTCCGTTTTGGGGTCCCCGCCAATCATTTGGCTTCTTTTTTCTTTCCCCTTCCGATGTCCGGCGACCCAAGGTCACTTAGGTGCGAACATCTGCGTGACCCACATTCTCTCCTAACGGTCACTTTTTGACTGCTAGATAATGTTAGTTCAACGGGGGGAGAGTATCATTCTTATCTCTTCGTCTTCGTGAGCTATCACGTGACAAGAGGAATAAAAAGTGAGGTTGAAAGAGTAGAATAAAAAAAGAAGGACAAATAAAGTAAGTTATCAAGATTTAGATAAAACGACAAGGTTAAAAAGCAAAACCAAAAAAAGGGATAAAAAGAGTAGAATAACTTGGGTAGAATAACAAAGGTGTTTATTGGGGAAAATAAAGAGATGAGGATTTAAAAAATAGAATAAAAAAGAGGAGGATCAAAGTTATCATAGGTGAAAAAAAAAGAGACGTTTAACGATTTGAATAAAAAGAGAAACATCAAAAGAGTAAAAAAAAATATACTGAGTAAAATATGTTTTGATTTTATTCTTTAATGTTGGACACCGATGGAGAAATGGGAACTAACTCATAAGCGACATACTCCTGTGGACCCTCTCAGATGGATAAGCAAAGGCAGGATGACCAGCTAGAATATATATATATATATATATATATATATATATATACTAATCTAATATCTACCAGTATTCACGGTACCAGAAAAAAAAACAAAAAAACCCTGGTCAGGAACAAGAGATAAAAATATCTCGAATCACCGCCCAGAGGAAAAAGAAAAAAGTTTTTTGGGGTAAAAAAGAAAGAAAAGACCAACCTCGTCAGACTCCTTTAAAGAAATCAAGGGGTACCTAGTCAGTGGTCAAAAGAAAACCAAAAAACCCTCCGCGAATGCTGCAATGCTACAATTACTAAAGTGCTCAACATAAAACAATGGAGCCAATTATAGAATTAACTTAAATCGCTTAAATGAGGTTAATTCTATATATATATATATATATATATATATAACAGCTCCGTGCCGGTAGGGAATATAGTTTTGAAGACCTAAAAAGAAAAGGATAAAAAATGTTGGATATGAAGAGTGGAATAAAAGGGGAGGTTTAACGGGTAGAAAAAGGGATAAAATGAGTATGATATTAACAGTAGAAAAAAGGGATGTTTGAAAGGGAAGAGCTAAAAGAGTAGGATAAAAAGTGTAGAATATCAAGGGTCGATTCCCCGGCCTTGGCTGGGCCATCTGCCGGATGGGGTATCGATCAATGGCAGATTCAAGGTCGAAAGCCCCCCCCCCCAGCTTCGGTTGGGTCACCTTCGGTTGGGCGAGCTGCAAACTTTGTCCCCTATATACATATTTACGAACCCCTCTGTTCGGGTAAGATATGACACAAGGTCAATTTTTAAGCGGAGTTTAATAGGTTTGAATTCAGAGTTTTCCTTCTCCTAGACTAGTTGCCTCACCAAGGCTGAAGAACCTAGTCCGTCCTACTATTTACCCATAGCTGGAGGGAGAATAATTGGATTTATACCTTTCTCAAGGCTACTAGTACTATGTGAAATGCCATCAGTCTAGTCCAGGATTTGAACTCGTGTCACCGTGTCCATTTCCTACGACGATAATCATTACACCACGGGCACCTCCTTTGTCCCCTATATAGGGCACTAGACCTTGCTGTCTAGTTCAAGCCATAACCTGGCATACGTGCCCGGACCCAAATTTCGGTTCGTGAAATTGCTTAGCTGATTAGACCCACATTGTACTTAGTGGGTCGATGAGCAGCACAGACCAGTAGGGTTTGAGTCTCGGCTCGTTCCCGATCTTACATTCCCCTTTATCCCCACTTTAATTGGCTTCGGGATTTTGACCATGTGTCAAGTCCTGTCTGGTGGGAGCCAGCGACAAATAACTATCAAGGGTGATTAAAAAATAGATGTTTAATGGGGAAAATAAAAAGAGTAGGATTGTGACACGGTGGCTAGCATTCGTTTCTGTTTGTGAGGGTGCCACTCAGGATTTCTATGTCTGTTTTGGCGCCAAACCCACACAAAGGGACTGAGTGCAAGATCTCCCACGATACCAGAAGTTGACGAGGGAAGGAAGGTCCCAGAAAAGACAAAGAGAGTCGGTTGACAAAGGAGGGCAGAAGATAACAGTCGGCTTTATATAGCTATCTACAGAAAGACACAGTCGGCAGAAGGAGGCAGTGACAAGATGGAAGAAGGGTAAAGAAGACAGTCAAGAGATGACTCAGCATTCCTAGTGGCTTTATGGATGGTTCGCACAAATATTCACTGCGCTGGCCTGCAAATGCCCGGAGAGCAGCCCAAAAGTGTCACATCGACTTCCCCCTTCTCTTGCTTGGAGTTGATCCAAGTCCGTGTTTGTTCGTTTGTTCTTTTCTTCCACCCTCTCGGTTGTGTTTTGCGTAATTATAAAGAAATGTGTAACGCCCCTGGTCGGAAATGAGAAAAACCACTACATTATCTGATCTAATGGCCATTAGTGGTTTAAGGAAGCTGATATACTGGGGTCAGCTTGCGAGGGATATTGGCACAAGATAAAGAGAGTAGGGTAAAAAGGGTAGAATATCAAGGGTGATTAAAAATAGATGTTTAAAGAGAAAAAAAAAGAAAGATATCAAGAATATTATAAACAAGGTGTTTAGAGTGTAAAATAAAAAGAGTAGGATAAAAAAGTTGAAAAAAGGGCAACATAAAAAGTGTAGAATACCATTGTTATATAATTACGGAATGATTTTTTTTTATATGATCATTTTCGTTAATTATATCTTATTCCGTTTGTTTAGGCTTTGAACTATTCGGCTCTTAGTGCAGGTGGTCACGCTCGTGCGCAGAGGATGTGACAATCACAAATTTCATAATAAAAACCCCAGATAGAGAGTGGGGCTGGGGTGTGAATGACGTCATGCCCGGAAGTGATGGGCTGGGAATTTTGGTGATTTTTGAAAAAAACAGTTAGTTGAGATTTGACTCTGCGCGAGGCGAGTTGGGATTTTGACTCTGGGCTTGGCAGCCAGCTGGTGGTTAACTGAAGGACGATGTAGGAACAGTCAGCATAGTAAAAATTATGGCTTTCTCTCCTTGTATCGAAAAACAAAAAGTCAAAAAAGTTAATAAACGTTTCGTACCTGAACTACCGAGGGTCCTCCGTGTTTCGCAGATTCCCCTGAATTTGTATATTTTACATATTCGTATTTTGGATATGCTACATCAAGAGTATACTAAAAATAGATGTCTAAAGGTGAAAACAAAAATAGTAAGATACCAAGAGTTGAATAAACAAGGAGTTTAAAGAGTAAAATAAAAAGAGTAGCATAAAAAGAGTAGAAAAAAGGGCAACATAAAAAGTGTAGAATATCAAGAGTATATTAAAAATAGATGTCTAAAGGTGAAAACAAAAAAGAGTAAGATACCAAGAGTAGAATAAACAAGGAGTTTAAAGAGTAAAATAAAAAGAGTAGCATAAAAAGAGTAGAAAAAAGGGCAACATAAAAAGTGTAGAATATCAAGAGTATATAAAAATAGATGTCTAAAGGTGAAAACAAAAAAGAGTAAGATACCAAGAGTAGAATAAACAAGGAGTTTAAAGAGTAAAATAAAAAGAGTAGCATAAAAAGTGTAGAATATTAAGAGTATATTAAAAATAGATGTTTAAAGGGGGAAATTAAAAGAATAAGAAACCAAGTGTAGAATACGAAATGTGTTTAAAGAGAAAAAATAAAAAGTGGAGGACAATAAAAATTAGATATTTAGAGAATAAAAGATATTAAAATGATCGAAATAAACTGAAAATGACAGAAAATATGATATCAACAGTGATGTAATAACAGATGTTTGAAGCATAAACAAAAAAAGCAAAAAAAATTCAAAAGAATTTTGTAAAATAGTTAAAAAAAGAAAAGTACAAAATGTGATGTTTTAAAGTAGATTAAAAAGTGTTCTATAAAAATTGTAGAAAAAAGCAAAGATTCGAAAAGAGAAGAAAAGAAAGGGTAAGATAGAAAGAGTTGTTGCAAAAGAAATGATTAAAGTGTGAAATATCAAAAATAGTGCAAAAAGTAGAAGAATAAAAAGATTCGGTTAAAATAAAAGTAGAAGAATAAAAAGATTCGGTTAACATAAACGTAGAAGAATAAAAAGATCCGGTTAAAATAAAAGTAGAAGAATAAAAAGATCCGGTTAAAATAAAAGTAGAAGAATAAAAAGATCCGGTTAAAATAAAAGTAGAAGAATAAAAAGATCCGGTTAAAATAAAAGTAGAAGAATAAAAAGATCCGGTTAAAATAAAAGTAGAATAATAAAAAGATCGGGTTAAAATAAAAGTAGAAAAATACAAAGATCCGGTTAAAATAAAAGTAGAATAATAAAAAGATCCGGTTAAAATAAAAGTAGAAAAATACAAAGATCCGGTTAAAATAAAAGTAGAATAATAAAAAGATCGGGTTAAAATAAAAGTAGAAAAATACAAAGATCCGGTTAAAATAAAAGTAGAATAATAAAAAGATCGGGTTAAAATAAAAGTAGAAAAATACAAAGATTCGGTTAAAATAAAAGTAGAATAATAAAAAGATCGGGTTAAAATAAAAGTAGAAAAATACAAAGATCCGGTTAAAATAAAAGTAGAATAATAAAAAGATCCGGTTAAAATAAAAGTAGAAAAATACAAAGATCCGGTTAAAATAAAAGTAGAAGAATAAAAAGATCCGGTTAAAATAAAAGTAGAAGAATAAAAAGATCCGGTTAAAATAAAAGTAGAAGAATGAAAAGATCCGGTTAAAATAAAAGTAGAAAAATACAAAGATTCGGTTAAAATAAAAGTAGAAGAATGAAAAGATCCGGTTAAAATAAAAGTAGAATAATAAAAAGATCCGGTTAAAATAAAAGTAGAAGAATAAAAAGATTCGGTTAAAATGAAAGTAGAAGAATGAAAAGATCCGGTTAAAATAAAAGTAGAAGAATAAAAAGATTCGGTTGAAATAATTATCAATGAAAAAAGAATAAATTATAATCGTAGAATAAAAAGTTTTCAATGAAAATGGTAGCATGAAAGAAAACGAAAATAATAGGATAAAAATTAGTAAAAAAAATAATGTTAGTAGAAAGAAAAAGAATAAAAAGTAAAAGAATAAAAAGCAGAAGAATAAAAATAAAGGTTAAAATAAACGTAAAAGAATAAAAAGATCAGGTTAAAATAAACGTAGAAGAATAAAAAGATTCCGTTAAAATAAACGTAGAATAATAAAAAGATTCGGTTAAAATAAAAGTAGAAGAATAAAAAGATTCGGTTAAAATAAAAGTAGGAGAATAAAAAGATTAAGTCAACATAAAAGTAGAAGAATAAAAAGATTCGGTTAAAATAAAAGTAAAAGAATAAAAAGATTCGGTTAAAATAAAAGTAGAAAAAAAAAAAGATTCGGTTAAAATAAAAGTAGAAAAATACAAAGATTCGGTTAAAATAAAAGTAGAAGAATGAAAAGATCCGGTTAAAATAAAAGTAGAAGAATAAAAAGATCCGGTTAAAATAAAAGTAGAAGAATGAAAAGATCCGGTTAAAATAAAAGTAGAAAAATACAAAGATTCGGTTAAAATAAAAGTAGAAAAATAAAAAGATTCGGTTAAAATAAAAGTAGAAGAAAAAAAAGATTCGGTTAAAATAAAAGTAGAAGAAAAAAAAGATCCGGTTAAAATAAAAGTAGAAAAATAAAAAGATCCGGTTAAAATAAAAGTAGAAGAATAAAAAGATTCGGTTGAAATAATTATCAATGAAAAAAGAATAAATTATAATCGTAGAATAAAAAGTTTTCAATGAAAATGGTAGCATGAAAGAAAACGAAAATAATAGGATAAAAATTAGTAAAAAAAATAATGTTAGTAGAAAGAAAAAGAATAAAAAGTAAAAGAATAAAAAGCAGAAGAATAAAAATAAAGGTTAAAATAAACGTAGAAGAATAAAAAGATTCCGTTAAAATAAACGTAGAATAATAAAAAGATTCGGTTAAAATAAAAGTAGAAGAATAAAAAGATTCGGTTAAAATAAAAGTAGAAAAATAAAAAGATTCGGTTAAAATAAAAGTAGAAGAATAAAAAGATTATGTTACAATAAAAGTAGGAGAATAAAAAGATCAGGTTAGAATAAAAGCAGAAGAATAAAAAGATCCGGTTAAAATAAAAGCAGAAGAATAAAAAGATCAGGTTAAAATAAACGTAGAAGAATAAAAAGATCAGGTTTAAAATAAACGTAGAAGAATAAAAAGTTTAGGTTAAAATAATTATCAATGAAAAAAGAATAAATTATAACCGTAGAAAAAAAAGTTTTTGATTAAAATGGTAGCATGAAAAAGAGAGAAAATAATTGAATAAAATCAGTAAAAAAAAAATAATGTTAGTACGAAAGTGTTGGCATAAAAAAGATGATAAAATGCCGAATAAAAAAGGAGTATAAAAATAGAGTAAAATAATGTGTTGTTTGAAGAGGAAGATATTTAAAAAAGTGAATAAGAAGGTAGAATAAAGAAGAGGAGCAAGAATAAGAAAGCATTATATAAGAAGAAAAGAGACGAAGAAAAAATTTAGATAAAAAGATTGATTTGTTTTTGTTTTCTAGCAATTCAACCATTATTGGTTATTTAATGTCAAATCCTGTTTTTTAATATTTATTAAATATAAGATTTCTAAACACATTTTGTAAACACACACACACACACACACACAATTAAATAGTCAAAAAGTTCTATTTCTTAAACTTTCCGATTTGCATGAGTCAACAAATTTAAATGTTTCCAAGAATTGGCATGCATCACTAACAATTAATTTCAATATCAGTAATTTGTTTATACACAGTTAAATGATTAAAACGTTATATTTCAAACAACTCATTTTAGCATAAGTCATTTGTTTGCACTCAGTTGAAATTTCAAACAGTTCCATTTGCACATTGATAGAACCCAATGCTCCCACTCCAAGATAGATTGGAGCTGGGATTGATGGCAATGAAGAGAAACTATTAATTGCCCAAAGCTTTAGCATTATTGGAGCCTCACCATCAGATTGTTCAATGTTATATCCAGGATGCTTGTTGCGTGAACCTTACCACTCTGCAGAGATGTGGTCGGTGAATTTTAAAGGCCCAGCCGACCGGGTTCGGATAAAAAGAATAGTATAAAAGAAATGGTGGTATAAAAGAGGAATTTTTTTTCATGCTACCATTCTGTATCCTATACCAAATTTTCTTTTGTTTTAATTTTAATTTCTTTTATCCTTCAATGAAAATTAAGTTTAAAATTTAAAGAATAGAACAGAAATTGGACTGTGGCATGAAGATGGGCATTCATTCTGTAGGTGTGGGTGTAAGTCAGTGCCAGTCAGAGGATTCTTTTGTCTGCTTTGGCGCGAAACCAACACAAAGGGCTTGCGCACGAGATTTCCTACGAGACTAAAAGAAGACGAGGAAAGGCAAGGTCCCAGAGCAGTAAACAGAGAGGAGTTAGTGACAGCCAGAGAAAGGCGACGGTCATAGAGAAGCGACTGCTGAAGCGAGGAGTGGGGACTGGTGGACCCAGAAGCCAGGTCAGCCAGCGCGAGAGGATGAGTCAGCGTTCATGGTAGCTGTGTGGGAATTTCGTTCGGGTAGACGCTCGTCTTAGAATCACAGAATACTAGAAAAGTGCCAAAAAATTCTCCCTTCTTACGCTTAGGCCTAACCCAAGTCCGTGCTTGTTTCTTCTTCTTTCTTCCACTCTTGGTTATATCAGTTGTATATTTGTAAAACATCTGAAATGCCCCCGGCCGGAAATAAGAGGAACCACAAGACGTTCCAATGGTTATGAGCTGATATAAGAAGTTGAGATAGTGGGGACCAGCAGCGTCGGGTATATTCTGGCGGTAGGCTACAAAATTGTAGCATAATAAAAAGGGAAAAAAAGAGTCCGATAGAAAATGTAAAATATTCAGTGAAATATCGGAAAGAAAGGTATAAAAAGAGGTAAAAGGGTAGAATAAAACAGAGGAAGATAGAAATTGTAGTAATTTACAAATCCTCTACCTTAGACGTGATACAAGTATGACACTTTCATTTAAGTGTCAAGGATTTGGCTGGCGAAATTAATTAAATGAAATTAGTTAATTTTATTGAATGATGATTGATTAAATCATGATAATAAGTATTTTATTAAAAATAAATTCATTTTGGGTGTCCAAGTATTTTTTTGAGAATCGTGTATAAAATAAACACCAAGTGATTAAGTACAAAAAAAGTTTTAAATCCGATCAGAACTTGTTGACCTATAAACCTGTCCCCAAAAAATAAATATTCGCACACCTGCAAGACCTGTCAAAATAGTCATCGGATCTCAAAGCATAAACAAAAAAATGTATTTTTAAGATGGCGGACAATTTAGGTTGGTGTCACCAAGTTTGGCACAAGGCCTTGAATCACTAAATCATTGGTCAACCAACCACAGGACTGCTCCTTGTCGCCTCTTCCGATGACTGTGGCTGATTGGCCGATTGTCTTAACCAATTAGAGGCAAACCGGGGGGATTGTTACGATGATAGCCATTGGTCGGCAGTCCCCATTGGCTGACCAATCAGAAACTGATTATTCGGGATTCGGTGCCATAAATAGAGGACACCCAAAGCGAAAAATCGAGTTGGTTCAGGAATTCGCCGCTTAAAGAAAAAAATATGTTGCCATTGCATTCGCCATTTTGACACTGCCTAATTGCAGTTAAGACTTCGCCAGTTAACTACTTTCACCCCCAATTCGCGGTATTTGATGAAAAATATTTAAACAACTGTGTAAATAAACGTTTGTTACTGTTTATAACAAACGCTGTTTTCGTCATTTTTTAAATTTGCTTGGCAACTTTTCTTCTCTCCGACACGAATTCCAACCTTCATCGACTGGACCACATCCATCTTCTCTTTCCTCGGATCTGAAAGCAACGTGGGCGTGGAAAGAAACAGAGAAAGACCAGTTGACACATGTGGTAATCACGAGACTAACAGCCAACTAGGTGTCGTAAAGATATAGTACCACACAAGGCCATATGAAAGGAGCATCCGATAAGACTCAAACTCACTCGTGAAGTTGTCTGAATTTTTTAGGATTGGTTTGGTTTCTTTATTTAATGTCATATCAACTCTTTTTAGGTTATTTAATGCCAAATCCATTCTCCTAGAAGAGCAGTAGTGGTACAATTTAACCCATAGCTGGGAGGATAAGGGGGTTCATACCTTTCCCAGGGGTATTTGCTCGAAAGTGAACATGGTTTGGTTTCTTTGTTTAATGGCATATCAACTCTTTTTAGGTTATTTAATGCCGAAGCCATTCTCCTAGAAGAACAGTAGGGGTACTATTTAACCCATAGCTGGGAGGATAAGGGGGTTCATACCTTTTCCGAGGATATTTTCCCGAAAGTCAACGTAATAGCACGACTGGAGTACGAACTCACGTACTACGATTCCGCAGTCCATCGCTTTAACAATTACACCACGAGGACACCCCCTGAATTTTTTCGACGAAGCTTGATGATTTTTATCATTCAGGGTTTTCCAGCGAGACACATTGCGTAAGTGCTACATCGTTGGTTCCCTTAGCTTCAACACAAGTTGATATGCCATTAAACAAAAAACCTTAAATAGCACCAATACTGTTCTTCTACAAGAATGACTCTGGCGTTAAATAACCCATATAGGTTGATATGCCATTAAACAAATAAAACATTAAGTAGCACCACTACTGTTCTTCTACAATAATGGCTTTGGCGTTAAATAACCTACATGGGTTGGAATGCCATTAAACGAAAAACCTTAAATAGCACCAATACTATTCTTCTTCAAGAATGACTTTGGCGTTAAATAACCAATACAGGTTGATATGCGATTAAACGATGAAATTAAACCGAAACAAATTTGATTGCACAAAGTTTCTTTGAAACTTTTCAAAGACTTGCTTTTACAAAGAGAAGCTAAAATTTGGAAATAAATCCTAAGCAAAAATAAAAAAAATAAAAATTCCAAATCCAATAAAATTCATATATATTTAATAGCATTACTTTTTCTTTGTTTCTTTTTTCATTTTTTGTTTGTTTGTTGTTTTCATTGGGTTTTTTGGTGGGGAGGTTCCTAGTGTCACATGGGCTACCACTGAGAGGAGAGAGATAATGAATGTCCCCTACCCCTCCGTGTTTGAATTAGCCGGCCGCCCAAAGAATGACCGTTAAGAGAGGAATAGGAATCTATGTCAATTCCTCGCTGCCGATGTAACAAATCCAGGTCAGAATGAAAGCCAACAGATGTTTGCATTCTGTGACCGAATGGATAAAGAAGGGATACACTGGACATAAAGTAGTCCGAAGCAATCGACTGACAGGGAAGAAGAAAGAGGCTATATGATTGGCTAGAATCCTAAAGCGGAAATTGTACCCTTTTTCGTCAAGCGGAAATAGGGAATAAGAAAATCAGTTTTGAAGAGAGGTGTCACGGTGAACAGATGGGGCGAATCTCGTGCCAAACTCCGGGTGATGAAGCGGAAAGAATCTTGGAAAAGAGGAACCTGTGCCTTCAAGCCAGAGCTATATAAATAAATCCGCCTGCCCGTAAAGGAGAAAATACTCTCCGAAGGAACCCGTCAAAAGATAATTAAACATTAGGACTGTTTCTCCCTACACCCTTCTTAAGCATTGCAATTACTCTCTCTCTCCCTCTCTCTCAATTTAAAGAAAGACTAAAGAAAGGAAAAAAGGAAGAAAGACATTTATAGTCATGTATTATCCGTTGATAATATAGCCGACATGTTGAATATGTGTGTCCGCGTGTATATTAAAAAGATTGTTATATTTTAATGTCCCAACGTGTTAAAGTTTGTTCATTGTGTTGTCTTCTGTCAAGTTGTCTGTTTCATGTTTGTTTTCAACTTCTTTCGCCTTATATTATTCTCGCCTAAATTGTCCTATTCTTTCCTTTAGAAATATTATAAGGAATACCGGAGTTGTCGACTAATATAGTTAATATTATTATATCAAAACCTAGAGGCTCATATCTTCCATTATTCTAGGGGTAGGAAGAGCTAGTTGCCTGCTGGGTGTGGGTGTAATGTGAAATTTGGAAACCACTTGCCAGCGGCAGTCAGTCTAGCCCCAAATTAACCCCCACATAATATGTCAGTTCCTATATGCCCGAGAAAGGACTCTGAACAAGGACTTATTCTACGAGGGATCAAGTGCCAGACCGCCCCGTCTTCACACGTGCAGAAAATAAATTCCCGTCTTAGGATTTTAATAATTTTGCCGTCACTAGATAGGTTGGAATGCCATTAAACAAAAAACCTTAAATAGAACCAATACTGTTCTTCTACAAGAATGACTTTGGCGTTCAATAACTTACATAGGTTGGAATGCCATTAAACGAAAAACCTTAAATAGCACCAATACCATTCTTCTTCAAGAATGACTTTGGCGTTAAATAACCAATACAGGTTGATATGCGATTAAACGATGAAATTAAACCAAAACAAATCTGATTGCACAAAATTTCTTTGAAACTTTTCAAAGACTTGCTTTTACAAAGAGAAGCTAAAATTTGGAAATAAATCCTAAGCAAAAATAAAAAAATAAAAATACATAATCCAATAAAATTCATATATATTTAATAGCATTACTTTTTCTTTGTTTCTTTTTTCATTTCTTGTTTGTTTGTTGCTTTCATTGGGTTTTTTTTTTTTTTGTTTTGTTTTTTATCCTAGCATGATATGGGTGTAGAGAAGTTTCTTTTAACAGAAATCTTGTTTTTAAAATTTCAAAATCCTAAAACAAAGCAAAAGGAATAGATATATAAACAATAAATAAACAAATAAATAAATATCTAATCAAGTTTTTATTTGAAATTAGAATTTATAATTCTTTTTGATATATATTAAAAATTTCTTCATATTTTAAAAAAATAATATTTTCTTTCTTTTTCACCATAAGGAGAGCAGGCATGAAGTCATATCAAGGCATATAATACATCACTGAAATATATGCCATTAAATTTCTTTAGTTATCTATTCTTTGCAAACTCAATATTATATTACAACGAAAGACAAAAAAATGTTACATAAAATTATATTTCTGGGTAGAGTTTCGTTTATGCAGCCGTGGGATACAGCAATATATGAGAGAATCCTTCGGAGCAATGCACAAATAACGCTTAAACATGTACCATATCCATGATACGGATATGTGAAACGTACATTGAATGTTCGTAACATATATACATAGAACATAGGAATCCCGAAACACGAAAAGCACTTACGACTTCTTAGTTCAGGTACGAAACTTTTTCTTAACTTTGAGTTTAAAGGTTCTTCGACATAAGGAGAGAGATACACATTCTTTCTATTCTGGTTTTTCCATCTGCCCCCCCACACACACACACACACGTGTGACACCCGCCAAAAGGCCTCGGCGAGCAAGCGAAAGTCACCCTTCTTCTTCGGACCGCAAGACTCAACTCAACTAACTGACTTTTTCAAAATTCCCAAAATCCTCCGTGCGTTCTTCTTCTGGTGCATGACATCATTCACATCCCCTGGTCCTGGGATGTTTATTTTGACATCTGTGAACGACAAATCCTCCCTGCGTCGGAAGGGACTAGCACTATTCAGATCGGGTCAGTGGCATTTCCAGCAGGACAATTCACCAGTCCACAACTCCATCCTTGTCGCAGACTATTTGACCAAGATGGGCATCAACACAGTTCCTCACCCTCCCTATACTCAAGACCTTGCTCCCTGTGACTTTTGGTTATTCTCTAAGCTCACAGGCTGTCGTTATAAGACAATTGAGGAGATGAAAGAGGCTGTGACGAAGGTCATTGACATGCACACACAAGAGGACTTCCACGGGGCCTTCCAGAAGTTGTTGGAACAGTACAACAAGTGCATTACAGTCGGAGGAGATTACTTCGAAGGGTACTAGGGTTTCATGTGTGTACTATCGATAAAAGTGGCCATACGAAAAAGTCTGGAAACAAATTTAATGATCCTCGTATATGCATAAAGACTATTTGGCATGAAACAACTTACAATGGTTGATATACGAAAAAAACCCAACTAAACGAAACTATATTCATTTAATATATATAAGAGGATTTGGCATTAGATAACCAACAGTGATTGATATGCCATCAAAGCCAACCATACTAAATTATATATATATATATATATATATAAAGTGGATTTAGCATTAAATAACCTCAATGGTTTATATGCCATAAAACTCAACCAAAATTAACCTCATATATTTAATATATATGTATAACGAGGATTTAGCATTAAATAACCTTCAATGCTTGATATGCCATAAAACCCAACCAAACCAAATCATATATATTTAATATATCTGAGTAAAGAGGATTTGGCATTAAATAACCTACAATGGTTGATATGCCGTAGAACCCAACGAACGTAACCTACTCGTATGAACTTCAAATCTAAGTCTAGGCTCATTACCTTTCACTTCGAATTGATGTTCTTGGAAAAGTCATGAATCCATCTCTCTTCAGATAAATATAAGGGAAGTTTACATTCTTTAAACTTGTTAAAGCAATCCATCAAGGATTAAGAAAACTCTGAATTCCAAACTTGGATCACGGTGTTCAGGATAACATGGGGCCCATTGAAGTACTCGAATTCTGTAATCATCTAATCCAAAAAGAAGTGAGGTCCTTCAGAAACCTTCACCTCCAAAAACAAATCCCCTGAGTATATATTTACCAAATCCCTACGTGAGAGACACGATATAACACAGGGAAAGGCAACCAATTTATGAAAAGGAGAACTATAAATTAAAAACCTAATACTGTCCAGAAAAAGCCATAGCCCACAGAAGTACCATTCTTCCGTTAATCCAAAAAGCATGCATAGTCCTAGCGAAACCTTCATCACTACAAATAAATCATCTGTTTGTGTATTCATAAAACACTCCCGCGACGAACGGTATATTGTTACATATTAATAATAGACCTGTGAGACCAATTTTTGAAATGCAGTGTGGTATTCAAGTAGAGATCCGTGTAAAAAAACCCAAAAAAACTCTAAGTTCAAATAGTATGATTGATAGTCGTTGAACTCGAGGTTAATCTGAGATTAGAGATCTCTTTGGATGGTTTCACAATGCTCTTGCTGATTTGTCGTGAAGGCCGCGCCGGCAATGAAGAGAAAAGTCGTTCATACATAAAGGTAATTTGTCCACGTGAAGATGTGGTCGCGTTGTCATTGCACATCAACGATTAAAATGATCACACGAAGGAGATATCAGAGCGTCTGGGGCAACCAAATGAGACTAATGGAGGAGAGACGAAGTAACGTGAAGTATCAAGTGAAGGGAGGTGAGGAGATGGGAGCTGACCGAATGTGGCATATAACATGAGTGGTAGAATAAGGACTGTATAAAACTATATGAAACAGAGTAAGGAATCAGTCTAAGAGAAGGACAACCCTGAATTTAGACCAGCTATAATCCATTTAAAAATTGATCTAGTTGTAATACAATGGCCGAGGGATTTTGTTGTATATATCTTGCCTTTTGGTTTAGTTAGGCTGAGAACCTTTTGCTTAGCGCATGGGTTAGTTAGGTGCAAAATGAGCGCAGGTGTTCACGCGCGCGAAGAACGGACGTGTCATTCAGAGATGTCACAATAGAAACCCCAGGTAGAAAAATGTGCTGCCGGGATGTGAATGACGTCATGCACCGCAAGCGTGCGCGGAGGATTTTGTGGATTTAAAAAAAAGTCAGAGAGTTGGGTTTTAGCGTCGGAGGAAGACGGTTGACTTTCGGAGCTCGCTGAAGCCTTTCGGCAGGTGCCGCGCACGTGATGGGGGTTAGATGGAAAAGTCAGCATAGAAAGAATGTATCTCTCTCCTTATGTCGAAAAACCTTTTAACTCAAAGGTAATAAAGTTTCGTACCTGAACTAAGAAGTCGTAAGTGTTTTTTTGTGTTTCGGGATTCCTATCTTCTATTGTATATATGTTATGAACATTCTATGTACATTTCACATATTCATGTATGGCTATGTTACATAGTGTCACATATTGCTTTGTGGGTAGAATTGGGTTAATATATACAGGCAAGTAATTGAGGGTGTGTCTTAAACTTACAAACATTATGAACACTCCCATTAACAAACCTAAACTTTCAAACGAATATTTGTGGGTTTCTTTTTTGATTTTTAATTTGTAGTTGTCTTTTTTTTTCATTTTTGTTTTGTTTTTTCTTCTTTTGTTTTCTTTTATTTGGGTTTTTTTTTCGTTGTAATTTTGATTTTTTCCTTCGTTTTATTGATTTATTTATTTAGTTGTGTTTTTAGTTTTTTTATGTTTTTTGCTTTATTTTTCTTTCGCATTGTACCTTTTTTTTTACTTTATTTTATTTGATTTTTAGTTGTTTTATTTTTCGTTTTCTGCTTTATTTTGATTTGTTTCCTTTGATTTTTTTTTAGGCTTTTTTCTTTTTTTTTTTTATTTCTGTTTGCTTTCTTTGCTTTGTTGGTTTTTTTTTTTTGTTTTTTCTTTACTTTACTTTTTCTTTTTTGCTTTGTTTTATTTGTTTGTTTTTTTAACTTTTTATTTATTTTTTTCTTCTTTATTTGTATTCTTTTTTTCGGGGTTTTTATTTTATTTATTTATTTTTTTTTAGAAGCATCGTACTTACATTATTTCTTTCAATTCTCTGAGGTTATTCGGTCGAAGAAAAGTCAATATTCCTGGTTCTTCAAAAAATATTATGTTTTACTATTAGAATATCCAAAGGATCCTAAATTATTTATGCTAACGGTAACAATGCTTTAAAATCTTCTTAAGATCCTGGGATGGATGGAAAACGTCCAAACATAATGTTCCGCGATATGAGTCCAGTTCTTATTTCCCTTTCATGGGTATTAGGGCTATTGACACGCAAGTTTCCAATCCCCGACTAAAGAAAGCACACGGCGTCCTTATTCCTGATATGTTCATGGCCCTTAAAATTTTGCAAGGTAATCATTTTTTTTTCTTTATTTGTCTTTTTTTTTTCTTTTGTTTTTGGTTTATATTTCGTGGGGTATTGCTTGAATTTTTAGCAGCATTGCACATACAAATATTTGAACCCTAGCCAGGACCTCTGAAGTTCTCTGAGTTTGCGCACACCTACACAAACAGATATTCTTATATTTCCCTTCCTTGCTTTAATAATAACAATACATTTCTGGCTGTGACTGTGGGTAAACTTTTCGTAATTACTTAACAGCTATAGGTCGTTGCGTGACGATACAGGTAAAAGCGGACCAATATTTCATCGGGTTTGGCTCGGGCTATAGCCAATTTGTTAACAGTTGTAAGGAAGCCAACGCCTGCCAGCTCCGTTATCGACATCGGCAAACCAATAACTGTTTAGGTGTGTATTCACATTTGTCGATAGAGAACTGGAGAATATACTTTGAAAAGCTTCCTCTTTGACAAGGGTGTAATTTGAGTGTAGCCCGTGGTTAAACCATGCAATAAGCCAAAATAGTTTATATATAATTTTAAGTGAAATGGTAACATTTTGTTAAACAGTGATAGAATAATGGCCGCTTACTTGCGCGCTGTTTCTTTCTTTGTTTTTCTCTCCAAAACACACTGGCGCATACAGAATGATACACACACACACACACACACACACACACACACACATATATATATATATATATACATGTATAAACACACACACACATATATACATATATATATACATGTATACACACACATATATACATATATATATATATATATATACATGTATATACACACACACATATATATACATATATGTGTGTGTGTATGTGTGTGTATGTGTTTGTGTGTGTGTGTGTGTGTGTGTGTGTGTGTGTGTGTGTGTGTGTGTGTGTGTGTGTTTCTCTGTTGTATATATATATATATATATATATATATATATATATATATATATATATATATATATGTACTGAATATAATTCAGAAGATATTACATCATATATTTACTTTACTCTGAGGATGGTTTATATTTTAAAAAAAGAAAAAGAAACGTTTAACATGTGTGTGTGTGTGTGTGTGTGTGTTTCTCTGTTGTATATATATATATATATATATATATATATATATATATATATATATATATATATACATGTACAACAGAGAAAATAGAAATGAATCAAACTGTATATAAATATTGAAAAAAAAATGGAAAAACAAAGTATTCTGAGGTTGAATTTCGTTTTTTATATCAAACCATCACCTGGACAATGTATATGCGGTTTTGTATGTTCTGAATCATATTCAAATATTGAAATGAAACTACAAAGAAATAAATAAATGAATTAAAATAAATGAATAAATAGATAAATAAATAAATAAACAAAAAGAAAATTCTGAGCATTTTAAATTTGAATATAATTCAGAAGATATTACATCATATATTTACATTACTCTGAGGATGGTTTAATTTTAAAAAAAGAAAAAGAAACGTTTAACATGGCAAAATATTCTATTATTAATAAACTTATACTCTGAGGGGGTGTAAATCTGAAAGCGCTGAACAGCGGAATCGTAGTCCGTGAGTTCGAACTCCAGTCGCGCTATTACGTTCGTTTTCGGACAAATAGCCTTAGGAAAGGTATTAACCCCCATATCCTCCTAGCTATGTGTTAAAAAGTACCATTACTGTTCTTGTAGGAGAATGGCTTTTGCATTAAATAATCTACAATGGTTGATATGCCATTAAATAACAAGCAAACAAAAATAAACTCTGAATAATTGATTAATTCATGTACCTATATTTATAGATGCGTACATACATAGAAACCAGTAGTGTCATGTTCAACGGCCAAGGAACTGAAAATGGCAATAGGAGTTCAAATCAAAGGTTGAGCTAAGTTTATATATATATATATATATATATATATATATATATATATAGCAACAGTTTATGGGGGTCACTATCTCACTTTGCCCAGTCGGCTGGGGCTGTAGAATACACCTCTTCAAAAAGGTAAGCCCCCTCCCCCAATTAGTGTCCTGTTTATTACCCTAAACAATCTGATAGTGAAGTTCCAGTAATGCAAGGGGTTTGGGGAATGGGGAGAACCCCTCCATTGCCATCGCTCCCAGGTCCACTATGGCTCGGAGAGGTAACATTTGATTGGGACCCATGTATGGGTTAAATAGAACTAAAATGTTTACTTATGCCAATCTGAATTGCAAGAAATTTAACTTTTTTGATATGTTAAACTGAATTGTTTGAAATAGAACTGTTTTTGACATTGAACCGGTGTACTTATGCTAAATTGAATTGATTAGAATAGAACTGTTTTGACATTTAACTATGTATCAACAAAATCTATACTTATACTAAACTGAATGTTTTGAATTAGAACTGTTTGACTAAACAGAATAGCTTGAAATAGAATATATATATATATAGATATATATATATATATATATATATCAGTGATAAGCCATATAATAACATTTCTGTTGTATTGTTTCTTTACAATTCTCCTCAACTTTTTTCGGTCTCAAATCATCATCAAATGAATTTTTAAAAAGTCTCTCAGTATGTACTTGTCTTTAATTGGAATCATTTTGAGACGAGGCTTTTTTAATCTGAGAATTACTTTTTTATGTATTGCGGACTTTTCCCCCTCACCTTGGTTGTTTCTTCTTTCACTACGTTTCGGCTAAATTTCAACTCTGGCCTTCTTCAGGTGATTTTACCGCAACATCGGATAGGAATGCTGAGACTTGTAACCGTATCCCCAGTAATTACTGCCTTCCATAATTGTTGTTTATCGCACCACGTTTTTGACCAAGTAAACCTCTGGCCGACTTGGGTAGGATTTGAAACCACTATCTTCTGACAATGCTCACCGAAGAGACTCAACGCCTCTATCCGCTGCGCCACGGGCCCCGAATGGCGATCAAGGACGGATTTTTTTGGTCTTATAAATCCTTATCGGGTCTTCCAGAGTCGGGTCCGTACCGAATGTTTTGTACTTGTCTTTAATTGGAATCATTTTGAGATGAGGCTTTTTTAATCTGAGAATTAATTTTTTATTTATTTTGGACTTTTCCCCCTCATCTTGGTAGTTTTTGTGTTGTTTCTTCTTTCACTACGTTTCGGCCAAATTTCACCTCTGGAACTATGGAAGGCAGTAATTACTGGGGATACGGTTACAAGACTCATTATTCCTATCCGAGGTCACAGAAAAAATCACCTGAAGAAGGCCAGAGGTGAAATTTGGTTGAAACGTAGTGAAAGAAGATACAACACAAAAACTACCAAGATGAGGGGGAAAAGTCCGCAATAAATAAAAAATTAAGTCTCTCAGAATGTTTTTAAAAAAATATATATATTTTTAAGAATTCTATGATAAATAAAATGGACAGAAAATAAACTGTTGAAATAACACATTAATTGGTTTAATGAAAATTATTTAATGGTATATGGCTATCATCAACTGACGAATAAACGATCTCAGCAAATTCAGACACCTGTCTCTGAGTTCTCCATTTGAGAAATTATATGTTAAATATGGGTAGAGAGAGTTTCAAATTAACTATGAAAATATGGTCAGTCATTCAGCTGTTTATTTGTCCTACTAAACCTGTCCATCGTTTTTCAAGACAGTGTTTTGAGGGCCGTTCACTTGTATGTCAAATCCATTTGGGGTCAGTGTTTGTATACATTTTATTCATTTAACTTTGTGTGTTCCAGTTAACGCTGTGATATTATCCAGTGCTTCTTTTTTTATTATTATTTATATTATAGGAAATTGAGCATCTCTGTTAAAATTCTGACTCTAAGAATGGAGATGTTATTCTACAAAGAATTACTTGGTTGTAATCCATATATTTGATTCTGTGTCTGTAGATATTTAATCTAAAGTAAAATGTCCTTTCTGACATTCCAATGTATTGCTTTTTGGCAGCATACGCAAACCCAATAGATGAATTACATTTTTTGGTTCTACTCGTGGTGAATTTTTAAAATATGTTTAGTTGGGAAGCGAGTGAATGAGGTGTTTCAGTATAAGTTAATCTTAATAGTACATGTTTGGCAAAATTTAGTGGGTTTATTGGGAACATCTTATTTATTTCTTCATTATCTAGTACGTTCTTGCTTCCTAAAATCTGTTAGTGATTATTTGTTTTGGTTTCGTAGTGTTCTATGGTATATCAAACATTGTTTGTTATTTAATTCAAAATCATGATTTTATATATATATTGAACATATGATTTGAAAATTAATTTTATAGATACATTTTTATAACAGTTCATTTATTTGCAAAACGTTAAAAAGTTTTAAGAATTTTGACAAAAGTTTCAAAGATTTACTTGAGTATAAGTATAATTTTTTTGTTTACACAGTTAAATGTCAAAAGTTGATTTCAAACAAATCAGTTTAGCATTAGTACAGTTTAATTCTATTTGACCCATAGATAGGACCCTATCAGGTGCTACCACTCTGGGCTACAGTAGACCTGGAAACATGGCAATGAAAGGGCACACCGCATTCCCCAAAACTCCATCATTACTGAAACCACACCCTCAGATTGTTTAATGTTATGAAGAGGACACTCGTTAGGGGAGTATTACTCCTCTGCTGAGATGCAGTCGGTGTATTCTACAACATCAGCTGACTGGGCAACATTTCCCATTGAGCTTTTGGAAAAGGTATGAATACAAGTAAGATGGATTAGCCTTGGTATGGCTGCCAGTCTTGGAGAAAAACCTCTGAAATCAAACCTGTTAAACTCCATTTAAAAACTGACCTTGCGTCGCCCCCTGCCTGTGACAATGTAATATTTATTTGCGCACATTAAAATGGATGTACATACATATTTACCCAACCCCTCCGCTCGGGAAACATATGACACAAGGTCAATTTTTAAGCGGAGTTTAACAGATTTGAATTCAGAGTTTTCCTTCCACTAGATTAGTTGCCTCACCAAGGCTGAAGAACCCAGTCTGTCCTGCTATTTGCCCATAGCTGGAGGGAGAATAATTGGATTCATACCATTCCCAAGGGTATTAGTTCTATTTCTAACAATTCTATATACCATAAGTCCACAAAGTTAAATGGACCAAAGTATTGCTACGTACCACTAACAATTCAATTAACCGTCAGATATTTGTTTACACACAGTTAAATGATCAAAAAGTTCTATTTCTAACAGTTCAATTTACCACAAGTCAACAAAGTAAAATGGTTCAAAGTATTGCTATGTACCACTGACAATTCAGTTGAATATCAGTCATCTGTTTACACACAGTTAAATGATCAAACAGTTCTATATCTATCAATTCAATTTAGCATAAGTCAACAAAGTTAAATGGATTAAAGTATTGCTATGTAGCACTAATAATTCAATTAACCGTCAGTCATTTGTTTGCACACAGTTAAATGATCAAACAGTTTTATGTCTCACAATTCTATTTACCATAAGTCAACAAAGTTAAATGGACCAAAGTATTGCTATGCACTACTAACAATTCCATTGAATATCAGTCATTTGTTTACACACAGTTAAATGATCAAACAGTTCTATTTCTAACAGTTCAATTTAGCATAAGTCAACAAAGTTAAATGGATCAGAGTATTGCTATGTATCACTAATGATTCAATTAACCCTCCTTTATTTGTTTTCACACTGTTAAATGATCAAACTGTTCTATTTCTAACAATTTAATCCAACATAATCAAATGTTTGCTCACATTTAACCAATAGATAGGACTCTATCGAATGCTACTACACCGGTTCTGAGTCGACCTTGGAGTAATGGCATTGAAAAGGTACTCCACATTCCCCAAAGCTCTAGCGTTGAAACATCTCCATCAGATGTTTTAATGTCATATCAAGGACAAAGCCCCACCTTATTGAATCGAAGACAAATCAATATGCATGTTTCAGCAAAAATAGTATGCCTTACTTTTAAAATGTTCCAAAGATCCTGAATTATTTGCGCTAATGGTTGGTGAGTGTTTTAAAATCTTTTAAGACGCAGGCGTGAATGGGAGACGTCAGTATGTAATATTGAACGGCATGAGTTTTTTTTTTTCATTTCTCTTTCATGAGTATTAGGGCTAATAATATACAAGTTTCCAAACCCCAAAAAAGGGAAATTACAGTTTTCCTGATATGTTCCAGATCTTAAGAAAGGGTAGGGTAATCCTAATCAAGAAAACTTGGAGATACTCATGTTGCGTCAATACAAATCCTCGGGGTTTGTGCCTGTTTCCTAACAGTGGTAAGCCAAGTCAGTTGTGAATGCCACTGTTCATCGATTTCTATTCGTCCCCAGTGTCAATGCATCAGCAACTTTACTCATGACAGTATCCATCTTGAATCATCATCATCATCAAAACATACCGATGGCATTGGCTAGTTGGTTGTTTAGGTTTTGTGGCATATCAGCTCTGTAGGTTATTTAATGCGAATCCATTTTTAGAGATATAATCAGTTCTATTTCAAACAATTCACTTTAGCATGAATACACAGATTAATTGTCAAAAACATTTCTATTTCAAGCTATTCAGTTTAGTCAAGCAATTCTAATTCAAACAATTCAGATTAGTTTAAGAATAGATTTGGTTTACACACAGTTAAATGACAAAACAGTTCTATTTTAAATAATTCAGTTTGCACACAAAAACAGTTCAATTTCTTATTTTATCGCCCTTGCCTAATAATTTCCACCCTTCACTTTTCTCTCTGCTGTCTGTCTGTCTTCCTAAACTAAACTTCTTTGTCTCTCTGTCTGTCGGTCACTCTCCCACACTCTCTGTCTCTTTCTCTGTCTCTGTCTGTCTGTCTGTCTCTCTCTCTCTATATATATATACGTCAACCTTTCTTTTTTATTGTCCTGACCTTCTGTTTACCGCACCCTTCTTTTCTCTCTTTCTTTCTCTCTCTCTCTCTCTCACTTTCTCCCCCCCTCTCTCCCTCTCTCACGCTTTTATCATTTTCTCTTTTGATATACATTGTTTGGCTTTGGTTTAATTAGTTCATTGGTTTTTGTGAGGTATCAACTTTCGTAGGTTATTTAATGCCAAAAACATCCTTGAAGCAGATCAGTAGTCGTACTGGAAATACTTTATGTTCAACAGCCTTTTCGCTTTTTTATTTATTTCGTCCTCAACTTTAATTTCAGCTCTCTCTCTCTCTCTCTCTCTCTCTCTCTCTCTCTCTCTTTTCTCGATCAAATTTTCTCTTTTTTTCATTTTTCTATTGCGACAATCACCTGTCTTCCTAAACTAAACTTCTTTATTCTAAACTCAACTAAATGTTTATTCGTTGCAGACGGCGACTGTTTCTCATGCCGTACAATTATTGCAAAGAAAAATGCTTCCATGTTGAAGACACGTCTTTTTCTTTTTCTTTTTTTGTTTTGTTTTTTTTTTCCCCAGAATTACTGAGCCAAATTGCTAGGACATTGATAATCTTTGTTGTCGGATTTCCGACCTGGAAGATCGAACAGTTGAAAAGTCCGTTTTGACAATTTTTCGGAAACATCTGCCAGTTGAGAAGCAATGTCATTGATTCACTGTAAGAGTTTCCTTTGGATTCCCGAAGTGGGAATTAACATTAGAAGAATATTGATCGTTTTGTTGTTGTTGTTGTTATTTTTCTTCTTCTTCTGTTGGGTCGTCCTGTTTCAGCACAATCATCACTGTCGCCATTATTTCATCATATAAAATGCTTTCTTCTTCTTCTTCTTCTTCTTCTTCTTCTTCTTCTTCTTCTTCTTCTTCTTCTTCTTCTTCTTCTTCTTCTTCTTCTTCTTCAGATGGATATATATATATATATACGAGGATCATTTAATAAGTCTCCAGACTTTTTTCCTATTGGCAATTTTATTGATAGTACACACATAAAACTCTAGTCCCCTTCGAAGTAATCTCCTCCGGCTGAAATGCACTTGTTGTACCGTTCCAACAACTTATGGAAGGCACCATGGAAGTCCTCTTGTGTTAACGTGTCAATGATCTTCGTCACAGCCTCTTTCATCTCCATGATTGTCTCATAACGACAGCCTGTGAGCTTAGAATATAACCAAAATTCACTGGGAGCAAAGTCTGGACTATAGAGAGGGTGAAGAACTGTGTTGATGCCCATCTTGGTCAAATAGTCTGTGACAAGGATGGAGTTGTGGATTGTTGCATTATCCCGGTAGAAATGCCACTGACTCGATTTGAAGAGTGCTGACCCCTTCCGACTGAATCTCTGCCTGAATTCCCTTAAAACCTCAACATAGTAACCCTAACACTAACCCTTTGGCCAATCAACTCTGGTGTATTGACTTCCTTACTCTTCCTACACCTCTCATCATCCCTCACAGACTCTCTGCCTTCCTTGAATCTCTTTTGCCACTCAAAAACGGATGCTCGATTCATGCAAGATTGTCGAAAAGCAGTCTAAAGCATTCCATACGTTTCTGTGGCATTTTTTTCCAAATATAAAACAGAATTTTAGTGCATATCGTACTTCTAAAGTGTCCTCGCATACAGATTGTTTTTTGAAAGTCACCAGAAGTGACAATCAGGCTTTAGTAGAGTGTATTACAGGTCCTTAGGTAGCTGTTCATTGGAAGCTGGAATCATAAAAATGGGTGAGTCATCTCATAAGATGTACAGTAATAATATACTTAATTTTCAAGAGTTTACGACAAATTTAAATGCATGTACAAAAAAGTCTGGAATCTTTTTGAATGCACCACGTATATATATATATATATATATGCATATCAGAATTTGACACTCAATTACCCTTAAGAGGTTAATTTGCCCTAAAACCCAACCATAACCAACCTAAAAACGGCATATATATTTACTATAATCAAACAGATGACATCTCTACACAAGACGGAACCTCTCTAAAACTGGTAGACAAATTCACCTACCTAGGAAGCAGTGTCTCATCAACCGAAAAAGACATTGACACACGGATAACGAAGGCTTGGACAGCTATCGATTGGCTATCGATCATAGGGAAATCAGACCTTACCGATAAAACGAAACTCAGTTTTTTCCAGGCAGCGGTCGTATCGATACTGCTCTATGGATGCACTACTTGGACACTAACAAAATGGCTGGAGAAGAAGCTAGACGACAATTACACAAGAATGTTGCGAGCAATATTGAACAAGTCCTGGCGGCAACACCCCACAAGGCACCAACTATACGGCCACCTGCCTCCCATCACGAAAACTATCCAAGCTAGACGAACCAGACATGCAGGACACTGCTGGAGAAGCAGGGACGAGCTCATAAGTGATGTACTCCTATGGACCCCCACATATGGCCGGGCAAAAGCAGGACGACCAGCTCGAACATACATAGAGTAGCTATGTGAGGATACGGAATGTAGCCCTGAAGACCTGCCAGAGGCGATGAACGATAGGGCGAAGTGCCGAGAGAGGGTCACGGATATCCATGCCTGTTGCATGACATGATGATGATGATATATAGGCTCTGTCATTAAATAACCTATAGAGATTGATATGCCATTAAATCCAACCAACCAAACCAACCAAGTTCCATTTATCCCGACGAAGGTCTTGTAGCATCCACCCTGATTGAAAACTTAGAACACTTTCACCGTGTACCCATTTGAACTTTGCGTTTGCAGATTTCTTGAATTCATTTTGTCGACATTTATTTCTGAAAATAACTTTCTTATATACTGAACTCAGCCCGACCAAATTTGGAGTAACACCTTGAGTTCTATCCTTCAAAGTTTAGTAAGTTAACCCCGTTTAATTGGTTTCTCATAAACTGATATTGTCTGTGAAAATATATTCTTCGCTCGTTGATTAGATATACACATATATTAGTATTCTTTTTCCTCGTTAAGTTCTCTTCTTTAGTTCTTAATGTAATATAATTACTGAGGGATTTCGTTTTATGCTTTTGGGTTTAGTTAGGCTAAAAACCTTTCGGCTCAATGTATGTGTTACTTAGGTGCAACATTAACGCAGGTGTTCACGCGCACGAACGGAACGGACGTGTCACTCAGAGATGTCACAATAGCCCAGATGGGAAACGGGGCTACTGAGTGTGAGTGACGTCACGCACCGGAAGCAAGCGGAGGATTTGGGGGATTTTGAAAAAGTCAGTTAGTTAGTTGAGTTCCTGGCTCGGAAGAAGACGGTTGACTTTCGGGGCTCGCAGAGGCCAGACGAATTTGCGCGCTACGGGTTCCGCACGAGATGGAGGGGGTGCAGATAAAACTGCCAGAATAGAAAGAATGTGTATCTCTCTTCTTATATGTGTTATGAACATTCTATGCACATTTCATATTCATGTATGGCTATGTAACATCGATTTTCCTTCCTGTATTTATGTTAATAAACCTGGCTATATTTAAAACTTTTAAATTGTGTTGTTGTCAGAGTTTTACACAAGTGTGTTTATTGGTTGTCTTCTTTCGTTTTCACTGGAACCTTGAAAAGGAGTTCCGTTTGTTGTATAATTGCAGAATGATTATTTTATATTATCATTTTTCGTTGGTTATATCTTATCATTCGGTTTGGTTAGGCTTTGAACTGTTCGGCTCTTGGTGCAGCTGTTCACGTTCGTGCGCGGAGGATGTCACAATCACAAATGTCATAATAAAAACCCCAGATAGGAAATGGTACTGGAGTGTTAATGACGTCATGCTCGGAAGTGATAGGGTAGGAATTTTGGTGATTTTTGAAAAATGCAGTTAGTAGAGATTTGTCTCTGGGCGAGGCTAGTTGAGATTCGGACCTGGACTAGGCCAGTCCAGTTGTGGTCTACGGGATGCACCGCGCGTTTGTTGGGTCAAATAGTTGAGATTTGATACTGAGCCGGCCAGTTCAGCCGGGTTGTTGACTGAAGGACGATGTAGGAACAGTCAGCATAGTAAAAATTGTGTGTCTCTCTCTCTCTCCTCGTGCCGGAAAACTAAAAGTCCAAAAAAAAAAAAAAAAAAAAAAAAGTTAATAAACGTTTCGTACCTGAACTAAAGAAAGCCGTCAGTGTTTCGGGATTCCTATGCATAAGATCATTTTATATATTCGTATTTTGTCTATGCATATGAAATATTACACGTTCCCTTGATTTTCGAGACCAAATCTTTTTATTGTTATTGTTGCGTAACCGTCTTCGTCACCCCAACGACCACATTCACGAAACAATGGTAACAGACATTTGAGTGCATTAGCACTAGTTTCAAAATTGATTCAATTGAGGTAGGGACTTTTATTTCTAATGTATTGGGCTTTAAGATTTTCTAATATTTTTGGCTATTTTGTTGCTCCAAAATTATTGTTATTGGTAAGAATTTTCCGAAATTCAGTTATAGGGCAGGAATGATTTTTCAGATGTAGATTCTGGTCATCTAACGCCAAATTAAGAGTTTAGCAGAATTACAGTTCATGTTTACATACAGTTGAATATAAAACAGTTCTATATCAAGCAATTCAGTTAAGCATAAGTCCACAATTTCAAAGTCAAAACAGTTCTATTTCAAACGATTTAGTTTAGCGTAAGTAGAATGTCAAAAAGAGTTACATTTCAAACAATTCAGTTGAGCATAAGTACACAGTTTAAATGACGAAAATAGATCTATTTCAAGCGATTCGGTTAATCATAAGTACACTGTTTAGTTTTATTTTGCCTATAAATAGGACTCTATCAGGAGCAATCACTCCTGGTCAGAATGAACCTGGTGTAATATAATGGCCGAGGGATTTCGGTTTATGCCTTTGGGTTTAGTTAGGCTGAGAACCTTTCGGCTCAGTGCATGGGTTACTTAAGTACAACATTAACACAGGTGTTCAGGCGCGCGCGTGCGGAGCGGACGTGTCACAGAGATGTCACAATAGCCTACATTGGAAGCGGGGTTACGGAGTGTGAGTGACGTCACGCACCGGAAGAGCGCGGAGGATTTTGGGAATTTGAAGAAAGTTGAGTAGAGTTGAGACTAGACAGCAAACGAGACGGTTGACTTTCGCTTGCTTGTGGAGACCTTTGTGGCGGGTGCCACACGTGTTGGGGGCGAGGGCAGATGAAAAAACCAGGATAGAAAGATTGCGCCTCTCTCATCATGTCAAAGAACCTTTAAACTCAAAGGTAATAAAAAGTTTCGTACCTGAACTGAGAAGTCGTAAGCGTTTTTCGTATTTCGAGATTCCAATGTTCTATGTTCTATCTTTATGGACATTCGATGTACGTTTCACACATAGCCATATCATGGCTATGGTACACTGGGAGCAATGGCAATAAAGGAGTGCTCCAATTCCCCAAAGCTCCAGCATTACTGGAGCCTCCTCATCAGATTGTTTAGTCATATCCAGGACACTCGTTGTGTGGGGGGAGAGATGCAGTTGGTGTATTCCACATCCGCAGCCGACTGAGCCATCAGATGTTGGGCTTCTGAGCTAGTGTCAAAAAATGCATGGTAAGTCGTCTCGACAAAGTTGACGAGAAACCAAAGTACATATATATATATATATATATATACAAGAAAAAAAAAGAAATGGCTAAATTAAACGTATAAATTGCTACAGCAATTCACAAGTATTTAATTGAATGTCATCTTCAATGATCTAAAATCAAATATTTCTAACCGAAAAAGAAAACATTTGATGTGAAAATTATATACGTACATTAAAATATAGATAAATGAATAATATTTTAAAAAAGATAACATCGAGAAATTATTTTGGGCGGGTGAAATTTATTACCTATGTTTAAAATTTTCTCCATAACACGCCCACTTCTGCAGAATCATAATATTAAAAAAAATTAAGAATTTAAAAAAAAGTTTTAAAATAATCGCTTTTAAAATTGGCAGCATCATTTTTTTTAGTTTTTAGAGCTGAATTTATTGATGAGTAAAATAGAAATTATTTTTAAAATGGAAAAGAAAATTTCAAAATAGATGTAAATTTACCACCCGATGATTGACAAGCCAAACCAAGGGACTTCTTCATTTGGTTTTATATTTTAAAAGTAAAGAAAAGAAAAAAAGTTCTTTAATTAGATACTTGTTTAAGTCAAAACTATGAATGCCAGACGTGAAGAAAATATACTTTTGCAGCTCATAAAAAAACATATAGTAATCAATAAAATCACACACACACACACATCATGATCATCATCATGATCATCATCATCATCATGTCACGCCATCAGCTCGAATATACCTGACCCTCTCTGGCCACCCTTCTATATCGTCCATCATTTCTGGTAGGTCTACATCCTGTATCGGCACAGAGCTGTTGAATTTAGGTTCTAATCGGTCGTCCTGCCTTTGCTTGTCCATGTGATTGGTTCCACTGGAGTACGTCACTTGTAAGTTCGTCCTTACTTCTCCAGCAGTGTTCTGCACGATATATATATATATATATATGTGTGTGTGTGTGTGTGTGTGTGTGTGTGTGTGTGTGTGTGTGTGTGTGTGTGTGTGATCGCGCGCGCTCATTTATGCGTGTGTGTGTGTGTGTGTGTGTGTGTAAAAATATACAAATATTAAGAAAAGGTTTTAAGATGATGATTATATCTTATTTATATTTGCCCATGTTAAATGTTTCGGTTGTTATATTAAACCATAATCAAGGCAATGTTTATGTGTGACGTTATGTCTTTTGAATTATATTCGATTTTAAAATGAAGCAAAAAATGTGTAAACTCTAATGCATTCTGTAACAATGGGAAGGGTTCTGTTTAAAACGTGTGACAGAATTAGGGTTCAAAATGTTGTAAGGTTTTGTTTGGTTAATGAGTAATAAAAGAAAAGAAAGGAGGGGAAATGGGTAGGAAAAGAAAAAAGAAGGAAAATGAAAATAAAAGAAATTAAGAGATGCCAGATGAAAGAATGAAAAAAAAGAAAGAAGGAAGGAAAATATATGATTTGGTTTTATGGCACATCAACTATTGTAGGTTATTTAATGCCGAATCCTCTTTATACTTTGTTATGGGGACATATCCTACCATACACCAAAGATAGACTCGTTCAACCAAAACATGTTCTCTGAGTTAGCTCGCCCGCGGAAGACAGCTTCTCGTTTCTTACGAGATATTTGACAGACAGACTGCAAGCCGAGAACGGCTAGTACTTCTTTTGTATGAATTCCTTTTTTCTGCTAATACAATAGCGTTTACCTATCACCCGTTGTTTGGGTTGTTCTTCCACCGGTCTTATCTGAAAACCACAACATACATATCAAATATATATGATTTGGTTTGGTTGGGTTTTATGGCATATCAACCATTGTAGGTTATTTAATGCCAAATCCTCTATATACATATATATTAAATAAATATGATTTGGTTTGGTTGGGTTTTATGGCATATCAACCATTGTAGGTTATTTTATGTCAAATCCTCTTTATACATATATATTAAATATATATGATTTGGTTTGGTTGGGTTTTATGGCATATCAACCATTGTAGGTTATTTAACGCTAAATCCTCTTTATACATATATATTAAATATATATGATTTTGGTTGGGTTTTATGGCATATCAACCATTGTAGGTTATTTAATGCCAAATCCTCTTTATACATATATATTAAATATATATGATTTGGTTTGGTTGGGTTTTATGGCATGTCAACCATTGTTGGTTATTTAATTCCAAATCCTCTTTATTTATATATGTAGGATTCGTAAACATTTAGTTGATAACGTTTTTAAACGAGTCTGGGCTCATTTTGGGGGGGCACACAGAAAAATGTTATTAAGTATTTCTATCTTATACGAATAATTCTCTAAACTATTAATCATTTGTTTTCACACAGATGTTTTAAAATATTGCTATGTATCACTAACAATTTAACATTAGGTATTTGTTTGCACACATTTAAATAGACCTAAACGATATGTCGGTAATTTAATTTAAAATGAGTTGGATCTTATTTGGTTGTATATTTGGTTTTCAATAACTGCTATCAAACACTACTAATTCTATCCAATATCAATAATTTGTTTACAAACAGGGAAGTTCTTACAAGTATTGCTATAAAACACTAATTATTCTACTCAACATTGTTCATTCATTTGCACAAAATGAAATGGTTCCAAGTATTGCTATGTATCACTAACAATTCAATTAAACTTCAGTCATTTGTTTATACACAGTTGAATATATTAGATATTCTATTTCTAACAATTAGCATACGTTATTTGTTTTCACAGAGTTCAAATATCAAACTATTTGATCCATAGACAGGACCCTATATCACGCAACAAATCTGCGCCAGAGAAGACCAGGGAGCAACGGCAATGAAAATGCACTCCGCATTCCCCAAAGCTCCAGAATTACTGGAGCTTCACGATTAGATTATTTAGTTTTATATCAAAGGCACTCGTTGGGGATGATCTGACACCTCTGTAGAGATGCCGTCAGTGTTCTCTACAGTCCCAGCCGACTAGGCCATCAGAATCTATTTTAACGCTTACGGTATTTGTTAATATATATATATATATATATAGAGAGAGAGAGAGAGAGTTAGAGAGAGAGAGAGAAAAAAAAAAAGATGGTGTCGGATTTTTGGGTTTTTCTTATGTGAGTTCTATTTGAGTTCTACATAAAATTTTGCCAACTTAGAATATGCCGGGTGTATACGCAGAAGAATTGATGTCCTTAGCATGGCAGTAAACGACATCAGGTGCTGGATCTTTAGTTTTGGAGCTCTGGAGAGTGTACAGTATCCCAACATCTTCATTACTCCCAGTTCCATTCTGACTTGCATTGGTAGTACCTGTTACGACCAAATACATGGGTCTAATAGATCTCTTTAAAAATCATATGTGCTTAGTTAAACCGTGTGTTTATAAGAAACCTCTTTTAAAAACACTGCACAAAAATGTATATGTGAATAGACAATGAACATGTTTCCCTAACCTGTTGGCAATAAAGGCAGGCATGAGGCCGTATGGCCCCCGGCTTCGGCTGTGCTACGTTTTGGTGGGCGAACTGCATCATTGACCCTTTTGTCGCCTTTGTATAGCACTGCACCTTGCTGTCCAGTTTAAGCAATAATCAGGCATACGTGACTGGACCCAGATTTGGGTCCATGACCAGCTATACCCATCAGGCTCACATTGCACTAAGTTAACCAATGACCAGCATAGTTCAACATGTATCGAGCATCATCTCATGCTCGACCTTCCCCTCCCGTAAATCCCCTCTATAATCGACCTTCGGGTCATTGACCTTGTGTCAAGTCCTCTCTGGTGGGAGGCAGGGACAAATACACCTAACCCGTAGACATAAAATATCCCAAGACAGGCGCCTCTGGTGGTGTAATTGTTAGCAAGCTCGACTAGCAAATCTACACGAGTGAGTTCGAGTCTCATTGGGTGCCCCTTTCATATGGCCTTGTGCCACATCTAAGCAAAAAGCTTAGTACATTTCCAAGACAGTTTCGTATGCTATTTCATGTAGTGGAGGCAAGAACAACCTTTTGTATTTCTTATATATTCGGCTGTCCAAGTAGACCCACTGCCCCAAAGACTGCTGGTAGTGACTTTGCTTTCAATCACTACATACTGTAGTGTACAAGTCAAAGAGGTCTGTTCAAAAACTATTTGTATACGAGAGGAAAATTTGATGTAATATATTTGTAAATTATCTTATTAAATATTTTTACTTGAAGCTAAACTTGTTTATTAGGAATAATTATCTGTTATTTGAAACCATATAAATACCTACAAACAAATGACAATTATCACATAGAAATAATTTCTTAAAGCCATAAAATTATTATTATTAGATATGAAAGAAACATGCAACTCTTTACATTTTTTATATTACATAGAAATATATCATATCACATAACTGGAAAAACTACAGAACGAAAAAGGCTGATATAAATGAACAATGAACACAATTCTCTAACGTCTCGGCAAAAATAGCCCTAGCTGGATTGAACTGCCGTTAAAATTAATCAATCATAAACTTTTGCCGCCAAATTACCGACGTCTTCCCGCCTTAACCTATTTCTGAGAGAGATTCGATACAACACTGAAGCTAAAATACTCTCTCTCTCTCTCTCTCTCTCTTCAGCAGACAAATTCGCATAAATGCATGTATTGAGCCATCCGGTAGCCGGTAGCGTATATGTAAAATATATAAACCAAAATTATTTCAGTTACTTTGAGGATGACAATATCTCTTGGGTTAGAAAGCCGACTGACGTAATGTCCAGTTGACTTTCGATAACAGCTTCAAGTATCTTACGTTTCTAGCCACACTGAGAAGTTTTGATACAACGAAGCAGTCTGTGGATGACAATTTATATATATATATATATATATATATATCCATCAAACCTTTCTTTTATTATCACATTTGACTTTGTAGTCCATTCTTTTCTTCAGTCTTTCTCTCACTATCTCTCTCTCTCTATATATATATATATATATAAGTAAAGTTGGCGACTATAGTCGAGAGCGACCCGAAGGCTCCCTTTTCAGTAGCTACTACACCGAGGTGTAGGGGAAGGTGCTACTCCTTTCCCCGGATTGCTCCACTTTGCCCGCGATACGTACCTTATAATGCTGAGTGTTTAGCAAGGAGGTATCAAATACCATTTTTAAGTCTTTAGTATGACTCGACCTGGGATTGAACCTCGGTCTCCCGGACCATTGGCGAATATATATCATCTTTCTGCTTAATAATCAATGAGGAATATCTGATCAATCGATAATTGACGACTGGATCCGTGATCACGCAGATGGCTAATGAGGTCAATTTGTGCACGAAAGAGTCTTGGATACTGAAAGCAAGAAAATGTGGAAGCAGAGGCTGATGCGGCTGTGCCTTTTCTAAGTTTCCTTGATTGTTCAGTTGCTTCTTGCTTCAGAGGCTTTCGCTCCACGCTTGACAACTTCACGTCGCTTGTCTCTGTCCTGCGCTAGATGCTTCTTGCTTCAGAGGCTTTCGCTCCACGCTTGACAACTTCACGTCGCTTGTCTCTGTCCTGCGCTAGATGCTTCTTGCTTCAGAGGCTTTCGCTCCACGCTTGACAACTTCACGTCGCTTGTCTCTGTCCTGCGCTAGATGCTTCTTGCTTCAGAGGCTTTCGCTCCACGCTTGACAACTTCACGTCGCTTGTCTCTGTCCTGCGCTAGATGCTTCTTGCTTCAGAGGCTTTCGCTCCACGCTTGACAACTTCACGTCGCTTGTCTCTGTCCTGCGCGAGATGCTCTTGGTTATTTGTAGGTGATTCCGAAAGATTTGATGGAGACCTTCGGTGTATATTTCAAACGCTTTTTCTCTGAAACGATTATACATATATATACATATATACATACACACAAACACAATCTCTCTCTCTCTCTCTCTCTCTCTCTCTCTCTCTCTCTCTCTCTCTCTCTCTTCCTGTCTCTCTCTCTCTCTATATATATATATACAAAGACAGTTCTTTGCAATACTTATGAAAAATATATTATAGTGATTAAGAGGAATAATCCAAGGTTTGAATTCAGAGTTTTACTTCTCCTAGACTAGTTGCCTCACCAGGGCTGAAGAACCCTGTCTGTCCTACTATTTACCCATGGCTGGAGGGAGAATGATTGGATTCATACCTTTCCCAAGGGTATCAGTGCTATGTGAAATTTAATCTTTCTCGTCCAGGATTTGAACTCGAGTCGCCGTGTCCATTTCCTACGACGATAACCATTACACCACGGGCACCTCCTTATTTAGTTTTTATAGTTGCTTTTTATCATGGTATATCAACCTCATGGGTTGCTTAATACCAAAGCCCACTCTGTTGTAGAACAGTTGTGGCGCTCTTAACCTCATAGCTAAAAGAATGAGAGGGATTGTTACAGTTACCAAGTGGATTCGTCCGAAAATGAACGTACTAGCCCGACTGAAGTTTGAACCCGCTTCTTTCGAGGTCACAAGTAGAATGCCATGGGAATTCCCCTAACTTAAGAAGAAAAATGGGCTTTTTCGGTGAGGCTTAGCGTACGTCGATTTCCAGAAAATCAGATCCCAACACTCCAAATAAAAGGTATCCTTGGTGTGACCCTAATGTCAGGCTCCTGTTCAGTGAATACCATTACGTCAGACGTTACGTCAGATGTTACGTCAGACAGTAACTTCTTTTACGTCATAATAAAAAGATATGAAAAATAATGTTACTTCTAAATAATTATGAGGGCGTTTCTAGTCGGGCTATTACGTTCACTATCGAGCAAATACCCTTGGGAAAGGTATGAAACCGCTTATCCTCCCAACTATGGGTTAAATAGTACCACTACTGTTCTTCTGGGAGAATGGCCTTGGTATTAAATAACCTACAAAGGTTGATATGCCATTAAAAAAGAAAACAAACTAAACCAAACGATACCTGGAACTGTCAATCTCTCCTATATATATATGTGTGTGTGTGTGTGTGTGCGTGCACACGCGTATTTAATTGCACATAAAGTCAATTTTTACTTCATGTTTAATAATCTAAACACTCTTCCTTTGGATTTTGGCTTCCTAAGTTTTAAGGACGCAGACTGTCCAATTATTTAACCAGAAATGCCTGGAATATCATTTGATGCATATTTTTCTCAAGTGTTTTTTATGTTATGTGAAAAATAAGCGTCCACGTCTAGGGTTGAACCCATGTCGCTCTATCCATGTCCAACTACGAGTACCATTACACCACAGGTGCCTCCAATTTATATATATATATATATATATATATATATATATATATATATATATATATATATATATAAACTCTTTTTAGGTTATTTAATGCCAAAGTCATTATCCTGTAAGAACAGTACTAGTACTATTTAACCTATAGCTGGGAGGATAAGGGGTTTCATACTTTTCCCAGGGGTATTTGCCCGAAAGTGAACGAAATAGCGCGACTGGAGTACGAACTCGCCTACTACAATTCCGCAGTCCATCGCTTTAACCATTATACCACGAGGACACCCCCTTTTATTTCATTTGAGTACTCTTTTACTGACTGGGAGCGTTATAAATACATATATATGTATATATGTAGAGACAGATGAGTCTTCTTTATTACCTATATATATACTTACCAATAAAAACACACACACACACACACACACACACACACACATATATATATATATATATATATATATAATGAATGAATCGGTTTGCTTAGTGATATTCGAGTATCCTCAAATGAATACATATGCATGTATATATAGGTTTGCTGACTGATATCTCAGTATCCTCAAATATATATATATATATATATCCACTGGAAGATACTTTGCAATCAGTCTACTAACTAATTTAACAGAAAGAAATAATCACATCTTCAAGTTTCACAGAAGAAAGTGTGCACATCTCGGCTTGCTGTTAAATCAACTTCACTCAACTTGGATAAGGTCGGAGACATATCGCTGCCTAACAACAACGGCAACACCGACAACTACAATAAAATCGATACGATTTATTCCAGTTCCCGCCATCTTTTAGCTAACTTAATACTTCCCGATATCCTCCCAAGAGGATCGCAACACCAGCCACACTGTGTCCCTGCGCATGCGCTAAAAGCAGGCAGAACGGCGTTGGAAACAACATTTTCGGCACGCACATGCGCAATGCGAGCTGATGTTTTTGGAAATCAGTCTGGCATACGGATATGAATAGAAAAAAACTCATGTATAATTTGATTGTGTGTAAAAATTTTGATTTTTACCCGGCAAACATAGGGGCCTGAACAAAAAATAGCAAAGAGAAATTGTTTTCAGAAACAATCCCCACTCCACCTTACTGCGCGTACATAGAAGAGAATTTAGAGTTATAGGTACAAGACTTTGTTAAAAGTGGGAATCATCCTAGAAATACACAAAATTATAATACATCCGACATAAAAAAATTGAATGTTACAATAAATGAAAATGAAGTTTTTTCGTTACTAATTTTTATTGGTGCTTTAAAAAAACACATTGATGAGATGTTCAAAAGTAAATAAATAAAATAAATATACCTAAATGAAAAAATATTTGGATGGAAAACGAGTAGGCGACACACACACACACACACACACACACACACACACACACATATATATATTTCTTTAAGAAAAACAAAAACCGGTCACATTAGGATTATAAATTTATTTCCATCCTGTTATGGGTATTGATAAGAATCAATAACGCTCATTATATATATATATATATATATATATATATGGAGAGAGAGAAAGAGACAGATGTACTGACAGAGAAAAAGAGACAGGCGGACAGATTGAGAGAGAGAGAGAGCGGGGAGAGAAAAAGTGAGAGAGCGAAGGACAGATAGAAAGAGAACCAGAGAAAGATATGTGTAAATGTATAATATAGATACTCTTTTCCTTTCCGTATATCAGTGTAAATTTCTTTATTATATATATATATATATATATATATATATATATATATATATATATATATATATAAGCCATTGTTCTTAATTGCACACAAGCACATACATTTGAATGTATACATATATACAAGTATGCATATACATATCTATATATATATATAAACTAGTGTTCTTAATGTCACACACACACACACACACACACACACACACACACACACACACACACACACACACACACATATATATATATATATATGACGTCATCATATGAATTTTTCAGCCTTACACTTGTCATGTCAAGTATTTCTATCCAATACAAATAATTTATACACAGTAACATGGATTCTCGTAATATTATCTAATACAATTAACTAGATAGGCCCAGTCGGCTGGGGCTCTAGAATACTTTAAATGCATCTCAGCACTCATCTTCCCCTAAGAGTCTCTTGGATATGGTTTAAAACAATCTGATGGTGAGGCTCCCGTAATGCTAGAGCTTTGCGAAGTGCAGAGTAACCTTTTATTGCCATTGCTTTCAGGTTCTCTCTGGCCCGGTGTGGTAGCACCTGATAGCGTTCTATCAATGGGTTAGATAGAATTAAGCAGTGTTTTTATGCTAAACTGAATTGTTTGAAATAAAACTGTTAGCATGTATAAAAATAGATTTGGCCTTAAATAACCTACAATGGTTGATAGGCCATAAAAACACACCAAACCTAACTTAATAATTATATGAATTCGAGTAGTTATTTCTATTTAATAACAATCGTTTGTTTATGCACGATTATCGGGTTTCAACCAAATATTTATTTTTAAATACATTTATTTGTTTGCATACAATTATATTGTTTCAACAAACTAATTGTATACCTTCGTAATCAAAGATAGCAATTGATTGGTTGGCTGGGTTTTATGGTATATCAACCTTTGTAAGTTATCTAACGCGAAAACACAGTTTATATGTCAAAAACATTTCTATTTCAAGTTATTCAGTTTATTCAAACAGTTCTAATTCGGCTTATTCAGTTTAGTATATGTACAGATTTTATTAACATATAATTAAATGTAAAAAATGTTCAATATTAAATTATTCAGTTTAGTATAAGTACAGTTTCATTGTTAAAAACAGTTCAGTTTCAAACAATTCACTTCAGCATAAACACGCAGTTCAAATGTAGGTACAATTCAATCGTCAGAAACACAGCCACCCCAAGCTTTTATGCTCAGTCAAACAGTTCAAATTCAAACAATTCCATTTAGCATAGATATGCAGTTAGTTCTATTTAACCCATAGATAGGGCCCTATCAGGTGCTACTATTCCGGGCCAGAGCGGACTTGGGAATGATGGAAATAAAGGGGTACTCCACATTCCCCAAAGCTACAACATCAATGGAACCTCACCATCAGATTGTTTAGTGTCATATACAGGACACTCATTGGTGGCGGGGTCTTACCCCACTGCAGATGTGCAGCCAGTGTATTCTACACCTCCAGCCAACTGGGCAAGGTGGATATTGAGTTTCAAATAATTCGTCTTAATTTACTCTGACATCTTAAGTATGTTAAGTGCCCGTGGTGTAAAGGTTATCGACGTAGTAAATGGATTCGGCGACACGAGTTCAAATCCTGGACGACGCTGATTGCATTTCACATTG
>OY757946.1:36796393-36835342 GCA_963585895.1 Sepioteuthis lessoniana | reverse complement strand
TGCATTTCACATTGCACTAATACCCTTGGGAAAGCTATGAATCCCATTATTCTCCCTCCAGCTATGCATAAAGAGTAGGACAGGCTGGGTTCTTCAGCTTTGGTGAGGCAACTAGTCTAGGAGAAGGAAAAGTCTGAATTTAAGCCAGTAAAACTCCGCTTAAAAATTGACCTTGAGTCATATCCAGCCTGAGCAGAGGGGTCGGGTAAATAGGATCTTAAATATACATTATAAGGAACATTTGTACATAATCGTATTGCTCTAAGTAGTCCTATCCAGTACAAATAATTGTACAGTGTCAAGAAACTTTTTGATTTTATTATAGTCATTTGTTGCTAACAGTTATATGGTTTCAGGTAACTATTCTTAATACAAATAATTTTTAAACAAAAATGCCAACTGCTAAAAGAAAGACGAATTGAAAAAGTTCAACATCTCGTCTATATGAAACAAATTGTAACTCCTCCCCCAGCCAGAGTCTGCCCGACAGTCTTCCACCTGGAGCGGAAGTGGGGGTATAGTGTTCTTTGAACCCCAATATATTACAATGGTTTTCATGATTCTGCCAATTTTTCAATTTTTGTGGCAGGAGTTAGAGGACACAAATGTTTTCTTGAGTGAGCAAAGAGGAACGTTTCAACGATACGAGAAGAGTTATGTTCCCAGAATAACAAAGAAGCTAGCTCCTATAACTGTCCTGTTTTTTTTATTCCTGCTAGGATGGAGAGAGTATAAAACAAGGAATAGACAAGATATATTTTTTGTATTTTTCCCTTATAATTCAAGGATTACCTTTCTCTGATATAGCTGTCAGTGGTGACTAGGCAACAAAATTTTATTTTTACATTACAGAGTTTTAATATTGGATATTAAAATAATACCTAAGAATAACCGTTTTCATTATGTAATGATTCCCAATGCCTAGGTCAGCAGTGACCAAACTGCGACGAGCAGACCACACGCAGTCCACAATACACACACACACATATACGCGCGCACACACACGCAAATATATAAATAATTCGGCTCGCGCACGAGCAATGCAGATTATTATTTTGGTAATCACTCTTGCAAACAGATAAGAATAGAAAAAACTCGTATATAATTTGAATGTGGGTAAAGGTTCTGATTTTTCCTCAACAAAGTTGTGAACCGAATATATATATATATATATATATATATATATATATATATATATATATATATATATATATATGCCATGTGTATATATAGAACGTTCGCCAATGTCCCGAGATTCCGGGGCTCAGACCTAGGTTAGGTCGTACAAGGACTAAAAATGGTACTTGATACCTCCTTGCTTAACTCTCAGGATAGAACCTACGTATCAAAGGTAATGTGGAGCAATCTAGGGAATAGAGTAGCGCTCTTCCCTACACTTCGATGTCATAGCTATTAAAAAGGGAGTCTTCAGGTAGCCCTTGCTAACAGTCGTAAACTTCACTTATATATATATATATATATATATATATATATATATATATATATATATTCTGTATTTTTATTTTATATATGTATGAATATATAATTCAGAATTTAGATTATATGAATATATATAAATATATACATAATATTCCAAATTTGGATTATTTATTCATGTATAAGCGTATGTGTGTGTCTGTGGGTAAGCGCGCACCTGTGTGTATGTACATGTGTATATGAGAGCTCTTACATGAGTGAGTTGTTTAAAAAATATAAAACACGATTAAGGCATTTCCAGCACACACACACACACACACACACACACACACACACACACACACACACACATATATATATATATATATATATATATAGTTACACTTATATATACACATGTGTGTGTGTGTGTGTGTGCACATATATGAGTGTGTGTTAGTGAGTGTGTGGATCGATGGTTGTGTATAACATTGCTCTTACATGAGTGAAGTCTTTTTAAAAAATAGAAAACAAAATTATTTTATTCAGAATATATACGTATTTATATGTATATATAATTCAAAATTTGGATTATATATATATATATATATATATATATATATATATATATATATATATATATATATATATATATATATATATATATTTCCGTGTGTGTGCATATGAGTGTGTGTCTAATAGTGCTGTTATATGATTTAAAGTTTCTTAAAAAATATAAAAAAATAATTATTGTATTATATATATATATATATATATATATATATATATATATATATATGCGTGTGTGTGTGTGTGTGTGTGTGTGTGTGTGCGTGTGTGGGCAATTCCTAATTCGGACTTTATATATATATATATACTTCCAAATTTGGATTATATATATAAAATTTGAACAATTTTGTCAGATGCAACCTTTATTCCATTGTCTTATTGATTAACTTCTACTGGATTTATTTCAAACATAACACACACTTGCCGCGTTGCGCAAAAACCGTCTTTAAACGTCGTCTTTAAAATTTATCTTAAAGATCATACAACTTTTCCATTAATAGCAAAATGAAATACATTGTTTGATCAAAAACTACCGAAAATGAATAAAAAAAAATTCTATTGGTTTTAATTATAAAATGTTAATTTTAAATGAAGAAGTGTTCGCAAGAATGTATTTTGTTTGATAAAGTGATAATGTCGAGACTGCCGTCTACAAGTACAGGTTCACATAATCATGACACCGTAAAATTGAGAAAAATAAAATGAAATAAAAATAATTTTAACATTTTTAGCGAATTCGATCCGTCAGCGAACCCGTTATTTTGTTTTAATGGAATCTCAACCTCTGTCCAGTTGGCAGGGGCAATAGAATCCACACACAGCATCTCTGCAAAGGGATAAGACCCCCCCCCACCAGGACAATCTGATGGTAAGTTCCAGTAATGGTGGAGCTTTGGCGAATGCGGAATACCACTTCATTGCCATCGCTCCCATGTTCACTCTGACCCGGATTGGTAACACCGAATAAGCTCCTACCTATGGGTTAAATAGAACTAAACTGCGTACTTGTGCTAAGCTAAATTACTTGAAATAAAACTGTTTTGACATTTAAACTACGTACTTATGCTAAACTGAATTGGTTGAAATAGAACTGTTTTTTTTTACATTTAACATCTACTAAAGTTAAGTTAAATTGTATTAAATAGAACTGTTTTGATAAAATCTATGCTTATATTCAACTGAATTATTGAAATTAGAACAGTTTGATTAAAATGAATTGCTTGAAATAGAAAATGTTTTTGACAATTAAACTATGTACTTATGCTAAACTTAATCGTTTGAAGTAGAACTGTTCATTTATGTAAAAATGGAGTAGCCATTAAATAACTTACAATGGTTGATATGCTATAAAACCCGACCAAACCAAATCCGATATATTTGATAGGTATGTGTAAAGAGAATTTGGCATTAAATAACATACAATGGTTGATGTGCCATAAACCACAAACAAACAGCCAAACAAATAGACTGTCTCTCTGCTGAGGTTAAGACCGAAATGGTAAATTTTGGTAACTTGAGTTTTTCTCTCGGCTGTTTTTTTATTTTTTATTTTTTTATTTTAATGAAACTTTCTATTCGAACACATATGAAGGTTGGTTTTGTTCATTTGTATAGTATATTAACCATTGAAGGTTATTTAATCCCAAATTCTCTTTATACATATATATATTAAATATATATGATTTGGTTTGGTTTAGTTATATGGCATATCAAACATTGCAGTTTATTTATTGCTAAAATTGGTTTATATATATATATATATATATATATATACGTGGGGCCTTCAATAAGTTACCAGATATTTTTGTACAGGCATAGAAAATTGTAGTAGACTCTTGAAAATTCAGTATGTCATTGCTATACATCTTATGAGATGACTGACCAATTTTTATGATTGCAGCTTCAAATAAACAGCAACAGTAGGAAATGGAATGAACCCTACTAAACCCAGATTGTTAAAGCTGGTGAATTTCAAAACTGCAATCAGGAGGTGAGGACACTTAAGAAGAATGATATGCAATAAAATTCTGTTTTAAACAAAGAAACATATGGAATGCTTCAGACTGCTTTTGGATCATCTTGCATGAATCGAGCATCAGTTTTTGAGTGGTATTAGAGATTCAAGGAAGGCAGGGAGTCTGTGAGAGATGATGAGAGATGTGGAAGGAGTAAGAAAGTCAATAGACCAGAGTTGATGGGCCAAAGAGTTAGGGTTAGGTTTAGGGTTAGAGTTACAATGGGGAGGTTTTAAGGGAGTTCAGGAAGAGATTCCGTCGGAAGAGGCCAGCACTCTTCAAATCGGGTCAGTGGCATTTCCTTCAGGACAATAAACCAGTCCACAACTCCATCCTTGTCACAGACTATTTGACCAAGATTGGCATCAAGATAGTACCTCACCCTCCCTATAGTCCAGACCTTGCTCCCTGTGACTTTTGGTTATTCCCAAAGCTCAGAGGCTGTCGTTATGAGATAATTGAGGAGATGAAAGAGGCTGTGACGAAGGTAATTGACACGCTCACACAAGAGGACTTCTATAGGGTCTTGCAGAAGTTGTTGGAACGGTGCAACAAGTGCATTGCTACCGGAAGAGATTACTTCGAAGGGAACTAGAGTTTCATGTGTGTACTATCAATAAAAGTGCCAATAAGAAAAAAGGCTGGAAACTTATTTAATGATCCTCGTATTAATGCTCAAAACATTTAAAGTTTCGTTGATTTCGTTGCTGCTGCCCGTTTGAACTATGTCCTTTTTTTCCACAAGGAGAAAAAATGTCTCTTATTGCATCAGAAGTATAAAATAAAGGTTTGTTTTAGTTGTTTAATGGCATACTAAACTTCGTAGGTTATTTAATGCCAAATCCATCCTTTTAGAACAGTAGTAGTACTATTTAACCCACAGTGGGTAGGATAAGTGGCTCATTTCTTATCCAAAGGTATTTGTCCGAAAGTGAACAGAATAGCGCAACTGGAGTTTGAACTTGCTTACTACATTTCTGCAGTCCGTCACTTTAACCACTACTGCACGAGGAAACCCCCAGTTAAGTAGAGAATAAGCAATTTTTAAAGATATATATGCAATGAATAATAAATGATTCAGCAGGGATTTAACTAGAAACTGTATATATATATATATATATATATATATATATATATATAATATCCAGTCAGCGTCCGAAGTCAGTAGGTGTGGATTATTTTTCTATAGAATATAAGAGACATTTGCTGTTCTGAAACCTCAAGTATAGAAAGTAAAAGTCATCTGACGAGACAGAGAGTGTAGTAATATTTTCCGCCGAAACAAATTTATTATGACAACTTAATCATGTTGGAGTTTCCATCTAATAACACTATATATATATATATTTCCACAGGGGCGAAGTGTGACAAAAGGTTTTACCGGTTTGAAATCAGAGTTTTCCTTCTCCTAGACTAGTTGCCTAACCAAGACTAAAGAAACCAGTTTGCCCTTCCATTTAACCATGCCTGGAGCGAAAATAATTGGATTCATACCTTTTTCAAGGCGATAAGTACTAGAAGAAATACAATCAGCTTCGCTGATGACGATAAGGGGTAAACCAGGGGCACCTCCTTAAAAGGGGAAAGAAGTTGCCAAAAATCACCTAATACATACATAGAAAACTAGAAATAAAGTGAAGTACGAATTACTAAGAGACTTTTCTTACGTCTTTTCTTTTCTATAGCGGTTTATAATTGACAGTGTAAAACGGTTATCTACAATTTTGAGGTTCCGGTCGAGAAAAAGCAATCCTCTCTAATTGAGGATACATAACACGACGATTGCAATTAATAAAAAAGATTTAAAAGTTCATGACATCTTAATCATTTTTAATGCAAAAGACAGTATTTTTTCAGGCCCAGTCAGCTGAGCGGTACAACACACTGACTGTTTTCCTCAAAGGCGTAAGATACACGTCTCAACGAGAGTCCTGGATTGTGACACAAAACAATCGGATGGTGAGATTCCAGTAATGCTGGAGCTCTAGGGAATGTTGAGTACCCCTTCATTGCCACCGCTCCCAGTTACACTCAGGCCCGAAGAGGTAGCTCCTGATAGGGTCATATCTATCGGTCAAATAGAACTAAACAGTCTAAACTGAATTGCTTGAACTAGAACTGTTTTAATTACAACTGCCTACTTCATTTAAACTGCGTATGTATGCTAAACTGAATTGTTTAAAATAGAATTGTTTTGACATGTAAACTGCATTGACATTTAACTGTGTATAAACAAAACCTATACTTATATTAAACTGAGTTGTTTGAATTAGAAACGTTTGACTAAACTGAATAGCTTGAAATAGAAATGTTTTTCACAATCAAATTGTATATTTAGACTAAACTGAATTATTTGAAATAAAACTGTTTATTTGTATTAAAATGGATTTGGTATTAGATAACCGACAATGGTTGATATGCCATAAAACCCAAACAAACAAACGAACAAACAGTATTTTTCGAATAATCATATGGTTTCAGGTAACTAAAGAGAATATTTTGTAAATAGTTATAGCTTTAAGAATGTTTTCTTGATAGAAATAATTTCCAGTCGTATATAAAGTATTCCTATCAAATACAAATAATTTTCGCACAGTTACGGTTTCAAGTCACTAATAATAAATGTTTAGTAAGCCATTATTTTCAAGAAACAATTCTGAATACTAATAATTTACAAACGAATACCAATCATTTTTAAAGAAATCCATTTGATTCATAGATCAGAACCCAACAGCTACTTCCATTCAAGTTTTGAGTGGATATAGGCGTAATGGCTATGAAATGGTACTTTACATTTCGCAGATCCCCAGCACTTGAGCCTCACCATCAGATACTCTTTAATATCACTACCAGGATAATACTTTAGGGGAAGAGAAATCTTACCCTTTTGCAGCGGATAGAGACATAGTATTCTTCGACCCCACCACCAAGAAGTGGCCATGAAATCACATCTCATATCTTGGATTTAATGTGTGTAAAATCGGACAGCATTCACTCTTTCGACTGGCTAGGCTAAGTCACATGATCTGGATCAAGATTATAACAAATGGATTATAATGAAGACGAATTAACGATGTAGGATTAACAGATATCCCTTAAGTATGAGAATAAAACGAGGACAATCTCTTCACAAGTATTGAATAAATGATCCGGTTGAAGATTTCCAAATAATAAATATAAAAGCCGTCCGAGAAATACCGTAGGTTTGGTTTGGTTTCTTTGTTTAATGGCATATCAACCTTTGTAGGTTATTTAATGCCAAAGCTGTTCTCCTAGAAGAACATTAGTGGTACTAATTAACCCATAGCTGGGAGGATAAGGGGGTTCATACCTTTCCCAAGGGTATTTGCTCGAAAGTGAACGTAATAGCGCGACTGGAGTACGAACTCGCTTACTACGATTCCGCAGTCCATCGCTTTAACCATTACACCACAAGGACACCCCCAAATACCGTAGGGTAAAATTTTCAAGAACTAGTACCCGTAAGAATTGAGATGAGATGATATCATGAAGGTAATGTGGGGTAATGAAATACGTCTCTTCAGACAGGAAATTTTCTTCGGCTATTCTGTGGGAATACTTAACTTTGTAAGTTGGTTTTGTTTGTTTGTTTTTTTTGTTTGTTTAAAGATATATCAACCTCCTTGAGTTATTTAAAGCCAAATCCATCCTTTTAGAAGAACAATAGTATTATTATTTAACCCATTGCTGGAAAGAGAAGGGGTTCATAACTTTCCCAAAGGTATTTGTCGGAAAATGAACTTTATACTGCAAATGGAGTTCGAACTCGCTTACTACGATTCTGCGGTCCAACGTTTTAACCATTACACCACGAGGACACCCGGTAACTTTGTAGTAAGCCTAAAAAGCGATCTAACTTCAAATTCACAACATGAATATATATATATATATACACAACTATAAACATATCAAATATCAAAGAGGGGTAAAGCAGACCAAAGTAAACACACTCCAGGAAAGCAGAATAAGGACCCCTATATATCCTGCCCGAAAGGAGGGGTTGGTAAATATAAACGCAATCTTCGATGCTGGCGAGTCGTCTTCTTGAAGGCAAGAAACCAATGATACCCTGCTTAAACTATTACGGATGCGGGCTACGCTGATAACAAAGCACTATACACAAATACACCCGCCCATACCGAAACCCTGCTGTATAGTCTGTAGCAGGCAGCAGGCAGCAGGTGGCATTGGCCACCATGTCAATGCAAAAAAAAACCAGAGTCCATGTGTTTTAATCAAAATCAAACGAGAGACATCTCCACCTTAACGGATGGCTCCTTGGAAGCAGCATCTCATTTATGGAAAATAATATCAATAGGTTGCAAGCAAAGGCATCGTCAACTATCGATAGGCTGTCGGTCATATGGAAAGCATTTTTTTCTAAGCAGCGGTGGTGTCCATACTACTATATAGATGCACCATATAGTCGCTGACTTCGAGTTTTTAGAAAAAAACTTGACGACAATTGGATAAGAATGCTGCGAGTCATAATGAGCAAATGCTAGCTCAAAAAAGAAAAAAAAAAAGAATAGATGAATAAAAATAGAAATAAAGAACATTCATTGAGTCCTAATGTTGTTCCTTTTCTATCTATGTATCTATCTTACAATCTTGTTATCTGTCTATCTATCTATCAGGCATTCATTCAGTCAGTCTGTAAGCAACATCCCACAAAAAAGCAGCTGCACGGCCACCTACTTACCATCTCAGAAACCATTCAAATCTGACGAACAAGACATGTAGGATACTACTGGAGAAGCAAGGACGACCTCATAAGGGACGTTCTCCTGTGGACTCTTTCACAGGGATGATCAGGTGTTGGACATCCGGTTAGAACCTACCTACCACAGTTCTGTAGAGATACAGGATGTAGTCTAGAAGGCTTGCTTAAAGCGATGGACGAGGGTGATAGAGACGAATAGAGAGAGAGAGAGAGAGAGAGAGAGAGAGAGGCAGGGAAATCTATGCTCATGTACATGTTAATAAAGTCATCTCTCGGATAAAAAGCCTTGTGAATACAAATCAGATTCCTTGTTCTTAGGGCCATTTCTCTAAGTTCCTTTCTTTCTCGTTTTTAAGAATGGTCATGAGTATTTGACAAGAGGTACGTCCTAGCTGTTTAGTTCTTTTGACGAGAATTCCTGCTGTTGAGCTTCATTCCGTTTTGTGACACTTTATATTTTTGCCTTCACGCTCGCTTGTTTGAAGGTGTCTGCTTCCAATATTCCCAAGTACTTGTAGTTTTCCTTTTCTCCCTACATCTTAATTCCTTCATGATTTCGTAGTTTTATTATTTTTAGTGTTTGCCTCTTCTTAAATTAACAGTATGGCATATTAATCACTGTCCAGTTCCATTCCTGTAACTGAATGTTTATTCTTATTGTATGCAAACCAATTTCAATTTATGGAGAGTTAATATTTATGTAAAAAGAATTCTCAAAAAAAAATTATTTTGCTTTTATCCCAAAAATTCCATTATTTATTGAATAATCCACATAGATAGATAGATAGATAGATAGATAGATAGATAGATAGATAGATAGAATCCCTTTGTTTTCTGAATGACCCTTTCATATCTGTCTGATTGCCCAGTTGATTGGAGTTGTAGAATACACTGCAGAGTGGTGATATTTCCTCGACGAGTGTCCTCAATATGACACTAAACAATCTCATGGTGAGGCTCAAGTAATGCTGGAGCTTTGGGGAATGTGGAGTAGCCCTTCATTGCCATCGCTCTCTGGTCTACTCTGGCCCAGAATGACAGCATCTGATAAGGTCTTATTATGGGACAAATAGAACTAAACTGTGTACTTATGCTAAACTGAATTGCTTGATAAAGAACTGTTTCACATTGAAACTGCGCACTTATGCTAAAGTAAATTATTTGAAATGGAATTGTTTTAGTATGCTAAACTAAATTGTTTGAAATAGAAATGTTTTTGACATTTAAATTGTACTTACGCTAAACTGAATTGTTTGAAATAGAATGGTTTTGACATTTGTCTGTGAGTAAAGAAAAACTATACATATACTAAACTGAATTGTTGACTCCAAATTGTTTGACTAAACTGTATAACTTGAAATATAAATATTTTCGGCGATTAAACTGTCCTTATGCGAAACTGAATTGCTTGAAATATAACTATTTGTATAAAAATGGATTTAGCATTAGATAACCAACAGAGGTTGATATACCATGAAAACCCATACAAACAAACTAACAAAAAACAAAATGTCTGGCTATATATATGAGATAGATAGATAGATAGATAGATAGATTACCTTATGTATTGAAAGACCCTTTTATATATGTCTGGCAATATATATGAGATAGATAGATAGATAGATACAGAGATGGATTGATAGATAGAATGAGATATCGATTAATATGAACTGTCTGTTAGATAGATAATGATAGGGACAGAGACAGAGAGAGAAAAAAGGACAAAAACCCATTTCGATGTGTGGTGCAGGATGTTTATGCACCGAACATACATATTATATAGCTTAAGATTGTTCTCCTGAACAAGAGCCTCACCATCAAACGTTTTAGAGTCATATCCAAGGCACTCATTGGAGAGAGTTTTACTAAAAAGCAGAGACGTAGTCCGCATATTATACAGCCCACCCGACTGGCCGGGATAGATCGATGCAGGGTTCAATAGATAGATAGATAGATAGATAAAAAAAAAGTGTAAGGTAGATGTATTGATAAATAACAAGGGAGTGAAATAGATAGATAGATAGATAGATAGATAAAAAAAGTGTAAGGTAGACGTATTGATAAATAACAAGGGAGTGAAATAGATAGATAGATAGATAGATAGATAAAAAAAAGTGTAAGGTAGACTTATTGATAAATAACAAGGGAGTGAGATAGATAGATAGATAGATAGATAGATAGATAGATAAAAAAAAGTGTAGGTAGATGTATTGATAAATAACAAGGGAGATAGATAGATAGATAGATAGATAGATAGATAGATAAAAAAAAGTGTAAGGTAGACGTATTGATAAATAACAAGGGAGTGAAATAGATAGATAGATAAATAGATAGATAGATAAAAAAAAGTGTAAGGTAGATGTATTGATAAATAACAAGGGAGTGAAATAGATAGATAGATAGATAGATAGATAAAAAAGTGTAAGGTAGATGTATTGGTAAATAATATAATGTAATATAATAGATAGATAGATAGATAGATAGGAACTGCATTAGTACTCAATCAATGTTCCTTATTTCTATTTTTATTTATCTATTCCTTTTTTCTTTTTCTTTTTTGTACAAGCATTTAATACAGATAACATTAACCTCTCCCTAATTAATTTTTACCCGTCATTCGCGATTCTCTTTCAACATAAAGAACGTTAAACATTTGACAGAAGCTAGAGAAAGTCATCTTCCCATCCAACGACTCAAAACTCTTCCGAAATGTAAATACTTTACAGTTTGAATGCGCATGCGTAAAAAAAAAAATGATCCACGCATGGCTTGTCGCAGTTTCCAGAATGGTAGCGGCTTTCACTGTGTCTCACGTCAATAACTCCCAGGGTGTAAAATGAAGGACTGTGTCATTGAAAATACATTACTTCAATAATCATTTCTTCTTCTCTTCTTTTTTTTTTTATGTATAGCTTTTTGTTGTTTATTTTGTTTGTTTGTTTTTTGTTTTACAGTTTTTATTGTTTATTTATTGCTCGCCTAAAAAGCTGGTGAGTGTGTTCAATGAGATTTAATTGAACGAATCGAAACTTTCCAAGTGACACTGATTGGACGTTTGTTCAGTGTCTATGTTTGTCATTTTCATTGTTTATTTATGGTTGAGTTCAGGGCGGATGTTTTCTCGATACACAAATGCATAAACTTGGATTCACAGTATAAACGTCTCTCACTTCCTTTCTCTCTCTCTCTTTCTATATATATATATATATAGGTCTTGCTCTTTATCTATCAATCTACTATATATATATATATATATGCGTGTCTGTGTGAACCTTTGAGCACACAAAGTCTATTTTAAGCGATTTTTAAAGGTTTAAATTCAAAGTATTCCTTCTTCTAGACCAGTTCTATACCAAGGTTAAAGAGCCCTGGTTAGAGGGAAAATACTTTAATTTATATTTTTTTCTCAATGGCAGGATTGGAACTCTACGACGGTCCCATTACAATACGAACATGGCATAATGGTTAGAGTGTTCGCCAATGGCCCCGGTGACCTGGCTTCAATCCCAGGTCGAGTCATACCAAAGACTTTTAAAATGGTCCTTGGTGCCTCTTTGCTTAACACTCAGCATTATAAGGTACGGATCAAGAGGAGAAATCCAGGGAAAGGAGTAGCGCCCTCCCCTACACCTTGGTGTAGTAGCTATCGAAAGGGGCGCCTTCGGTTCACCCTCGACTATGGTCGCCAACTTTTATATATATATATATATTGTAATGCTTTATAGCTACCACTAGTTCTTTTGGTGAGTTAATGGTGGACCAAACTTTGTGGTATTATTAAAAAGTGCTCAATATCAACGATTGAGCTGTTATACTTATAGGAATATATATCTATATTACATGCTTACGAATCAAATAGTTTTTACTTCTTTTTTCATTGAATGTTTTTACGGGATATATATATGTGTGTGTGTGTGTGTGTGTGTAGGGGGGGGTTGATAGCCTTTCTTCATTATTACATATTTAGTTGAACATAATCGGCATTTTTATGTACATATTTTTTTGTTAATCCTTTCCAATTGTCATATTGATCTTATGATATTCGGCGGGAATTGGTTGATAAACCTTCCATAATTAATTATTTCCCAAGTACATTCTGCTAAACTTCGAGCCATCATCAGGGGAGTATGTATTCCAAAAGTGAAGTAACTTTTGTATGTACATTACTATTTTGTAAGAATGAGCGTTTGTACTGTTGTATTGTGTAGCGTTTACTTTTCAAATCTATTTCTATAAATAGCGTCAGTAGCTTAAGACATTTAAGTACATTAGCACTGGTTTCAAAATTAATTCTATATACTTTGGGTTGTATGATCCTAATATGTAGTACTTCAAGAATCTAGAGTTTTTTTTTATTATTTTGATGTTCTAATATTGTTGTGTTTTCGGTAAGAATTTTCCGTAATTCTATTGTTGGGCATGAACGTTTACTTTTAAAATGCTGTGCTATGGAGTGGTAGCACCTAATAATGGTCTTATCTAGGGGTTAAATAGAACTAAACCGCGCTTTCTTCACTATACTAATTTTTGCATTTAAACTGTGTATTTATGCTAAACTGAATTGTTTGAAATGGAACTGTTTTGACATTGAAACTGTACTTACAATAAACTGAATTGATTAATATAGAACTGCTTTGACATTTAACAATGTAAAGAAAATCTGTACTTATACTAAATTGAATTAGCTGAAATAGAACTGTTTCACTAAACTGAAAAACTTGAAATAGAAATGTTTTGACAATTAAACTGTGTACTCATGCTTAAGTAAACTGTTTGAAATAGAACTGATTATTTGTATAAAAATGGATTTGGTGTTAAATAACCTACAATGGTTGATATGCCAGAAAACCCAAACAATCACCCAACCATATAAAATCTCTCCAGAAACCTTCTCTATCGGCTAGTGTTCTGTAGAATACGCCAACTGTTGCTCTGCAGAGGTAAAACACTCTACCAATGAGGATTCCTGTTGGTTGCGATTGGGGACCCCTAATGCTTGAAGATGGCGTCTTTGTAGCTGAACAGTCGGACTTGATAGCCAATGTAGTCACTGCAACACATGACTTTCACCTTACTCGGCCGGAGTGGCTCGATTCGATTTAGACAGCTGGTTAGGTCAAGACCTAGCACTTATGTTATCGTTCCCTCCAGTTTGCTTATGTGGCAAAAAAATGTTATATACCACGAATGAAGATCAATAGCCCTTGTTTTTTAAAATATATACACCTTTATTACGAAACGTAATGACCATTGTGAGAGAGACACAGAGATTCGAACTACTATGATTGATTACGATCCACATATTCAGACCCTTGCTTCTTTCACCCGAGGTTTGATAGAGGACTGGTTCTCAACCCGGAGGCCGACGAGTCCCCCCACCTTGTCTACTCAAGTGAATACCGACTCCGATTGACTGACCACCATCAGGGTTGAAAAACTTCTGTCATTCCATAATTTTCTGACAGCCATATATTTTCCCTTCCGGCGCAATTTGCATGATTCCTTTCCACTGACCCTTGTTTACCTTAAGACACAGATGCATATCCTATTTACGAAATCTACACTAACCGGCTATCAAAGATCAATATATAACACAAACATTTGACCTTTTACGTGTTAAAGGTGCTACGAGGCGATTGCTGAGGGTCAATCGCGTTGAGAAAAATAAGACTTTAATAGTCCTGATAATGACATTAGTGGAACTGTATCTTGTTGTAAGGTTTCATTTCCCAGAGATTACCATTACTTTCAGTTTCATACATCGGAGAGGTGGTACCCGTTAGGGTACTATCTTTGGATTGAATACAACTGTTCAGTCATATTCTGAGTCGTATTATTGTAAGTTATTTAAACCCATGTTGCTCTGTGGAATTCTTCGTATTAGACTGGAATACTTGATAATTACTAATGTTCATTTGCAAAATTTGAAGCCATGTAACTGTGTGAAATCAAATGATTTGTATTAAATAAGAATATTAGTGTTACATTGCAATACTTGAAACTATTTAACTCTCTGTTAACAAATGAGCTCTAACTCGTTTAGAAAATGCTTCCTAAAAACTATTAGCTTACAAATTATATATATATATATATATATATATATGAAGAAGTAGAAAAACAGAACAATCCATATATATATATATATTTTTATGAAGAAGTAGAAAAACAGAATAATCCAAATTAAATTAATTTATTGTGATGTAAAGCCAACGTTAAACGTTTTGGATTGAATAACCTTCATCAGGACTTTCATGTTATAAGATTTATTCACACAGGTTGACATGCAGTAAACTAGCAACCAGCCAACCTACCAATCAACTATCCAACCAACCAACCAACCAACCAACTAAACAACCAGCCAGCCAACCAACCAACCAGCCAAACAGCCAACCAACCAGCCAGGCAAAGAACCAACCAAACAACCAAACAACCAACTAAACAACCAGCCAGTCAACCAACCAACCAACCAACCAAACCAGCCAACCAGCCAACCAACCAGCCAGCCAACTAACCAGCCAGCTAACCAACCAGCCAGCTAAACAGCCAACCAACCAGCCAACCAACCAACCAACCAACCTCCTCATGAAACTTGAAATAACATGTTTGAAAACGTCATACAATTCATTTTTGTCGCCGGATTCTATTCGGGATTCTAAATACTGTCTCGATTCGAAGCTATATGACGAAAAACATGATAGTAATTAAGTAAAGTTGTCTCCCTTTAGTCAAGGGTGACCCGAAAGATCCCTTTTCAATAGCTACTACACCAAAGTGTAAGGTAGGGCTCTACTCCTTTCCCTTGAGTGCTCCACTTTACACTTGATCCTCACCTTATAATGCGTAGTGTGAAGCAAGGAGGCATCAAGTACCATTTATTAAAAATTGTTGGTATAAGTCGATCTGGTATAAAAAACTCAGTCCTTGCAGGCCATTGACGAACACTCTACACATCATGCCAATTTGTTTTATGGTATATCCATATTTACCCAACCCCTCCGCTCCTGCAGGATATGACACAAGGTCAATTTTTAAGTGGAGTTTAACAGGTTTCTATTCAGAGTTTTCCTTCTCCTAGACTAGTTGCCTCATCAAGGCTGAATAACCTAGTCTGCCCTACTATTTACCCATAGCTGGATTGAGAATAATTGGATTCATACCTTTCCCAAGGGTATTTGTGCTATGTGAAATGCAATCAGCTTCGTCCAGGGTTTGAACTGGTGTCCCCGTGTCCATTTCCTACGACGATAACCATTACACCACGGGCGATACCATTAAATCACGGGCACCTCTTTATGGTATAAACAGCTGGTTATTTAATTCCAAAGCCATTCTGGCCGAGGAACAGAGGTGATACTAGTTAATCCATTAATGGGTGTTAATAAAAGGAAGTTTGTCCGAAATTAAACGTAATACCTCGACAGAAGTCCTAACTTGGTGACTTCGAGGATGTAATTATACATTTTAGCCATGTCACAATCGGAATTCACTCAGGAGTTTAACCCGAAGAGATATTCTCCCAATTTGATCAACTTAGAAGAAATTTAAAAGTTCCTTCTAAACAATCCATTTTTAAAGACTTTGATTAATTTAGATGTCCAGACTCAAACGATATTTGGTACGTGGTGCATACGATAAGTTTCCAGACTTTTTTCGTATGGGCACTTTATTGATAGCACATACACTAGTCCCCTTCGAAGTAATCTCCTCCGGCTGAAATGCACTTGTTGTACCGTTCCAACAACTCTTGGAAGGCCCCATGGAAGTCTTCTTGTGTGAGCGTGTCAGTGACCTTCGTCACAGCCTCTTTCATCTCCTCAATTGTCTCATAACGACAGCCTCTGAGCTTAGAAAATAACCAAAAGTCACAGGGAGCAAGGTCTCGACTATAGGGAAGGTGAGGAACTGTCTAGATGCCCATTTTGGTCTATTAGTCTGTGACAAGGATGACGTTGTGGACTGGTGCATTGTCCTGGTGGAAATGCCACTGACGCGATTTGAAGAGAGCAGGCCTCTTCCGACGGAACCTCTTCCTGAACTCCCTTAAAACCTCAACATAGTAACCCTAACCGTAACCCTTTGGCCATTCAACTCAGGTGTATTGACTTCTTTACTCCTCCCACACCTCTCATCATCCCTCACAGACTCCCTGCCTTTCTTGAATCTCTTATGCCCCTCAAAAACTGATGCTCGATTCATGGAAGATGGTCAAAAGGCAGTCTGAAGCGTTCCATACGTTTCTGTGGCATTTTTCTAAGTTTAAAACAGAATTTTATTGCATATCTTTCTTCTAAAGTGTCAGATTGCACTTTTGAAATTCACCAGCTGTGACAATCAGGCTTTAGTAGGGTGTATTCCAATACCAGCTGTAGCTGTTCCTTTGAACCTGAAATCATAAAAATTGGTCAGTCATCTCATAAGATGTATAGCAATAGTATACTGAATTTTCAAGAGTGTACGACTATTTTAAATGCCCATACAAAAAAGTCTTGAAATTATCGTATGCACAACGTAATTATTAACTTTCACAGCTTTGTTTTATTTTCATGACTTAGAATATTTTTTTAAATTTGATAACAGTGTTCTTGATAATGTTACACAAAGAAAATATATAACACACTCAAAATTTCGGCTTCATAAAGATCATCATTCAAAATAAAGAAATATTTGTCATAATTTGACTCAGACGATTATATTTTTGACTGAAATAATAAAAAAGTAATCTTTTAAAATTTCTAGAGTGTTTTACATACTTTTCAAAAAATGTGTTTGTGTTTCAATTCGAGACTTGTTTAAATTCTTGTACGTGAGTGGGTGTGCTTGTCTGTGTTTGTGTAAGCGCCTGTATTCATGCAGGGACCAGAGATCTGATCCGTTGTCTCCAAAATGCAGACGTTCTCATGAAAGATTCTAGAGGCGACTAAGAAATGTGGTTAACGTGAGTCAAAAACTTATTTCGAAATACTAAAAAAGTTTTTTTTCTTTGTTTGTTTATGTCTTTTCTTTTTGTTTCTTTGTTTTGTTTTGTTTTGTTTTTGTAGAATGTTGAGTGATCGAACCTGCTCAGGGTCAGTCGTTTAATGAATTTTTTTAGAAAAAAAGTAGTTGGATTCTAAAGTTATTATATTCTAAATTATGCATATGATAAATCAGATTGAAATATTGACTTGCCAAGTCGACTGAGGCTGTCGAATACAACGACTGCGTTTCTGCAGAGGTGTAAGACCCCTCCAACAAATGCCCTGGATACGACACCAAACAACTGAGGGTGAGGTTCCAGTAATGCTGGAGATTTGGGGAATGCAAAGAACTTCCTTATTACAATCGCTCCCAGGTCCACTTTGGCCCAGAGTGGTAGTACCTGATTGGGTTCAATCTATGGGTCAAATAGAACAAAACTGTAATTACGCTAAACAGAATTGTTTGAAATAGAGCTGTTTTTGACATTAAAAATATGTACTTATGCTACAAGGGAATTGTGTGAAATAGAATTGTTTTTGACACTAAAACTGTATACTTATGCTAAACTAAATTGTTTGAAATAGAACTGTTTATATGTATAAAAATGGATTTGTCATTAAATAACCAACAATGCCATAAAACCAAAACAAAGCAAACTAAAATATTAACCCGAGTGATATTGATCACCTAATGTCACCACTGATGTATACATATATATATATATATATATATATATATGTATATATATGTGTGTGTGTGTGTGTGTGTGTGTGTGTGTGTGTACTAAAGAAGTAGAAGGTTTGTAAAATCATAAATATCTTATTAATATCTATCCATCTGAGCCATATTATCATAAGATTTAGGTTTTTTTTTTCTTTTTTCTTTTTTTTTTGTTTGCTTGTTTTTGTTTTTGTTTTTAAGGCTGGTTTTCAAGAGCCCGAAATAACTTGACAATACAATGTTGAAGTAGAGAACATTTTTCAAAATAGGTAATTTGTCCTGACGGCAATTTTTTGTTCTTTGCTTCACAAAAGACGTGAGAGAATAGCTCTTCGGACTGAGTCCGAAAAAGCTTACACTCATAGTCATTATATATATATATATATATATATATATATATATATATATATATATGTGTGTGTGTGTGTGTGTGTGTGTGTGTGTGTGATTAACGATAATGGAACTTTCCTTACTCAGGATCTTACTGTGTAACCGTATATGTTTCGGAGGATAGTCTGAGAAATTCATTAACAAGCTAAAAAAGAAACTGATTTGGATTTTAGAAGCATGGAATAATATTTTACAAACGTGTCGTAGCTTAATGATTTTTTGAAATGAAGTGTAGATAAAAAAAAATGTTATTTTGTTGAGAAATGAATTTAGAGAAAACGAATTGTTATTCGAAAAGAAAGCAAATGAAATGTTATGTTGTTGTTGTTTAACCTTGCAGCAGTTGGAAGTTAAGTAAATTGTTTTGACAGATTTAGATCACCAGTTAATTATCCAAAGCAACTTTTCTGAAATTAGAATAAAACTTCGAATTTATATTCTTTAAACAATCACAAATTAAGAGAAAATTGATTTTTTTATGTCCTTGTTACTACGCTGAAATGAAAATGTACATAAAATCCCTTGCAGCAATAGACCACGAGAGACATAGTAAAAACATTACGTGAGTCGGTGAACAGTTCCCGCGAAGCTCTGAGTCCTTGACCTTGCACCAGACTGTCCTGAGAATAGAAAGTGAAGCAACCGGTTATAATACGATGCTGTGAAAAAGCAAATAAGCCCAACGTAAAAAAGAATTTGTGAAGTAGTGCCAACGATTGTGGAAAGCAAACAGCCGCCATTTAAGATTGTATTGCACCAAACTACAGTCAGTGAAAGATAGAAAAAGATTAAGGTTATACGAGAACAGGTCTTTGACAAAAATTCCCCATCTCAGGGATGGGTTAATAAATATGTATGATTTTCGAAAGTCATTTTTAAATACTAAATTACTGTTATTAAGCAAGCCGTGTTTTGTCATTTTTCTTAGCGTCGACTTTTATAATATTTTTTGGGCTTTGTTAATTGTGCGGTCTTTTTTGCATTAATCCGTTGTCTGGATCTAAAAAACAAAACGTGGGCAGATAACGAATTGGTCGTGTCATCCGAAGATATATCCAGCCAACTCAACAATCAGCAGATTGGAAGCGGAATTACATCCATGTTAGGTGAGGGTGGCTGTACCGTCACAACTGTGTTTATCTTCTCTAGCTTTATCGCTAGTTCCTGTGTGTTAGATGTCCCCAAAATTTCCCTCCCACCGTTTTTTATCTTATCACTTGATCTTCTTTAAGAGAATTTTGGAAGTTTATTATTCATTATTGATGAGGGTGATTAAGTTATCACATCTCAGTGTCATCAAATAAGATATGACTACAACACATTGTGATTGGGGGGAACTGTAAAATGCACCGACTGAATCTCAGCAAAGAGGTAAGATTCGCTCCCCAACGAGTGTTGGCTCAGTCGGCTGGGGCTGCAGAATACACTGACAGCATCTCTGCAGAGAGGTAAGACTCTTCCAAACAAGTTTCCAGTATATGACACCAAACAATCTGATGGTGAGGCGCCATTAATGCTGGAGCTTTGGGGAATGGGAAGTACCCCTTCATTGACATCGCTTCCAAGACCATTCAGGCACAGATTGGTAGCACATGATAGGGTCCCATCTATGGGGTAAACAGAGTCGTTTGACATTTAAACTGTGCACTTATATTAAACTGCATTGTTTGAAATTGAACTATTTGATCATTTAACAGTGTTTAAACAAATGACTGGTGTTTAATTGAATTGTTAGTGATATATAACGATACTGGAAAAAATTAAACTGTATAATTGTTGCGTTCTGGTTAGTGAACGCTAGCAATATTAAAGAAAGGACAAACCATGATATGAGAGGAAATAGAGATATATTCTCAGGAAAAAGTATATAAAAGGGAGAGACTATAAGTAGACAAGAACATAGGATTAGTGAATACAGAATAAAGATATAGTCCAACGAGAGTATTGGCTTCCGTTATTACGGTAGCAAGTAAGGTGATCTAGTGCGATCTCCAGTCTCCAACGCTCTAAATACAGTTCCTATAAAAATCTGCTCATCACCTTCTAGTCTGCTTTATTTCCATGTAGAATACACAGAAGGCACAAGGCCTTGAAGTTTTGGGGGAGGGGAAGGGAGCGGTCATACTGTTCTATATATTCTAAGGAGACCAAGCTAGCCACATTCGCCGTCCCATTCAACAATACAATATACAGCCATTCATCCATCGCCTTATGCGCAGCAATCACCAAAATACCACATTTGCTCTATGAAGAAGTCCTACTTAAAATCCCGAGATTAATGAATGATTTTATTTACAAGTATGATTTATTTACAATGAATGTGATGGAAATGGGAGAAAACCCCCGAAATATATACAAAAACAAAGGAAAAATCCCCCGTTTGGTTGCCCTCCCATCCCCCCGTCTATAAAATTGGAGGCCGACTGTTTTCCGGGGCGAAAGAACCAAAAACAAGCCGGACCTACCCTAAGTGGGGCAGGGATCCTAATCTACAGGGGTAAAAGAATAAAACGGTCGGGCGCGGTATGGATTGATACGACCAGGTAATATGATTTTTATACATATGAATGTTCAAGATCTTCAGTAAACGTGGACTGGGATACGGGTTGAGGTACAAAAATAATGGGGATGGGGAAGATCTTGAGAACTAAGCAACTAGATGACGGAGACAATGACTCACAAACATACTGCTTACGAGGTTTCAAGGGGAAAAATAGTCCTACTTACCAGGGGTGGGGCCCCTAAGGACCTGTACCGTAGACGCCATGAGCCGGCAGAGGAGGGAAGGATGACTCCAACGTTGCCTCCTTTCGCAAGACCAGGCTGGCTGCATGCACCCACCTTTTGCTGAATGTTATGCGATCCAAGCGTTTTCTAGCGCATCTGATTTTGACCCTCAGCTGATACCGAAAATACAAAACCAGATCACGATGAGAAAAGCTTGCATCGCCATACAATCCCTTGTTTCGCGTGATCCAAATCATCATTCTAGCTACAGCTAGGATCGCGAGAAACACCACACGCTTCTCACCCTGATACGAAGGAAGAACGTTGTCCACGACATAACCAACGTCGAGCAGCACAAGCTGTTTGGGTTCGATGTGAGCCGTCCACTCGCCGACGTGATCCCAAAACGGCCGAACTCGCTCGCAGTAGTAAAAGGCGTGCTCAGCCGTTTCTTCCAAACCACCGGCGCAGCGAGCGCAATCGGGCATGTCTGCCAGGCCCGCTATGTAGTTCAAGCCGACAAGGGGTAACGCATTTCGAACAAGTCGCCAGGTGAACGAGAACTCGAAGTTGTTCAAGAAGCTCGATCCCGGCGCCCAATTCCAATGAGAGCGAATCTCCTCCGTCGTCCAGCCACACCGCTCGCTGAGAGGATCAGAAGCGGAACCCACCACTAGCTCCCGATATAGTTCTTTTCGAGGCCGTGAAATGTCACTGGACCCAAGAAGGTTACGAAGGGCCGTTCGGCACTCGCGGACAAACAGTGTTTCGCCCAAAGGCCTATGTCGACCTTCAGCCTTTGGGTCTGACTTTAGGCGAGGAAAAGTCCAATTCGCCTTCGGTCTCCACACTGCGTCCCCCGTCAACGCTCTGCCCAAGTATGCAAGTCTTTCAGCAAGCCAGTGGCTCTCCAGATCAGGCATACCTAGACACCCGTTGCGTGGACGTTGGATACAGTCCTGCCTACGGACCATCGGCCTTGCACCTCCCCAGAGCAATCTGGAAAGGGATCATTGCAGTTCAGCGGGTAGTCTGCCCTGGTATTAGTAGCTACTGCTATATATGGCAGATGGACTAGTTCATTGTGTGGAAAAAGGTGGGTGATACCTCACAGTAATAACAAATGATGAGTAGAATTATTCGTATTTGATAGATATAAGTGAAACCATTTAACTGAGTGGAAAAAATGGATTCAGGCTCGATTAAAAATGTTACCTACAAAATGTGTTTAGAGATCATATATCTAATATATATATATATATATATATATATATATATAATATTTGGCTTTAAATAGCCGAGAATGGTTGATATACCATAAAACTCAATCAAACCAAATCCTATATATTTAATATATATGTATAAAGAGGATTTGATATAAAATAGACGACAAGGGGGGTGATTTACCATTAAACCTAACCAAACCGAATTCTGTAGATTTAATATACATGTATAAAGAGGATTTGGCATTAAATAACCTACAATGGTTGATATACCATAAAACCCGCCAAACCAAATCATATGTATTTAATAAATAAGTATAAAAAGGATTTGTCCTCAAAAAACCTTCAATGATTGATAAGCCACAAAACCCAACGAATCCAAATAATATATATCTAATATATTTGTATAAAAAGGATTTGGCATTAGATAACCTATAAAGGTTGATATGCCATAAACCCCAACCAAACGAAACACGTTGTAACAACTCAGATGAATTCACACCAAAAAATGAATACCAAAAATCACCCACTAATATCACCGAAATTAAATAAAAGTATTACAACAAAAATGCCTATAAATCATCAAAGCCATCAATATTAAGAATAAACAACGAAGCAAGAAGAAAATTGCGTTTAATACTGATATCAATATACTAACCACCTTAAATAATAGAGAGCTCACTTCTCACAAAATAATCGTCACACATAAAAAAATTTAAAAAAAAGAATACCTACTAAAAATAGTTTTCAAAAGATTCACACGAAGACTAGAACGGATCAAAGATAAAATAGGTAGAAGCAAAGTGTCTGTCTTATTTCACCAAACAAGTTTCATCTAATGTAATCGAAAGCGCTTCGAAGCAGAACCCTGCGTATCTTTTATTTCAACTGAACCCAGATACAAAGTAGGTAGGGAAAAACATAAGATCATAAAAAAGAACATTCTCTGGACTTTAATTACATTTGTATGAATACTAACTTGGTGCCAAAATACCCACGATATATATATATATATATATATATATATATATATATATGTATATTTAGGCAGCATTTCTTCGTTAATGCAAATTTCATGAAACATAATAGACATTTTATGCCTACATATTTTGTTTTGGATCCGTTCGAATTCCCGTATTACTTTTATCGTATTCGGGCGGAATTGATTTAGGTATTGTTCATAGTTGTATGTATCCCTAGTACTTTCTGCCCGACTTTGGGCCATCATCAGGGGAGAATCTGTTACAAAAGTGATGTAACTTTTGTTTTAGCAAATTACTACTGTGTAAGGACGTCTTTGCTGTTGGAGATTATGGCGTTATCTTTTAAATGTAATTCTGTAAATAGTGCCAGTAGCTAAAGACATTTAAGTACGTTAGCACTGTTTTGAAAATTAATTCTATTAAGTGCTGGTTGCAGGTTTCTAATATATAGTGCTTCGAGAATCTGAAGTTTTTGTTTATTATTTTGATGTTCGAGTATTGTTGTGTTGTCGGTGAGAATTTTTCGTTGTTGTGTTGTTGGGCATGAATGTTTTTTTTAAATGCTGAGCTATTTAAAAGCAAGCGCCATAATCTCCAACAGCAAAGACGTCCTTACACAGTAGTAATTTGCTAAAAGAAAAGTTACATCACTTTTGTAACAGATTCTTCCCTGATGATGGCCCAAAGTCGGGCAGAAAGTACTAGGGATACATACAACTATGGACAATACCTAAATCAATTCCCCCCGAATACGATAAAAGTAATACGGGAATTCGAACGGATCCAAAAGAAAATATGTAGGCATAAAATGTCTATTATGTTTAATGAAATTTGCATATATATATATATATATATATATATATATATATATATATATATATATATATATTGTTGTGGCCTTTTTTGAGCCCAGAAAGAAAGAAATTAAGTTAAACAAATGTATTAACAGTTATATAACATATACAAATGAAAGTGTTACCAGCGAGACTGTTTTAGTCCTACTGTCAAGGTTGTCTGCTGGAATTCTTGTTGCATATTGACCTACGACCCGGCCGGGCGGTCAAAATAGAAAATACACCTATGTATATAACAGGTGCATCCGGTCGAGGAATATCAGAATTATAGCATTGACCGTGGATGAGTTGAATGAGTGCAATTGTGACGCCCACAAGAAGGTGGACGTTGAACTATTATATAACTTGGCGAAGACTGGAAGTCAGTTAGTTTGGAGACCAGACCAGTTGGAGTAAAGATGCGGTAGAGAAAAACAGCAAGCAGAGAGGGTGGGCCCCAGGCCCCCGGTTGAGCAGCCCAGAAGAACGGAAAAGAAACGCTGATGGCCATAAGAGTGGGAGTCAATATGTTGCAGTTATATTAGGTCTCCAACTCCCTCTTACACACAACCCTTTCAAATAAAATGAGAGTTATATTTTTCTAAGAACTGTGTCGCTCATCTTCAGTGTGTTGTTATGATTCTTTATTGTATTGAGTATACAACATACTCCCTTCTGCCCAAGAGCAGAACCTTCTGCTATGTATAGCTGGAAGACCCCATGCGTACGTGGATAAATTATCATATAATATATATATATATATATATATATATATATTGAAGTGTGTATATTTAGGCAGTAATTTATTATTCAAGCAATTTTCGTGAAAGACAATGGAACACTGTTTATTAGCTTTTAATTCATTTTTTCAAGACACCATGTTATTTTTTTTAATGTCGGGATATAGATGATAAAGGAATTGCCCCATATATTCTGCCCAAGCTCTTTTGATCATGCTTTTAGTCATCATCAGGGGTAGTGTTATTTTGAGTTGACTGTGGAATTTTTACTATTTTAATAATTTCTAGCGTTTTGTTTTGAAGTTGTCGGTTGGAACGTTTTTCAGCGTTTTGTTTTAAAACGTTCAGTTGGTAAGGTTTACTAATAGAGTTAGTGATTTTTAGTTATTAAAAATATTTGATATATTGGTGACCGTGTTAAATTCTCTATTATTTATGGGTTTTTTTAATTTTTTATTCATATTGCTTCTAGGATTTGTAATGATTAAGATAGGATTTTTTATTATTTGTTTTTGTGTATAATTATTGTATTATCTATGAGAATCGCCCTTACATCGAAAGATGTAAGTTGGATAGTGCTACTGTTGTGTTTTATTATTATATGTTGTTTTATGGCGCTATTTTCAGAAAGCGGATAAGTAAGAGGACAAGATAATATTGTGGTTGTATAACCAATATAAGAATAATTTTTTTTTTCGGAATGCACCCTCGAAATAGACATATAAATTTATAAACTACATTGATTTGGTTTAGGCGTATTTTAGCGGAATTGGTGTTATTCTAAAATTTAGTGTTGTAGATATATATTGTTTGGAAAGAGCAGTCGTGTCAATTCTACTGTATGAATACCTTATTTACCCAACCCTTCCGCTCGGGCAGGATATGACACAAGGTCAATTTTTTTTTAAATTTTCAGTGGAGTTTAACGTACATATATCTTAAATACATAATATTGTAAATATGTTTTGTTGTTGAGATTCCTAAACAAGCGTGAGCTCCTTTTTGCATACATTTAAAGGGTTTCAAGTATTCCTATTTACCAACCCCTCCGCTCGGGCAGGATATGATACAAGGTCAATTTTTAAGCGGAGTTTAATTGGTTTGAATTCAGTTTTCCTTCTCCTAGACTAGTTGCCTCACCAAGGCTGAAGAACCTAGTCTGCCCTACTATTTTACCCATAGCTGGAGGGAGAATAATTGGATTCATACCTTTCCCAAGGGTATTAGAGTTAAATGCTATCAGTCTCGTCCAGGATTTGAACTCGTGTCGCCGTGTCCATTTCCTACGACGATAACCATTACACCACGGGCACCTCTATTCTACTATATGAATAAACCACATGAACGCTAACTAAGCGTATAAAGAAAAAGCTAGACGAGAATTGCACGAGAATTCTACGAGCGATATTGAACTAATCCAGGAAGCAACTTCCCGCGAAACAACGCCTGTAAGGCTACCTACCGCCCATCTCTAAAACCATCCAAATAAGACAAACAAGATATGCGGTACAATGCTGGAGAAGTAAGGATGAACTCATTAGCGACGTTCTCCTGTGGACCCCTTCATACGGACGGGCAACTCTTGGACAGCTTGAACTTATCTACAACAGCTCTGTACGGGCAGAGAATGTAGTCTCGAAGACCTGGCAGAAATAGAACTATTTGATCATTTAACAGTGTTTAAACAAATGACTGGTGTTTAATTGAATTGTTGGGGATATATAACGATACTGGAAAAAATTAAACTTTGTAATTGTTGCGTTCTGGTTAGTGAACGCTTGTAATATTAAATAAAGGACAAACCATGATATGAGAGGAAAGAGAGATATATTTTCAGGAAAAAGTATATACAATAGAATGACTATAAGTAGACAAGGACAGAGGATTAGTGAATACAGAATAAAGATATAGTCCAATTAGAGTATTACGGTAGCAAGTAAGGTGATCTAGTGCGATCTCCAGAGACGAATGGCGAGATAGAATAAAGGAAATCCGTGCTAGCAGTATGAAATGATGGTGTCGATAATGATGGGTCATCGTTGGCTATATTTATGAACAAAGAGCGTTCAATAACATTCATAGAGCGTTTATTTCAGTTATATATAGCCCTATACATGTATTTAATGATGTTTAATAACTATCAGATTTACGTCTCTACGTTGGTCTGACGAACGCATTAGCGAGAAACTGACAATTACGAAGTACCGTTGACTGTTTACTCTATCCTTTATATATATATATATATATATATATGTGTGTGTGTGTGTGTATGTGTGTGTGTGTGTGTGTGTGTGTTTGCGGTCCCACGTATTTATATCTTCCATATGGTATAAATAACACTGTCTTGTCCGTATACTCTGACTGAAATCAATAGTATTTTAATCGGTTTTTCGAACTCGGATATTACTGTGGACGCGATATTGAGTTATTCCATTCAGTGTACAAATTTTGCTATAGAGAAAGACGCAATGAAATCCAGAGTAACTGCTCGCTAAAAATGAAATAAAAACAAAGAGAAATAATTATGAAATAACTGTGAAATAGAATGTAGGTAATCGTCACTTTGATCTTGGCACATGTTAACTTTGATTATAGACCAACTTTCAGTGGCTATTTGTTTCGCTAGGGCAAACCCCAATATTAGACGAGTAATAAAAGCTTGCATCTAGCGAAAATGTTCATCTTATTGTAAGATGAGTAGCCGATACTGTTATTGAAGAGACACATCGGCGTCCGGTTATCAGCTTTTAAACTTGCGAAAAATATGCAAACAAAAATAGAAACCGCTTCTCTGATTAACAACCTGTCTTCGCCCGTATCTTGTCGCGTGTGGAAAGGGAATGGGTAGTTTGGAGGGGTTTTTCGCTGAATGGTAAGTGATGGTTTTGTCAGAAGCAAAATTGTAATCAGAGAGCGGTTTTCCTTTGAGCAATGTTTTTGTCGATTTTCAGCGTTTAAAACACCTTTGTTAGATGTTAGCTGCGCGATGTGTTGATGCAAACGCGTCACAGAGGAGGAATGTAAGTAATCTGGACACAGTAGCCTTTCGCTGCAGGCTTTTCCGTTTGCTGAGAATTGTTAGATGACAGAGAGAGGACAACGTGGACGAAGGAAGAAGCCATTTTGAGATCTTTAGCCCCGGCTTTTCAGATTTTGACGGCTAACGATAAAATTCGCCGCCAGGCAACTCGGAGTGGAGGGCAAATTCATCTTCATTCCGAAATAGATGGGAATTTAATAGAACTGAATTTTGAATAATTTGTCCAGTTCGCTTCAGATCATTATTTACCAAGCGATCACCAACAGGAATTTTAAGAGTTAACAAATCAATATTAAATTATTTTACGTTCGAATGGGTCTCTGATGCGTATGTTGTTATTTAACTTCCAGTCTTTTTCCTGATTTTTTCTTTCCATTTTTATTTATTTATTCATTTATTTATTTATTTTAGCATGTCCTCATGGTGTAATGTTTAAAGTGATGGACTGCTGAATCGTATTAAGTGAGTTCGAACCCCAGTTACGCTCACTCTCAGAGAAATACCCTTAAAAAACATATAAAAACCCTTATCATCCCAGCTAGGGGTTACATAGTACCACTACTATTTTTGTAGGAGAATGGCTTTGGTATTAAATAACCTACAAAAGTTGATATACAATTAAACTAAGAAACCAAACCGGATTTTTTTTTCAGCTTATCCCTTGTACTCTCTTTAAAATTGGTATCACTGTCAGGTTCGTGTTCTTCGGATTTTTCTCTCGGTTATCAGGCAAAGTATAGCGCTGCGAACATATGGTTACTGGTTATCAAAAATAAACCCACAGCCGAAAGAGGAATCGATATAATTCATCAACTCTTCCGTAACATACTACGCTTGATCTTGAATTCCAACATCCACTTACAAAATGGTGACCATATTTACCAACTCGTCCGCTCGGACAGGAATTGACACATGGTCAATTTGTACACGTAATTGATTGCAGGTGTATTTACAAATGGATCAACACTTTTGCTTTCTTATAAGGGAGTTATGGTATCTGTCTTGTTATTAAGGTGTTCAGAACGCAGGAGTTTTTCTTTCGTAAATCCCCTTCCCATTGTCCCTCGTCTAACGCTTCAAATAAATGCATACAGCTCATCTTTGTGTTAGTTATTTCAGTGGTTGTTCACTGAAGATGGCTCCAGATGGGACCAAACGTACAGGGTTTCTCAAAGTAGATACAATCCATAGTTCATAGTCCATCAAGTAATCTTTCATCTGAGTTTTAAATAGGAATCACATCACTTCAGGAAGATCAAAGCATATGACAAGGGCAGAAATTGATTGGCTTCATCTTACAGTTCACGAGAAAGATCAAGTTCTTGGGAACTTCTTCGAAGGGACATTTTCGGGTTCCTTCCAACAGAATCTCTCGCTGCATCCATATTGTCAGGACCTCTTGCAGTCAACTTCCTGCCAGATATAGGATTTTCTGCTTTTTCTTTTTTTTTTTTTTTTTTGTTGAGGTCGTTTAGTGACCCCGTGGCTTGAAATTTGTGTACCCAACGATAAATTTAGCTTTTCTGGGGATAATTGTTAAATTTAAAATTCCTGCGTAATTTTGCTCGAAGTTTCGAATGATTTTGTTTCCAAATAAGTATTGAGCAAATTATTTTTTCTCTCTTCCCCAATGCACTGTGTTCGACGATTAATAGTTGTTATAGTATTATATTTTCTAATCTGAAACAATTAAGAGGATAGCATTAATATTTGTAGAGTTATAAGCAGTCACATGGGTCCCGTGTATACTGAGACACCCTGTATCTGGGGAAGATTATGTGGCGCGTTTTTTTTAATTATTTCCATCCAGTTTTCAAAAGATTCACACGAAGACTTGAACGGATCAATGATAAAATAGGTAGAAGCAAAGTTTCTGTCTTATTTCACCAAACAAGTTTCAAATTGAAAATACTGACTCACTGTGCGCGTGTGTATGTTTGTGCATATATATATATATATATATATATATATATATATGCATGTATCTATATATGTGTGAGTATGTATGTGTGTGTATATATGTTAGGGCGTGTGTGTATACATATATGCATGGGTGTATATATATATATATATATATAAATGTGTGTGTGTGTGTGTGTGTGTGTGTGTGTCGACGAAAATGCTTTCACATTATCCGCACTAATGCAAACATAGAAAGAAGGAAATAAACTTAGACGAAAGAAAAAATGAAACTTAGAAGAAAGAAAGAAAGAAAGAAAAATAGATTAATAAATTGATGTAGAAAAAAAGAAAGGAGACAATGGAAAAAAGAAATGAAGAAAAAGAAAGAAAGAAAGAAAGAAAGAGACTGAGGGTAAAAGAAAGCAAGCAAAAAAGAAAGAAAGAAAGAAAGAAAGAAAAATATTAATAAATTGATGTAGAAAAAAAGAAAGGAGACAATGGAAAAAGGAAATGAAGAAAAAGAAAGAAAGAAAGAGACTGAGGGTAAAAGAAAGCAAGAAAGAAAGAAAGAAAGAAAAAAGAAAGAAAGAAAGAAAGACTCGGAAGTAAAGAGAAGTTAGAAAAGAAAAAGACAAAACGAAGTGATACATCGAAGAAAAAGAGCTAAAGTATAGAAATTTAGAAAGAGGGAAAAAAACAGGGTCCTGTAGTCAATAAGTAGTCGAGTTAACCATGTTACCATTAATTTTAAATTCTGCTAAAACCTTTCGGCTGAGTGATTAGTATAATGTGCCGACTGCATATCTGCAAAAGGGTAACCTAGATATGACACAAAACTGCATTTGTTGGTGAGGCTCCAGAACTGGAGCTTTGCCATTACTCCCGGGTCCACTTTGACCCTAATCTGTAGTGTATGTTAGGGTCCCATATATGAGTCAAATTCAACTAATTAACCTTTTAGGCTAACAAATGACGGGTGTTAAACAGAATTATTACTGGTTCATAGCAATACCAGAAACCATTTACAAGGGTGCGTAATATTACATTGAATTATTAGAGCTGAACAATAATATTTGAAACCATTTAACTATGCGCAAATAAATGTCTGATATTAAATTGAATTGTGAATGTTAGCGATACTTGATACGATTCAACTTTTGACAAACAAATGAGATCTGCTACTTTCAAAGTATTCGTTGAAAACATATATATATATATATATACATAAGCACTGATTAGGGAAATTATATATATAAATAAAAATGTTGTCAACCTGGAAACCTTATCTCAGTTTAACCAAAATGGCCAATTTCTTTTTTTTATCTTCAGTTTTTATCAGCACATGATCCTTTTGAGAATACAAAATTACTTTTTCCTGAAAAACAAACATTATGCCTCGTCTAGTGTCGTCGAATTTGCTGTGTTCTGTGAACGTCTAAAACATACTCATTTTACAAGCAAGAATGTAGGTAACACCTTCCTATATCTGCCTCAAATATATTTATTTTAGAAAAATATTGAAGTGTCAAAAATAATCTCTAGCGCACTTTTTATTCACTTCAAATACTGTTGGAAATAAGAATAAACAATGCGTATATAATTAGTTTTGCATCTAATTATTCTGCAATCCCGTCATTAAGGTGTAACTAGAATAGATAAAGTGTTTTAATCTTGCTAATTCAGTGTTTTCCTTCTCTTAGACTGGTTAAGTCCACTAAACTGCGCTGAAAATTTGACCTTGTGTCTTATCAACGTCAGAAGTATTCGATAAATAGAAAATTGTCTTGGAATTAAATATTATCCACTTCTACAATGGCGTCCGCTCCGTCGCCAAGGGCTGTAGATTACTCCGACTGGTCAATTACTGAGGGGTAAGACCCCTGCTCGATGAGTATCTAGGGTAATGACATTTAACTGCATCTGATAGTGAGACCTCAGTCTGCGTAGTTAAGGAATGAGAAGTACCACTTCATTGAAATTACTCCCAGGTCCACTATGGCCCGTATTAGTTGAATCTGCTAGAGACCCATCTATGGGTTGAATTGAACTTTTCAATCATTTACTGTGTATCATTAGTTTTTGAAACCATACAGCTGTGTGCGAATTATGTAAAGTACATAGGAATATGGTTGATTGGTTGGTTGGTTGGTTGGTTAGATTTTATGGCATATCAACCTTTGTTGGTAATTTAACGCCAAATCCATTTTTATGCAAGTAGTTCTATTTCAGACAATTTAGTTTAGCTTGAGTACAGTTTAATTGTAAAAATATTTCTATTTCAAGCTATTCAGTTTATCCAAACAGTTCTAATTCAACTAATTCAGTTTAGTATAAGTAGAGATTTTGTTTACACACAGTTAAATGTCAAAACAGTTCTATATTAAACAATTCAGTTTAGTGTAAATAGAGTTTCAATGTCAAAAACAGTTCCATTTATAACAATTCAGTTAGGCATAAGTACGCAGTTTAAATATCAAAACAGTTCTATTTTAAACAATTCAGTTTAGCATAAACACACAGTTTAAATACAAAAAAACGGTTAACTTAAACCACTGTTTAATTCTATGTAACCCATAGATCAGACTCTTATCAGGTGCAATCACTCCCAGTCAGAGTTAACCTGGGAGCGATGGCAATTATGGGATACTTCGCATTCCTCAAACCTCCAACATTACTGGAACCTCACCATCAGATTGTTTTGTGTCATATCAAGGACACTCGTTGGTGGAGGTGCAAAGAAGCAGAAGTATGAAGTGGAGCCCTGAATATGAATACGGCACAACGCTGCTCGGAAGAAGTTTTGGGTTAATATTGCAGTGTCCGAGTCCCTCAGGTCCTCCGTGTGATCAATATTGAATTGAATTATTAGTGAAAATTACAATGCATGAAAGATTTTAACAGAGTGCAAACAAAGGATCTAAATTAGAATAAATGATCAGTGTTGAATAAAAATGCTTAAAACCATTTAATTGTACGCTGACAAATGAGTTCTTACTTGTAAAAGACAAATTTACCAACGATTTACCTACTTACCAATAATATATATATATATATATATATATATATATATATATATATATATATATATATATATACAAAATGTCGCATTAAATAAGCCACAAGGGTTGATATGCCATTAAACTGAATAAGCAACCCAAACAACCATACATATTTTTTTTTTTCATCATACAACGTGTGAAAGCACGTGTGATAACCTGCTCCCATCAACCGCAACCTAGGAGTGATAACACAGTTTCGGTAGCTCAAGGCGGCACTGCCACACTCCTGGCGCTCCCAAGCAGCTTTTGTCACTGGACAGGGTATTAAAATAATATATATATATATATATATATATATATATATATATATATATATATACGCCAGAACAATTAACAGCAGAGTCTACATTGGACGTTATCTTCATTTTTAGAGTGCAGTTTGTGATTTTTAAAAAAAGTGTTTACTTTCGGCTGTTGATGTTATTACGCGTTTACAGTTACCGTTTCTTACGTAATCACACGGGAATGGTGGTTCTGCGTGTATAAGTAAGGTTGGCGACCGTAGTTGAGGGCGGCCCAAAGGCTCCTTTTTCCTTAGCTTACATGTAGGTGGGGGTACTACTCCTTTACCAAAATTTTTCCACTACACTTGAATCGTACCCTATAATTCTAAGCGTTATATATATATATATATATATATGGGGGGGAATGTATAATGAGGTAATCCAAGCAGACAGAGAAATTTATGAAGAAATAAAGTCGACAATATAATCTTTCAGTTCTAACAACCCCTCATCAGGACTGAGAGGTATGATATCAGTAATGTTTTATTTTTCTTTTCCTTCTTCATTTCTGGATGTACAAATGCAGAGATAATTTCAACATAATATTCTCCAAAAATCTCATGACAATTTGATGAACAATTCTTTAAACTGACAAATTTTCCTGATATATAGGCTTTCCCTAGATTTTTGTATATTTCCTAAATATCCTTCATTGATTTAACATCACTAATATCCTCCCTCACAGTCCTGATGATAGTTCATTAGGACCGAAACGCTCTAGTGTCGACCTTGTTTCTAAATAATCTCTCATTCTGCTGGGATTACCTTCTTATATAACTTTTTTCTATATTTTCGGATTTTACTCCATTATTTACTTCCATATATATATATATATTTATATAAGTATGTATATATACATATATATATATATATATATATATAAAAGTATATATCTATGTATACATATACATATATATATATATATATAGGTATATACTTATATAAACACATATATATATATGTATATACACATACATATACACATATATATATACATATATGTATACAAACGTCCATATAAATACATATATATAGATGTATATATATATATATATATATATATATATATATATATATAGCATAAAATTCACAATGGAACGCAGCTCTAAAAACTACCATTTTTAGACATCTCCATAAAAAACGAAAATGAACAAATCATCACAGATATCTACCACAAACCCTCTGTAACCCAACAATACCTACACTTCAATTGTCACCACCCCAATATTTCCGTAAAATCCATCCCTTACATTTTAGTAAGTGAAAATACATCATAATAATTAATAAAACCTCTAAAAATCTTACCAACTTACGGCACATACAAACGTACACCGGTGAGGATACCCAACAACACTGGTAAATGAATAATTAGAATCATCAGTAAAAATATCACAAAAAACTAGAAAAATCTGAAACAACATAGCAATGAAAAACCTTTAGTTTACGTCACAGCATACAATAAAAACAAACCAGAACTATTCACAGAAATAACAGGGGGTGTTCTCGTCTTTTAATGGTTAGGGCGATGGACTGCGGAATCGGAGTACGCGAGTTCGTACTCCAGTCGCGCTATTACGTTCACTTTCGGGCAAATACCCTTGGGAAAGGTATGAACCCCCTTATCCTCCCAGCTATGGATTAAATAGTACCAATAGTTCAATCCCAGGTCGAGTCATACCAAAGACTTTAAAAATGGAACTTGATACCACCTTGCTTAACACTCAGCATTATAAGGTACGGTTCAAGGGTAAAGTGGAGCAATCCAGGGAAAGGAGTAGCGCCCTCCCCTACACCTTGGTGTAGTAGCTATCGAAAAGGGAGCCTTTAGGTCATCCTCGACTATGGTCGCTAACTTTACTTTTACTGTTCTTCTAGGAGAATTGCTTTGGCATTAGATAACCAAAAAGAGTTGATATGCCATTAAACAAAGAAACCAAACCAAACCAAACCAGAAATAATTTTAAAAATCTCGAAGAACTTAAAAACAATGACATAATCAAAGAAATACAAGACACAACAACAATCATTAAAAGTCAGAGACAACCAAAAAATATTTCAAAAATACTCACCTCTTTTACATTCGGTGAAAACACAACAGAAGGAATTACCAAATGCACGAATAAAAAAAATGTGGAGTATGTGATATAACTGTACAAGGAAAATCTTATACCTTCAGAAACAAAATTCATTATAAATAAAGACTTAAGCTGCAACTCAAAAAACGTTGTCTACTTCTTCGAATATAACAAATGTAAACAAGTATATATAGGATCGACACAATCCCTCAATGTCAGGGTATTACTCCACAAAAGCAACATTAAAATACAAAAAAAATAGAAAATTAAATGTATCGAAACACTTATATGAATGTAGTCACGAATAATTTTAAACAATGTTTTAGGACTGTCAGTTTATCTGCTATACGATTAGCACATGGCTGAGAAACTGACTGTCAAGAACTATCGTTGACTTTCTGCTTATGGTCTCTAAACTGATATATATATATATATATATATATATATATATATATATATATAAGACTGTTGGTTGTCACTGAATCAATTTGTGGGTATGTGTCGAACCAAGTGCAATATAATATGGAGGGTGCTCAATATCTAGGATAGAGCTATTATATAATAATAAATAAATATATATATATATATTTAATCCGTGGAAAATAGTCTGCGTCCCTGGGTTTCATTGAGTTTTTTGCCGAACAACAATCATTAGGCAGTTAATAAGATGGAATGAATTGAAAATCGAAAATGCGAAAAGATACAGACCAAAAACCTTTGGGATTTCTTTTATGTGTGGTTGTAAGTGTGTGAGTGTATGTGGGAGTGTGCCTATGCGTGTATGTGTTATAGTTACGTATGGATGCGTGTTTTTATGAGTTTAAGTCAGGCTACGAACGTAGCACGTTGGGTTTAGCGGAAATGAATTTAAGTGTATATTAATAATTCGTTACGTTATTTATTTAGGTGACTATAGCTATGGAACAAAACATCATCTCTGCATGTCGAGGAGAATGAATAAGAATTTGATTTGTAAGCGTATATGAACGGTTGTGTTATGGTCGCCTAGAATCAATGTGGGTATAAGTTAGGTTATATTGTATTGTAATATGTTGGTGTAATATTTAGGGGAGGGAATTGTATTATAATTATAATCATAAATAGATGAAATATTGCGTAAATATCATATATATATATATATATATATATACTAACACGAAGTTCGTTATATATATATATATATATATATATATATATATATATATATATGTGTGTGTGTGTGTGTGTGTGTGTATGTATATATGTATATATATAATTCTCTCTCATCATAAACCAAATTTTAGTTTTATTGTATACCCCTAACCTTTCTATTGGCCTCTTTTGCACAGAAATTTAGACAGAAACACATATAGATAGATAGATAGATAGATAGATAGATACCTCTCTCTATAAAAATCAGATGTGTGTGTGTGTGTGTGTGTGTGTGTGTGTGTGTGTGTGTGTGTGTGTGTGTGTGTGAACTCATTTATGAAGAGATATAAGTGGTCTGTTCAAAACATATTCCGCCTAAAACTTTCTTTGACATAATTGAAGTGTTCCCTGAATGGAAGTTTTTTTCACCTTTTTTGGAGGGGAGGGGTCCAAATCGTCTTTTTTTGCATTCAGTACGCTTTTTTTCTGTGAATATATACATCACTCAAAGAATTATTGAAACTCTTCCTCTTCTATCATGTGAAGCAATGGCGTCGTTTATTTATTTATTTATTTTTCTAATGTCTTCCATGTTTGAGATTAATTTTCAGTTTGGGAAAGAAGTAAATAAGAACGCCGCATCGAAATATACGTGGTGATTACGGGATATTCTACAATAGCACCATTTTACCCGTCACCAAAGATGTACTTATCAAAAGAACGAAGACTACTGATTAAAATCTGTTGACAATTGGCACTTACCTTTTTAGGCATCGGGGTGGAACTAGTGCGAACACACTCGATATGTCTTTTTTTGTTTTTTTATTTATTGGAGCATGCTGGGATCATTTAGATTTGTTATATAATTACGGAATGATTTTTTTATATTAATCATTTTTCGTTAATTATATTTTATCATTCAATTTGGTTGGGCTTTGAACTATTCGGTTCTTAGTTTAGGTGCACACACATAGGGTACAGTTTTCGCTCGCGCGCAGAGGATATGACAATCACAATTGTCATAATAAACCCCAGATAGAATATGATACTGTAGTGTGAATGAGGTCATCCCCGGAAGCGATAGGCTGAGAATTTGGGTATTTTGAAAAACACGTCAGTTGGGTACTCGACTTTTGGCGAGTCGAGTTGAGTTTTACTGTAGGCCAGTCGAGTTGGGTACTCGACTGGGGCCAGTCCAGTTGGGAGTTGGCTTTGGCCATATCGAGAGTTGAAGTTGAGTTAAGACCATGGTGTTGAGAAGTTGAAGTCTGACCATGGAGTTCTGCAGATCTCTACCGACAGAGATCTTGAAGACTACGAGATGTGCCGAGCGTTTGAGTTTTGTTAGTATAGAATGATTAAGGATTGTGTGTGTCTCTCTCTCTCCTCGTATCGAAGAACCGAACTCAGAAGTCGAGAAGTTAATAAACGTTCATACCTGAACAACGGAGTCCGCCTATTGTGTTTTTACATATGTATAACGTTTGTGATTGATATTGCTATTCAACAGATATTCGTTAAATAATAATCCTGCTGCGTCAAATAGTTTGTACCAATTTTACCTATTCTTTGATTGGTTGATTGTTGATTGTTTGTTTTGTTGGTTGGTTGGTTTTACTGTGTATCAACTCTTTATTAAGCACCGAATCAAATTTCAAACAATTCAGCTCAGAACTAGTATATTTTTTTTTCTGTTTACACACAGTTAAATGTCAAAACTGTTCTATTTTAAACAATTCAGTTTAGTAAATACATGGTTTCAATGTCAAAAACAGTCCTATTTCAAGCTATACAGTTTAGTATAAGTAAACAGTTTTGTTTTATTTGACCCATAAATAGGATCCTATAAGGTGCTACCACTCCGAACCAGAGTGGACCTGGGAGCGATGACAATGAAGGGGTACTATGCATTCCCCAAATTTCCAGCATTACTGGAACATCTCCATCAAATTGTTCAGTATCATATCCAGGACACTCGTTGAGGGGGAGTCAAAGAAGCAGAATCACTTAGTGGAGCCCTGAATATGAATACGGCACAACGCGGGTCGGAAGAAGTTTTGGGTTAATGTAGCAGTGTCCGGGACCCTCAGGTCCTCTGTGTGATCAATATTGAATTGAATTATTTGTGAAAATTACAAT
>OY757946.1:36743893-36791393 GCA_963585895.1 Sepioteuthis lessoniana | reverse complement strand
CCTCAGCTGGACTTTTAAGAGAAGTTTATCCCCACATCAAAACTGGAGAAGGCAGCTCCTGCATCAAACCTCAGCTGGACTTTTAAGAGAAGTTTATCCCCACATCAAAACTGAAGAAGGCAGCTCCTGCATCAAACCTCAGCTGGACTTTTAAGAGAAGTTTATCCCCACATCAAAACTGGAGAAGGCAGCTCCTGCATCAAACTTCAGCTGGACTTTTAAGAGAAGTTTATCCCCACATCAAAACTGGAGAAGGCAGCTCCTGCATCAAACCTCAGCTGGACTTTTAAGAGAAGTTTATCCCCACATCTAAACTGGAGAATGCAGCTCCTGCATCAAACCTCAGCTGGACTTTTAAGAGAAGTTTATCCCCACATCAAAACTGGAGAAGACAGCTCCTGCATCAAACCTCAGCTGGACTTTTAAGAGAAGTTTATCCCCACATCAAAACTGGAGAAGGCAGTTCCTGCATCAAACCTCAGCTGAACTTTAAAGAGAAGTTTATCCCCACATCAAAACTGGAGAAGGCAGCTCCTGCATCAAACCTCAGCTGGACTTTTAAGAGAAGTTTATCCCCACATCAAAACTGGAGAAGACAGCTCCTGCATCAAACCTCATCTGGACTTTTAAGAGAAGTTTATCCCCACATCAAAACTGGAGAAGATAGCTCCTGCATCAAACCTCAGCTGGACTTTTAAGAGAAGTTTATCCCCACATCAAAACTGGAGAAGGCAGCTCCTGCATCAAACCTCAGCTGGACTTTTAAGAGAAGTTTATCCCCACATCAAAACTGGAGAAGGCAGCTCCTGCATCAAACCTCAGCTGGACTTTTAAGAGAAGTTTATCCCCACATCAAAACTGAAGAAGGCAGCTCCTGCATCAAACCTCAGCTGGACTTTTAAGAGAAGTTTATCCCCACATCAAAACTGGAGAAGGCAGCTCCTGCATCAAACTTCAGCTGGACTTTTAAGAGAAGTTTATCCCCACATCAAAACTGGAGAAGGCAGCTCCTGCATCAAACCTCAGCTGGACTTTTAAGAGAAGTTTATCCCCACATCTAAACTGGAGAATGCAGCTCCTGCATCAAACCTCAGCTGGACTTTTAAGAGAAGTTTATCCCCACATCAAAACTGGAGAAGACAGCTCCTGCATCAAACCTCAGCTGAACTTTTAAGAGAAGTTTATCCCCACATCAAAACTGGAGAAGGCAGCTCCTGCATCAAACCTCAGCTGGACTTTTAAGAGAAGTTTATCCCCACATCAAAACTGGAGAAGACAGCTCCTGCATCAAACCTCAGCTGAACTTTTAAGAGAAGTTTATCCCCACATCAAAACTGGAGAAGGCAGCTCCTGCATCAAACCTCAGCTGGACTTTTAAGAGAAGTTTATCCCCACATCAAAACTGAAGAAGGCAGCTCTTGCATCAAACCTCAGCTGGACTTTTAAGAGAAGTTTATCCCCACATCAAAACTGGAGAAGACAGCTCCTGCATCAAACTTCAGCTGGACTTTTAAGAGAAGTTTATCCCCACATCAAAACTGGAGAAGGCAGCTCCTGCATCAAACCTCAGCTGGACTTTTAAGAGAAGTTTATCCCCACATCTAAACTGGAGAATGCAGCTCCTGCATCAAACCTCAGCTGGACTTTTAAGAGAAGTTTATCCCCACATCAAAACTGGAGAAGACAGCTCCTGCATCAAACCTCAGCTGAACTTTTAAGAGAAGTTTATCCCCACATCAAAACTGGAGAAGGCAGCTCCTGCATCAAACCTCAGCTGGACTTTTAAGAGAAGTTTATCCCCACATCAAAACTGGAGAAGGCAGCTCCTGCATCAAACCTCAGCTGGACTTTTAAGAGAAGTTTATCCCCACATCAAAACTGGAGAAGGCAGCTCCTGCATCAAACCTCAGCTGGACTTTTAAGAGAAGTTTATCCCCACATCAAAACTGGAGAAGGCAGCTCCTGCATCAAACCTCAGCTGGACTTTTAAGAGAAGTTTATCCCCACATCAAAACTCGAGAAGACAGCTCCTGCAACAAACCTCAGCTGAACTTTTAAGAAAAATTTACCCCAAACTCAAAACTGGAAAAGGGATGCCCTGCATCAAACCTCAGCTGAATCACAGGGTTTTTTTTTTATTTGTTTGTTTGTTATTTTTTTACGAGAAAAGAATTTTTAAAAAAAGGCGCTCTGAAACAGAAATTGCATTTATCTGGCTATGTTTTTCACTGAGTTGTAGTTATGTAAATCCAGAGTGACACAAGTATCATAAAAGTGTACACAACTACAATTCAACAAGTTTACGATGTTTTACAACCAATCCTCTTTGGCTCCAGGTATATTCTTCACGAACTGGATTAGTTATTTATCAGAATGTTTAAGCTGTAATTTAGATGGTGAAGACGACTATCGTCTATCGGCAGTCATCATTATATATATATATATATATATATATATATATATATATATATAATCCTGTTTATAGATAGGCTACTTCGTTGTATCACAAATATTCAGTGGCGTTTAACACGCGAGATGATTCAAGTTGGGATTGAAACCTAGCTGACCTTACGTCAGTCTGATATCTTAACCCAGCACCATTGTCAGTCTCTGCGTTAGTGAAGACATTTTTTTTGCATATATTTTTTTACATATAGTGTATAGGCTATCCAAAGAACTTAATCTTCAGAACAGTTATTGCATTTCAGCTTATGTGGTCACCCGGCAAATTCCTCACAAGAGTGCTAAACCTCTGACGTGGAAAGCCAATATATTATCATCCACAGACAGTTTCTTCAGTGTCACTTGACACGCAAGATGGTTCAAGCTGGGATATCTTACCCCAGAGTCATAAAAAATCGGCTCATTGGTCTAGTGGGTAGAGTGTTCGCCAGTGTTCCGGGAGACCTGGATTCAGTCCCAGGTCGCGTCATATCAAAAATTTTAAAATGGTACTTGATACCTTGCATAACACTCAGCAAAATAAGGTACGTATCAAGGGTAAAGTGGAGCAACCTAGGGAAAGGAGTAAAGCCCTCCCCTACATCTCGGTATAGTAGCTATTGAAAAGGGAGCATTCCCATCGCCCCCGACTACGGTCGGCAACTTTACTTTACTTTATATATATATATATATATATATGCTTGATTTGATAATAAAGACACATTTTGTCTATATAATCTTATCAAGATCATTTCAAGTTTCCTGATAAGTGTCTTGATTTCAGGTCAGAATTTGTGGATGAATTTACCAAAAGTGTCCCGAGCGCTTTCGGAACTTTCATAGGCTACGACTACTAATCATAGACGCTCTATATATAAAGACGAAAACCCCTAAAATCAATAGAATTAATTTTCAAAATAGTGCCAATGTTTTGAAATGTCTTTATTTATTTTTTTTTTGTTTGTTTGGTTTTTAAATATTCCATATTTTCTTGGTTATATTGTATTTTCGTTGATAGCGTTCTGTTTTGAAATTCATCCGCATCTCAGTTTTATCCAACTCTGCGTTTGCGTAGTTTTGTTATGTTATAAAAACCCCAAAAATTTCAAACTCTTTTAAAACATCTCTATACACATCAAAGCAACCCCTGATAGTGGCATATGAAAGGTATGAAAACGCTCGGGACAATTTTGGTAAATTCATCCACGAATTCCAACCTGAAACCAAGACACTTATCAGAAAACTTGAAAAGATCTTAATAAAATTTTATAGACAAAATCTAACTTTAATCAAACATGCTTAAATGAAAGACTGCTGCCTAACCACACACACACACACACACACACATATATATATATATATATATATATATATATATATATATATATATATTTCATTAAGAAAAACAACAAACCGGTCACATTAGGATTATAAATTTATTTCCATCCTGTTATGCGTTTTTGAAAAATTCAAAAACACGAAAAAAAATTTTAAAGGACTTCTTCAGATCCTATTGAAATAAATTTATAATCCTAATGTGACCGGTTTGTTGTTTTTCTTAATGAAATTATTGCTCTGTAATGTCTGTTACATTGAGCTCGTTACCAGGAAAATTTAAATGTTCACTCTTGAATAGTTTTCTTGTCGTGATGGAATTACTCCCAACTTCGGTTTAAATGGACCAAATAATACTTATATATATATATATATATATATATATATATATGTGTGTGTGTGTGTGTGTGTGTAATATTACCGTTCCTTTAAAACCCGAAACTATAACATCAGTTTAAAAACGAAAACGACGGTACCTACTGAAAAACATGATACGGTACTCAATACTAAATTTAAATAACAACATCTTTTACGATATAAAAAAGGAAAATTCTTTCAATTCATTGATTTGCGTTTCACAATCTTTTGAACATTTCATCTAATGAGTTATGATATATATATATATATATATATATATATATATATATATATATATAACTGCAGCTGTGTTCTTCAGCTCTTGTTCCTTTATTTCAATTTCTATTTTTATAAACTTATTTTCTGAACATTAATTTTGTCTATGTTCTGTTCATCTTTTAAACCTCTGTTGATAATCTTCCTACTCAAAATATATAGCATTACTTTTCACCAGTTTGATAATTGTATTATTAGTACAATGAGGGTTGACAGGTAAGTTCACTAGCTGATCAAGATACCCTCTTGGAATGTGAGCAAACGAGGGTTTTTTTTTCCAGCTTAGTCGTCCTTGTGGTTCACATACTTCTTCCGTTGGTATGCCAGTGTTTCTATCCTGTTGGTCAAAAATTCTTTAACCGCCGGTACGACACCATTATATGAACTTTCCAGGTCATGACATTTTTCCGCCCACCTTTTTAAGTCAGTAGCGAATCTAAAATGGGCTACATGTACCTTATGTTCTCCCTTTTAAGGAAAAAAGAAATGTTGAATAAACAGTGCTGAGTATTTATTCACCCGTCACCTATCACTTTTAGTAGGACTTATTTGCCGGAAAACCTGTTTCTTATATTTTGAGGATGGGAAACAAAATCATTGTTCATAATAATGAACTATAATTTTGTTTCTCATCCGTAAATACGTTGTGATACTCTTTGCATTCAGATACATTTTGGACGTTTTGGACACAATTAAATTACTGAAAGCTCAAAACAGTTTAATAAAAAGAATAAAATTGTTTGCAACAAAATTGCCGAAAAACTGAAACATAATTTCAGACACGTTACGAATATTGTTTGGTGTGATTTATATTTCTAACTGTATATCAACAACTCATGGGTAATTTCAGCTGAAATTTGATTTATTCTTACATTTTTATTTGGTTTCATTCTTTAACGACATATCAAATACATATGGGTTATATAAAGTCGAAATTTAATTCATCATTCGAATTTTGGATAATTTTATTCGTTAACGGCATATCAACTACATATGGGTGATTTAATTCTAAATTTTTCTTCATCGGTAGAATTTTTCTTTGGTTTATTGTTTTAACTATATATCAACACCTTATGTGATATTTCATATTCATTTAATTTAATGCCCAAGAAAACGGACGTTCTACTCCAGTAACTTTTTTCTTTACCGGAGAGTCAGTGTTTCTTCACTCGATGTATTGCCTGTTTCAAACTTCTGGTATAGGAGAAGTGCAAACATGGGAAATTTACAGAAGAATGTATAATGTCTTTGGCGAAGCATGCTTTTGTCCTAAAATGTTTACATGGGTACTATGAACTTGAGCCGAAAAGACAATCCGGAAAAGAAAAATGTTCGTGCGCAGGAATCAGTAAAGACAGTCTTCTGGGGTTATTGTGGTATAATCCCTACTTTCGATACGCGATGGACTCTTCCAATAAAAATAACACATTTGATTGTAACCCTCTCAGTGGAGTAGGTAGCAAAAGTACACTGGTGACCTAGTATTACTTGTTTTTTTTTTTCTTTTTTTTGTTCTAAATACGTGTTTGTCCGAATTATCTTATCATATTTACCCAACCCCTCCGCTCGGGCAGGATATGACACAAGGTCATTTATAAGCGGAGTTTAACAGGTTTGAATTCAGAGTTTTCCTTCTCCTAGACTAGTTGCTTCACCAAGGCTGAAGAACCTGTCTTCCCTACTATTTACCAATAGCTGGAGGGAGAATGATATGATTCATACCTTTCCCAAGGGTATTAGTGCTATGTGAAATGCAATCAGTCTCGTCTAGGATTTGAACTCGTGTCGTCGTGTCCATTTGCTACGACGATAACCATTACACCACGGTCACCTCCGATTTATTTTATGCCTTTTTTTTTTCTGAGAACATCGATGAGATATAAGTACACATAGTTCTATTGATTCCCTTGAAAAAGTTACAATTGTAAATTGCTTTATATTGACAACTCATTCGGCAAAATTCACATTATTTATTGAATGACAAGAAATTATCTGGTTTCAACTAACTATTTTTATCTAATAATAATCACATGTTTGTACATTATTCTATGGTTTTAAGTATTTCAATCCAATACTAACTTGCTTAGAAATTAGTTTGACTTATAGATATCCATTGGACCTGGGAGTAATGACAAGAACTGCAGTACTAAACACATTTTGCCTAGTCGGCTGGGGCTGTAGAATACACTTACTGCACCTCTGCAGAGGGGTAAGACCCCCACCCCGATGTGTGGATATGACACTAAACAATCTCATGGTGAGGTTCTAGTAATGCTGGAGCTTTGGAGAATGCGGGGCACCCCTTAATTGCCATTGCTCCCAGGTCCACTCTGGCCCGACATGCTAGCAAACTGATAAGGTCCTATGTATTGGTTAAATAAAACTAACAGCATACTTATGCTAAACTGAATTGTTTGACTTAACTGAATAGCTTGAAATAGAAATGTTTTTGACAATTAAACCGTACTTGCATTTAAAATGCGTGCTTATGCTAAACTGAATTATTTGAAATGGAACTGTTTTTTGACACTAAACTGAATTGTTTAATAAAGATGTGTTTTGGCATTTAACTGTAGAACTGCATGACTAAATTTAACAGCTTGAAATAGAAATGTTTTTTACATTTAAACTGCGAGCTTATGCTAAACTGAATTGTCTGAAATAAATTATTTTCGTAAAAATGGATTTGGCGTTGAATAACCTACAAAGGTTGATATGCCATAAAACCCAAACAATCAACCAACCAACCAAAGAAACAAACAAACACGTTGAGAAGAAGAACTGGAGCGTCAAGACTTGATGCAATAAAGTGTTATACCCTTGACACCCATTTGGGGAGAAGTTTCAAGCCCCTCTGCATATAATACAATCAGTTTCGTTTGATTTAGTTTGGTTTGGTTTGGTTTGATTTGGTTTGGTTTGGTTTAATGGCATATCAACCATTGCACGTCATCCAACGCCAAATCCCGTTTATACATACACAGAATCGGGAGAAAATAATGGAAACACCTGAATATTGCAAACAAATTTATTATTATATGGTTTTCTGATCCCTGCCTTCCCTTAAATTCCAGCTTTGTGCTGTTCCCTTCTTAAAGTTTTTGATGAAACTGGCTTCTCGAGATAATCATTAAGTTCTGATGTAATTTTCGGAGCTGTGTTCTTGTGTTCCTTCCTTACAATCCGCATAAGAGCCTGATGGTCCCTATCAGACAGCTTTCACTTACTTCCAGAGTTTTGCTTCAGTGAAGAGTTTTTTTCCTTCTTTCTTAAATGCTGTCATTACTTTCCAGCCAGTACTCCTTGCTTCACCAAATAATTCAGCGGTTTTTGTTACACTAGTGTCTGCCATATTAGCACTAACAATTTGATCTTTTTAAAGTTTGATAGATCAGCAATTTTAATGAATTTCATTGATTTCTTCTCATGACATCTCTAAATAAACTATATTTTTTCGTAAAATAAGACAAGAAAAATTAATAATAAATCCAAAAACATAGAAATAGCAAACGTCTGATCGTTTTATAGGAGTATCAAAATTATGATACTAAGATTCTATTATTTTGTCAAACCGCTGTATATTAAATATATGTGATTTATAAACACATCTTTCTTTTACATTTTTTTAAAGATCTTGAGCTCATTTCTTTGCACAAGTTAAATGCTTTCCAATACTGCTATTCACCTCTGATAACTCTTTATAAAAATTAATCATCCGTTTGCACCCAGTTAAATGATTCCAAGTATTGCTATGTATCAGTAACAATTCAAAGACATGTGTTTACACACAGTCAAATGGTCAAACAGGTCTATTTCTAACCATTAAATTTAGCATAAATTGTTTGGGTGCCCTCAGTTTAAATGTCAAACAGTTCTATTTGACCCATAGATAGGACACTGACAGGTGCTATCACTCCAGGCTAGAATGGACCTGGGAATAACGGCAATGAAGCGATATTCCACATTCTCCAAATCTCTAAGGTTAGAGCCTCACCACCAAGAGCAATTGATGATAGGTACAGATGAGAAGAGAAAGAGTCAGTGCAACTTGATTATATATATATATATATATATATATATATATATATATATATATATATATATAAATTTCTACATGTAAAAGCTCTATCATTGATATTGAGCACTATTTATTAATCCTACAATAGTTTGTCCTCCATTTTTTCAAGTGAGCTACTGAGAACTATAAAACTTCATAATATAATAAATATTTAGTAGAGAGTGGGTGTATTGGATTTTTATTATTTCATCATCAGATTGTTTAGTTTCATACCCAGGAAATGAGTTGGAGGGAGAATCTTATCCCTCTGGAGAGATGCAGTCAGTGTATTCTGCAGCTCCAGCCGTCTGGGCAATACAATTAGTGTTTTCTAAGGTGAAACATATTAGGCTTTTACAATTGTGTCGAAATATATATTCAGTGTATTCAGTCATTTATGACAACATGGTTGTGAAACAGTGACGTAATCTTTATCATCACACACGCACACACACACACACTCACCTAGAAATGTATGTGCAAAAGGCGTTCGCGGTGTTGTGGTTATCGTCGTAGGAAATGAAAACAAGGACGCGTGTTCAAATCCTCGACGAGGCTTTTTGCATTTCATATCCCTTTGAAAAGCTATGAATGCAACAATTCTCCCTCCAATCTGGAAGAGTAACCCGTCAAGGGTAAGGACAAATTGAATTTAATCCTGCTAAAAACTGAACCTGTGTTATATCCTGTAAGTGTCGAAGTGTTGTTATATACATATATATGTGTGTTTGTGTGTGTGTGTGTGTGTGGGTGTGTGCGTGTGTGTGTATAAAATTGAAGAATGATAAAAACATGATGTAACCTCATGTCTACAAGTTTCATGCTTTCGACCTTCATGTGGATCAATATTAAACACATTTCTCATATTAGTGTGGCGAATTCTATGTTAGCTAAGTATCGAAAGCGTGAAACATGGAGTCGTGAACTTTATTTTCTTTTTAATACTGTTCTATTTTATTCTTGAAAAAATTGCGATATTAACCCACATTTTTACGTAAAAATTTAATTTATATATATATATATATATATAAATTAAATTTTTACGAGTTTTTCTGACCAAATCGTGGAAGCAACACCCGACGAAGTAAGAGCTGTACAGCCATTTACCTCCCATCTCAAAAACTATCCAAATAAGACAAAGAAGACAGGCGGAACACTGCTGGAGAAGCAAAATATACTTTTCTATGGACTACTACACATCGACAAGTCAATGAAAGCCGACAAATAAGAAATTATTTACATCAGGTCTGTGCCGACACTGGATGTATTTTTGGAAGAACTGCCAGGAGTGATGGACGATATGGACGAATAAGGGAAGAGATTCAGGGAGATCTGTGCTGCCTGCGCGATTTGAGTATGATGGTGATGATGATGATATATATATATATATATATATATATATATATAAAGAAACGTGATATATCAAACTCTTCTATGCTTGATTTTAAAATATAAGTGCAGGGGCGGTTTGGCGTGGTTTGGTTTGGTTTGGTTTGGTTTGGTTTTACACCATATACACTATTGTAGGTCATTTAATGCCAAATCCTTTTAATACATATATTAAAAATATGATTTCAAACACATTTTGCTGTGAAAATTCTTAAACAAGCCAGAGCACATTTTTTTGCACAGATATAAATGATTTCATTCAATTTCAAACAATTAAGTTTTGCATAAGTGCACAGTTCTTTTTTGTTCATACACAGTTAGTCATTGGTTTAAATACAGGTTTTTTACCCACAGTTAAATGTTAAAAAAGTTTTATTTCAAACAATTCAGTTTAGCATGTCAACAAAGATAAATGGTTTCAAGCATTTCTATACATCAGTAAAAATTCAATTAAACATCAGTCATTTGTTTATACACAGTTAAATGATGAAACAGTTCTGTTTAAAACAATTCAGTTTAGCTTAAGTGCATCTTTTACTTACAGTTATAAATAAAAACAATTCTATTTCATATATTTCAAACAATTCAGTTTAGCATAAGTACAATTTTTGTTTAAACACAGTTAAGATAAAACAGCACACAGTTAAATATAAAACAGATCTATCTCAAGCAATTCCATTTAGCATAAGTATTGTTTAAATGTCATTAGTTCTATTTCAAACAATTCAGTTTAGCATCATTTCACATTTTAGTTCTATTCTACCAATAGATAGGACCCTTCAGATGCAACCAATCCAAGTCAGAGTGGACCTGAGAGCAATGGAAATTAAGGGGTACTCTGCACTCCTTAAAGTTCCAACATTGCTGAAACTTCACCATCAGATCATTTAGTGTTATATCCAGGAGACTCGTTGATGGGGTTTCTTACCCCGCTGCAGAGATGCAATCTGTGTATTCTACAGCTGTTGCATACTGATCCTTGAGAGAACCAGATGTTCCAGCTGCGTAAACATCGCGATTACAAGACGCACCTGTGTAAACAGGAAGGCAGTGATGCGTAGGAGTAAGCAGCTCACGGAGGTTGGACCGGAAATGTATGGGCGTGATGAAATTATGTATTTACACAGTTACCCACAGCAAGGACAGTTAGTCTTAGTCTTGCAGCCAGTCACGGGAGCGACCAGCGAGGGAGCAGTCCACAGCAGTAACAGTCAATCATCAGTGATGTCTAGTCTTCAGTCTGCTGTCTTGAGTCTTGGAGTCCCAGGATGGCTGTAGGAGGGTCAAGTGTCCCCCTGGGGAAGACCGGTCGTAAAGGTTTTGTTAAAGAAGAAAAGACGTTCGGCTCTAAAAAGTAAGTGTGGCTGAGTGTGGTCAAGAAGAAGTGCAAAGTAGAGCTCTTGTGACGTAGTATGCTAAAGCGGGGGTCAATTCCCCTACCATTATGTGTTTGAATCAACAAGCTTGACCATTAAAGGGGGAAAAGTAAATTCCTCGCTCTCTATGATCTGCAGCCTGTTGAACAAAGTAACGAATACAGGTCAGAATGAAGGTCAACGCTAGCCGCGCTCCATAATCTGTTGGACTAAGAGAAGAATCCAGGTCACTCGAGTAGCATGACCGGAGGAAATAGTGGCAGAAGGAAAAAAAGTCAAATGATTAGCGATAGACCCTTTAGCGCCAAAATGATACCTTTTCGTCAGAGGAAATTTGGAAAAGAATCTTCAGTTTGAGGACAGAAGTCGGCGTGGAAATATATGCTGACTTATAGCCAATCTCCCGGAGGTCACCTCACCCACAAGAAGAATCTTTAGTTCTGGACAGACATTGGTAAGAGATAGACGCTAATCCAGCCAAGCTCCGGGAAAGTCTTCCGTAAAACGAATAGAACAGAATCTTTGGAAAGAAGACAGCAGAAAGGCACATTCAGCCAGATTCTGGGTATGCCATTCGCTCGTAAAAGAAAGGAGCCGGAAAATTAAGCCTTGTCAAAGATAAGTACAACTTAAACTGTTTTTCCTTCTACCCTTCCTAAATATTGGAATTATATGTATTTAAAAAAAGAAAGAGAGAGACTGAAAGGATTCTGTTTCATCAACAGTAAATTAGCGAATGGACTTTGTTATATGCTTTAGCCCGGCGACTAAAGCATTTTCTCGAGTAAAAGAAAAAAGAAAGAAAGAAAGAAAAAAGGAGAAAGAAGAAAAGGACTTCTGAGAGACATTTATGTTTGATACTGCCTGCTGGCTTAATATAGCCGATATTTAAAAAAAAAAAGAGAAAAGAAAAAGGAATTGTTTCTTAAACCTTATCATTATTTGTTCGGTCGTCGCCAATTAAAACTTTGCTATATTTTAAATGGACCCTTGTGTTGAAATCTATTGGTTGTGTTATTTATCTGTCGAGTCGCCTTCTTTTGCACATATCTGTTTCAGCTTCTGTCACTTTCATTAATTTTCGCTAAATGTCTTATTCGCCTTAAAACCATCACAAGGGAAATTTGGAAATTTGATTACTGTGAATATTTTTTAACCTTGAAGTCCATGTTTTCCGTTATTCGAGGTGGGTAGGAAAACGAAGGACTTGGTGGGGTATGTGAAAGTGAATCGGAAACTCCTTTGCATGCGTCGGAGATCAGTCTAGCCCCAAATTAACCTCCATATTATTTGCCAGTTTACCGTATACCCGAAATAGGAATGTTGACTAGGACTTATTTTGCGGAGGGTCAAGTGACAGACTGCCCTCGACGTCACCTGCGCATAAAATAAACTCTCGTCTTGGGATAATTATTTATGCAGCATTACACTACGATTATGGCACAACACAACTTAGATAAGGGTCAATAGAGTAGTGTCCAAGTTATTCAAGTGTTCCGTCTGTCTCTGTGTGTCTTTGTCTCCCTGTCTCTGTCTCTCTCCCACACTTACAATCAACTCCCTACCCTTATGAGAGTAATAAATAGAGAATATGTATTAAAAAAGAAAATGCTCTTGTCACTCCTCCTCCATGCCACATCTTCATTCATCCTTCTTCCTTGTTTTGAAGGTACATAACCCAGTTTTATTTGACCCATAAAATGGACCCAATCAGGTGTTACCAATCTGGACCAAAGTGGACCTGGGAGCAATGGCAATAAAGAAGTACTCAGCATTCCTCAAAGATCCAGCATTACTGAAGTCACACCATCAGATTGTTTAGTTTCATAATATAGGACACTCGTTGGTGGGGCATGTAACCCTTCGGCAGTGATGCAGCCAAATGGGCTAGTGAGAGCAGTGAAATTTTCGTGAAAATCAAGAAAGAAAGGATTTTAATCAATTGATCAACAATATCAAATAATTATATCTCTCATCTTTGTTTGATCGAGAACTTCACAAAACCGACTTGTAGTCAATGAAGCGATCGTGTTTTAACGGTTTACCTCGTAGCAAATGGAACTGGCAAACTGTGTTCAAAACCTGAACGAGGCTGTTTGCATTTTATTTACCGTTAATAACTTCAGGAAAGGTATGAATATAACTATTGTCCCTCCGGACGAGTAAAATAGTAGGGCAATCTAGGCTCTTTAAGCTTTGTATGGGAACCAGTGTAGGAGAAGGAAAACCATGGTTAAAAATCTCGAGGCGTTAAAGTTAGGTAAATACGACTATGTACTGAACGAATTGTAAGGATGTTCGTCGGAGTTACATTTAATCATGGTGACTTGAAACTTTTTGATTACAAATAATTTTGCCTATTCAGGTTTCTATACATTTGGTTTGGTGCAATTTACTTGTGGTTATTTTTGGCGGCATTCGATTACGATCAAAAGAAGGTTCGGTTTTTCCTCACAGTGGAGAAAACAATTCATAATGCAAGTTGGGTCTCACGAGAAAGGCTGATAAGGTAATTGATGACAGTAAAAATCTATGCACATGTTTTCTCAAACATGAGAAGAGTCTCATATATACTTATATATATATGTATATATATAGAGAGAGAGTGAGAGAGAAAGAGAAAGAATAGGAGTGAGTGAGAGAGAGAGAGAGAGAGAGATATCAACATAGAGAGATAGATAGATATCTTGTATAAAAAGATTTCATTACTGTGTGCAAAACTTAGCGACTTTTTATTATCTTCAAAATGCCGGTGTATTTCTAAAAATAAACCCCAGAAACATTTTCACACTAAAAATGTATAATTTTCACACACACACACACACACACACACATATATGTAAGTAAATATTGGAGTGAAATCCGATAATATAGAGAAAATTGACAAGTTGTTTTTTTTCTGACGAGATGGAAAGATTTATTGAGAAATGAAGTCGACACGTTAGCCTTTTGGTTCTATTGAAATATCATCGTCTGTAGGAGGAATGATATATTTTTCTCGAAGAACAAATGGAACATATATAGTCTATTTAATATTCTGTTTAAATATTTAATATTAAAAGTCTATTTAAAATTCCCAATAAGTCACATGATGTAATTTTAAAAAACAAATTCTGATATAATGATTAAATAGTCAACTTTCTTCTGATATATTGTTTTTCCCAAGGTTTTTGGAAGAATTTTTAAAAATATCCATCGTTGATTTAACTTTACTCATACCATCAACCCCAGTAGTAAGGATTGTTCATTAGAAATGTTCAAATGAAATATTATGTCCACTTTGTTTCTCAATAAATCTCTCCTTTTACTTGGATTGTCTCTGTCTGTCTTTCTGTCTCTGTCTCTCTCTCTCTTTCTATATATATATATATCGATGCGATACAGAATCTTTGTATTTCTTTAAACATCTATACCAATCTCTCAGCCTATATATATATATATATATATATATATTGTTACATAACCCGATATGGCTATGTGTATAATGAACATATAATGTTCATATATATATATAACACAGAACATAGGAATCTTGAAACACGAAAAACACTTACGACTTCTCAGTTCGGGTACGAAACTTTTTTATTACCTTTGAGTTTAAAGGTTTTCCGACATAAGGAGAGAGAGTCACAATCTTTCTATTCTGGCTTTTTTTTATCTGCCTCCATCTCGTGTGACACCTGCCCAAGGCCTCCGCGAGCAAGCGAAAGTCAACCCTTCTCGTTCTGTCTCAAGTCTCAACTCTACTAACTTTTTTCAAATTCCCCAAATCCTCCGCGTGCTTGCGGTGCGTGACGTCATTCGCACTATGTAACCCCGTTTCCTATCTCGGGCTATTGTGATATCTCGGAGTGACTCGTCTGCTCTGCGCGCGCACGTGAACACCTGTGTTAATGTTGCACCTAAGTATCCCATGCACTGAGCCGAAAGGCTCTCATTCTAACTAAACTCAAAGGCATGAAACGAAATCCCTTGGTCATTATATTACACAACAAGAGAAAAGTAAATATTCTAAAATGACCAGGTCGCAAATAATATTAAATTTAGTACATAGGTTTTATAATAATAATAATTATTATTATTATCATTAGTAGTAGTAGTATTAACTGTGGGTTTTCCACAGGAGTTTACTTGCTAAACGCATTTCAAAATTTTACAGTTTTTGAATCTATTTGAATAAAAAAGTTAAATTCTTTTTTTTCTCTCTTATAGGAAAGATTGTTTGTTAGGTGGTTTTAATTTTGTTTCATACCTATTGTGTGCCTTTGAATATCACATTGGAAATAATTGTCCTTGAACACCTCTATTCAAGGTAATTTAATTTTAATTTATTTTTTCTGATTTTGTATATATATATATATATATATATATATGTGTGTGTGTGTGTGTGTGTGTGTGGGGGGGTGGGTTTGTATTCATGATGTGTGCGTGTATTTTTGACATATGTGTGTGTGTAAGTGTTCCTATGAAGAAATCTTATCTAAGTAATTTGATATTGGTTTTTTTTTTTTCATATATATATATATATATATATAATTTTTAAATGGAGGAATTGATGTTATCTTAGAATTACCATAACAAGAAAATCCGGCCAACACCTACATGCGACATACTGAACACTGAACAGCTGTTTCGACCTTATTAGGTCTCATCAGCAGTGCACACCGTGATATCCACCACAACCGTGCCCGCTGTAAGGAATACGTACCATCAAGGCACAGTAGGTGATAGTGGTAGCGCAATTCACTATGACTAGTTAATTCGGAATTGCTTATATGTGGAATGAACCGGTTGCCCAGTGGTAGAGTTTCGGCTTCTGCCTACTGTGATTGTTGGTTCGATCGAGAGTGGTGGAGATCACGGTGTGCACTGCAGTTCTTTGTTATTTATGCATTGCGAATAGACAACGCCTTCTTGTGCAAAAGATAAATCACATAATCTGCTACTTTTTGTCGACTACTGATAAACTAGAGTTGAATTTTCCTGAAGATGAGAAGAACCCCCAGATAATAATAGATCCTCCTCCTTGTTGCGTAATTCTCTTCTGGAAAAATTTCTGCATGACAGTACTTCTAAAAGCTATTTGGATCGTCTAAATTGAATTACTTTTCGTCCGACAAAACAACTTTTCGCCATTCTTTGGCACTCATAGTTTGATATTGACGAGCATATTGTAGTCATTTCTTCATTTGCTTCATATTTAACCTTAGACAATGAATTCTTTTCTTATGCTTAATTTTTTCGTCGTTTAAGTGCCTTCTCTATTGTTCTAGTACTGCAAGCAGCATCCGCTAAAGATTTCAGTATTTTTTATATTCTTTTCGCGAACAATTCTTCTCTTCAATTGTGGTGATAATTTTAATGGCATACCAGTCAGTTTTCTTGTTCCATACTGATTCGGACTTTTCAAGTAATTGCAGATAACGGTTTTACTGCGTCCTTAGGCATTAGAAATTTCTCTCAGAGATTTTCTGACTCTTTTCAAGAGCTGTAATCTCGCCTTTCTCAAATTCAGATTATTTAGTTCCTTTAGCAACTTATGTTTTTAGTATTTTAAGTATTACAGTTTTTTGCCCAGTCAGCTGGGGCAGTAGAATACACTGACTGCACCTCTGCAGAGGGGTAAGACCCCCCACCAACGAGTGTCCTGTATATGACACTAAACAATCTGATGGTGAGGTTCCAGCAGTGCTGGAGCTTTGGGGAATACGGAGTACCCCTTCATTGCCATCGCTCCCAGGACCACTCTGGCCCGGAGTGGTAGCACCTGATAGGGCCCCATCTATGGGTTAAATACAACTGTCAGTATACTTATGCTAAAATGAATTGAGTAAACTGAATAGCTTGAAATAGAAACGTTTTTGACTATTAAACCGTACTTACAGTTAAATTGCGTGTCCATGCTTAACTGAATTATTTAAAATAGAACTGTTTTCGACATTAAAACTGTATTTACACTTAACAGAATTATTACATATAACTGCTTAAATAATTTGAAATAGAAATGTTTTTGACAATTAAACTGTGTACTTATGCTAAACTGAACTGTTTTCAATAGAACAGATTAATTACAAACAAATGGATTTGGCGTTAAATAACCTACAAAGGTTGATATGCCATAAAACCAACCAACCAAACAAACCTATTACAGTTTTAACAGCTTTTATATTAAGTATACTATGTATAATATTTTTTCAATTGAATTAATTTCTTTTTTCTTTATTTTTTATAAGTGGTTTTATATTTATATCACAATATAATTTTAGAATTAAGCATAAATGCTAAAATACATGTAAAAATTATTTGAAATTTCTTCATATTTTGAATTTAATTGACTTTATGCCCTATCCTTTATGTATCTGATTTTCATAATTAAAAGATTGTAAGCAATATCTTTCATTTTTGAGCGTGATCTTATATTTTTATCCAGGGGTGTACATGGATGTGTGAGTCTGTGTCTGTTTAATCATGATTTTAAACAGCCTTTGGCGTTCACTAAACCAATCAAAGAATCTATTCTTAGTTTAATGGCATATCAACCTTCATGATTTATTTATTGCCAAAGCCATGTTTGCAGAAGAATAGTGGTAATATTTAAGTTTCGGGGATTTTATATCTTTACCAAGAGTATAAGTTCGAAAGTAAGCTTGCCCAGTTGGCTGGGGCTGTAGAATACACCGACTGCTTCTCTGCAGAGGAGTAAGACCCCCACCAACGAGTGTCCTGTATATGACACTAAACAATCTGATGGTGAGGTTCCAGCAATGCTGGAGCTTTGGGGAATGCGGAATACCCCTTTATTGTCATCGCTCACAGGTCCACTCAGGGCCGGAGTGGTAGCATCTGATAGGGTCCTATCTATGGGTTAAATAGAATTAACAGCATACTTATGCTAAAATGAATTTTTTAGTAAACTGTATAGCTTGAAATAGAAATGTTTTTGACAATTAAACCGTACTTACATTTAAACTGCGTGCTTATGCTTAACGGAATTATTTGAAATAGAACTGTTTTTCGACATTAAAATTGTATTTACACTTAACCGAATTGTTACATACAACTGCTTGAATAGTTTCAAATGGAAATTTCTTTGACAATTAAACTGTGTACTTATTCTAAACTGAATTGTTTTCAATAGAACTGATTATTTATATAAAAATGTATTTGGCGTTAAATAACCTACAAGGTTGATATGCCATAAAACCCAACAAACCAAACCGAACCAAGATTAAGAAAGAAAGAAAGAAAGAAAGAAAGACATTTGATTGATTTATAATTGATTGATTGAGTTCTTCACAATATTGTCGATATTATATTAAATAGATTATTTTTAGGGATATAATAAATTTTTGCACTAAGAAATATTCTTTCAAATATTAAAGTGTTGTCTCAAATGAAGGTCTTCCTACACAGAATAAGCTGTATCTATTCTTGTATTGAAAGTTTTTTTTACGATCTGAGAGTTGGAGAGAAAGAAATATTTATTCAAAGGAAATGACCAAACGAAAGCCCCCAATCAGCGAATATAATGAGAAAAGCATTTAAAAGAACTCTAAAAAAATTCTGTTCGGTCAAAAACAAAATAATCGAAGAAAAGTTATTCAAAAATGTCTTGTACAGTTTCACTTGTTCGTAGTCTTTCTTTTCATATTTATGTTTTTGCAGACGTTTTCTAATGAAAATATACAGTTCACTGAAAGACTGTGTACCATAACCATATACAGGAATATGCAAAATGTACATGGGACGTTCATTACATATATACATAGAACATTAGGAATCTCGAAATTCGAAAAACACGTAACGACTTCTTTTTTCAGGTACGAAACTTTTTATTTCCTTTAAGTTTAAGGGTTCTTCCATATAAGGAGAGAGGCACAATCTTTCTATGCTGGCTTTTTCATCTGCCCCCCCACCACCACCACCAACACGTGTGGCAACCGCACAAAGGCCTCTACGAGCAAGCAAAAGCCAACCGTCTCGTTCGAGGTCCAGTTCTCAACTAACTGACTTTTTCAAAATCTCCCAAAATCCTCCGCGCTCTTCGGGTGCGTGACGTCACGCGCACTCCCTAACCCCGCTTCTAATGTGGGCTATTGTGACATCTCTAAGTGACATGTCCGCTCCGCCCGCGCATGCGCGAACACCTGTGTTAATGTTGCACCTAACTAACCCATGTGCGGAGCCGAAAGGTTCTCAGCCTAACTAAACCCAAAAGCATAAACCGAAATCCCTCGGCCATTATCTTACAACTGTAAATAACACTAAAATAATTTCTTTGCTCAAAAATACCATTTTAATATAAGGAAAAGAATAAGAATATCCGTAGAAATTCCCACTTTTTTTTTTTTTTTTTTTTTTTGCTATAATAATTTTTTACACTCAGAAATATACTTTCAAATATTCCTGTCCAAGAGTAATTAAGTTTGGTATAGTTTTATAGCACATCGGTCATTGTCACCATGGATACTGAATTCGGCATCACTTATATGTGATATGGACCGATGGCCTGGTGGTAGAGTTTCGGTTTCTGCATTCATTTGTTGTTAGTTCGATCTCCCGTGGTAGAGATCATGGAATGCACTGCTGATGAGACACAATATGGTCGAAACAGCTGTTCAGTGTTCCGTATGACGCATGTAGGTATTTACCGTATTTTCTTGTCATGATAATTCAAATATAACATTAATTCCTCCATTTAAATTAGAAATATATATATATATATATATATATATATATATATATATATATATATATATATATATATATGATTTGTAAACACATTTTCTGGATACACCCGGGTAATTGATCAAATAATAATATTTCTAACAATTCAATTGTTGAGTCCATATCTAATATTAACAATTGGTAGCAAATAATCCTCTAATAATATAAAATACAAGAGCAGCCATCTGTGTGTACATCTGTGTGTCTGTGTACATAATCAAAAAGAAAGGAAGAAAGAAAAAACGGAAGGTGAGATCTCTGACGTTTTTTGGCATAATCTTTAAAGAAAGAAAAAAATAAAGAGAAAAAATGTCGGAAAGTAGGTTGACGTCACAACAGAACGGTTTCTTCAGTTTTTGAGTTCGTCTGCTTGGCTATGTATCTTTTGGATCTACATTGGCAGCAACAAGGAAGAGAGAGAAAGAGACAGAAAGTGAAAGAGTTTCCAATTTGATTGTTCAAATAATTCTAAGTTTTCTACTTTAAAGTTGAGTTTTTCTTTTACAATGATATACGAGATACGAGATTTATTGATTTATTTTTCTAGATTCTGAAATCTTTTCAATTTGGATTATAAAAAAATATATTATATAAAATTCAACCGTCACTGGATACTAGGGTAAGAAATGCGCTTGTTTGTATAAAAAGAAAACGCTGGGTGGCGTCATCACTTAAGACTTTTAGCTGGGACATTGGGTGGGGGGTTCGGCTCTTTCAACATAACATCCACCTTTCTTGCTGGAATCCACTCGGAATGATCAAGCTGAGTTACCAATCCCAAAACTAAAACGCTACCAGTTATGTTCGCTCTTTAAAGATTTGCCAACATACACATTGGTTTTCCAACATTTGATTGGCTATTGTTTTAGCCAACCCGTTGACCAGAAAGTTGTTTTCGCCAGGTCTATGTGGTGGTTACACTTTTTCCTCCCTCGCCACATGGAAGGATATATATATATATATATATAAGTTGTTTAAATTTCTGAGACGAAGCTTGATGGTTTTTATCATTAAGTGTTTTCGGACTATTGTCTTCATCTTTATTATTTCCACAACCTTTCGGCCGATATGTCCTCCGGCGTTCTTCAGGTTTTGTTGAACTCGGGGAAACTATGTGTCCACATAGCGTAACAGTTATAGACATTGGTTCCCTAAGCTTCGAAGGAGACAATCATCTGGAGGTTGCAAGTTCAATCCTGACTGCAAGCAAGTAACAATGCAGGAATACTTAACACTTGTACCTGGTTATGGCTAACGGAATCAGAACAGGCAAGACCCGTGGATTCAATAAAGAACGTATTTCAAAGTTCTGTGAAAAGTTCCCGAGTTCGACAACCACCTGATGAAGGCTGGAGGACATATCAGCAGAAACGTTGTGGAAATAACAATAAAGATGAAGGCAGTAGTCTGAAAACCCTTGATGATATATATATATATATATATATATGTGAGTATGTGTGTGTGTATGCGTATGTGTGTGTGTGCCGCCAACTATAATTTATATATGTATATATATATATATAGTTATGAAAAGACTCAGATGAATAGATATCTAGTAAGATAGATCTGTTGCCATTACAGCAGACATAAGTAGACGAATTTTAACAGTGAACAGATAAATAGGTAAATGCAGAGAGCCACCTTCCCAGAAGACCTTTGCATTAATGACAGTTATGAATTATCTCAACAGGAAGCCTGTTTCTTTATGCGCAAACAGTTTTTGCTGTAAAGAAATCTCTTATTAACTACACAAACTTCGATTTTCCACGAAATGTTCTCATCAAATATCTTTCGAAATTGCCCCAATTTTATAGACAATTTCCTCGCAAACCTATCTGTTCTTCCATCCTTCCCCCATCCCTCCCTCTTTCTCTCTCCCTCTCTCTCTCTCTCTCTCTTATAAAGAGATCCACCCATATATATATATATATATATATATATATATTTGTTTATTCGAGTATTCCTATTTTCCGTGTCATATACCAATTATTACTAAAGCAGTAGATGTTTCGTCGAGCCGACGGTATCCGATTTTGTTTCGCGGGCTTTCGCCGCTGTTGACAATGGGGAATCCAATTACTCAATTAGAAATACAAAAGGAGTGACGTCATCAGAAAGATCACCGGAAATACACATCACAAAGGCTCTATATCCGGTTCTATTAGAATCGTTTTTATGACACTAAGCGAAATAGCATTGCAAATGGCTGTTTGCAGATTTATCTTCCCGTTTCCTTTCATCGATTCGCTGCGGTGAATTGTGAGGTTCATTAAAATATATAATATCGGGAAATTGGACGGTTTTGTTCTTTTTGTACCCTTTTTGTTTTCATTTTTGTTGTTGGTTCCTTTGAGTCCAATACTTGGAATATTCACTCAAAGAAACACCAATCTACCTATCAATCTATCTAACGATCAACCGGTCAATCTGTCTATCAAAGTGTATGCCTACACATGCCGTTACCAACTGACCTGTCTGGGTTAGTTCTTCTATGTATAAATGTATATCTACGTCTTGTTATATCTTAGCCCAGTCTCGGTTTGGGGGATAGAATATGCCGACGGCATCTTGACAGAAGAATACATCCTCGTGTGTCTCTGTGAAAATACATGAGGGTCTCTGTGGAAATGCTTTTTTTAAAAACTGGTGAGTGTTGAATTGCTACATTCAGAACTTTTCGTGTTTAGTCCAGGTCACCTGACCGATAAAATGAAACGCAGTTTCTTCCAGGCAGCGGTCGTATCGATACTGCTGTATGGATGCACTACTTGGACGCTAACTAAACGGCTGGAAAAGAAGCTAGACGGCAATTACACAAGAATGCTGCAAGCAACATTGAACAAGTCCTGACGGCAACACCCCACAAGGCACCAACTATACGGCCACCTACCTCCCATCACGAAAACTATCCAAGTGAGACGAATCAGACATGCAGGACACTGCTGGAGAAGCAAGGACGAGCTCATCAGTGATGTACTCCTATAGACCACCACATAAGGCCGGGCAAAAGCAGGACGACCAGCTAGAACATACATACAGCAGCTGTGTGAGGATACGGGATGTAGAACTGAAGACCTGCCAGAGGCGATGAACGATTGGGAGAAGTGGCGAGAGAGGGTCAGGGCTATCGGTGTTAGCGGCACAACATGATGATGATGATGATGATATTGGAATGATGCGGTTCCGAAGTGAAAATCAATTCTGTTATGGGTAAAACATTCTCCATAATTCGATATATTATCTTTGTCAATTCTCAAATGATCTTCGTTTTTAAGTTTATCAACGGTTTTTACTATGTGTTTTTTTATGACTAAACTCTACAACATTAAAGCGATCTAACAAAAAGTTTGAATATATAGCTGTCTGAAAAAAAAAAATTACACTGTCTATGTATACTATGTTTCAGAAAAATCTTAATCATTTCTTGATGCAATAACTCGTCTAATTCTCTTTCAAATGATCAAAAATTTTAAAAGCTTACGTAGAAACAACTCAAAACTCTATGTTTACTGTTCAAGCAGATTCCCTTTTTCAATAAATGGTTTTTCCTTACCATAATTAGAACTGTCTAAATGAACAAGAATAAGTAAAAGTAAAATAAAGTTAGCCCGAAGGCTCCCTTTTCAATAGCTACTACACCTATGTGGAGAGGAGAGCGAAACTCCATTCCCTGGATTACTCCATTTTACCCTTGATCCTTACCTTATCGTACAGAGTAGTAATCATGGCGACAGCAAGTACCATTCTTGATTCTTTGGTATGACGCGAACTGGGATTGAACCCCGGTCTCCCAGACCAATCGTGAACACTCTACTCATTAGGCCAAAAATGGTACGGCATTAGTTAGGTGGAATGACCATTGCCATTTTTTAGTTCATTAGCATTACAAAGGTAGCAGTTGATCACATGAGAGGTATATCTGCAGCACCATAATATATATATATATATATATATATATATATATATATATATATATATATATATATATATATATATATGTATAAGCTTTAGTCTGATTAGCTTATCAAGGTAGATGACAAACGTGGTATCACCAGTGAGACTGAAACTCACTACCAACGTCCTTCCAATGTACTTGCTAAAGTCTATTTTATCCTTTCGGCTGTTCGAAAAACAATGCAATTTTAATTTGTCGTCAGAGCAATATGTATATTCCGACATTTCTTACGGCTAACCCACCAATATAGATTACTCGCTGAAAATCTCTTAGTCCGATTCTATCGGTATTTTTGGTAAAATTCCTGTCTGGATCAGATAGGAAGAATAACTAAGATCTTTCAAGAAAATAGGTTTCCTTCTGATAAGTATATCAGAATTAGGGTCCTTCTCTTACTTCGTTCAGGTCGCGCGTAGGGCTATGTAGGCTACAACAGTGTGTTTCTGTCCGAACAGTACTTTCTCTTTAACCTTCGGTTCCGTTTTTTTTAATGGCATATCAACCTTCTTGAGTTATTTGATTCTAACGTCATCCTTTTTAATGAACAGTATTGGTCTTGAAATTATTAGTCTGAAAACTAACGTAAAAGCACAACTGGAGATCGAACTCGCTTACTATGATGTTGCAGTCTAGCACGTTAGGAACTACACCACGGATAATCTTGACGTGTCCTTAAAAGGGATGAGTTCATGGTTTTCCAGGTTATGTATGAAGGCAAACATACCTTCAGTCATTGAATTCTTTCTTTAATCGAAAGGATGGATTTGAAGGGCGCTGAGGAGATCACGACAATTAGGCAGTAGGTATTGAATAAATATGTTTCTATGCAAATGCATTTACATATCAACTAAATTTGAATAAGCTCTCATCTAACATATACATAAATACTCTCCTTCGGAGCTCTCAATGCTGGGTGCAAACAAATGCCTTGTAATAAATAGAATTATTAGTGTTAGATATGAATATATGAAACCATTTAACTATGTGCAAACAAATAATTAATATTAAATAAATCTATTTTTGGTAGGTATAAAGGCTTCAAATCATTTAACACTGTGCAAAAAATATTTAAGATTGAATAGAACTTTTACCTCCCATCTATGGGTTAAATAGAACCACTACTATTCTTCTAGGAGAATGGCTTTGACATTAAATAACCTACAAAGGTTGAAATGCCATTAAACAAAGAAACCAAACCAAACCAGAACTTTTAGTGTTAGATATGTATACTTGAAGTGATTTAACTGCGTGAAAACAAATGAATAATATTGAAGAGAATTATTTGTGTTAGATAGAATTACTTGAAACTCTTTAACTGGTTGGGTTTACAGAATACACCCACTGCATCCCTGCTGAGGGGTAACACTCCTCCAAGGAGTGTCCTGGATAATACAATAAACAACTGCTGGTGATGCTCAAGTAATACTGGAGCTTTGGGAAATACTGAGTACCCCTTCATTGCCCTCGCTCCCAAGTTCACTCTTGCCCAGGTTGGTCGCACCTGATAGGGTCGTATCTATGGGTTAAATTGAACTAAAGAGTGTACTTTCAACCGAGTTGTTTGAAATAGACCTGTTTTTGACATTTAACCTAAGTACTTATGCTAAACTGAATTGTTTGAAATAGAAGTGATTATACGTATAAAAATGGATTTGGGATTAAATGGTTGATATGCTGTAAAACTAAACCAAACCAACCCTAACCAAACCAAACCAAATTTTTTAAGCAAACAAATTAACTATATCAATTTGTTTCGATATAAAAACTATACACTTACAGACCATATATGTAATCGAACATGTTTAGTCATCAAATAACCCATGAGGGTTGATATGCCATAAAACAGCAACTAAACAGCCAATGTTAAACTAGAGTGGACAAGGAAGAACTTACTACAACCTTGGATTGTAACTCTTCGATCTCCTGGTTGCTTCATTCAGTCTGCACGTCACTTACCTGAACCAGCCAATACTAAAGTACTTAAAAAATGATACCTTTGTCTATTTTCTATCACCGAAGACCCCACTTTATAACGGGGATTTAAAAAAAATAACCCTTTCATCCCCGTCAATCTAGTGCATACCGGATTTGTGAGATTCTATATTAATACGATAAAAGCTGTTTGCATCTGCAGATTTTAGTTAGGAGAGGGGTGGAATGAAAGGCAAAGAAACTAGCCTTTGACACGTAATACGGCCTGCCTAGTTGCCTCTGTAGACTAAAAGTTTTTGAGCAGCGAATTTTCATGTCATTTATTCAAACAAAGCCAGATTATTTGCGGGAGCAGAAAAACCAGTCGGGGGTGAAGTGTTTGCAGTAGTTTTTCCCCCCAAAACCCCATGACAGGATCGTGGTGTATTGACACAAGGTCTGTTTAGTTCAGTTTGGGAAATGAAAGAAACGTCAGCTGAGAAAGACAACGCGGTCGGTCGGCATTCGGTGGTGGGTAGGAGGGTAGAGACGAACATTGGGTGCCTTGCGGAATCGCAATTCAATTTGTGTTTGAAGGATTTCTCAGAAACATTAAAGACGAACAGAAAGGCATTTATATATCAATAGCACCTGCCAAGTTCAACTCATTCATTCCTATAAACATACTCATATAGACACTTGTGTGCGTACATATATATATATATATATATATTTATATATATATATATATGTGTGTGTGTGTGTGTGTGTGTGTGTGTGTGTGTGTACATCCATATATTTACACACACACACAAACACACACACACACACACACACACACATATATATATATATACATATAGAAAGAGAGGGAGAGACTGATAGATATAGATATACGAGTCTATGTCTATCCTTATGAGTTCTTTATAAATACCTATATATGAATATATATATATACAAGAAACATAATCATATGTGTGTGTGAAAGTGAAATAGAGGATGCATGCCTATATATCTATTTTTATAAATATATATATAGACGTAATATATATATATATATATATATATATATATATATATATATAAAACCATGAATTACATATATATTTTCATATATATTTACAGAAGCGTGTATATATATATATATATATATATATATATATATATATATATATATATATTTTATTTTTTATTTTTTATTTTTTATTTTTGTTCCAGTGAAACCGGAGTTGGGAGTAATTCCATCAGGACAAGAAGTTATTCAAGCATGAATATTTAAAATTTTACTGGTAAAGAGCTCAATGTACCAATAATGCAGAGCAATAAATTCTTTAAGAAAAACAACGAAACCGGTCACATAAGATTATAAATTTATTTCAATCCTGTTACGCATTTTTGAGGTTTTCAAAAACGGAAGTGGGCTTAATTAAGAGGTAACTCCTCAACCCTCTTCGACTCCCTCCCACCTCTTCGACTCCCTCATACTATCCCCTCCCACTACCATGTGTCTATTCAATTTTTTTTTTATCCAAAATGATCTGAAGAAGTCCTGTTACTTTTTTCGTGTTTTTGAAAACCTCAAAAATGCGTAACAGGATTGAAATAAATTAATAATCATATGCGACCGGTTTCGTTGTTTTTCTTAAAGAGTATATATATATATATATACCAGACACCTCTGTATTTTTAAACATATATATATATATATATATATATATATATATACATATCCTGAGTTATATATACACAACCAAAGCAAAACTTAAAGCAGCAAACCAACAAGAAAGAATAAAACTGTGGAAACAGCACTTCGAAAACTTACTTGGAAACCCACCAAAAATAACGCATGAACCAATCACCAGAATAATTAGCAAACAATTAGACATTAAACTTGGACCGTTCACACAAGGAGAACTCGACTCGGTTCTCAGAAAAATTAAAAATAGGAAAGCTGCAGGACTGGACGAAATTCCCCCGGAAGTATGGAAGACCAGACAATTCGACGACATACTGCTCCGACACTGCAACGCAGTATACAATCAAAATCCGATAGATAGATGGACGAAGGGATGCATACTCCCCTTCCCTAAAAAGGGAGACCTCGGATTAGCCAAAAACTACCGAGGCATAACACTTACATCCATAGCTGCCAAAATCTACAATGCCCTACTACGAAACCGCATAGAACCCAAAATCGACAACATACTTAGAAAAAACCAAAATGGCTTCCGAAGAAATAGATCTACGACCTCACAAATACTAACCATCCGCAGAATCCTTGAGGGTGTACGGGCAAAGAACCTACAAGCTACATTAATATTTGTCGACTTTACCAAGGCTTTCGACTCCATTCACAGAGGAAAGATGGAACAAATCCTACTAGCGTACGGCATACCTAAAGAAACCGTAGCGGCAATAACGATTCTCTATAGAAACACTAAAGTAAAAGTACGATCACCAGATGGAGACACAGAATACTTCGACATTGTAGCAGGAGTACTACAAGGGGACACGCTGGCTCCGTATCTCTTTATCATTTGTCTAGACTACGTACTTAGAACATCGATTGACAAAATCAAAGAGAATGGCTTCGAACTGACGAAGAAAAGAAGCAGAAGATATCCCGCAACAACAATTACCGACGCCGACTACGCCGATGACATAGCGATACTGGCAAATACACCTGACCAAGCCGAAACACTTCTGCATAGCCTGGAACGAGCAGCAGCAAGCATAGGCCTCCATGTTAATGCACACAAAACGGAATATATGTGCTATAACCAAACAGGGGACATCTCCACTCTAGAAGGAACCCCTCTTAAACTAGTAGACAAATTCACGTACCTAGGAAGCAGCGTCGAATCAACCGAAAAGGACATCGAAACGAGGTTAACGAAAGCATGGACAGCTATCAATAGGCTATCGACTATATGGAAATCAGACCTAACCGATAAAATGAAACGCAGTTTCTTCCAGGCAGCGGTCACATCGATACTGCTATATGGATGCACTACATGGACGCTAACAAAACGGCTGGAGAAGAAACTAGATGGCAATTACACAAGAATGCTGCGTGCAATCCTCAACAAGTCCTGGCAGCAACACCCCACAAGACACCAACTGTACGGCCACCTGCCCCCTATCACGAAATCTATTCAAGTTAGGCGAACCAGACATGCAGGACATTGCTGGAGAAGCAGAGATGAACTCATAAGAGATGTACTCTTATGGATCCCCACACACGGCCGCGCAAAAGCAGGACGACCAGCACGAACGTACATTCAGCAGCTATGTGAGGATACAGGTTGTTGTCCTGAAGACCTACCTAGGGCGATGAACGATAGGGAGGAGTGGCGAGAGAGGGTCAAGGATATCCGTGCTGCCAGCACGATATGATGATGATGATGATATATATATATATATATATGCGTGTGTGTGTGTGTATCTATATATGTATATATACTATTCCATATAAAAGAAAACCCTTTAAAAATTACACATATTTTTTGTAATAATATTTTAGCAGACCCTAAAAATCTTAGATCAGCATCTTCAGACAAAGAAATAATGAGAAATTTCAAATGAAGATTTATAAAAAACACACAAAATTTCGGCCACACTATCTCCTTAATCCAAATTTCATTTTTTTTAAATATAAAGGCAAGTTCGGTTGATAAATGCATTCAATTAAGATGTAATAATTTTTTACTTCTCTTTCATTTTCACCCCCTTTTTTTTCTAATGACAAACAAACCTTTAAACCCAAATTAAGGAAATGAGTAAAAAAAAAAAAAAAAGGAAGAAAAACGGAATGAGTGGATTTGGGAAGAGAAACATTTCTACTATAAACAAGTTACACAGGTATTAATAACCTCTTAACAAAATTAAAATATATTATTAAATATTATATGCAGACTACGGCAATGACATAGTGCTTCTAGCAAATACACTCGCCCAAGCCGAAACCCTGCTACTTAATCTGGAACGAGCAGCTGGTAGCATAGAACTTCATCTCAATGCAGACAAGACGGAATATATGTGCTTTAATCAAACAGGTGACATCTCCACACTAAATGGTAGTTCTCTGAAACTAGTGAACAAGTTCACCTACTTCGAAAGCTGCGACTCATTAACCGAAACAGATATCAACACGCGACTAGCAAAGACATGGACAGCTACGTTAGTCTATCGGTCATATGATAGTCATACCTAACCGATCAAATAAAACGCAGTTTTTCCCAAGCAGCGGTCGTGTCGATACTGCTATAAGGATACATTATATGGACGTTAACTAAACGTATGGGGAAAAAGCTTGACGGCAATTACACAAGAATGCTGCGAGATATATTGAACAAGACCTGGAGGTAACACCCCCAAAATGGCCACCTATCACCCATCACGAAAACTATCTCACTTAGAAGAACCAGATATGCGGGACACTGCTGGAGAAGTAAGGATGAACTTGTAAGCGATATACTCCTGTGGACCCCTTCACATGGAGGAGCAAATGCCAGACGACTAGCTAGAACCTATATACAACAATTGTGTGCCGATTCAGGATGTAGCATTGAAGACCCTCCGAGAGTGATGGACGATAGAGACGGTTGGCGGAAGAGGGTAAGGGAGATCCGTGCAAGCAGCGTGACATGATGGTGATGATGATGATAAAATATTATATTGTATAGTGATATTATTTTCTTAAAAAACACGAGAAAATTATCATACCAATATTTTTATACTATTCAATATAATTTATAGCATTGGAGGTGCCCGTGGTGTAATGGTTATCGTCGTAGGAATTGGACAAAACGATACGAGTTCAAATCCTGGACGAGACTGATTGCATTTCACATAGCACTAATACCCTTGGGAAAGGTATGAATCCAATTATTCTCCCTCCAGCTATGGGTAAATAGTAGGACAGATCAGGTTCTTCAGCCTTGGTGAGGCAGCAAGTCTTGGAGAAGGAAAACTCTGAATTCAAACCTGTTAAACTCCGCTTAAAAATTGTCATATCCTGCGCGATCGGTGTTGAAAGACTTATATAAAATTTTAAACAAATGCAACATATTATATTTCTTCAAAGTTACAATGATATCTTACACATTATCATAATATTCCTATCATTACTAAACCTCAAAACCGGGGGGTGGGGTGTCCTCGTGGTGTAATGGTTAGAGCAATGGACTGCGGAATCGTAGTAGGCGAGTTCGTACTCCAGTCGCGCTATTACGTTCACTTTATCCTCCCAGCTATGGGTTAAATAGTACTAGTACTGTTCTTCTAGGGGAATGGCTTAGGCATTAAATAACCTGCGAAGGTTAATATGCCATTAAACAAAGAAACCAAACCAAACCTAAACCTCAAAACCTTAAAATTATAAATAAAATCGCACTAATCATCCTATTTACCAACCCCTCCGCTCGGGCAGGATATGACACAAGGTCAATTTTTAAGCGGAGTTTAACAGGTTTGAATTCAGAGTTTTCCTTCTCCTAGACTAGTCGCTGAAGAACCTAGTCTGTCCTACTATTTACCCATAGCTGGAGGGAGAATATTTGGATCCATACCTTTCCCAAGGGTATTAGTGCTATGTGAAATGCAATCAGTCTCGTCCAGGATTTGAACTCGTATCGCCGAGTCCACATCCTGCGACGAAAACCATTACACTATGGGCACCACCACTTTTTCTTCCCTCCGCTCGTGCAGGATATGACACAAGTTCAATTTTTTTAAGCGGAGTTTAACAGGTTTGAATTCAGAGTTTTCCTTCTCCTAGACTAGTTGCCTAACCAAGGCTGAAGAACCTAGTCTGTCCTACTATTTACCCATAGCTGGAGGGAGAATAATTAGATTCATACCTTTCCCAAGGGTATTAGTGCTATGTGAAATGCAATCAGTCTCGTCCAGGATTTGAATTCGTGTCGCCGTGTTCATTTCCTACGACGATAACAATTACACCACGGGCACCTCCACTAATCGCACTAATTATTATAGGTAAGAACTATCATTTCAATTTGTATTACTATTATAATCATTACTACTAATCGTCAAACCAATAAATATAATAAACTAATCATCAACTCATATTTATAATTAATATTAATAACATCAATGCCAACAAAAACAACAACAGACATCAACAACTACCATAATAAGCCGAAACACTTCTGCATAGTTTGGAACGAGCCGCTGTAGGCATTGGACTCCATGTTAATGCACACCAAACTGAATTTATGTGCTTTAATCAGAAAGGCGACATCACCACACTTGACGGAACCTCCCTAAAACTGGTTGACAAATTCACCTACCAAGGAAGCAGCTTCTCATCAACCGAAAAAGACATCGACACACGGCTAACGAAGGCATGGACAGCTATCGATAGGCATTCGATCATAGGGAAATCAAACCTGACCGATAAAATGAAACGCAGTTTCTTCCAGGCTGTGGTCGTGTCGATACTGCTATATGGATGCACTACTTGGACGCTGACTAAACGGTTGGAGAAGAAGCTAGACGGCAATTATACAAGAATGTTGCGAGCAATATTGAACAAGTCCTGGCAGCAACACCCCACAAGTAGCCAACTATACGGTCACCTACCACCTATCACGAAAACTATCCAAGCAAGACGACCCAGACATGCCGGACACTGCTGGAGAAGCAAGGACGAGATCGTAAGTGATGTACTCCTGTGGACCCCCACATATGGCCAATCAAAAGCAGGACGACCAGCTCGAACATACATACAGCAGCAATGTGATGATACGAGATGTAACCCTGAAGACCTGACGAAGGCGATGAATGATAGGGAGACGTGGAGAGAGAGAGAGAGAGAGGGCAAGGGATATCCGTGCTAGTCGCACAACATGATGATGAGGATTAATATTATAATTAACATTTGATAAATAATACCAATAACAACTCATTCAAATTAATATTAATAATTGTGTTTGCAAATGGTCCGGGAGCCCTCGTTTCAATCGCAGGTCGTGTCATACCAAAGACTTTTAAAATGGTACTTGATACCTCCATGCTTTACACTCGGCAATATAAGGTAGGTATCAAGGGTAAAGTAGAGCAATCCAGGGAAAGGAGTAGTGCCCTCCCCTACAGTAGTAGTAGCTATTGAAAAGAGAGCCTTCTGGTCACCTTCGACTACACTTGCCAACGTTACTTACTTACAACTTTATGACAGAAATATCCTTCATAATATGCACTCTGTAATCAATACGAAATATCTTATATCGCTAATTTCATTATTTAATTGAATAAAACAACTTGTTTAAAATATAAGAATTAATTTAGATCATATCATAAAACATATATACTCAAATCCAAAGAATATTATCTTTAATTAGATTTAAAACACACACACACACACACACATATATATATATATATATATATATATATATATATTTAGTCAGCATTTCTTAATTAATGCAAATTTCATTAAACATAATAGACATTTTATGTCTACATATTTTCTTCTGGATCCGTTCGAATTCCCGTATTACTTTTATCGTATATATTATTTTATTTATATTATATTTAAAACCTTGAATTTCGTCATTAGAAATAATTCCTCTCTCTCGATTGGAGTTTTGCAAAAAACCAACGTTATATATAAATTTAAATGTCCTTTAGGAGATTGTATCTCTGATAATAATAATATATATGTCGGTTTAGCCCCAACTACCCTGTCGAGGAGACTTACAATTCACCTTTCTGACACAAGTTCAATAGCTCAGCATTTAAAAAAACATTCATGCCCAACAACACAAATACGGAAAATTCTCACCGACGACACAACAATATTAGAACATCAAAATAATAAACAAAACCTTCAGATTCTCGAAGCACTACATATTAGAATCATGCAACCAACACTTAATAGAATTCTTTTTCAAACCAGTGCTAATGTACTTAAATGTCTTTAGCTACTGGCATTAATTATAGAATTACATTTAAAAACAAAGGCAATAATCTTCCACGGCAAAGACACCCTTACACAGTAGTAATATGCTAAAACAAAAGTTACATCACTTTTGTAATAGATCCTCCCCTGATGATGGCCCAAAGTCGGGCAGAAAGTACTAGGGATACATACAACTATGGACAATACATAACTCAATTCCCCCCGAATACGATAAAAGTAATACGGGTATTCGAACGGATCCAGAAGAAAATATGTAGACATAAAATGTTTAATGAAATTTGCATATATATATATATATATATATATTTGAAAAAACTTTATATATATATATATATATATTTATATAAAGCCTAATAACGTTTCACATAAACTTATATCTATTTGTATAGAGACATTTAAATATCAATTCATATATTTCATTTAATAATTTACTGTTATTTTATAACACTATTTTTTCTTCTAGACAGAAATTACATCTACCTACTTCTAAAATTACTTGGGGTGGTTGATCTCTTAATAAAATGCCATCTAACTAATGATGTAACGCCACTATACTTCAATCTTCAGAACAATTTAGAAAGGGCTGTTAGGTTTTCTTAAAGAAGGGCTAGAAAAAGAATGCCTATTACTATAAAACCTCTGCTTCCAATTTCCAGTTGAAATCCCAAAGTAAATTGTATTATTTCCTTTCTGTTTTCCTTTTGGAAAATGGTTGGCTTGTACACTGCATTCTGTGAATTACATTTACCACCAAGACGACATTCTTCTCTCACCCTGCCGTTGCATAATGGTTTACTTAAACCTTGTCTATCAACACATGATTTTTCGATTAGTTTTTTGTAATGGTCGCTAATGATTTTATTTTAATTGCTAGTGCTTGAATAGCTGATTTTGATTGTTTTCCTTCATGTTGCATAATTTTTTCAAGATACTTATCCTTCTTTTTACTTTCTTTCAGTTTTGGTCAGCCGGGACAGCAAAGTCCACAATTTTGCAAGTTCTCTTTTTTTTTCTTGCTGATAATTATAAGGTCTGGTCTTTTGGCCGAGATTAGGTCATCCGTTTGTTTGTCAAAGTCCCATAGAAGTGTTTGTGAGTAATACTCTAGGACAGATTCTGGGTTGTGTATTATTATTATTATTATTATTATTATTATAGTTGTTGTTGTAGGGGGTGTCCTCGTGGTGTAATGGCTAAAGCGATCAACTGCGGAATCGTAGTAAGCGAGTTTGCACTCCAGTCGCGCTATTACGTTCACTTTCAAACAAATACCCTTGGGAAAGGGATGAACCCCCTTATCCTCCCAGCTATGGGTTAAATAGTACCACTACTGTTCTTCAAGGAGAATGGCTTTGGCATTAAATAACCTACAAAGGTTGATATGCCATTAAACAAAGAAACCAAACCAAACCTATTGTTGTTGTTGTTAGTGTTGTTATCGTCATTGTTTTCATTGTTACAAGTCTCAAGATTATCTTTCAGAATTTCTACGTTTTCTAATCTTTGTTTAAGTCCACTTTTTTCCAAGGCCTCATCATATATCCTACTTTTTTCATATTTTTTTTTATTTGAAGATAATCGATTAATTCTTATATTAACAATATTTGGGATTTGTCTAATTATCGATCCAAGTGGGGAGCTTTTCTCAGATAAATTAAAAGTAATATCTAGGAAAATCACTAGTTTTAGATGAGACAACATCTCAATTTTAAATCCCTGTAATTTAAAGGCCCTAAAAATTTTCTTTTGAATTCTTGATATTTTGGGGGCCATTATTCTCTGGGACAAAAATAAGGTAATCATCCCTATATAAGTCTATTTGATTAGCGTCGATAATATGCTCAGAGTATCTTATATGTATAACCCTACCGGCTCATTGGCCTAGTGGGTAGAGTGTTCGCCACTAGTCTCGAGACCTGCGTTCAATCCCACGTCACGTCTACCAAAGACTTTTAAAATGGTACTTGATGCCTCCCTGATTAGCACTCAGTAATATAAAGTACGTATCAAGGGTAAAGTGGAGAAATCTCGGGAAAGGAGTAGCGCCCTCCTCTACACCTCGGTGTAGTAGCTATAGAAAAGTGAGCCTTCGGGTCGCCCTCGACTAAGTTCGCCAACTTAACTTACTTTTTTATATCCCCACCAGGTAAGCGATTCCGCTGAGTCCAATGCACCAATGGGGCATCAAAGTTGTCAGTAGTACTTTTAATACGAGTCGAATTTTTATAAGGAATCGTGGATTTTCTACAATGTAATATTTCTTTTTGTTCATCAATTATATCAATGAAGTTCATAGCATGATTTTTACTATTTAACAATTACTATTTTGAAATTGATGGATAAAAATCCATAAGATCAAATTGAATAAATGTTGCATTTCTTTTGTCGCTAATGTTCTTTACCATTTTAGATTATCATAGGGGTTCTTCGAAAGGTTATAGAAAGTGTCTTTTTTAGTACATTGGATAGAATATATATATATATATATATATATATATATATATATATATATATATATATATTGAAATTATACCTAGTTCCGTTTTTGATCATTTAATTAACCTACATTTTTCTGTCAAAAAAATTGGGCTTATGATCCTTAAAGAGAATGTAATTATTTTTTTTCAATCATTTTTCCTATTCTAAGTAACCATTTGTCTCCGTCTATGTAAGCATTATTTTCAATCATTTTCCCAATCTATCGTCATAGTATTCATATATATATATATATATATCTGTGTGTGTGTGTGTGTGTGTGTGTAATTATTCATATATATATATATATATATATATATATACATATATATATATATTTGTGCATGTGTATTCATATATACATGTATATATACATATATATATATATATATTTACTAATCTAATATCTACCAGCATTCACGGTAACCAGAAAAAAAAAGAAAAAAAACCGCCAGGAACAAGTGATAAAAATATCTTGAATCACCGCCGGGGGAAAAAGAAAAAATATCATCGGACAAAAAGAAAGAAAAGGCCAACCCCGTCATTATAAAATTAACTTAAATCACGAGTCGGAAATCTTCTACTAAAGTTTCACCTTATCGGATCATCAGGGAGTCTCATTTCCGACTCGCGATTTAAGTTAATTTTATATATATATATATATATATATATATATATATATATATATATTCACAACACTGAACCATTGTATATATATATATATATATATTCACCACACTGAAGCATTGTGATAGAACAAAACAGTCTGTCTGTGGATGACATATATATATATATATATATATATATATATATATATTCATATATATATATATATATATATATATATATATATATATTCATATATACATATATATACATCTATATCTATCTATATATATATATGCATATATACATATATATATATATATGAATATATATATATACATGTTTATTAATACATATATATGTATTTATATTGAATATTAATACGTTATCACTCATACGTTATATATACATATATATATATATCATCATCATCATCATATCGTGCTGGCAGCACGGATATCCCTGACCCTCTCTCGCCACTCCTCCCTATCGTTCATCGCCCTAGGTAGGTCTTCAGGACAACAACCTGTATCCTCACATAGCTGCTGAATGTACGTTCGTGCTGGTCGTCCTGCTTTTGCGCGGCCGTGTGCGGGGATCCATAAGAGTACATCTCTTATGAGTTCATCTCTGCTTCTCCAGCAATGTCCTGCATGTCTGGTTCGCCTAACTTGAATAGATTTCGTGATAGGGGGCAGGTGTCCGTACAGTTGGCGTCTTGTGGGGTGTTGCTGCCAGGACTTGTTGAGGATTGCACGCAGCATTCTTGTGTAATTGCCATCTAGTTTCTTCTCCAGCCGTTTTGTTAGCGTCCATGTAGTGCATCCATATAGCAGTATCGATGTGACCGCTGCCTGGAAGAAACTGCGTTTCATTTTATCGGTTAGGTCTGATTTCCATATAGTCGATAGCCTATTGATAGCTGTCCATGCTTTCGTTAACCTCGTTTCGATGTCCTTTTCGGTTGATTCGACGCTGCTTCCTAGGTACGTGAATTTGTCTACTAGTTTAAGAGGGGTTCCTTCTAGAGTGGAGATGTCCCCTGTTTGGTTATAGCACATATATTCCGTTTTGTGTGCATTAACATGGAGGCCTATGCTTGCTGCTGCTCGTTCCAGGCTATGCAGAAGTGTTTCGGCTTGGTCAGGTGTATTTGCCAGTATCGCTATGTCATCGGCGTAGTCGGCGTCGGTAATTGTTGTTGCGGGATATCTTCTGCTTCTTTTCTTCGTCAGTTCGAAGCCATTCTCTTTGATTTTGTCAATCGATGTTCTAAGTACGTAGTCTAGACAAATGATAAAGAGATACGGAGCCAGCGTGTCCCCTTGTAGTACTCCTGCTACAATGTCGAAGTATTCTGTGTCTCCATCTGGTGATCGTACTTTTACTTTAGTGTTTCTATAGAGAATCGTTATTGCCGCTACGGTTTCTTTAGGTATGCCGTACGCTAGTAGGATTTGTTCCATCTTTCCTCTGTGAATGGAGTCGAAAGCCTTGGTAAAGTCGACAAATATTAATGTCGCTTGTAGGTTCTTTGCCCGTACACCCTCAAGGATTCTGCGGATGGTTAGTATTTGTGAGGTCGTAGATCTATTTCTTCGGAAGCCATTTTGGTTTTTTCTAAGTATGTTGTCGATTTTGGGTTCTATGCGGTTTCGTAGTAGGGCATTGTAGATTTTGGCAGCTATGGATGTAAGTGTTATGCCTCGGTAGTTTTTGGCTAATCCGAGGTCTCCCTTTTTAGGGAAGGGGAGTATGCATCCCTTCGTCCATCTATCTATCGGATTTTGATTGTATACTGCGTTGCAGTGTCGGAGCAGTATGTCGTCGAATTGTCTGGTCTTCCATACTTCCGGGGGAATTTCGTCCAGTCCTGCAGCTTTCCTATTTTTAATTTTTCTGAGAACCGAGTCGAGTTCTCCTTGTGTGAACGGTCCAAGTTTAATGTCTAATTGTTTGCTAATTATTCTGGTGATTGGTTCATGCGTTATTTTTGGTGGGTTTCCAAGTAAGTTTTCGAAGTGCTGTTTCCACAGTTTTATTCTTTCTTGTTGGTTTGCTGCTTTAAGTTTTGCTTTGGTTGTGTTCTTTCTTCTGCTCACTTCGTTTATTGTTTGCCAGGCAATTCTAGATTGTCTATCTTCTACCGAGTCTCTGATCTTATCTATCTGATTTTGAATGTATTCTGTCTGTTCCTTTATATATATGCCTGCTAATTGATATTGTGCCGTTTTTAGTTTTAAGGCATTTGTGTTTGTTGGGTTTTTTCGATAGTTTTTGGAGGCTGTTTTCACTAGTGCACGTTTTTCTCTCACCGCTAAGGTTTCCCATGGGACTCTATATTTAGTTTTAATTTTTGTTGGAATGCATTTTGCTGCTGCCTCAAGGTGTGCATTGACAAAATTTTCGTATTCGTCGTTTGGTGTACTTTTTTCCGTTTTTTCTTGTAGTGTTTCGAATCTGTTTCTCAATTCTAATACGTATTTATCTCTGACATCTTTGTTGTTTAATAGGGCCCAGTCATAGTGTTTGGTGGTCGCTGTTCGTTTGTCGTTTTTTCGTAGGCTTAACCGTATTTTCGCTGTGACTATTCGGTGATCGGTGGACACACCCTCAAAAGAGGAGTATGCCTCGCAATTCAATGCACTATTCTTCCATTTCTTGTTTATAAGGACGTAGTCTATCTGAGCTTTAGTGTTGTTTGCGTACGTGTATGTCCATAGTTTGCCCTCTCTTTTTTGGTAGTTTGTATTGAGGCATGCTAATCTATTTTCTATCATGAAATCTGTTAGATGTTGTCCATTTCTATTTGACGTGTTGTGGAGGCTGTATTTGTTGTTTCCGTTTTTCCCGATTTGTGCATTCATGTCTCCGCCAATGACTAACATGTTGTGTTTCGGGATGCTACGCACTATATATATATATATATATGAATAATAATCACTCATACGTTATATATATATATGAATATCAATACGTTATCACTCACAATCAACTCAAAGTGGAAGGAAGAGAGAAAAAAAACAAAAACAGATACATATGCTTGTATATGAATGCATATACACACAAACACATTAATATATATACTTGTCAATACGGATATTGATGAAGTTATTATGAACATGTCGCACCGCTTGCACGGATATCTTTGACCCTCCCCCAACACCCGATATCAGAACAGTTGTATTAAAAGCAATTCAGTTTAGTTAAAACAATTCAGTTTAGCGAATGTATAGGTTCAGTATCAAAAACAGTTCTATTTCAAATTATTCAATTTAGCATAATGGGCACTGTTTAGTTCTATTTGATTGTTCGTTTATTTTTGTTTGGGTTTTATGCCATATCAACCTTTGTAGGTTATTCAATGCCAAATCCATTTATATACAAATAAGCGATTCTTTTTCAATGAATTTAGTTTAACATAATTAGGTAGTTGAAATGTCAAAAACAGTTCCATTTCAAGCAATTCAGTTTTGCATAAGTACATAGTTTAAATGTCAGAACAGTTCGATTTTGAGCCATTCAGTTTAGCATAAGTATATAGTTTAAATGTCATAGAAGTCCTATTATAAGTATTTCAGTTCTATTTGACCCATAGATTGGACCCTATCAGATTTTACCACACCAGGCCAGAGTTGACCTGAGAGCGATCCTAATGAAGGGTAACTCCACTTTCCCCAATGCTCCGGCGTTACTGGGACATCACTATCAGATTTTTAAGTGACGTATCTAGGATACTTGTTGAGACGTGGGGTGTTACACCTCTGTAGAGATGCTGTCCGTGTGTTCTATAGCCCTGGCCGACTTGTAAACCAGAATGGTAGTATCTGTTAGGCTGCCATCTACAGATCAAAAACATTGTTTGATAAGTATCCGTATAGGAAAAAGAATTCCTTAAACCATATCATATTCATCATCATGTCGTGCCGCTAGCACGGATATCCCTGACCCTCTTTCGCCTCTGGCAGGTCTTCAGGGCTACATCCCATATCCTCACATAGCTGCTGTGAGTACATTACTGATGAACTCGTCCCCGCTTCTCCAGCAGTGTCCTGCATGTCTGGTTCGTCTAACTTTGATAGTTTTCGTGATGGAAGGCAGGTGGCCGTATAGTTGGTGCCTTGTGGGGTGTTGCCGCCAGGACATCTTTTTTTCTTTTTTTTTCAATGACAAAATCTTGTAAATATGGTTGGCTGGTTGGTTATTTGGGTTTTATGGCATATCATCCTTTGTAGATTATTTAATATCAAATCCATTTTCATACGAATGATCAGTTCTATTTCAAACAATTCAGTTTAGTATAAGTACACAGTTTGTCAAAAACATTTCTGTTTCTAGCTATTCAGTTTAGTTATACAGTTGTAATTAAAACAATTTCCTTTAGCATGAGTAAAGATTCAATGTCAAAAAATGTTCTCGTAAGTACAGTTTCAATGTCAAAAAGAGTTCTGTATTCAACAATTCAGTTTCGCAAAAGTACGCAGTTTAAATATTAAAACAGTTCAATTTCATGCAATTTATTCTAATATAAGTACGCAGATTAGTTCTATTTAACTCATAAATGGGGCCCTATCAGGTGCTTTCAATCCGGGATAGAGTGGACCTGGGAGCGATGGCAATGAAGGGGTGCCCCTCATTCCCCAAAGTTCCAGCATCACTGGAAATTCACCATCAGATTGTTTAGTGTCATATCCAGAACACTCGCTTGTGGGGGTCTTACCTCTTTGCAGAGGTGCAGTCGGTATACTGTACAGCCATAGCCGACTGGGCAATTTTAAATACGGGATTATTTTACGAGTACAAAATCGTACTACACATGTTAATCTTGCTAAAGTATTTAAGTTTGCCAAACTAATTAATTTGCACAATAACATATCTCTCAATAAGTACCGGGCATAATTTATAAAACAATAACTTTTTGGCAAAATTCGACTTTATTTATCAACATAGTCTCCTTCTAGGGTGTTACCCTGATTCCATTAATTTTTTGTAGAATGATTTATCTTTGGCTTCAAAATACGCCTCAGTTTCCGGTATCCCTTCTTCATTTGTGCCAAATATTTTCTCTGGGACATTCTTTTGAGGTCTGCAAACAGCCAGTAGTCGCTGGGGGTCAGATCTGGAAAATAGCGTGGGTGTGGAAACATTTCGAAGAGCAATTCATGTAGTTTTACCATTATTACGATCGACTTGTGAAACGGTGCATTGTCTTGTTGAAAGAGTACTTTTTTTTCTTTATTTGTGGCCGTTTTTTTTTTTTTTGACGATTTCTTCCTTTAAACGGACCAATAATGCTATATAATATTCGTTATTGATGGTTCTTCCTTTCTCAAGGTAATCGATGAACAAAAAACCTTGCACATCCCAAAATACGGAGATCTGTTGATTTTTGCGTCTTTGGTAACTTTGGACGGCTTTCAATTGTTGCCGATTTGACTCCGCAGCGAAGTGGTGGACTTGAGTTTCATGCATTGTCACATATTTACGCCAACATTCCTTTTTGTTGCGTTGAAACCATTGCAAACAACGCTCTGAATTGTCGACGCGTTGTTGATTTTTGAGCAAACGCGGCACCCACATTGAACATAGCTTTCTCATTGACAAATGTTCATGAAAAATGCTGAAAACGCTGCCTTCTGATATATTCATTTCCTCTACTATCACGTTACTTCAATTTACGATAGGCCAAAACGAGTTTGTGGAGTTTCTTTGGTGTATTCCGGGACAACTGCTAAATTTAGGTGACCAGAGCGTTCAGCATCATTTGTGTCTGTACAACCGCGTATGATGTCAGCATACCACCTCTTAACAGTTGTTTCCAAAGGAGCAGAGTCTGAATAACATTTATCAAGCCATTGCTTAGCTTGAACAGTATTTTCCCATCAGAAAGCAATGCTTTATCAACACCCGAAATTCATATTTTTCCATCGTTTGGAAAATGTTTAACAGTACGTAAAAGTATAGTTGGAGACCGTAAGCGAGGGCTCCCTTTTCAATAGCTACTACACTGAGATATAGCGGGGGGCGTTACTCCTTTCCCTGGATTGCTCCACTTTACTCTTGATAGGTACCTTATGTTGCTGAGTGTTAAGCAAGGGGTTATCTAGTACCATTTTTAAAGTATTTGGTATGAAGTGACCTGGGATTGAACTCAGGTCTCCCAGACCATTGGCGAACACCCTATCCACTAGAACAATACAGTAGCTTCTCTTAAATATTGACACATGCGGTTTGAAGTATACTTTATAAAAATCATATGAATATTTCATTAATAGCGCCATCTATATGTAAAGCCCGGAACTTATTGAGTGATATGTTATATATAATGTCTTCGGCAATTTTATGCAAACAGTTTTCACACGTGTTCAAATACTTATGATAAACACGAATTCTATCATTCATGCATAGGAAATCAATACAGACATCATTATTATAATGGACAAAAAATTTCGGTGGCTTTTCTGCTGAGGGGTATGAGTCCCCAAACGAGTGTCCTTGATATGACATTAAACAATCTGATGGATGAGTTTCCAGTATTGCTGGAGCTTTGGGGAATGCGGAGTATCCCTTCATTGCCATTACTCTATGGTTCATTCTCATCAGGAACGGTAGTACCTAATAGGGTTTTATCTATAGGTCTAATAGAACCGTTTCATATTTAAACTCAATGCAAACAAATGACTCATGCTACAATGATTTGCTTGAAATAGAATTGATTTTGCATTTTACTGTGCGTAAACAAATGTCTAATGTTTGATTGAATTGTTACTTGTACATAGCAATACTTGGAACCCTTTAATTTTGTCGTCTTACGCTAAACTGAATTGTTTGAAATAGAACTGTTTGATCAGTTAACTGTGTGTATACAAATGATTGATGTTTAATTAAATTGTTCTTGTTAAATAGAAATACTTGAAAACATTTAACTGAGTTCGTTAGAATGGTTAACAGTAAATAGAATTATTAGGAGGTGCTGTGGTGTAATGGTTATCGTCGCGGGAAATGTACACGGAGACACGAGTTCAAATCCTGGACGAGATTGGTTGCATTTCCCATAGCACTAATACCCTTGGGAAAGGTATCAATCCAATTATTCTCACTCCAGCTACGGTTAAATAGTAGGACAGAGTAGGTTCTTCAGCCTTGGTGAGGCAACTAGTCAAGGAGAAAGAACTCTGAATACAAACCTGTTAAACTCCGTTTAAAAAAATTGACCTTGTGTCATATCCTGCCCGAGTGGAGGGGTTGGTAAATATGGTAAATAGAATTATTCGTATAAGATAGAAATAAGGGTTTGGCATTAAATAACCGACAAAGGTTAATGTATTATCATAGACATGATATGGCTATGTGTGAAACGTACATAGAATGTCCATAAAGAGAGAACATAGGAATCTCGAAATTCGAAAAACACGTAACGACTTCTCAGTTCAAGTACAAAACTTTTTATTACCTTTGAGTTTAAAGGTTCTTCGACACAAGGACAGAAATACACATTCTTTCTATTCTGGCTTTTTCATCTCCCCCACCATCTCATGCGACACCTGCCCAAGGCCTCCGCGAGCAAACGAAAGTCAACCCATCTTATTCGGTGTCCACTTCTCAATTCAACTAACTTTTTCAAAATCTCTCAAAATCTTCTGCGCGCTTCTGGTGCATGATGTCATCCGCGCTCTGTAACCCCGTCTTCCATCTGGGCTATTGTGACATCTCTGAGTGACACGTCCACTTCGCCCGCGCCCATGCGTGAACACCTGTGTTAATGTTGCACCTAAGTAATCCATGCACTGAGCCAAAAGGTTCTCAGCCTAACTAAAACCAAAGACATGAAACGAAATCCCTCGGCCATTATATTACAATATGCCATAAAACCAAACCAATGATTAATATGTAATAAAACCAAACCAATGGTTAATATGCCATAAAACCAAATGGTTAATATGCCATAAAACCAAACCAATGATTAATATGTCATAAAATCAAACCAATGGTTAATATGCCATAAAACCAAACCAATGATTAATATGTCATAAAAACAAACCAATTGTTAATATGCCATAAAACCAAACCAATGGTTAATATGCCATAAAATCAAACCGAAACCAAACCAAACCAAACCAAAACCAAATCTCGGCAGAGTACATTCCGACTATCGTAAGGTATTCATTTTTTATCTATTCAATAAAGCTTAGCAAATATGAATTTATTCTACAAGTCAGAAACGCACAGCATATTCTAATTTTGGCAAAGTACTTAGTTTTAGTGAATTAGTTAATTTTAGCCAATTAGTTAATTCCGCTAACCTTCTTAATTTTACCGAATCATTTAATTTCATCAAACATTATTTTTCGAAACCAGTTCCAAGCATTTGGAAAGCAATGGCGTATAGAAGGTACACACACACACACACACACACATATATATATATATATATATATATATATATACTAGGGGGATTCAAAAAGTAATGCTTTTTTTTTTAGTAGTGGAATAATTACCGACACAAGAACATCTATCATACATCAATGGTGCAATGGTTATCGTCTCAGGATATGGACACGGCGACATGAGTTCAAATCCTGGACCTGACTGATTGCATTTCACATAGCACTAATACCCTTGGAAAAGATATGAATCCAAAATATTCTCCCTCCAGCTATGGGTAAATAGTAGGGCAGACTAGGTTCTTCAGCCTTGGGGAGGCAACTAGTCTAGGAGAAGGAAAACTCTGAATTCAAAACCTGTTAAACTCCGCTTAAAAATTGACCTCGTGTCATATCCTGCCCGAGCGGAGGGGTTGGTAAATATGATCATACATCAAAATAAAGCTGATCCTCTATGGATCACGTTCCTACTTCTCAACATAGTCACCGTTTCTCTCAATAGCAATGTTCCACCTTCGAATAAGAACATGTATCCCTGCCTCGTAAAATTCTCTTGAGTGTTTTATAAGTTTCTTCATCACTACAGTTTTAACTCTTTCATGTGGCCGAAGAGATTATAATTTGAAGGGTCTAAATTTGGTAAGTATGTTAGATGCATCAAAGTTGTCCTTCCCCACGAATGTGCGTCGTTGGGCATTGTCATGCAGATGGAGGACATTAACGATTGGTAAGATTTCCTGGAGGTAACACCCCACAAAGCAGCAGCTGTACGGCTACCTACCTCCCATCACGAAAACTATCCAAGTTAGACGAACCAGACATGCAGGACACTGCTGGAGAAGCGGGGACGAGCTCATAAGTGATGTTCTCCCATGGACCCCCTCACATGGCCCAGTAAAAGCGGGGAGACCAGCTCGAGCCTACATACAGCAGCTCAGTGAGGATACGGGATGTAGCCCTGAGGACCTGCCAGAAACGATGAACAATAGGGAGGAGTGGCGAGAGAGGGTCAGGGATATGGGTGGAGGTGGTACGATAAGATGATGATGATGATGATGATGATGATGATGAAGATTTACGTAGCGGGAATACATGCTCTAAGTTGAAGGTAGGACATTGCTACTAACAGAAGCGGTGACTATGTGGAGAAGAAGGGATGCGCTAACTAGAAGGACAACTTCATTGTGATGTTTAATATATGCTCCTTTGTCGGTAATTATGCCTGTATTAAAGAAAAAGACACTACATATTGACTCACCTTTGTATCGACACAAAACCTCACCAAAGTACACTCCACCTATATCAAGGTGTTTATTCACGGATATCTGGTATTACCTAATTATTGTATTATTTTCAACGTTATGATTTTGTATTCTTATCCTAAGAAAACGAATGAACATGATCATTACATTTTTATCAATTTCATTTTTGTTCTCTTTTTTTTAATCAATCTCTCACCAATGAATTTAACGTACTGCGCAATTTATAAATATAAAAAAAAAGCTATAAATATGACAATTTATATTCAGAAAACAAGACTCTTTTGTCATTTTCATATATAGTTTGATTCTGACAATACAAGAATTCGTGACCCCCAAGGGGAAAAAAAGATATTACTTTCGTCAGAGAACAAATTGCTCCCGGCCCCAGGGGGTCAAGCAAAATAACTTAAACGAGGCAGGAATTCGTGAATAGGGTTAACAAAGAGATGCTGGCGAGGAAGATGAAGATAGAAACAATAAATTGATGGTAAGGAAAGTGGGAGGGTAATTATGCCATCTAATCTTTTCGTCTTCTTGTTCGGATTCTGATTCAAGATATTCAGGTCATATTTTGCGCTTATTCTTACTTTTATTACTTTTCCACGAATATACATTCTAATATTTCAATTCATATGAATGTAATTGACAGACAATTATATATATATATATATATATATATATATATATATATATATATGGGGGTTCATTATGGAAATAAATCTGAGACTATGAAGAAAATTAGAAAACAAAGTGGTGAATTTATTTATGACGGTAAAGTCAACATTAAAACGTTTCGGTTTTATTAAACCGTCGTCAGGACTTTATGATGGAGAAAGATTGTTGCGTGAACAACGATAGATGTTTTTTTTTTAATATTTATAAAATTACGGGAGCAGAGAAAATTCTTTTCATTTCTATTCTTTTCCTTCTAATTTTTTCCTAAAATTCTGATAATTAATGCCTTTATACTCTTTCAGTTCGATGAATCTCAAAGAAACTAGATACA
>OY757946.1:36726393-36738893 GCA_963585895.1 Sepioteuthis lessoniana | reverse complement strand
GATGGCAAGCCTTGGAGATTTGGAGAATTTGGAGTACACCTTCATTGCAATCGCTACCAGGTCCACTCTGACCCGGAATGATGGCACCTGATGAGGTCCTATTAAAGGGTCAAATAAAACAAGCAATATGTGTAAACTAATGGCTGATGTTTAATTGTAAGTGTTATATAGCTACAGTTGAAAACATTTACCAGTGTGAAAAAAAAGAGTTCAAGCTCGTTCGAGAATGTTATCTACAAAATGCGTGTACAAATCATGTATATTTGACATATTTTTGTGAAAGGATTTGGGATTAAATAACCTACAAGGATTGATATACCATAAAACCTAACTAAACTAAATCCCAAGTTCTGATGTCGGCTGCCCGTAGCGTAATGCAAAGCTCTTCGTAAGAATTGAGCACTCTGGTAGCCGATAAGGTATAAAAAATGTAAACAAAGGCTGCTGCTGCTGTTGCTAAAATAAATACCTTAAAATTCCCTTAGCCAACGTGGTCCGCTTCGTGGCCGACAGGTCTGAAGCTTAGTCTAACGTAAAGTTGGACGGGCTTCGAGCGTCCTGCGTGTCTAGCCACACTGAAGAGTTCTGATAGAACGAAACAGTCTGTCTGTGGATGACAATATATATATATATATATATATAGAGTCGAACTTAGGCTTCCTGATGATCCGTTAAGGTGAAACTTTAGATTTTCGACTTGCGATTTAGGTTAATTTTATATATATATATATATATACATATATATATATATAGTATCGATAATTACTTAGTGAGTCAGGAACTAACCTACTATAGTTTCGCCTAAGTGGCTCATCATCCCGACTCGACTCGGGATTTGATGATGGTTCTTAAACCTTGGTATTTTAAACCATTTTTGAGAAGTTTGACTTCAGGCCTGCTAAATTCGGCTTAAGAATTTTTCTTTACATCATATCCTGTTTGTGTGGAGGGATATATATATATATATATATATATATATATATATGTGTGTGTGTGTGTGTATGTGTATGTTTCTAAATAAGATCTATAAAGTTGTTTCAAATCAGGAACGTAAGTGGTCTGTGTACAATATATATATATATATATACTTCTGTGAATGTGTGTGTGTGTGTGTGTGTGTGTGTGTGCGCGAGTGTGTGCGTCTGTTCATATATTTCTCTGTTAATATCAACCTCGATCAATTTCGATCAACTCCCTACCTATACGACGTTAACGGCAGACAAAGTAATTGATTTACAAATAAAATATACCCATATGGAATCGAACTCCCAACGCTGGGAAACGTCGTCGCCAGACTATTCTATTTAAGATTGCCTCGAGGCTAGGGGCCCAGACCTCAATCTATTCACATAACTTTTTTCTCCTGACCATTTCAGTCCGTTCAAAAATATTCATACCTGCTTGTCTAGCGTTTATTTTTAAAACAAGGGAGGCAATTATATATATATGTATATATATATATATATATATATATATATTAAACATAATAGACATTTTATGCCTACATATTTTCTTTTGGATCCGTTCGAATTCTTATTCTTACTAATAATATTAACGAAATCAACATACTACAAGATACCTTCCAAAACAATTCAGTTCTTAACTTTACTCATGAACTAAACAAAAACAATAAAATTTCCTTTTTAGATTTTCTCATTGATACTAACAACAATAATAACTTCACTATCTCCACTTACAAAAAACCCTCTAGTAATAACTCCTGTACCCTCAACTTTAAAAGTGAATGCCCCTTCAGATATAAAAAAGCAATTATTCGTAATGTAATATCCCGTGCCAAACTAATCACCTCCTCCAAAACAATATTTTATAAAGAGGTAAAAAACATAAAACAGGCTCTCATCGATAATGGGTTTCCTAACTATATTGTTGATGAACAAATTAAACGTATGATCAAAAATGTTAACCAACAAAATAAACAGTGTACTACTCCATCCAGTCAACAAACATATATCAAACTTTTTTATCCTAACCAAATGCACTACAATTATAAATCTGATGAAAAAATAATGAAAACATTGATTCACAAAAACATACTCCCCACTGATCCTAATAAAAAAAATAAAACTTATTATATATTATAATAAGTTTAAAACCTCGAATTTGGTCATTAGAAATAACTCCTCTCCCTCGATTGGGGTGTTGCAAAAAACCAACGTTATATATAAATTTAAATGTCCCCTAGGAGATTGTATCTCTGATAATAATAATATATATGTTGGTTTAACCTCAACTACCCTGTCGAGGAGACTTACAATGCACCTTTCTGACACAAGTTCAATAGCTCAGCATTTAAAAAAACATTCATACCCAACAACACAACTACGAAAAATTCTCACCGACAACACAACAATACTCTAACATCAAAATAATAAACAAACACTTCAGATTCTCGAAGCACTATATATTAGAAACCTGCAACCAGCACTTAATAGAATTAAGTTTCAAACCAGTGCTAACGTACTTAAATGTCTTTAGCTACTGGCACTATTTACAGAATTACATTTAAAAGCAAACGCCATAATCTTCAACAGCAAAGATGTCCTTACACAGTAGTAATTTGCTAAAACAAAAGTTACATCACTTTTGTTACAGATTCTCCCCTGATGATGGCCCAAAGTCGGGCAGAAAGTACAAGGGATACATACAACTATGGACAATACCTAAATCAATTTCCCCCCGAATACGATAAAAGTAATACGGGAATTCGAACGGATCCAAAAGAAAATATGTAGGCATAAAATATCTATTATGTTTAATGAAATTTGCATTAACGAAGAAATGCTGCCTAAATATACATATATATATAAGGAATATTAGAGATTGTAACCCTCTTCTTTATCCGTCTAACTTGATCAATTTTCTCATAATTATATCATTTTATCTTCTAATTATTTCTAACAGTCATTTCACTCACCCCCCCCCCCATATATATATATATATACAAACACGTGCGTAGATATCCCGGAAATTGCAACATATTATTTAAGCCTGAAAATTGTCTCTACCTAATTAAGGATCGACTTATGCAGCATTTACCACCTTTCATGATTATGTTCTGCTAACTCTTCTGCATAAATTTGACGTTTATCGTTTGAAATGTCAGTGTGATGCTGACTATCCAAAGATTAGCAGGGAGAATTACCCGACCTGAGTCAATTCCATCTATACACCCATCCAAATTTAAATATCAGATCACGAACAGACTCATACGTCGGCTATAGCCTTTGGTTTGGTTTGGTTCGGTTTGGTTTGGTTTTATGGCAGATCAACCACTGTTGGTTATTTAAGGCCAAATATAATTTTATACATATACACAGTTCTATTTCAAACTATTCAGTTTAGAATAAGTACCTAGTTTTAATATCAAAACAGTTCTATTTCAAACAGTTTAGCATAAATACACTGTTTAGTTTAATTTGACCCACCGATAGCACCCTATCAGGCGCTACCACTCGGGGCCACAGTGGATCTGGGAGTGATAGCAACAAAGGGATACATTGTATTCTCCAAAACTCCTGCAATACTGGAACCTCACCATCAGATTGTTTAGTGTCATATCAGGACACTCGCTGGCAGTCTCTTACGACTGCAGAGAAGCAGTCAGTTTTCTTTTGTAGCCCCACCCGGGAGGGCCACCGTTAAAGGCGAAAATAGAATTCCACAGATAGACAGACAGACAGAAGGCATGTAACATTAGGGGACCAGACCGACATAGTTAATTGTGGAACAGTGGCACGATATCGAACGTCTTCATGCTCGCAATACAAAATGGCTTTATTGTTTCCAGATTGAAAGTTTATGACTACTAACTCCTTCATAGCAAGACGCCTTTGGTGGTATAATGGTTAGCAAGCTCGACTAGCAAACCTACACGAATGAGTTCGAGTCTCATTGGGTGCCCCTTTCATATGGTCTTATGCCACATCTAAGCAAAAAGCTTAGTAAATTACTACTAACTCTCTCATAGCAGCTACGAAATAAGAAAGATAGATTAAAGGAATTACTTGCATTCTTTTAGATTGGCAGAAATTTTAATCTGTGATGGGTGAAACGAACAACTCACGACTTAGACATTACCTCTTCACCGACCAAGCCTAACTCCAGCTGCCCCTCTCAACTGCGTGTCTCCAACTGGAACAGACTCTGAGTTTTTGAAATCCGCTTCTATATATTCTTCAAATTGTTCTCTTAATTAATCTGTTAATAACACTTAATCATTAGAACATTCAAGTGACACGTTATAGCTAATATCAGATGACATCCACCAAGATGTTTATATTCAATATTTTGCTTACTGCTGATTTCAAAACAAACCTGTCGATTTCATATTTTGACAGGAGCTGACACTCGTATGCATAATAAGCCCAACACGCTTTGATCATTCCAACTCAAACTTGCAACTACGAAATGAAAGATTTTACGTAGCACACAATTTATCTCTAAAATGAAATAATTAGTGAAGATGATTAATTAAAATCCCTAATTATATGACAGACACACAGACAGACAGAAAGAAAGACAACAGCTAAAAGCACATCTGGTGTCAAAAAAATAATTGTAAAGGATGATTTGCGTTCAAATACCTGCAAAGGCTGATCAAGTTGGAAAAGGCATGGACTGCATCAGTTCTGTTAATGCCGGTAGTCTAGGAGAAGGAAATCACTCTCAATTCAAAACCTTTCTTTCCATGGTTGGGTATATAAATCTTGTCAAACCGAACTCAACACAATAAAATAATGCCAACACACACACACATACACTCTCTCTCTCTTTCTCTCTCTCTCTCTCTCTCTCTCTCTCTCTATATATATATATATATATATATATATATATATATATATATATATATATATCTTATATATATATATATATATATATATATATATATATATATAGTATTCTTTGGTCCAGTTAAACCGGAGTTGGGAGTAATTCCATCACGACAAGAAATTATTCATGAGTGAATATTTAAATATTCCTGGTAAAGAGTTCAATGTAACAATAATACAGAGCAATAAATTAATTAATGCTTTCTAAATAGTTTTGAAATTTTAAAAATATTTTAAATAAATTAAATATTTGTTTTAGTTTGATAAATCTATTACTGTATCATTACGTGAGGTTATTAATTAAAGTTTAAATCTAATTCAATATAAAATCTGTAATTTAGGTCAAAATGTAATTAAAAAATAAGAAATTAACGAAATTTTTTAAAAATAAATTTACTACCTTTCTAACCGAAATTAAAATTTAAAACGGAAGTGGGCTTAATGAGGAGATAACTCTTCACCCCTCTTCTATCCCCTCCCACTCTTCTGTGTCTATTCTAGTTTTTTTTATCAAAAAGATCTGAAGAAGTCCTGTTAATTTTTTTTTCGTGTTTTTGAAAATTTCAAAAATGCGTAACAGGATGGAAATAATTTTATAATCCTATGTGACCGGTTTCGTTGTTTTTCTTAAAGAATATATATATATACATATATATATATACCTGTGTACGTATGTGGCGGGAAAATGTATAGGTATTAATAAAACACTCTTCTGTAAGTTTTATAGATTTTATTTCTGTAACTTGAGTGAAGAGTTTGTTAAAAACCAAAATTACGATGTCCATTTTATTGAAAAGAAAAGATTATATTAGTTAATACCTAATTCTCCGCATTAATTAAAAGATATTTCATTCATTAACTAGACAATATATTTTGTATGTCTGAATAAAAAATAGCTTTCAACTAAAAAATAGTCTTAGAGCAGACGATATCCAACAGAAACTATAATCGACGGAGACTATGCAGATGACATCATAGCGCTTCTTTCAAATGCACCAACCAAAGCCGAATTCCTGCTGCATAGCCTGGCGTATGCCTGGGGTAGGCATGTGAATGCAGATAAAACGGAATACATATGGTTTTAACAAGAAAGAGACATCTCCATTCAAAATGGCGGTTTTCTGAAATTAGTAGACAAGTTATCGCAGCTCGTTAGCAGGGTCTCATCTACTAAAATTGATATCATGATTCAGCTAACGAAGGGATGGACTGCTATCGATAGGCTATGGAAATTTACTAAGCTTTTTGCTTAGAAGTGGCACAAGGCCATGCTATCGATAGGCTATGGATCATATTGAAATCTGATTTATTCAATAAAATGAAACGGGATTTATTTCAAACAGTGGTGGGTGTCAGTACTACTTTATGGATTCCCCACATGGATGCCGACAAAAGGTATTGAGAAAAACCTAGATGGAAACAGTAAAATAAAGCTATGAACTGTATTGAAGAAGTCCAAGAAGTAGCACCTCACAAAACAACAGCTATACGACTACTTGCCACCCATCTCTAAAAACATCCAGGTAAGATGAACAAGATAAGTGGGACACTGCTGGGGAAGCAAGGACAAACTCATGGACCTTTTCAGTTGGAGGTGACAGTGTTGGCCGACCAATAAGAACTTACCTAAAAGAACTTACCAACAATTCGGTGGGGGCATAGGATGGAGTATGGAAGCAATGGACGATAGGAACGAATGGAAAGATAGATAGAGAGAGAGAGAGAGGGGGGGATATCAATTCTAACGGCGTGACTTGATGATGAAGATTATGATGACGAAAAGATCTTTCAATATGGTTATGTTTGTAGAGCGAAATAGAGTTTATAATTATTACGTGGTATCTTCAATAAGTTTCCAGATTTTTTTGTACAAGCATTTAAAATTGTTGCAGACTCTTGAAAATTCACTATATTATTACTATACACCTTATGAGATGACTGACCAATTTTTATGATTTCAGGTTCAAATGAACAGCTACAGAAGCAATTGGAATACCCCCTACAAAATCCTGATTGTCACAGCTGGTGAATTTCAAAATTGCAATCGGGACGTGAGGACACTTTAGAAGAACGATATGCAATAAAATTCGGTTTTAAACATGGAAAAAATGCCACAGAAACATATGGAATGCTTCAGACTGCTTTTCGACCATCTTGCATGAATCGAGGATCAGTTTTTGAGTGGCATAAGAGATTAAAGGAAGGCACAGAGTCTGTGAGGGATGATGAGAGGTGTGGGAGGAGTAAGGAAGTCAATACACTAGAGATGATTGACCAAAGAGTTAGGGTTAGGGTTACTATGTTGAGGTTTTAAGGGAGTTCAGGAAGAGATTCCGTCGGAAGAGGCCAGCACTCTTCAAATCGGCTCAGTGTCATTTCCACCAGGACAATGCACCAGTCAACAACTCCATCCTCTTCACAGACTATTTGAGCAAGATCTGCATCAAGACAGTTCCTCACTCTCCCTATAGTCCAGACCTTGCTCCCTGTGACTTTTGCTTATTCCCTAAGCTCACAGGCCGTCGTTATGAGACAATTGAGGAGATGAAAGAGGCTGTGACGAAAGTCATTGACACGCTCACACAAGTGGACGTCCATGGGGCCTTTTAGAATTTGTTGGAACGGTACAAATGCATTGCAGCCGGAGGAGATTACTTCGAAGGGGACTAGAGTTTCATGTGTATACTATCAATAAATTAGCTCATACGAAAAATGTCTGGAAACTTATTTATTGGTCCTCGTATGTGTAATATTAAGATTTGACAATCATTACTATGTTTTGTGATATTAGTATAAGTATCTCTATCTTGAACATAAACAAATAAGGGATCTAATACTTTGTTTATCAAGTTAGTGAAACGATTTTGAATTTCAAAGAATTGAAAATGGAAGATTTATTGGAATTCACTTTCAAGAAATAAAGACGAGAGTTAGCAGTTAACAAAGATGAATCTTTCCCGAAGACTGATGAACAGCGGGTTTCATTGTTTATTTATGAAATTGAAGGAAAAGCGAAAAATAGACAAAAAATTGACAAATTCATTTGGTTATTTTATTTGGTTGTGAAATCTATCTTTATTAATCAAGGCTGGAGAGGGAGCTTCTTAAATTATTTGAAGGTTTGATCCAATAAGATTCGCTGAATACTTCACATATTACCGTCTGTAATATCAAAGACAAATTCTGCGATATATATATATAAGTCGCGCCGTTAGAATGGATATCCCTTACTCTCTCTCTCTCTCTCTCTCTGTCTCTCTCTTCATTCGTTCCTATCGTCCATTGCTTTCAGGTCGAGTCATACCGAAGACTCCAAAAATGGTACTTGATGCCTCCTTGCTTAACGCTCAGCATAATATGGTATGGATCAAGAGTAAAGTGGGTCAATCCTGGGAAAGGTGTTGCGCCCTCCCCTACACTTTGGTGTAGTAGTATCGAAAAGGAAGCCTTCGAGTCACCCTTGACTACGGTCCCGAACTTTACTTTTATATATATATATTTTTTCATCATACAACGTGTGAAAGCACGTGTGATACCCTGCCCTCATCAGCCGCCAACCAGGGCGATAACACAGTTTCGGTAGCTCAAGCCTGTACAGCCACTGCTGGCGCTACCAATATATATATATATATACGCCAGATCAACCAAGAGCAGAGGCTACATTGGACGTTCATCTTCATTCTTAGTGTGGAGTTTGTGGTATTAAAAAAAACGCGTTTATTTTCGGCCGTTGATGTCATTACGCAAAATGATATATATATATATATATATATATATTAGAACTATATATTTAATTCAATAGAAGTTTGTCTGCGACCTTTGGTTTCATAAAGATTTTAAACAACAATCTTTGTAAATCTTCATGAAACCAAAGGTCGCAGAGAAACTTCCATTGCATCAAATATATATATCTAATAATTATTTATTTATTACTATTATATAATAGCTCTATCCTTGATATTGGGCATTCTCCATACAATATTGCACTTAGTCCGATACAAACACACAAAGTGATTAGGTAACAACCAACACTGTTAGAATATATATATATATATATATATATATATATATATATATATATATATGCAGAATTCCTTCATTGATACATATTTAATTGAAAATTCTAGACATTTTTGGTCTGCATATGTTTTGTTATTTCTTTTGAGTTGTCGTATCGATTTTTTGATAATCAGCAGGAAGAATTGGTTAAATAAACCTTGTATAATTATTTCCCAACTACTTTTTGCCCAATCTTGGTCCATCATCAGGGGAGTGTGTAGTGCAATAGGGATGTAACTTTATAAAACAATTTATTCCTGATGCGGAAACTCGAAAGGATTAGCAAAAAAATATGTTGACAAAATATGTCTATAATGTTCAATCAAATATATGCTAATATATATATATATATATATATATATATATATATATATATATATATCTGCAGAGGGGTAAGACCTTCAAACAAACGTTTTGGATACGATACAAAGCAACCTGTTTTGTTTGGAAATAGTTTATTGCAGACATTACTTTAATCAAACAAAAATATCTGTTTTGAGACTATTCAAAATAGCACCAAATTAAACAGTGTTGCAGGTGGGAACAGCATTCTGCATCCAATTTATGGTGGCTAACAAGAGAAAACCATGTGAAATGTACGGAAGAATGTGTGATGCCTCTGGCGAAGTATATCTTGCTAAAATAGTATGATAAAAACTATGATTAGTTACACGCTAAACGTGGGTTTGCCACGAGGAGCCAGAGTCAAAAAGACAGTCCATTAAGAGAAAACATATGAGGTGCCCGTGGTGTAATGGTTATCGTCGTAGGAAATGGACACGGCGACACGAGTTCAAATCCTGAACGAGAATGATTGCATTTCACATAGCACTAATACCCTTGGGAAAGGTATGAATCCAATTATTCTCCCTCAAGCAATGGGTTAATAGTAGGGCAGACAGGTTCTTCAGCCTTGGTGAGGCAACTGGTCTAGGAGAAGGAAAACTCTGAATTGAAACCTGTTAAACTTCGCTTAAAAATTGACCTTGTGTCGTATCCTGCCCGAGCGGAGAGGTTGGTAAATAGGATTAAGAGAAAACATAAATTCTCTGGGGAAAAATGTTCCAGGTGCAGTGTTCATTAAAGAAGGTTATGTGGACAGTCTTCAGTTACATGAAGGGCTAATCACAATTGATTTCGTTGAAAAAGATGCAATTCCTTAATCTTATTTATTGAATGACACTCATTATCTGATATATCCGAAAAAATAAAACGGAATTTCTTTTAAACAGCACTTGCATCAGTACTACTGAACGGATGCACTACATAAACGCTAAGAAAACGCCTAGAGAAAAGCAACGAGATGGAATCAGCACAAGAATGATATGATTTATATTGAACAAATCCTTGAAGTAACATTACATGAGAGAACTGCTGTATGACCACCTACCTCCTCTCTCTTATATAATCGAAGTAAGACGAGAAAAACTTGCGAGACATTCCTGAAGAAGCAAGGACGAACTCATGTGTGGTGCTCGCATATGGTCAACTAGCAAGTACTTGCCTACAACAGCACTACGCGGACACCGGATGCAGTTTAGAGGACCAGCCGGAAACCATTGATGATATGGACGGATGAGGAGTAGAGTAAGGGAAACTCGTACTTGCAGCACGACGTGATATATATATATATATATATATATATATATATATATATATTGTCATCCACAGACATGCTGTTTAGTTGTATCACAACTATTTGGTGTGGCTAGACACGCGAGACGCTCCAACCCGGGATTGAAACTCGCCTAACTTTACGTCGGGCTGACGACATACCTCAAAGCCCAGACTCAACAACTCGGGAATTTAACGTGTATATGTATTAACTTTTGTTTGTTTTCATTTTACGGTATATATATATATATATATAGGATTATTTTGCTGCTACTTCATATTTATATTTTTATTACTTTTAACTACAGTCTTCTTTCAACTTCAAAATGTTCTTTTTTTATTGAAATACTTTAGGATTAAACTCAAACGTCAGGCTGGGAAATGTCTTATTTTAATCGCAATGGTTGACAATACTTTCTTAAAATGAAAATAAATCAACGACACTTTTTAGATAAAAAAACATCAAAAACAAAAAAAAATATATCTTGAGCCTTCCGTATGAGATTTTTGTGCCTCCAAGGTATTTCTGAGCACAATTAGATTTAATAATCATTTCCACTCCGACAGGTTATTTTGGGTTAAGTGGTACCAGCAGCAGGAAGTCAAATTTGACATCGTCTCTTGCTAGTGTTGGATCCATGACTTTCCCTCGGGACATTAGTCATAAGTAAGAATATAATCGAATGAATGGATTTAAAATAAACGAAACTATCAGGTGTCGAATGCATAGTAAGAACATAAGACTGAATAGTAACAACAGTTATACACACACACACACACACACACACAAACATATATATATATATAGAGAGAGAGAGAGAGAGAGAGTTTGGTTCGATTTGATTTAATATATATATATGATTTAATCCCAAATATGCATATATATTAAATATATATGATTTGGTTTGGTTTGGTTTGGTTTTATAGCATATCAGCTATTGTGGGTTATTTAATGCCAAAACCTCGTTATACATATATACTGAATATATATGATTTAGTTCGGTTGTGTTTTGCAGCATATCAACCATTGTAGGTTATTTAATGCCAAAACCTCGTTATACATATATACTGAATATATATGATTTAGTTCGGTTGTGTTTTGCAGCATATCAACCATTGTAGGTTATTTAATGCCAAAACCTCGTTATACGTGTACATAAAATATATATGATTTAATTTGGTTTGATTTGGTTTGGTTTGATTTCATACGATATCCACTATTGTAGGTTAATGTCAAACCCTCTTCATACGTATATATTAATTATATATGATTTGGTTTGGTTTGGTTTTATGGCACATCAACCGTTGTAGGTTATTTGATACCAAATCCACTTTATAAATATGTATTAAATATATGTGATTTATAAGGACATTTTGTGGATAACACTTTTCAACGAGTCAAACTTATTCTTTTCACACAGTTAAATTTTCCCAAGTATGTCACTGTAACACTAACAATTAAATCAAAACTCTACCATTAGCTGAAACACAGTTGAATGATCAAACTGCTCTATTTCAAACAATTCATTTTAGCAATACTCATTTGTTTGCACACAGTTTAAATGTCAAACCATTTTATTTGACCCATAGACAGGTGCTACGACACCGGGCCAGATTAGATGTGGGAGCAATGTCAATGGTGGAGTACTCTGCATTCCCTAAAGCCTCGACATTACCGGAGACTCACTATTAGATCGTTTGATGTTATATATCAGGACACTCGTTGGAGGGGTAATACTCCTCTGCTGAGATGCAATCGGTGAATTTTACAGCCCCAGCCGACTTGGCCGTTTATTTCTTCAGGACTGCTAGCAGCTTTCTTTGCGTTGTTCCAATCTAGCTTTTCTCTAAGGTTTTGGTTAATGTCCATGTGGTGCATTCCTATAGTGGTATGGACACAACTACAATTTGGAAGAAATCCGTTTTATTTTATCAGATACAGCAGACTTCCAAAAAGATCGATAACCTGTCTATAGA
>OY757946.1:36633893-36721393 GCA_963585895.1 Sepioteuthis lessoniana | reverse complement strand
CCTTTATTCATTGATTTGGTTTGGTTTGGTTGGACTTAATGGCATATCAACCATTGTTGGTTATTTAATGCCAAATCCATTTTTATACATATCAACAGTTACATTTCATACGATTAAGTCTAGCATAAGCACACAGTTTAAATATCAAAGCAGTTCTATTTAAAGCAATTCAGTTTAGCATAATTACACAGACAGGACCCTATCAGCTGCTACCACTCCGAGCAACAGTGGACCTGGGAGCGATGGCAATGAAAGGGTACTTCGCTTTCTCCAAAACGTCAACATTACTGGAACCTCACCATCGGATTGTTTACTGTCATATCTAGGATACTCGTTGGTGTGGGGTGGGGGTCTTACTCAATATGCAGAGAAACAGTCGATGCGTTCAGCAGCCCCCGACCACTGGGCAATTTATTCATTGAAAAACTTAACATATATATATATATATATATATATATATATATATATATATATGTATAGGCGAGACCGAGTCCAAAAGTAGTGCCTTTTTTCTTTAGTACAGCAATAATCACCGACACAGGAACATGTATCATACATCAAAATGAAGCTGATCCTCTATGGATCACATTCCTACTTCTCAGCATAGTCACCGTATCTCTCAATAGCAATGTTCCACCATCGAATGAGAACATGTATCCCTGCCTCGTAAAATTCTGCTGAATGTTCTTTGAGCCACTTCATCGCCGCAGTTTTAATTTCCTCGTCAGTAGCACAATGTTTGCCTCTTAAACCCAAAGAGATGATAAATTTACCAATTATCATATCATTGATAAACTATACTTTGTCATTCTCTTGTTTAAGGCGTTGAAAGAGCTTGGCGTTTTCAAATTTATTTGTTCACAATAAAAAAAAAAAGATGGAGGCGTTCGTTGTATAACGGTTATGGTCGTACTAAGTGAACTCTGTGACCCGAGTTCAAATCCTAGAGGGGGCTTTTGGGGTTTCACATAGCGCTAATGCACTTGGGGAAACTGTGCGTCGAACTATTCTCTTTTAAACTATGGATGAATAGTAAGGCAAATTTGGAATTTAGATAGGGATGAGCTTCCCCTGACTATTTCTGCCCAAGACACGCTACATGAATAGCACTCCTACAATAAACCAGTCTACGGAACCAGTCAGAGATATTATTTGAAATTCAGCAGATAAAACATTGTTACAATCTTTTGTGGTAGCCATTTTAAATATGCAAGAATTACAGTTCTGCGCATGCACAGGCGCATGTTTCCATTTTGGGTTTCTTATCTTGTTTTGTTTATTTATTTATTTTTTTTTGTGCTGCTTTTTCTTTCTTAGCACACAACTTGTAAAAGCAGAGGAAGCCAGCCTGATATTTCTTCACCTTCCTTCAATAAACTAAGGGCAGTGAAGTGGCGATTTTCGATTCGTACGAGGGCAATTCATCTTGTGACTTTTACGCACGAAATTTTCGCGCCTTATCAAGGTGACTGTCCTGCTATCTCATTTATGGGACCGGGTCAGCCCAGGAAAGAAAGTCAAAGAAAGAATAAGAAAAAGTGAAAGAGAGACAGAAAGAGTGAGAGAGAGAGAGGAAATAATTAAAGACAAAAGTCAAGAGAGAAAAGAGAAAGAAAACAAGAAATAATGAAAAGTAGAAGCAAAAAGAAAGAAAGAAAGTAAGAAAGAAAGAAATAGCCACAAGTATTTCAAACTATGACATGTCAGTATATGCTATCATGAATTTGTGTAAGAGTGTTCGCTAATAGCCCGGGAGACCTGGGTTCAATCACCGGTCGAGTCATATCAAAGACTCAAAAGTGGTACTTGATGCTACCTTGCTTCACTCTCAGTATTATAAGGTAATGATCAAGAGTAAAGTGGAGCAATCCAAGGAAAGGGGTAGCGTCCTTTCCTACACCTTGGTGTAGTAGCTATCGAAAAAGGAGCCTTAGAGTCACCCTCGACTAAGGACACTAATTTTACTTATATTCATAGTAAAAAGGCACAAGAGCATGTCGCCAAGTAAATAGGGAATGTGATAGACAGATTGATTTTAACAGTAAGTCAACCCGACAACGTTTATTCTATACCTGGAGGTTAGGAAATTGCGTACATTATACATTTATAAGAACATTTTTTTAGTAACTTCTTAATTTTAGTACACAATTCGCAAAAAGGATTTATTTTGACGATACATGGAACTCTAATATATACAGGGTGGAACGATAGAATTTTCGCCTTAGAAAAGACGACGTGATTCCATTTCCGTTTAATAAAAACCGGTTTTCTTTTTTTGTTGCAGACCATATACTAGTTGTCCAGTTGTGTACGAATCCCAGGAGCGATAGGAGCATTCTATCTTGTCTAAAAATGACACAATGTTCAACGAGCGAGATCGGAGATGCCCCGCTGTACAATTCATGTCTCTACCGATCCAAGTTATGACAGCCAGAACCATCGCTGGATTGCCACGAATAACAGGGGCGTGCCCAAGGTGGTGAAAACTAAGTTTCCGGCTACGGTTATGGTCTTTGGTGTGGTTTCAAGTGAGGGCCACATCATGCCACCTCATATCTTCGAAGTCGGCTTGAATGTCAACACCAAACTGTAACTGGATGTGCTGAAGATTGTAGTGATCCCCTGGTGCAATTAGGTAGCCGGTAGCAGACCCTGGGTGTGGCAACAGGACACGACGCCGGCCCACAAGTCCAAAGAGACCCAGGTTTGATTTCAGAAGGAGTGCTACGACTTTGTACTCTTTTGTCACTGGCTCCCCTCCTCCTCCGACCTGAACCCGCTGGACTACTTCGTTTGGTCATCGAGTATATCACCAATATGACCTACCACAACACCAAAGCCAGCCTGATCGCTGCAATCCGCCGAGTATTCGCCGAGCTCCCGCCGGAGCTTGTGGAAAAGGCATGGTTCCAGTTCCGGATCCGTATCGAGGTGGTGATTGAGGCTGAAGGCGGCTTCATTGAATAGACGTCAGCTCTACTACATAATCAAGTTATCTGAATTGATTTTTTCAATAAAATTTTTTAAATAAACCTGTAGTGTTGTTTTCTTTAGGAGGACAATTTTATCGTTCCACCCAGTACTACCACTACAGGTCCGAGTGACCTGATTGTAATAGCAATGAAAGAATATTTTTCAGGCCCCCATAAAACCAGAACTGGAGCCTCACCATCGAACGCAGATTAGTGTAAGAACTAGTACACTCTTTATGGTTGAAGGAGTCTTACCTTTACTCTGGGCATAGAGAGAGTGTATTCTAATCCCTGCTGATGGGACACTCGTGAGTTAGGGTCAGGAAAAAAACGAACGTGACAGATGTGAGTCAAGAATCCATATTTAAAGTATGGCTATATATATATATATATATATATATATATATATATATATATATCGGTAATATGGAAGCCAGACCAATCCGATAAAATAAAACAATTTTTTCCATACTGTGGCCGTGTACATACCACTATGTATTCACCATTTAGAAGCTGGTTAAGCGTATAGAGAAAGATCTTGACGGCACTTACACAAGTATGCGACGAGCTATATTAAACAAATCCTGGAAGCAAAATCCCACGAACAACATCTGTGCGGACACCAACCATCTATCTCGAAGACCATCCAAATTAGACGAAGAAGACATGCGAGACACTACTGGAGAGGTAAGAAGGAACTCATAAGCAACATTCTCATATGGACCCCTTCACACGAACGTAAAAATGCAGAACTACCAGCTAGACCCTATCAAAAGCAGCTCTGAACCCCCAAAGAATGTCCTGGATATAATAGTAAACAATCTGATGATGAGGTAAAACTGGAGCTTTGGGGAATGCGTAACCCTTCATTAAAATCGCTTCCATGTCCACTCTGCCCCGGAGTGGTAGCACCTGATAGGGTCCAATCAATGGGTCAAATATAACTAAACTCTGTACTATGCTAAATTGAATTGGTTCAAATGAAACTGTTTTTGTATGCTAAACTGGATTGCTTGAAATAGAACTGTTTTCGACATTTCAACTATACATACGCTAAACTTACTTGTTTGAAACAGAACCGTTTTGAAATATGTGTGTAAACAAAAATAAACTTTTTTATTAAACTGAATTGTTTGAATTAGAACTGTCTGAGTAAACTGAATAGCTTGAAATAGAAATATTTTAGACAATTAAACTGTGTACTTATGCTAAACTGAATTGAAATAGAACAGTTTATTTGAATAAAAATTGATTTGGCATTAAATACCCTACAAATGTTGATATGCCATAAAACACAAACATTATCCCCCCACCAACACCGGGGAAAATAGTCCAATTACTGTTCTAAAATACAAGGATGGATTTCGCATTAAATAACCCATGAAGGTTGATATGTCATTAAACAAAGTAACAAACAAAAAAATCATCGGCAAGCATGGTGTGACACAAGGCCAATTTTTTCAGCCGAGTACATGGCTGATCTGACTCAGAGTCTTCCTTCTCGTCAGACTGGTTGCTTTCCGAAAACAAAAGAACACAATCTATCCGTCAATTTAACCAGAGCTCAGGGGAGAGAAGAGAAAGATTCATGTCTTTTTCAAGGGCCTGGGCGCGTAGTGCAAAGCAAGCCGTCTCGTCCAGGATTTGAACACGCTTCATCGATTCCATTTCCGCTGAATTACGCCTCCCCTCACTAAATAAATTAAAGTGAGTTTTAAGGCCACAGGGTTGCGAAGCGACCACATTTTTCCTTCCTGGAAATAGACTACACATCCTCGGTAAACGTTATTACCTCCCTGCCTACAACAATTAAGACGGAGTCACTGAAAACCATACCCATTACCCACGTTTTCCTTTCTTATACAATTGTATCTTCTTCTTTTTCTGGAAATATGATTAGTTAAAATCTATTTCTTGCAACAACGCTATTGTCTCTGTTGATATCAGCTTAAAGCAGAATTTCTTACTTTGCTATTAATTCCAATTAGAATTCACAGAATCGTAAAGAAATCTAGTCAATGTAGCTTCATGGTTAGTGCTGCGGATTGCAGAATTACATTTTCAAAATCTACCCTGAGTCGATAAAAATCTCAATCTTTGATAAATAAATAACAACTATAATCCAATATCTTTTCACAGTCCGTTATTAAATTCTCACCCTAACTTGTGAGCACAACGTTTAAATCCTGACCATCTTCAAGTAAATGTCATATTTCTCTATCAAAATCGAACTGAGAAATGACGATAATTTTTAGTGTAAAGCTATACAAGCACCTGCTCGCGAATGCGCAACAACATTCCAATTACGCGAGCAAATTTGGAAAATTTTTACATTTCGCCGGTAGACGTTGATTTGTCAGGATGCTTTTATGGGGCCTCATGTCAGTGAGGTGGGGCTGATGTGAAAATAAAACCGTCGAGAGGAAGGCCCCGAAATAGTACACTTTCTCTCCTGATGACCCCAAAACAAGCATGGAGTTAAAACTGCTCGGTGGAAATAAGAATGGCTAAAGGAGAGTTTTCTATCCGCTCACTTTTGGGTGAGTTTCTGTTACTTGATAAGTAAATTCCTTCTTCGACCATGATAACTTAGTCGATAGCAATATATGATAATAAAAATTTGGAATATACTATAAGATAATGATTATTCAGAATATCGCAATATATGATAAGGTTCGGATTCTTTATTTAATGGCATATCAACCTTTGTAGGTTATTTGATACCAAAGCCATTCTCCTAGAAGAACAGTTGTGGTACTATTTACCCCTTAGCTGGGAGGATAAGGGGGTTCATACCTTTCCCAAGGGTATTTGCCCGAAAGTGAACGTGATAGTGCGACTGGATTACGAACTCGCGTACTACGATTCCGCAGTCCATCGCTTTAACCATTACACCACGAGGACACCCTCGCAATATATGATAAGGATAATTCTAAATATAATAAAAAACGATAATGATAATTTGGAAAAATTACAATTTGCAATATAACAATGAAAAGAATAATTGGTTATATAACAATATATGAAAACCATAATTTGGACTATAACAATGAATGATAATGATAATTTTGAATATAAAAATCAAGCTGAGAAAAAAAAACACAAGATGTATAACCATGATAATTTCTTATCTTGGATAATCTGGCAGATAATTATTTTGTTTTTGACATCAACTTTTTCAGCTTGCTGCAAAAGAAAATCGCCTCTCTAGTAATTTTGTCTGTTTGAAGAATAGACATTTTTGCTGAAAATCGAAATCTTCGATAAATAAATGACAAAAAAAAAAAATGACTCAAATATATTTTCTTATTCTCGATTAGACATTTACTAGAAATATTCTGACGTTTTGTGAGAAAATAATTGGAGACTCAGGTTGATTGTTTTCAGCCACAGGACGATAGAAAAGAAAGGAACACATAAGTAGAGTTTCGCGGCACAGAGAGAGAGAGAGAGGTGCACAATAAAAAGGGAGAGACGAACAGGAAGGGGAAAGGTTGGTTCCCGAAATCCTGGTCATCGTAGCAGCGGACGCTCAGGGTTAAAAATGGAAATGTATCAGCAACAGGTCGGTGATTGGTTCTGGTTAGCTGTAAGAAACTCAACAAAAAGAAAAAAAACCGTTAAGGTAGTTGGACAAAAGGCACAGCAATATGAAGACGACAGTGGAACACGAGCTGCGATGACGTGAAGACGCTGCCGTGTCCATTTCGGAGGAACTCCGAAAAGGGGTCTCAAAACCCGCTGCGAAGCCGTGAAGACTAAACAGCGAGCAAGTACACGCTTGAAGTACAATAGAAAACGAGAAAGATTATTCAAGTTCTATGTCTTCTCTCTGCCTTCCCATGATGCTTTATTTTTCCCAGTTTAGCTAAAGTGGTCGACTCATTTTTTATACACTGTTTATCTCTTCTCGACGACTACTAAGAAGTGTCATCATCATCATCATCATGTCGTGCCGCCAACACGGATATCCCTGACCCTCTCTCGCCACTTCTCTCTATCGTTCATCGCCTCTGGTAGGTCTCACATAGCTGCTGTATGTATGTTCGAGCTGGTCGTCCTGCTTTTACTTGGCCATATGTAGGAGTCCATAGGAGTACATCACTTATGAGCTGGTCCCTGCTTCTCCAGCAGTGTCCTGCATGTCTGGTTCGTCTAACTTGCATAGTTTTCGTGATGGGAGGTAGGTGGCCGTATAGTTGGTACTTTGTGGGGTGTTGCCTCCAGGGCTTGTCCAATATTGCTCGCAGCATTCTTGTGTAATTGCCATCTGGCTTTTTATTCCAGCCGTAACCAAGACCCCGTTTTGGTGTGTTCAACACTTCATCTTTTTATCACGGAAAAGGTTACAACGGGGGTCGGACTGAAATTTACGGCGGAGTGCTATACACACAGACCAGTTAGACTCGTCATGGACTAAGCTACTATGTAGTGAATTAGTTGTAAAAGAGTCTATTTGAGAACCGTACCATTACTAATTTCTGTTTGCGTAATGTAACGTTATAATATGTTGCACTCACGACGCTTCAGGAAGGCCTTCTTCTGATAAATGTCATAATTGCTAACGTTCTTTATTGTATTTTGGTTGATCGTATTTACCAACCCCTCCGCTCGGGCAGGATATGACAAAAGGTCAATTTTTAAGCGGAGTTCAACAGGTTTGAATTCAGAGTTTTCCTTCTCCTTGACTAGTTGCCTCACCAAGTCTGAAGAACCTTGTCTGCCCTACTATTTAACAATAGCTGGAGGGAGAATAATAGGGTTCATACCTTTCCCAAGGGTATTAGTGCTATGTGAAATGCAATCAGTCTCGTCCAGGATTTGAACTCGTGTCGCCGTGTCCATTTTCTATGACAATAACCATTACACCACGGGCACCTCCTATTTGTGTTAATATTTACCAACCCCTCCACTCTGGCAGGATATGACAAAAGGTAATTTTTAAGCGGAGTTTAACAGCTTTGAATTCAGAGTTTTCCTTCTCCTTGACTAGTTGCCTCACCAAGTCTGAAGAACCTAGTCTGCCCTACTATTTACCAATAGCTGGAGGGAGAATAATAGGGTTCATACCTTTCCCAAGGGTATTAGTGCTATGTGAAATGCAATCAGTCTCGTCCAGGATTTGAACTCGTGTCGGCGTGTTCATTTTGGTTGATTCAATATTCCATAGAATGCAACACATACCCGACTATATCGTTGTCCGAAGACAAAACCTCACTACGGTAGTAATCATTCAATTGTCCGAAAAATGTTGTTAATCAACTGAGTTAAATAAATAAGAAATAAACTTCACGTAATAGACGGATAAAGAAATAGCCAAAAATGTTTATCTTGACAGAAGTCAAGAAAGAGAAATAAAAAAAATGTTACAGTTGGCGACCCTAGTCGAGGGTGACTCGAAGGTTACCTTTCAATTGCAACTACACCAAGATGTAAGGAAGGTCGACACTCCTTTTCCTGGATTGCTCTTCTTTACTCTTAATCCTTACTTTATAATGCTAAGTGTTAAGCAAGGAGATGTTATGTACCATTTTCTTTAGTCTTTGGTATGACTCGACCACAGATTGAACCCAGGTCTCCCGGGCACTTTACCCAATAGACCAAGTATAAAGATGACCAACTATATACATTTTTGTAGTAGCCTTGAAGTAGAAAACTGACATAGTAATAACTAAATATGCTCATTTATGAAGTACCCTTGAAGTGTAAGACAAATGTAAAAATAACTAAATGAGGTCATCAGTGAATTAACCTTGAAGTAGAAAACCATAACCAAATATGTTCTTCTATGAAGTAGTCTTGAAGGTGACGACAAACATAAAAATAATGTTGGTGATCCGAGTTATGGGCAACCCGAACGCTGCCTTTTCATTAGCTACTACACCGAGGTGTAGGGAAGGGCGCTACTTCATTCTTTGAGTCTTTGTATGACTCAACTTGGGATTGAACCCCGGTCCTGGACCATTGGTGAACACTCTACTCACTAGATTATTGGGCTGGTCTAATGACTAATATAGGAATAACTCAATGTGGTCATCTATGGTTTGACCTTTAAAAGAAGCGACTGAGATAAAATAACAAAATATGGACATCTATGATAAAACCTTTAAGGTGATGAATGGGATAGAACTAACCAAATATTGTAATCAGTTCTATAGCTTTCAGTTAGAGGACAGAAAAAAATTTGGTCGTCTATCATATAGCCTCGAAGTAATTGGCTTGGATAGAAACAATTTATTATTGTCAACTATGGCATTATCTTAAAGTAGAAGAGAAAAAGAGAAAAAATATGATCACCTATGATATAACCTCAAAGAAAATGGCTTAGATAGAACTAATTGATTATTGTCATTTATGACATAATCTTAAACTAGAAAAGAGAAAGAGAAAAAATGTGGTCATCTATGATATAACCTCGAAGTAAATGGCTAAGATTGAACTAATTAATTATTGTCATCTCTGACAGTCTTAAACTAGAAGAGAGAAAGAGAAAAAATATGGCCATCTATGATATAACCTCGAAGTAAATGGCTTAGATAGAACTAATTAATTATTGTCATTTATGACATAATCTTTAACTAAAGAAAGAAAGAGAAAAAATATGGTCATTGATCATCTAGCCTTTACGTTGGGGATTGAGATAATATAAGCCAAATATGGCCATCTCTGATATAGCCTTAAAATAAAGGACAGACATAGAGCTAACATAATATAGCCATCGATATTATTGTCTTGAAGTCGTGGACTGAGCGAAAAATAAACAAATATGGTCATATTGGACGTGACCTAAAAACAGTGTCCCGGGCTAGAAATTATGCCAAAGTGAAAATCCCAAGGAAGGGTCTTGTTGGGAACAATTTGATAGAAATAAAACATATAACTAGTAGAGATGAGAGACAAGTATTTTCAGATTTATGGGCACGTTAGCAAAATATCTTATCCAGTTGGATCGGATGAAACCATTTATTCACTGGAGACACTGAAATGAACATTACGTAGCAATCGATTTTGTTCGCGTCATGCAACTCAGGCAACAAAAGAAATTTTATTCTATCGAAGCTGCGTTCCATGCCTCACAGTCACCATAACAACACATATCAAACTATTCTTCTATTCATGCAATGATAAACTTGAACACTGAGAGTTGAAAAGAGTTTCTTCCTAGTACTGATATCCGTTTAGTTTGGTTTGCTATTAAGGCATATCAAACGTTGCTGGTTATTAAATGCTAAATCCTGTTTTAAGATATATGAAATATATTTTTGACACACAGAGTTTTAGGATCAAACTGATCTCTTTCTAACAATTCAATTTCGCATAAGTCAACAACGTTAAATAGCTCCAAGTATTGCTATGTATAACTAACAATGCAATTTAATATCAGTCGTTTGTTTATCCGAAGTTAAATGATAAAACTGTTCTATTTCTAACAATTAAGTTTAGCATAGGTCAACAGAGTTAGATAGTTTAAAGTATGGCTATGTATCACTAACATTGCAATTAAACATCAGTCATTTGTTTAGATACAGTTAGATGATCAAACAGTTCTCTTACAAGCAATTCAAATTAGCATGTCATTCGTTCGTACAGAGTTTAAATGTGAAACAGTTGATTTGAGCTATAGATAGAACCCAGTCAGCTGCTACCACTCCAAGTCAGAATTGACCTCGGAACAATGGCAGTAAAGGCGTACTCCACATTCCCCAAAGCTCCTGGACTGCAGCCTCACCATCGGATCGTTTTTGTTGTATCCAGGACACTCATTGGGGGATCTTCTCCCTCCACAGAAAATCAGTCGGCGTATTCTACAACTACAGATGAGTGAGCTGATTTGTGTGTTAGTAATCTTATATATACATATATATATATATATAGTGATAAGGTACTTATGTCAACTATATGTGAATAAAAATATAGGTTGGTGTATAGAATAGAGATTACTTTAGATCATGTGTATATCTAAGTTTGAACAGTTTGCAATGTCAACTTCACTTAGTGACAGTCAGTTTCTCGCCTAAATTATCAGCCCAATACGCTGTTGATACAAAAGACAAAAAATGGTATGTGATGTTGCCTTTCTTTACACTAAGCGTTATAAGGTACGGATCAAGGGTAAGTGGAGAAATATAGGGAAATGAATAGCAGGCTTTCCAATCCCTTGTGTAGTAGTTACAGAAAAGGGAGCCTTAGGGACACCCTTTCTTACGCCAACTTTATATATATATATATATTTGTGTGTAGTTATGCACTACTTTGTGTATTGGAGCACTTTCACGGATTATTTTTGTTAATTATGTCGTTTGGTTTCGTTTCTTTGTTTAATAGCATATCAACCTTTTTAGGTTATTTAATGCCAAAGCTGTTCTCATAGAAGGACAGTAGTGGTACTATTTAACCCATAGTAGGGAGGATAAGGGAGTTCATATTTTTCTCAATGGTGTTTGCCCAAAAGTGAAGGTAATAGCGCGACTGGAGTTCGAAATCGCTTACTACGATTCTGCAGTCCATCGCTTTAACCATTACACCACAAGGACACCCCCTTAATTATGGCAGTGCTTTTTTCTTTCGACTAGACGTTGCAGCACTGGCTGATTATTTTTAAGTAGAGCGGATGTTTTTAGTCTTTTCTTTTTTTATTAATTTGTTTTTCCAGATATTGGTCGGTAATATATTTTGTTCATTTAAAAATTGCATTATCTTTTTTCCTGCTCCCAGTATTATAGAACTGGTTATAAAAATAAGAATATTATATATATATATATATATATATATATGTGTGTGTGTGTGTGTGTGTGTGTGTGTGTGTGAAGAAAAATACAAATAAATCCGACGATATGTCTTAAAAAACTTGAAAAAAACAATACATTTAAAGGATGTACTTATTTATTCATGAATAATCAGCCCATCATTTTTTTAAAACGACCCTTAGGGAGATATGATCATTTAATTTTTTCTCATCCAAAAATTGTATTTGGTCTGGTAGCAAACTTCTCTATAAATAGTTTGTGGGTTGGTTTGGTTTTATGACATATCAACCATTGTAGGTCATTTAATGCCTAATCCGGTTCATACTTATATAACACATACATATGATTATAAGCTTAAGTCATCAAAGTTAAATGGTTCCAAGTATTGCTATGTATCACCAACAATTCAATTAAACATCAATCAATAAGTTACCCACAATCAAATTATCTAACGATCTAAGTCAATTGTTAGTACGAAATCAAACAGTTCTATTTGACCCATAGATAGGACCCTATCAGTCGCTACTATTCCGAGCCAAAGTGGGCTTGAGAACGATGGCGATGAAGGGGTACTCTGCATTCCCCAAAGATCCAGCATTACTGGAGTCTCGCCAGATTTTTCAGTGTTATATCCAGGATACTTGTTGGTGTGTTTTACTCATTGGTAGAGATGCAGTCAGTGTATTCTATGGCTCCAGCCGTCTTAGTGGATGTCCGTAAATAAATCACCTGTGTCCATGTTTACAAAATCAATCTGCTCAGGGCAGGATACGACATAAAGACAGTTGTATTTAATGTGGTTAAAACTTGTTTGAATTCAGGGCTTTCCTTTTTCGAGCTTGGGTGCCTAACCAAGGTTAAAGATCCTGCTCCTGATGGATGTTTTGGATTAATACGTGCATTGTATAATAAAATTCGATTCAAATCACTTTTACACCGTTTACATATTGATCCTGTGTCAAATCCTGCTCGTGAGTCAGTCCACTGGGTTGAGTGGCTTACTTGCTGAACTTTGACATCTTATTAGCTCCAGTTCGAGCTCCAGTAGAGATGGGAGGTAAGCGGCCATACAGCCGTTGTTAAGCAGGGTGTTACTTCCATGATTTGTTCAATATACTGGGTCCGGAAGCAAAAGTAAGAATATTTTGGTATAATAATCAAGATTAATTTTAATTTTTTAAAAAATAAACCACAAAATTAAAAGATAAACACAAAACAGTAAATTTACTCAATATGGCGCCATGTTTTTTTTTTTGCAATTATTGTATCAGCACACCTTCAAAAAAATTTGCATGTCTTCAAAATAAATTCTTCAGATATTTTGTTCTATTCCTCCTCAAAAGCAGTCTTAAGCAAACCAATATTTGGATAGGATGTTGCATTTGTTTTGTTTTCTAAAATGACACATATAGTGTAATCTAGGGGATTAAGTTTTCTCGTGGACTTTTCATTCATTAGCATGCTTTCTTATTGCTGTTGTGGGGTTCTTCTAAATGATCGTACGACAGCAGTTAAAAAGTCTTCATTTCCTTTTTGTTCAACCCTACACTCCATCTTTTCATTATAAAGCCCTTTTTCTGTATTTTTTCTTTGCTTTGAATACGGTAGATAAAAAAAAAAAACTTTAGCTTGCTTTCGGCGTTAAACAAATGATAGTTTATTTGTAGTTTCTTTTCTTGCTCACTCATATTGGGCTGAATTTTAATTTTTTAAAAAGTGCCTGAATAATGGAGCTATTCATGGAAATTAAGATTCGTCACTTTTTTTTTAAAACCTGGATTAAACAGACAAAAAAAAACGTTTTAAAATTTTCATATTTTACTTCCACACCCTGTATGTGATATTTTATATGAGGAAACACATAGAATGATAAATAGATAGATAGATGCCCACTTATACGGCCAACCATGGGTAAAATAGTGATATCCTTTTTCTAAGATAGCTTTGGCATTAAATAACCTACGAAGCTTGATATTTGATTAAGAAAAAGAAACTAAATTAGAAACTAAACAACTTGCTCATGGTGGAGGGGTTGGGTAAATTCATGCTTGATAAGTTTTTGTTTTTGTAGATTTTTGTTGTTGTTGTTGTTGCTGTTGTTGTTACTCTGGTATTAATATATTAGGACCCTGGATTGCAAAAGATTTTGGTGCCCAGTCCATTATTTAGTCATAGGGGTTAAGTTTAAGTGCATTCTGCGTAGATAACGTTACTGAACTGCATGGCTTACAGCTTTCGATTCATTTGGGCATGTTCTTGAGTGCAAAAATAAAAAAAAAATCTGAATTTTATTACCCTAATCAAGTAGAAGAAACCTGGTTATATTTTATAAGATTATGCCAAAGTTGAAAGTTCCTGGTTAAGCGAAGTATAGTAACTTTGGCTGCTATAGTTCTCTCAGTGTTTATCTATTATTTCGAGACACGGATATTTAATATAACTTAATTATATGATATAGAAGACACCATTATCGAAAAAGCAGTATTTTACTGCCAAAGCACTGCAACGAAAAGGCATTAGATTCTTCATTGCATTAGCTGTCTGTGAAGGTGCACTGAGGAAGATTGACTTGTATGTAGAGTCAACTCAAATTGAACTGATAAATTTAAAAGAGCCAAAATGAAAATAATAGTCTAATGTGAAGTAAAAAAAAAGAACCGAAGAAGATAGATAGATAGATAGATAAGAACATATTCAACAAAAGAGATAGAGAGAGAGATAGAAAAGAAGAAATTGAACAATAAAGATAGATAGATAGATAGATAGATAGATAGAGAGATAGAGAGAGAGAGAGAGAGAAAGAGAATTGAAAAAATTGAACAAAAATATAGATAGATAGATAGATAGATAGAAAAGAAAAAATTCAACAAAAGAGATAGATAGATAGATAGAGAGAGAGAGAGAGAGAGAGAGAGAGAGTGATAGAGAGAGATAGAATAGAAGAAATTGAACAGAAATAGATAGATAGATAGATAGATAGATAGATAGAACAGAAAAAATTCAACAAAAGAGATAGATAGATTGATAGAGAGAGAGAGAGAGAGAGAGAGAGAGAGAAAGATAGAATAGAAGAAATTGAACAGAAATAGATAGATAGATAGATAGATAGATAGATAGAGAGAAAAGAACAAATTCAATAAAACAGATTGAGACAGAGACAGAGAACGAGGGAGGGTGGGAGTGGAAGGGAAAGAGATAGGTGGATAGATAGAGATAGAAAAGAAGAAATTGAACAAAATAGATTGATAGATCGAAAAATTCAATAAGATAGATAGATAGATAGATAGATATGAACAAACTGAGATAGATAGATAGATAGATAGATAGATAGATAGATAGGTAGATATGAACAATCTGAGATAGATAGATAGATAGATAGATAGATAGATAGATAGAAAAAAAACTGAACTAGATAGATAAACAGACACAGACACAGAGATTGAGAAAGAAAGAAAGAAAGAAAGAAAGAAAGAAAGAAAGAAAGAAAGAAAGAAAGAAAGTGAATAAAGCAGATTGATAGAAAGATAGAGAGATTAATAGGTACAAATTCAACAAGATAGAGAGATAGAGAGATAGAGACAGAGGGAGAGAGGAGATAGAAAAGAACAAATTCATCAAAATAGATAGATAAAGAGAAATAGAGAGTGAGAGAGGGAGAGGGACAGGAGGGAAAGAGAGAAGAACAATTCGAGCAAAATAGGCAAATAGATAGAGCGATAGACTTTACACCATGTCGAGATTTGGGATAATATTATCTCACCCACCTGATGATGGTTCTTTAGAACCGAAACGCTATAGTGTCGCCTTTGTTTCTCAATAAAAACTCTCCTTCTGCTTGGATTAACTTTTCATCATTTTCTTCTTTATTTTTCTTGACAGTTTTCTTGACAGTTTCAGCATTTCCGGTCATATTGGCACTCCTCTGTGTGGTCTAGATGTTTTCGGCCACACCTTTCACATGTCTGAGTTCCTCTGCAAACCTCCCAGTAATGATTTTATCCTAGTAAAACAGGAGTCTCAACACTAAAAGATATGTTTAGAGATTTGTCGGATCCCGATGAGTTGTATGGTTTATTAATTCTATTTGGTGACGTTATTCTTGATGTTGAGGGGTTACAGTTAAATTTCGCTAAAGGTGGTTTGAATGCACGTCCTAGTTTTTCATTGTTCACTTTGGTAGTCATATGTACTTTTCTAGATTGGTCAATCGAAACTTCTTTTACTTTATGCTTCTGTTCGAAGAATTTCGGACGAGTGAAGGTTTTTCAGTAGCCAGTTATTTGGTTCTCTGTATCTATTATATTGCTGCCTTTGATAGGGTTCAACCTCCGTGCTATAGTGGCACAAGTATTCTCTCTCATCTAGGACCCAACTATCCATCTAGCGTCAAAAAAGTTACATTTTATTAGAATTTATTTCTGTATTTTGTATATGTCATAAGATCTTGAGAAAAAGGGGTGGTTTTCTTGACAGTTTAAGCGTTTCTTTTCTTTTCAGCCATCTTCATGTGGTCCGGGTCTTTCGGGCAACGCCAAAATCTCCTCAATGATTCTCCCTTTTATGGCCATATCTTTGACATTTAAAGCACCTCGAGGATGTGGAGATCTATTGCTCTCATTTCTTGTGACAGTAACCAATTTTTACATCTTTGTTTATTTTAGGCTGTTTGATACTTTATATGAATGTATTTGAATTTGCTTTCTGCTTTTTTGAATTCTTATACTTTGTGGTATGTGACCTCCTTGCATTTCCAAGACGGCTCTGATTTCTTCTGATATAGGCAAGGATGCGTCCCTCCTTCTTATATACTTTATATATCTTGAGGTTTGCTATTATATTTTTAGTTTCATTATCCATACTTTCGAATCTCTAAGATCTATTTTTGGATTTGATTGGAAATGTCAAGTCTCACATGGAGATTGACCCTTTATGGTATGGAACGTCTTCATTTTGAGGATATTTTTGGCATGCATACGGCTGTCCACCACGTGCAAATTTCGTTTTGTTTCTTTTTGTTTTTTTGACAATCTCAGGTGTGTTTCTCTTTTAAATAACCTTTGCTATTAATAACGAAGTTAATTTGGTTTGGCAATTCTCTTACAAAGATGCAAGTACAATGAATCTTGAAACTATACAGTATCATTATCCGAATCAGACTTATATTTAATTTTTTTTTGGGGGGGGATGTCCTCGTGGTGTAATGGTTAAAGCAATGGACTGCGAAATTGTAGTTAGCAAGTTCGAACTCCAGTCGCGCTTTCACGTTCACTTTCGGACAAGAAGTTTCTATAGTAATTGAAAAACATTCACTTAAGTTCCAATAGTTACTGAAAATAATACACTTTGCTAAAATTCATCATACAGAAATCTCAATAGTAACTGAAGAACATACACTCAGCCAAAATGAATCAAGCAGAAGCACAAATTAAACTAAAAAACTCAGAGCCAACCCCCCACCCAAAAAAAAACCTCCCAAAAAACAAAAAACAATCCAATGAAATAATAAAAGGAAAAAAATACACTAATTCTACCACTAAAACAAACCACTCGCTCACAAAATACAAAATCTACAAAACAAAGGTCACCTTGGGAAAGGTATGAACCCCCTTATCCTCCTAGCTATGGGTTAAATAGTACCACTGCTGTTCTTCTTGCAGAATGGCTTTCCCATTAAATAACCTACAAAGGTTGATATACCATAAAACAAAGAAACCAAACCATTCATTTCTTTAATTAAGAAAAGCCATAAGTAGTGTTTGTTCTTCGCTGATTCTGTACTCCGTCACCCATCATGGAGACCAACTTGAGTTGGGAATTTACCAGGGGGGAATCCCATTATTGAGATAGACGTGCATTCCCAGAATACTCGAGCTGGAAACAGAATTTCCTTCCCCTGCCAATTTCATTCCCCTGCCAATTTCGTTATCTGAGTAACCAATACTTAATGCTGTAAATTTAGAAGTGGTCTAAGTATCATTCTTTCAACGCAGTTGATCTTTATCCACCGCCTACAAGCGACTATATGGGAGTTTGTAACATATTCAGATTAAAGACTTAACATAAAGTGTTTGATGCGACCCCGTCTTGCTCAGTAACGATCAAAGTAGAGTGATGGTGATGATTTGAATACTCAGTTGCCAGATCAAGTAATTTAAGCATTATGGATCACCATCGATCGGCAAGAGAATGTCGTACTAAGGTCTAACTCCTCTGCAGTCAGAGTACTTCACTGCATCAACCAACAAGATGAAAGATATATGGATGAGAACATAATCAATAGCTTAGATAGATAGATAGATAGATAGATAGATGTGAACTGACTGAGATAGATAGATAGATAGATAGATAGATATGAACTGACTGAGATAGATAGATAGATGTGAACTGACTGAGATAGATAGATAGATAGATAGATAGATAGATAGATAGATAGATAGATAGCCCTTATTTATTCAATAACCCTCAAAGATAGATAGATAGATAGATAGATAGATAGATAGATAGACAGAAAATAGCAGAGAACTCTACAGATAGATAGATAGATATGAACTGACTGAGATAGATAGATTGATAGATAGATAGATAGATAGATAGATAGCCCTTATTTATTCAATGACCCTCAAAGATAGATAGATAGATAGCAGAGAACTCTACAGAAAGACATAGATAGATAGATAGATAGATAGATAGATAGATAGATAGATAGATAGATAGATAGATAGATAGATAGATGCGTGGTGAATTCAATAGTTTCCAGACTTTTTTGTCCAGGAATTTAAAATTGTTGTAGACTCTTGAAAATTCAATATCTTATTGCTATACATCTTATGAGATGGCTGACCAATTTTTATCATTTCACGTTCAAATGAACTGCTACAGCAGTAATTGGAATACACCCTACTAAAGCCTGATTGTCACAGATGGGGAATTTCAAAAATGCAATCTGGACGTCAGGACCTTTTAGAAGAACGATATGCAATAAAATTCTCTTTTAAACTTGGAAAAAATGCCACAGAAACGTATGGAATGCTTCAGACTGCTTTTCGACCATCTAGCATGAATCGAGCATCAGTTTTTGAGAGGCATAAGAGATCCAAGGAAGGCAGGGAGTCTGTGAGGGATGATGAGAGATATGGGAGGAGTAAAGAAGTCAATACATCAGAGTTGATTGGCCAAAGGGTTAGGGTTAGGGTTACTATGTTGAATTTTTAAGGGAGTTCAGGAAGAGATTTCGTCGGAAGAGGACACCACTCTTCAAATCGGCTCAGTGGCATTTCCAGCAAGACAATGCACCAGTCCGCAACTCCATCCTTGTCAGAGACTATTTGACCTCCCTATAGTCCAGACCTTGCTCCCTGTTACGTTTGGTTATTCCCTAAGCTCAGAGGCTCAGAGGTTATGAGACAACTGAGGAGATGAAACAGGCTGTGACGAAGGTCATTGACACGCTCGCACAAGAGGACTTCCATGTGGCCTTCCAGAAGTTGTTGGAACGGTACAACAAGTGCATTTCAGGTGGAGGAGATTACTTCGAAAGGGACTAGAGTTTCGTGTGTGTACTATCAATAAAAGTGCCGATACGAAAAAAGTCTGGAAACTAATTTAATGATCCTCGTAGATAGATAGATATTGAACTAGAATGTCCATGAATCTCTATATACTTGAGCATATGTATGTTTTATTATCTGTCTTTTCCGTGTTCGTCGATGTTTATTTATTTATGACAGTTAACAGGGGAAGAAGAAGGTTGCATACGAATTCATCGTTCATTGAGATTCATTCAATAACTTTGCATGTTATCAAGAATAACAAATCTATGAATATATTACTGAGTGACAAAGGTAAATACTCGTAATTAGTTCACTTGACATGCAATACCATCACGAACAAGGGCCTCCTACCCACCAAGTACTTCTGCCTGGTTTTCCTCAGTCCTTTACAGCTGCTCTTGTTATACAAACGAGATAAAACGGAAGTTCTTTACGAATACCGAAAGCCAAACTTTCATCTCCAGCGCAGAAAAACCCTAAGAAATCAATATTTTTTTAGCATTGTTGTATTTCCGTTCAGCAAACAAAAAAAAGCAACTCTACGAAGAGAATTTGAGAATAACATTTTAATCATTCAAGCAAATTATTCCTTTCTTCCGACGAACTTTAGATCTCTCTCTCTCTCTCTCTCTCTCTCTTTCTCTCTCTCTCTCTCTATCTATCTATATATATATATATATATATATATATATATATCAGTCTGTCTTTTTGTCTTTTTTATCAACCTATATCAGTTTTTTTAATATTCTTATATGTCAGTCTTTTCATAGTTATCTATCTCTGAGGGTTATTGAATAAATAATGGCAATCTATCTATCTATCTATCTGACTTTTTGTCTATCTGTCTGTCTGTCTGACTGTGAATCTATTTTTTTGTCTACCAGTTTCAGTCTTTTCTTATATATATATATATATATATATATATATATATATATATATATATATATATATATCAGTCTTTATTATATATAACTATGTCTGACTTTTCATAACAATCAATCTAGCTGGCTAACTAGCGAACGAGCTATCAGTCTGTCAGTCTGTCTGTCTATTTTTTGTCAAATATGTCAGTCTTTTGATGTTTATGCAGGTCAGTCTTTTCATATCTATCTATCTATCTATCTATCTATCTATGTCAGTATTTTTATATCTATCTATGATTATATAATAATCCATGTATCTATCAATTGACGAATGTCTTTCTATCTATCTTTCTAACTATCTATGATATATATATATATATATATATATATATATATATATATATATATATACGGCCACCAACCACACATCATGAAAACTATCCAGGTTAGACGAGCCAGACACGGAAGAGACTGATGGAGAAATAAAGACGAACTCAAAAGTGATGTAAACCTGTGAACCCCTTCACACGGACGAGCTTAGGTTGGACGACCTGGTGGAAACTGTCAACAACAGTTTTGTACTGATACAGGAAGTAGCTTGGAAGACCTGTAGGGAGACGTATGGCGAGAGAGGGTCAAGGAAATCCGTACCAGTTGCACGACATGATATATATATATATATATATATATATATATATATATATATATATATATATATATATATAAACGAACGATAAATTTAGGATACAAGGCCAATTTAAAATGTAGTTTATCTAGTTTGAATTAAGAGTGGTCCTTTTTCCCTGATTGGTTTCCAGACGAAGATGAAAGACCCGAATGGCGAGAGAGGGTCATGGAAATCTGTGCTAGCTGCACGAAATGAGGATATATATATATATGAGTCATAACCGGCTCACTGGCCTAATGTATAGAGTGTTTGCCAATGGTTCGGGAGACCTAGGCTCAATCCCAGATCGCGTCATACCAAAGACTTTAAAAATGGTACTTGATACCTCCTTGCTTAACACTCAGCAATATAAAGTACGTATCATGGGTAAAGTGGAGCAATCCAGGGAAAGGAGTAGCGTCCTTCCCTACACCTCGGTATAGTAGCTATTGAAAAGAGAGCCTTCTAGTCATCCTCGACTACGGTCGCCAACTTTACTTTACTAATATATGAGTCATGGTAATCTCTGTTCTCCAGTGGATCCCATCACACAGACGAGCAAGTGATGGACGACCAGCAACAACGGCCCTGTATGGGCGCAGAATGTAGTCTAGAAGACCTGCCCAACGTGATGGATGAGAGTCAGTGAAAACCGTGCTAGTGACACGATGATGATGATGATGATGATACATGTGCATGTATGTATCGATATGCCAGTTTCTTTATATCTACTAATTCATATTTGTATTCACCCATCTTTGAAAGTCTTTTTATATCTGTTTTTATTTTGTTATCTATCCTTTTCCTAGACTGGTTGACACTCAAGATTTGAGCTTGAGTAAGCGTGTCCCTTTTCTATCACAATAACAATTAAAACTGTAACAAAATCCTATTTACCAACCCCTCCGCTCCCACAGGATATGACACAAGGTCAGTTTTTAAGCGGAGTTTGACAGGTTTAAATTCAGAGTTTTCCTTCTCCTAGACTAGTTGCCACACCAAGGCTGAAGAACCCAGTCTGTCCTACTATTTACCCATAGCTGGAGGGAGAATAATTGGATTCTTACCTTTCCCAAGGGTATTAGTGCTATGTGAAATGCAATCAGTCTCGTCCAGAATTTGAACTCGTGTCGCCGTGTCCATTTCCAACGACGATAACCATTACACCACGGGCACCTCCAAAACTGTAACATAATGGTCGAGGGATTTCGTTTTATATATCTTGCCTTTGGGTTTAATTAGGCTGAGAACCTTTCGGCTCAGTGTATGGGTTAGTTAGGTGCAAACATGAGCGCAGGTGTTCACGCACGTGCGCGGAGCGGACGTGTCATTCAGAGATGTCACAATAAAAATCCCAGATAGAGGATATGGCCAGGGATGTGAGTGACATCACGCACCGGAGGCGTCGGCTGAGATTTGTAAAAAGTCAGTTAGTCGAGTTTCGCCGTCGGAAGAAGAAGGTTGACTTTCGCTTGCTCGCCGTGGCCTTGTGGCTGGTGCGCACGTGGTTTGGGGCAGAGAGAAAAGTCAGAATAGAAAGATGGTATCTCTCTCCTTATGTAGAAAAACCTTTAAACTTAAAGGTAATAAAAAGTTTCGTACCTGAACTAAGAAGTCGTAAGTGTTTTTGTTTTTTTTGTGTTTCGGGATTCCTATGTTATATATATATATATATATATATATTATGAACATTAGATCCACAACCTCACAAATACTGACCATCCGTAGAATCCTGGAAGGCGTTCGGGCAAAAAACTTACAGGCGACATTACTATTTGTCGACTTTACCAAGGCCTTCGATTCCATACACAGAGGGAAGATGGAGCAAATCCTACTAGCATACGGCCTACCAAAAGAAACCGTAGCAGCGATAATGATTCTCTACAGAAACACCAAAGTGAAAGTATGTTCACCAGATGGAGACACGGAATACTTCGACATTGTTGCAGGAGTACTACAAGGAGACTCACTAGCCCCGTACCTCTTTATCATCTGTCTAGACTATGTGCTTAGGACTTCGATCGACAAAATCAGAGAAAATGGCTTCGAGCTGACTAAGAGAAGAAGCAAAAGGTACCCCGCAAAAACAATCACGGACGCCGACTACGCTGATGACTTGGCGTTACTAGCGAATACGCCTAATCAAGCAGAGACACTACTGCATAGTCTGGAACGAGCCGCAGATGGCATTGGCCTCCATGTCAATGCAAACAAAACCGAATATATGTGTTACAACCAAACGGGCAACATTGCCACACTAGACGGAGCCTCTCTGAAACTAGTCGACAAATTCACCTACCTAGGAAGCAGCGTCTCATCAACCGAGAAAGACATCGACACACGACTGACGAAGGCATGGACAGCTATCGATAGGCTCTCGATCATATGGAAGTCGGACCTAACTGATAAAATGAAACGCAGTTTCTTCCAGGCAGCGGTTGTGTCGATACTGCTATATGGATGCACCACATGGACGCTTACGAAGCGGCTGGAGAGGAGGCTGGACGGAAATTACACAAGAATGTTGAGAGCAGTATTAAACAAGTCCTGGCGACAACACCCCACGAGACTCCAACTATACGGACACTTGCCCCCCATCACAAAAACTATACAAGTTCGACGAACCAGACACGCAGGACACTGCTGGAGAAGCAAGGACGAGCTCATAAGCGATGTACTCCTGTGGACCCCCACTCATGGATGTGCAAGAGTGGGACGACCAGCACGAACTTACATACAGCAGCTATGTGAGGACACGGGATGTAACCCTGAAGACCTGCCGGAGGCGATGAATGATAGGGAGAAATGGCGAGAGACGGTCAGGGATATCCGCGCAGGCTGCGCGACATGATGATGATGATGTACATTTCACATATCCGTATCATGGGTATGTTACAAAATGACACGCGTTCACTTTCGATTTATATTTAGTGCGATTTCTTTCTTTAATGGAATATCAAATTTTGTGGGTTATTTAACGCCAAGAATTTCCTTAAAAAAAACTACTAGAAATATTTAACCCATGGCTAGGGGAAAAAGACTTCATACCTTTCGCAAGGGTTATATGTCCGAAAGTGAACACAAATGAACGACTAGCGTTTGAAATGGCTTACAAAAATCTCACAATCCAACCCACTAGATACTGTAACACGAAGACCAACGCTTTCATATATGTGCACCCACAGAGAGTCATGCATATCTTGTTATTCTACAACAGCTTACCAATCGATACGAGAAATATGAATAAACTGATCTGGCCTGATAGATAGATAAATAAATACAAAGAAATTGGTTTATATATATATATATATATATATATATATATATATATATATATTTGTATCGCCATTAGCGATATGCAAGGCTCTTCATATGAATTGAGCTCTCGGTAGCCGTTAAGCGGATGTATGTAAACAATAGTAATTGTGATTCATAACCGTTTAAAATTTACTTTGCTGCTGCTGGTTTCCTCGTGGCTGAGGAGTAGAGTATTGGATTGGCGTTTGAGGCAACCGGGTTTCGATCCCAACAACGGGAATCTAGTATGTCTAGCCACACTGATGAGTTCTGATTGAACGAAACAGATCGGCCTGTGGATGACTATATATATATATATATATATATATGCGTGTGTGTGTTACCTCATATATGTTCCACAGTTGACTGGGGCTGTAGAATATAGTGACTGCTTCCCTGCAGAAGGGTAAGACTCCACCCTGAACCAATGTCCCGGATACGACTCTAATGATGAGGTTTCATATACAGTAGAGCTTTGGGGAATGAGGAGTATCCCTTCATTGCCATCGCTCTCAGGTCCGCTCTGGCCCGGCGTAGTAATCACTTGGCTTTTTTTCTGTGGCCCAAATTGAACTAGACTGTGTACTTATGCTAAACTGAATTGCTTGAAATAGAAATGTTTTGACATTTAACAGAACTGTTTGGACATTTAACTGTTTGTAAACAAAAGCCATAGTAAACTGAATTGTTTAAAATCTTATGTGACCTGAAAAAACCTTAAAACGAAGTAAGCAACCAACTAACCATATATATATATATATATATAATGAATAAAAATACAGGAAGCAACACAACACGAAACACCAGCTGTACAGCCACTTACCACCCATCTCTAAAACCATCCAAGTAAGAAGGACAAGACATGCGGGACATTGCTGGAGAAGCCAATGTGGACTCATAGGTTACGTTTTCTATGGACCCTTCCACATGGACGTGTCAGTGTTGACTGGCCTGCAAGAACATACTTACATCAGCTTCTATGCAGACACGGGATATAGTTTGGAAGAACTACCGAGAGCGATAGACGACAGTTTATTTGTTTTTTCATATCTAAGTCCTTCTACAGTGATCGTGTCGATACTGCTACATGGATGCACTACATGGACGCTAAGTAAACGGCTGGAGAAAAAGCTTGACGGCAACTACACAAGAATGCTGCGAGCAATATAGAACAGATCCAGAGAGCAACACCCCACAAAGCAGCTGCTATACGGCCACAACCACCTATCACGAAAACTATCCAAAGTAGACGAACCAGAGAAGCAGGACACTGCTGCAGAAGTAGGGACGAGCTCATAAGGGATGTATTCCTATGGACCCTCTCACATGGCCAAGCGAAAGCAGGACAACCAGCTTGAACCTTCATAAAGCAGGATGCGGGGTGTAGTCCTGAGGACCAGCCAGTAGCGATGAACGATAGGGAGAGGTGGCGTGAAAGAGTCAGGGATATCCGTGCTGATGGCAGGACAAGAAGAAGTATCTATCTATCTATCTATCTCAGTCTTGCAATATATATGTATTTATGTGTGTGTGTGTGTGTGTGTTTATCTTTTATATTTATACACCTGTTTTCTGTTCACAGATCAGTAGAATCCTATTTATATCTATCCATCTATCTATCTATCTATCTATCTATGTTAGTCGTTTTATATCTAATTATCTCACTTCTTACTTCTATCTATCACTCTATCTATATCAGTTTTTATATCTCTTTATCTCAGTCTTTTTATATCTATCTATCTAGCTATATATCTATCTCAATCTGTTCATATCTATCTCTCTCTCTTAGTCCTTTCATATATACCTATCTATCTATCTCAGCTTATTCCTTTTACTTGCGTCCATTGGTGAATTGTAGTCAACTGAGCCAAAAGACATTTTCCGGGTCAGAACAGGTTTATGACACCGTCTCTACGAATTGGTAGAGCGAAAAATTTCTTCAATTCATATTTTCTTTAACTCGACTGGGATTTTGTTTTCTCGTTTGTTTATTTTGCTTTCTTTCAATTCGTTTCAATTCCGTTAAAATCAGATTTCCCTCTCTAAAAAGAGTCAGTCATGTAGAGGAGTTTGCCTCATTCCGCCATAGAAGATTCCTTAATCGTCATGGTCTTCACATTATCGATATTTTCAATACCAAAAAGAGAAAGAAACCAAAAAAAAAAAAAGTCATAGTGGAAATAACTTCGTCAGACTTTGTGAACTAGGCGAAAAATTTGAACGTGTATGAATTAGTGGAGGAGTGAGTCTGGGATGATAAGAAGGATGTGAAGGAGGAAAGGAAGAGAGTGGAAAAGGAAAAGAAGGAACAGGAAGAGGCGGACGAAGAGAAAGAATTGGAGTGGGAGGCGTGGGAAGAGAATATCGATGTTTAAAAATGAAAACAGGAATTAGATGCGTAGAGAGAGAGAAAGCGAAAAAAGGGGAATATTTGGTAGAGGTTGAGAAAGATGACAATGCATGGAAGGAAGTTAGAGAAATATTTCTAGAATAGATAGATAGATAGATAGATAGATATAAAGAAAGAAAGAAAGAAAGACAGAAAGAAAGTAAGAAAGTTACGAACAGACTAAACGAAATAGATTGATAGATAGAAAGAAGAAGAAGAAGAAGAAGAAGAAGAAGAAGAAGAAGAAGAAGAAGAAGAAGAAGAAGAAGAAGAAGAAGAAGAAGAAGAAGAAGAAGAAGAAGAAGAAGAAGAAGAAGAAGCATGGACGAAAGTTAGAGAAAGATAGATAAATAGATAGATCGAAACACACTGAGAAGAAAGAAAGAAAGAAAGAAAGAAAGAAAGAAAGAAAGAAAGAAAGAAAGAAAGAAAGAAAGAAAGAAAGGAAGAAAGAAAGAAAGAAAGTTATGAACTGACAAAACAAAGTAGATTGATGGATAGAAGAAGAAGAAGAAGAAGAAGAAGAAGAAGAAGAAGAAGAAGAAGAAGAAGAAGAAGAAGAAGAAGAAGAAGTTGCGGAGGAGGGATATAAGGAGAAAATCAGAGAGAAATTGTAGAATGAGTGTGAGGAAATAACAGAGCAAAAAGGAAGGATGTGAACGAGAGGAAGGAAGAAGTGGAGATGGGTGAATAGTCGGAAGTGGAGGAAGTAGTGACAGAAGACAAATCAGGACCGGAAGTTGGCGAAAAATCTCAAGAATTAACCATTGGAAACAATAGTCTTCAACCGCCTACCATTAGTCATGTTTGGCCCTTACGCTACCATTAAACCTTCTCAAGAACGTTTTACGGCTTGTAAAAAGACTGCATACATTTATAAGATATACATTTGAAATATGAAATATATCAAAATGTAGATACTGGATGAAACTCAGAAAATTTCATGTTTTTAGAGTGTTCACCATTGTTTTGGGAGACCGGGGTTCAATCATGCCAAAGACCAGAAAAATGGTACTTGATACCTCTTTGCTTGTCTTTAATTGGAATCATTTTGAGATGAGTCTTCTTAATCTGAGAATTAATTTTTATTTATTGCAGACTTTTTGTCCTCATCTTGGTAGGTTTTGTGTTGTTTCTTCTTTCACGACATTTCGGCCAAATTTCACCTCTGGTCGAAATTTGGCCGAAACGTAGTGAAAGAAGAAACTACGCAAAAACTACCAAGATCAGGACAAAAAGTCCGCAATAAATAAAAATCAATTCTCACCACTTTGCTTAACATTCACAATTATTAGGTACTGATCAAGGGTAAGTGGAAATCTCTAAGAAAGAGAATAGTGCCCTCCCCCACAATTCAGGGTTGTAAATATCGGAAAGAGAGCCTACGCGTCCCCTTGACTACGGTCGGTCAACTTACTAAGATAGACACAGTATTTCACAATCTTTAGTTATCTATCTATCTATCTTAATCTTATCTATCTATATATCTATTTCAATATGGCCACATTTATCTATTTCTCTGTCTTCGTGTGCATATCAAATGGATCATATATATTTATCTATTTATTTATTCTCCATCTCCATCTGGTGAACGTACTTTCACTTTGGTGTTTCTACGGAATACTTCGACATTGTTGCAGGAGTACTACAAGGAGACACACTAGCCCCGTACCTCTTTATCATCTGTCTAGACTATGTGCTTAGGACTTCGATCGACAAAATCAGAGAAAATGGCTTCGAGCTGACTAAGAGAAGAAGCAAAAGGTACCCCGCAAAAACAATCACGGACGCCGACTACGCTGATGACTTGGCGTTACTAGCGAATACGCCTAATCAAGCAGAGACACTACTGCATAGTCTGGAACGAGCCGCAGCTGGCATTGGCCTCCATGTCAATGCAAACTAAACCGAATATATGTGTTACAACCAAACGGGCAACATTGCCACACTAGACGGAGCCTCTCTGAAACTAGTCGACAAATTCACCTACCTAGGAAGCAGCGTCTCATCAACCGAGAAAGACATCGACACACGACTGACGAAGGCATGGACAGCTGTCGATAGGCTCTCGATCATATGGAAGTCGGACCTAACTGATAAAATGAAACGCAGTTTCTTCCAGGCAGCGGTTGTGTCGATACTGCTATATGGATGCACCACATGGACGCTTACGAAGCGGCTGGAGAGGAGGCTGGACGGAAATTACACAAGAATGTTGAGAGCAGTATTAAACAAGTCCTGGCGACAACACCCCACGAGACTCCAACTATACGGACACTTGCCCCCCATCACAAAAACTATACAAGTTCGACGAACCAGACACGCAGGACACTGCTGGAGAAGCAAGGACGAGCTCATAACGGGATGTACTCCTGTGGACCCCCACTCATGGATGTGTAAGAGTGGGACGACCAGCACGAACTTACATACAGCAGCTATGTGAGGACACGGGATGTAACCCTGAAGACCTGCCGGAGGCGATGAATGATAGGGAGAAATGGCGAGAGACGGTCAGGGATATCCGCGCAGGCGGCGCGACATGATGATGATGATGATTTATTTATTCATGTGTTGAATTCAATGATATTCTATCAATCTATCCAGTTATCTCAATATATATAGGTATCTTTTACCGCCTACATAATGACTTCGCCATCCTCCTTAAATACACGTCAACGAGAGCGTCAGACGGAGTTCACCAATCAGCGTGACACAATCACATGTGATACCATTTGCGTAGTGAACGGATAGTCGCTACCCAACTGGACTCTCAGCTTTCTATCAACTAACTACTGCTCAACCAGGTTCACTTTTATCTTGTTCTGTTACTTGAATATATATGTTTTTCTATCAGCCCTTTTTGTGTTCCCCGTGTGATACCATCTGCGTAGTGGACGGATAGTCGCTACCCAAATGGACGCTCGGCTTTCTATCAACTAACTACTGTTTAACCAGTTCGACTTGTCTCTTGTTTCTGTTACTTGAATATATAGATTTTTCAACCCTTTTCGTGTTCCCCGTGTCTTTCCTTGGTCAGCATCACAACAGTATCTTTATTTTATAATCTCGATTTATAGATATATATATATATATAACTCAGGATTATAATATATATATATATATATATATATATATATATATATATATATATATATCTTTAGCGCACCATCTATCTGTGGTTGTATGGATCTATTCAAATCAGATCATATATATCTATCTATACATTTATATATATATATATATATATATATATATATATATCTGTATGTATGTGTGTGTGTGTGTGTGGGAGTGTGTACGTGTGTGTGTTTGAATGTATGTATATCTATCTATGTGAATCAGGAGGTGCCCGTGGTGTAATGGTTATCCTTGTAGGGAATGGACACGGCGACACGAGTTCAAATCCTGGACGAGACTGATTGCATTTCACATGGCACTAATACCCTTGGGTAAGGTATGAATCCAATTATTCTCCCTTCAGCTATGGGTAAATAGTAGGACAGACTAGGTTCTTCAGCCTTGGTGGAGCAACTTGTCTAGGAGAAGGAAAAACTCTGAATTCAAACCTGTTAAACTCCCCTTTAAAAAAATTGACCTTTTGTCATATCCTGCCCGGGTAAGGAGTCGGATAAATATGAATCAGATATTATCTCGCTCGCTCTCTCTCTCGCTCTCTCTCAAAATATCTGTCTATCTATATCTATCTGTGTATCTGACATAATAGTATCTTATATATCTATCGGTTGTTTTACGATTGATAATTATTTCGCAAAAATTGCTTCCCACAATCCTCTCGTCAGCTCTCTCTATCTATATAAATACATAAATTCATCAACAGACAGTATCGTTATATCACAACTCTTCAGTATGATTCAACTCGGGAGAAGGTTCATGCGAAGATCGAAACCCGAGTGACTTTACGTCAGTCAGACATCCTAACCCAATGCTATCGTCAATCTCAACGTAAGCGAAGGGATTTTTTTTAGGTTTACATTCATATGTAGGCAATCGGCTACTGGAGTGCTCAGTTCATAAGAAGAACTTTGCATTTACGCGTATCTGGCAGCCGGCAATCCCTCGCTCGAGTGTTCAACCCACTGGGTGGGGGGAAGCGTATATGAATTATATGAAATAAATGTCCAGAGACGATCAGTTTGGAATTATTCAAACTGTGAATATATGAGTGTTCATATACTTCTCCAGTAGTGATCGATGTATGATTATTAATATATAAATATATATAATAATCTCATCCGAAGCCATTTTATATGCAATATAACTGGAAGAAAAACTCAGCGAGACGTCATTTTGCTATTGTAAATTTATTTCAGCAGGCTACTATCAGATAGCAGTAACATAAAAGTAAAAGTAAGTGAAGTTGGCGACCCGAAGGCTTCCTTTAAGATAGCTACTACACCAAGGTGTAGGGGAGGGCGCTACTCCTTTCCCTAGATTTCTCCACTTTACCCTTGATCCGTACCTTGTAATGCTGAGTGTTTAGCAAGTAGGCATCAAGTACCATTTTTAAACTCTATGACTCGACCTGGGACTGAACATAGGTCTCCCGGCTATTGGCGAACACTCTACCCATTATGCCAATGTCCAGTATAATAACATAATAGATTAGGAAATACACATACTTTACTCTTTAAAAAAATTAATTTTATAAAACCCAGAATAACAAATTTGAAGGAAATTAAGTCCCTTAATTTAAGTTTCATTTGTACAACAATCAAACAAAAAAGTATGAAAAGTGATAAACCAATCGTCATTTTATTGTAGTATAAAGTCGTTATATACATGATCCTATTTACCCAACCCCTCCGCTCGGGCAGGATATGACCCAAGGTCAATTCTTAAGCGGAGTTTAACAGGTTTTAATTCACAGTTTTCCTTCTCCTAGACTCGTTGCTTCACCAAGGCTGAAGAACTCAGTCTACCCTACTAAATAGTAGCTGGAGGGAGAATAATTGGAGAATAATTGGATTCATGCCTTTCCCAAGGGTATTAGTACTATGTGAAATACAATCAGTCTCGTCCAGGCTTTGAACTCGTGTCACTGTGTCCATTTCCTACGATGATAACCATTACAACACGGGCACCTCCTTGTCGTTATATACATGATGAGCACAAAACACTGTCATAAAAAATATACCTCTCTCAACTTAATTCTTCGAAAGGGTCTGAAGTTGACTGTAATTGTGAAAGGGAGAGTGACAGGGACAGCGAAACGAAGGCAGACGGAAGCCTGCTATATTCGACCTTCTGGCTGTCAACCCACGCATCTGTTTCCGCCTATTTACCCTGGTGCATTCCGCTTGAGAAATCTCTGACTGACAGCAGTGTCAAGTGTTGATATGCAACAAATTCGCATGTTGAAATTGAAGTACTCGTGACGCATAAACGAGTTAAAGCAATATATGAGAGCTGGGTTCAATCCTAAGTCACGTCATACCAAAGGCTTTAAAAATGGTACTAGATAACTCCTTGCTTAATACTCGGCAAGATAAAGTATTTATTAAGGGTAAAGTGAAGCAAACCAGGGAAAGGAGTACCGCCCTCCCCTACATCCCGGTGTAGTAGCTATTGAAAAGGGGGCTTTCTGGTCGCCCTCGACTACGGTCGTCAACTTTACTTAATGCCAACCCCATTTTTATTCCTATAAACAGTTATATTTCAAACAGTTCAGTTTAAATGTCAAAGGCAGTTCTATTTCAAGCAATTCAGTTTAGTCAACGAAGTTGAATTGTTCCAAGTATTGCTATGTATGACAAACAATTAAATCAAACACCAGTTATTTATTTACACAAATAATTGTAACAGTTAAAATGTCAAAATAGCTCTATTTCAAACAGTTCTAGCAATAGTACACTGTTTAGTTCTATTTGATCCATAGATAGGATCCTCTCAGGTGCTAACAATCCTGGCCAATGTCGACCTGGGAGCGATGGCAATAAAGGGTTACTCTGCATTCCTCGAGATTCAGCATTATTGGAGCTTCACCATAAGATTGTATAATGTCATATTAGGACATTCGTTGGGTGGATCTTGAAATAGAAATGATTTTGACAATTAAACTGTGTACTTGCGCTTAACTGAATTGTTTGAAATAGAACTGATTATTTGTATATAAATGAATTTGGCATTAAATAACCTACATAGGTTGATATGCCATAAAACCCAAACAACCAACCATCCAACTTTACTATGTCACTTATACCTTTTTAACAATCACATTTATTCTGTCTGAAGATTGAGCTTTTCACAAGATAAAACTCGGCTAACGATTACAAAAGTGGGTTAATTGTGATTACTACTGGGTGGAAAGATAAAATTGTCGCCCTAGAAAAGACCACATGATTCCATTTCCGTTTAATGAAAACCGGTTTTCTTTTTTTTTGTTGCAGACCATCTACTAGTTGGCCAGTTGTATACAAATCCCAAGAGCGATAGGAGTCTTCTATCATGTCTGAAAGTGACACAATGATCAACGAGCGAGATCGGAGATGCGCTGCTGTACAACTCATGCCCTCTACCGATCCCAATTATGTCAACAGGACCATTGCCAGCACCCTCAAAATGCAAATCCGGACTCTTCAACGCTTGAGGACACAGCTCAACGCATCGGACGACCCTTCGGACGGCAACAGTTATGGTCTTTGGTGTGGTTTCAAATGAGGGCCACATAATGCCACCTCACATCTTCGAAGTCGGCTTGAAAGTCAACACCAAATGTACCTGGATGTGCTGAAGAGTATGGTGATCCCCTGGTGCAATCAGGTGGCCGGTGGCAGACCCTTGGTGTGGCAGCAGGACTCGGATCTGGCCCACAAGTCCAAAGAGACCCAGGCTTGGCTTCAAAAGAAGTGCTACTACTTTGTACCCTTCTCTCACTGGCCCTCTCCTCCCCAATCTGAACCTGCTGGACTACTTCGTTTGGTCATACGTCGAGAACATCACCAACATGACCTCCCACAACACTAAAGCCAGCCTGATCGCCGCCATCCGCCGAGTATTAGCAGAGCTCCCGCCTGCGCTTGTGGAAAAGGCATGCTCCCAGTTCCGGATCCGTATCGAGGTGGTGATTGAGGCTGAAGGCGGCTACATTGAATAGATGTAAGTTAGTTGAATTGATTTATTCAATAAAAGTTTTAAAATAAAGCTGTAGTGTTGTTTTCTTTCGGACAACAGTTTTATCGTTCCACCTTGTACATATATATTTTTTCGAGGATCTTTCTTTGATTGAAAGGAAACTTTTTGAAAAGAATAAAATAATTTTTCTTATTCAGCATTTTTTGGAATTGTTTAATAGCAAAAAATTACTTAAATCTTGCAAAAATATTTATTTTGTGGCTATTCAAAATAGCTGGACATTACACAGACTGCTTCAGGCTTAATCAGATGTCTCTCATCAAATACACGATGGCAGACAAGTGCAAAATGTTTTAAATTTACCAAAGAATGGGTGATGAAAAAATACTATAATTTGACACAAAGATCCCGAATAGAAAAGACAGTATATGGAGTCAAAACTCACTGACTCTCCGGTAAATAAACGTTCGGGGCGCAGCTGTCAGTTAAGAAGGATATTCTGGCAGTCTTCTGGTATATGCGAGGATCAATGGTTATTGATTTTTTGATAAATGTACAACTGAAATCAGTGCTCCATTTACATATTTTCTTGTCAAATTTCAGCTTAATGATTGAATGAACCTTATATAAATGTGGTCTTGAAGGGCCAGAAATGTATAACACAAAAAGATGTAAGCTTTATCGCAGTGTATATTTACTGATATACAGAGAGTAACGGTAACCGGTAACTGATTAGACTCGCTTGTTTATCGAGTCAGATACTATTTATAGTGTTGGGGAGGGTCCATTCTGTGACGTCATGGGGTATATCACAGCAATAATGAAAAATATACACTGAACTGAATTGGAAAAATAGATGTTATTACTATGATTCTTTTAACATGTGATTTGACAATTGAACATATGTCAAAAAAGAGAATAAACAAGCATATCTCTCTCAATAAAATCGTATATTGTACAAAACACAAGCTTATAAAGGAGGTGACAATAGCTGCAGATTGTGTCTGGAAGGAAAAATATGCATCCAAGAAAATATTAAAATAAACTGTTGAACATAAGAAGCGAATCAGTATATAAGTGTAGACTTCTTAATGAATTTTTACTGCGTCATTTGCCACCAAAGTAATTCTATAGTTTATTCTCCTTAGTGAATTAATCCTTAATTCTTTATATATTTTTTATGTTTCACCTGTAAAGAAATCGTATCTTGTGGCTTTATATCACGGTTTATGCGTGGTTGATTAGTAAATCTGTCATTTCTGTCTGATAATTGTGCACGCATAAAATGCAAGTAACAGATTTATGTTCATGATTATATTTTCGGGCTTTATATCAGCACTCACATAATATTTTTTAATGAAAAAAATCTTTCTTGTTTGCATTATATATATATATATATATATATATATATAAGCATCTCTTCCTGGTCTACAGCATTTCATCGTCTATTTCACTAAGATATATAACAATTTACAGACGGTCGATATTTATACGATCTAATACTATTAATTTACGTAAGGTATATTTGTTTGTCAGTCCTCTTTTCCTTAAATTTTATTTGCTTTTCTTACCTCTTCCCTCCTCTTTTCTTCTTCTTCTTTTTCTTCTTCCGTTGAATCTCTTGGAAATTCCATTTATCATATTTACCTAACCCTTCCGCTTGGGCAGTATATGACACAAGGTCGATTTTTAAGCGGAGTTTAACAGGTTTCAATTCAGAGTTTTCCTTCTCCTAGACTAGTTGCCTTACCAAGGCTGAAGAAGCTAGTCTGCCCTACTATTTACCCATAGCTGGAAGGAGAATAATCGGATTCATACCTTTCCCAAGGGTATTAGTGCTATGTGAAATGCTATCAGTCTCGTCCAGGATTTGAACTCGTGTCACCGTGTCCATTTCCTACGACGATAACCATTACACCACGGGCATTCCATTTATGTTAACATCGCTGCCTGTGTCAATGACGTCATAAATTTTCGAAAAGAACGCTGATTGAATGATTGAACGGTTATATGATCTTTCTTTGTATATATATATATTTTCATTTCCCCCGTTATGGAATTCTATTAACCATCTACCATTCTTCTATCAACACTTGTTTCACCATCTTCAACTCCGGATGAAAGTTCATTAGAACCGAAACGTTATAACGTCGATTTTCCTTAGTAATAAATTCATTACTTTTGTATTAATTTGTTCTCTCTTTCTCTCTCTATCTCTATCTCTCTCTATATATATATATGTTGTATACCCATAATCAAAACAATGATTTACGAACTTCAATGAAAGAACGAACACAGTTCCTTATAAAAAAATATATCTCTCACACTTTATTCTCGAAAGGGTTGATGTTTCTGTGGTGTGTGAGAGATGGGTGTAGAGACATATATTCAGAGAGAGAGAATTTATTCTTTCTATATCTTCTTCCGGGAGCCAGGGTGCGCCAACGCTTGCACCCCCTTTCAAGCTCGTCAGAGACGCCTCTGATCGGCTGCGTGTCCCTCGCTCGAAAGCGATTCTCTGCATTCTGTCTCAATCTGACCGCGTCGTTCTCATCACATGATCTCCTTCCGGTTATGCACCTGTTTAACATGATTGCCCTGACGCGCTATCATCTTCCTGTTTATGAATCAAAATATGACAGTTTACCAAATCACACGGGGTCACTAAGAACGAGCCGAAAATCCAAGTCATATGTTATATAACATATATAGTAAAGTTAGCGACCGAAGTCGAAGGTGACTCGAAGGCTCCCTTTTCCATAGCTACTACACCGAGGGGTAGGGGAGGGCGCTACTCCTTTCCCTGGATTGCTACACTTTACCCTATCCGTACCTTGTAATGCTGAGTGTTAAGCAAGGAGTTAACAAGTACCATTTTCATAGTCTTTGGTAAGACCCGGCCTGGGATAAAAATTGACATAGTGCCATATCCTACTCGAGCAGGATATGGCACTATATATATGATACATATATATATATATATATATATATATATATATGATATATATATATATATATATATCATATTTACCAACCTCTCCGCTCGAGCAGGATATGGCACTATGTCAATTTTTAAGCGGAGTTTAACCATCTAGACTAGTTGCCTCACCAAGGCTGAAGAACTCAGTCTGTCCTACTATTTATCCATAACTGGAGGGAGAATTATTGGATTCATACTTTTCCCAAGAGTATTAGTGCTATGTGAAATGCAATCAGTCTCGTCCAGGTTTTGAACTCATGTCACCGTGTCCATTTCCTACTAGAATAACCATTTCACCACGGGCACTTTTATATATATATATATATATATATATAAATTATTTGGCAAATAAAATTTGTCAGTGTCTTTTTTTAATATGCTAACTTTTTATTCTTTCTGGTGGTCACCTTATCAATAAAATATCGTTAGGGCCATCTCTCTTTGGTCAGAATTATCCAGATGATCCACACGGTGAATCCTTTGTAGATTACTTTTAGCACTTTAGATATTCTCTCTCTCACTCCCCCCTCTCTCTCTCTCTATATATATATATATATATATATATATAATCACACCGTAAATTGCAGTCTATAAGTCGATTCGTCATTATCTGTTCATTTTTTAGAAACTCCTGTGAGAATTAGATGTTTAAATTTAAGGACATACAGAAGTGGAATATATACATGACAAGAAAAGTCCCCGTGGAATAAAAGGTTAAAGTACTTAACAGAATAATATCGAAGAGAGTTCGAATTGTAATTGTGCTATGCCATTCATTTTCGAACTCATTCTCTTGGGAAACGGTTGGACTTCCATAACCCCAACCCTAGCTATTGGATCAATTGTACCACTACTATTCTATACGACTGGTTTTGGCATTGAATAATACACTAAATTCCATTTACCATTAAACAAAGAATCCAAACAACATCAAAAGATATTTTGCTAAAATATGTTAAGTAATTATATATAATTTTATGGAGGTGCCCGTGGTGTAATTGTTATCGTCGTAGGAAATGGACACGGCTACACGAGTTCAAACCGTGGACGAGACTGATTGCATCTCACATAGCACTAATACCCTTGGTAAAGGTATGAATCCAATTATTCTCCCTCCAGCTATGGGTAAATAGTAGGACAGACTGAGTTCTTCAGCCTTGGTTAGCCAACTAGTCTAGTAGAAGGAAAACTCTGAATTCAAACCTGTTAAACTCCACTTAAAATTGACCTTGTGTTGTTGTATATTGACCTTCGACTTGGCTGTCAATATGGGACAAGGTAAAATCCCATGGTACACTCATAGACTGATGTACTGGAAGAGAGTGACCAGTGAACTGCATGACAGTTATTTCCGCTTGATGACGATCAAACATGCCATTCCAAAGATACTGAGTGGGCGATGGAACTATTATATAACTTGGTGAAGACAGGAAGTCAGGCAGTTGGAGATCAGATGAGTTAGTGACAAGATGCGGTAGAGAAAGCCAGAATCCAGCAGAAGGGTCCCCAGGCCTCCCGTTGAGCAGCCCTGGAGAACGAGAAAGACACAACGCTGATGGCCATAAGAGTGGGGGTCAATATATTGCAGTTCTGTTTGTTCTCTAATTCCCTCTTACGGTAAAACCTTGAGTAACCCTTTCGAGCCCTTTCAAATAAAGTGAGAGGTATATTTTTCTAAGAACTCTGTCGCTCGTCTTCCTTGCCTTGTCATCTTTATTATTGTGTCGTTGTGTTCTGCATATGACTATACAACAGTGTCATATCCTGCCCGAGCGGAGGGCTTGGGTAAATAGGATGAATAATTTTATCAATTTCATTTTCTAAATAGATTTGTTAAGATATAGTGTAGTATAAGCCCTTTCTTTCTAGCTTGTTAACCATTACACTACCCGAAGCGCACATACACACGCATGTATATACCCTCCTTTCCCGGCAGTTGAGCACTCTGGCGGAGTAATTAACGGCTACCAACTGCGTGATTCTAACGAATTAAGCACGTCAGTATACGAACGAGAAAAATATAAACAAAAGCTAATACAAAATGCGTTATAATTCCCGAGCTAACGTAGGTAGTCTAAATGGCTGAGCGGTAAGATACTAATGTCTAGCGTAAAGTAAGGCGGCGTTCGACCCCAGCTTGAAGCGTCCAACATGGCTTGCCCTACTGAAGAGTTGTAATGCAATGAAATAGTCTGTCTGGCTCCCTTTTTAATAGCTACTACACCGAGGCGTAGGGGAGGATGCTACTCCTTTCCCTGGATTTCTCCGCTTTACTCTTGATCATCATCATCATCATCATCATGTCGTGCCGCCAGCACGGATATCCCTTACCATCTCTCGCCACTTCTCCCTATCATTCATCGCCTCCGGCAGGTCTTCTGGGTTACATCCCGTGTCATCACATAGCTGCTGTATGTAAGTTCGGGCTGGTCGTCCTGCTTTTGCTTGGCCATATGTGGGGGTCCATAGGAGTACATCACTTACGAGCTCGTCCTTGCTTCTCCAGCAGTGTCCGGCGTGTCTGGCTCGTCTAACCTGTATAGTTTTCGTGATGGGAGACAAGTGGCCGTACAGTTGGCGTCTCGTGGGGTGTTGTCGCCAGGACTTGTTCAATATTGCTCTCAACATTCTTGTGTAGTTTCCGTCAAGTTTCTTCTCCAGCCGTTTAGTTAGCGTCCATGTAGTGCATCCATATAGCAGTATCGATACAACCGCTGCCTGGAAGAAACTGCGCTTCATTTCATCGGTCACGTACCTTATAATGCAGAGTCTTAAGCAAAGATGCATCAAATACCATTTTTAAAAACTTTTTTTCATGATTCGACCAGTGACTGAACTCCGGTCTCCCGGAACATTGGCGCACATATATATATACCGTAAATTGCAGCCTTGTACAAAAGGACATTTTTAACCTGAAAGAAATCTACAAAACATGGGGTCGATTTATACGGCTTGGCTAAAATCCATACCACAACAGACAGGTCAACAGTACTACAAACAATCGGAATACACTATTTACCCTTACTCCAACAAACTGCCACAAAAACTTCAGCTTAAATACGTTCCGGAGATATATTTAACTTACTATCACAAATTAATATAAGATATTAAAACTGCAATGGAAATTATATAAACACTATATCACAAGCCGTTTTCAACACTGAAGTAAAGCCTAAAAACATTACAAAACATCATACTACCCAGACTGTCAGTCAGACAACTACAGTCTGTTGTTTATCAGCATAATTTCTTCATAAAGCAATAGATTTTGAATTCCTGGGAACATAAACTTAAATGTGTATCATGTTTCAAATATTCAATCACTCGTTTACTACACGTCTGTGGATCGATTGAAATCTCAAATATAAGTGTCACCCAGGTTATATACCAGATAACATGTACCCCACAAACTACGGTATATATATATATATACATATACATAAAGTAAAGTAAAGAGCAACCCAAAGGCTGCCTTTTTATTAGCTGCTATACAGATGTACAGTGTATCACAAAAGTGAGTACATCCCTTTCATTTATGCAGATACTTAAGTACATCCCTTCATGGGACAACACTGAAAAAAATGACACTTTGACTCAATGAAAAGTAGTCTGTGTGCAGCTTATATAACAGAGTTAATCTATTTTCCTCTCAAAATAACTCAAAAAAAATTCAGCTCGTTTTGAACTCACGACGTTGTATGGTCGAGGGAAATAATTTTCACGGAAGTATGAATGCTTAATATAAATTATTCAGCACCAGAATCCAGTGCTAACGGATACAAACAAGAAAAAATGCAGTACATTAAGTTACAAACAATTAACAAGAGAACTTACAAGAGTTTGGTCAAACGAAGTCAGATCAGTCCGAATATTAATCCACTTAATACTAGCTTATAATTCAAGTTATTTGTCACGCGGCGCACCAAAAGGGCAAGTACGGCACAAAGACATTTTTAAGGTTGATCCGGTGCATGACTGTTGCTCTCCCACGCCTGGCATTCCCAAAAAAATGTTTTGGGGCCTTCCACATTCCGCCCAAATGGGGTGCCTTAGGCGCCAAACAATAAACCTGGCCTCTCCGGTGTAGGTTAGAGCCTGAGAGGATGAGGAGTAAGTCTGTCAGCCGCGTGACACGAATGCTAGGCCTCCCTGGCATCCATGCCAACCAGCCTTATTACTCAACCATCGAAGTCTTTAATCGTAGGCTATTTATGGCTATGAGCTGAAGGGTTGCTAGCGACTCTACAACGAGATATTTTCGTCATACGTTTTGGTTATTCATGGAATTTTGTAGGCAACGAAAAAAATGAAAATAATTTGGTGTACTGTATGGTGAATATGGGTTGATGACTTAGAAAAGACCAGCCTAAATCCAATATTTTTCCCATGATTCTTGCAGAAGAAGGGCTTTTCTTATTATGAGGAGGCACAAAAATTCTTTTATTTACGAGTTAGAGTCGTTTTCGCAGATTTTTATGGTCACTTTTCCCGTCTTTTTCAATTAGCGGCAGATTGTAGATTTGGATGTGGTAAGGTCAAGAGTACTTTTGCACGGATTATATTCCACCAGTTCTTTTAAATCATCTTAATCTTGTTCGGATTATCCTCCTGGTCTGGGTTCATTTCGCTTTTCCTGAAAAAAATATTGAAAACACATTCGGACTCAGCGGTCAATAATGACACCTTTGCCATAAACTCTAGAAATATTTTGAGCTGTTTCTTTAGCGTTTGATTGTGTCTAAACCTTCAGAATAATACATATCCAAAAGACCTTTCAGTTCATGTATTTTTGCAGTTTGAGATCACGGCTTGAATTATGGTTAGCACTCTTTAATCAGGTATTTTTGGTTGCGTTTAAAACATACGAACATTTATATTACTAAACAGAGATTATTTACGGCACAACCCTATGTATCAACCAAACAGTTTGTTATATTTGTAGATTGAGCGTAAGATCGGCACTACAGCATAAGTCGATCCTAGGAGAGACAACGGCGTTTGGTGACTGTCAGTGTCTCGTCTAAGCAATTATTAGACACGTATATATATATATATATCGGTACTACTGTATAGCTTCGCAATCTAATTGTCAACTGGGGCTATTGAGTACTCTTATGAGTGTCCAAGATATAGCAAAACAATCTGATGGCGATGCTCCACCAATGCCGGAGCTTTGGAGAATGTGAAGAACCCCTTAATTGCCATCGCTCCCGGGTTCATTCTGGCTCAAAGTGGTATATCCACTGGTCCTATCTGTGGGTCAAATAGACGTAAACTGTATGCTTATGCTGAACTGAATAGCTTGAAATACAAAAGTTTTTAAATTTAAACTGCATACTTTTGCGAAACTGAACTGTTTGAAAAAGAACTGCTTATATGTATAAAATGGATCTGGTATCAAATAACCTTCAATGGTTGATTTGCCATAAAACCAAATCAAAAATTACCAAACGAAAATAAAGTTTCATTTAAATGACTTGATTCGGCATTAAATGACCCGAAAAGGGTTGATATGCCGTAAAACAAAACAGACAACTAACCAACAACAATCTAACAAAACGCTTGGTGAGAAAAAGTGAGATTGGAACTACAATAAGATTCTGTGTCGTTGTGAATAAATTCTGAAAGTAGTATCCTACAGAATAACAGCTGTACGACCACTTGCTTCCCATCATATAAACCGTTCAAGTAAAATGTACAAGACATTGCTGGATACCGTTGGAAAAGCAAGGACAAATCCATAAAGGAAGTTCTCATCTATTTACACACAAGTATTGGGCAACCAGCAAATACTATATTCATCAGTCTCGAGCAGATACTGGTTGCCGTCTGGAGGAACTAGCTTGAGAGATGAACGATGGACACGTATGGCGGGACAGAGTTAAAAGATTATGTGTTATCAGCATCTTGCATATATATATGTATATATAAATTATGTATATTTATATATATACTAATTTGGATGGGAAAAAAGAAGAAGATACCCGGCATAAACAATTACGGAGGCGGACGACGTCGATGATATAGCGCTTCTGGCAAATTCACCCGCTTAAGTGGAGACCCTACTACATAGTCAGGAACAAGAAGCTTCTGCCATAAGCCATAAAGTCAAGGCAGACAGAATACATGCACTTTATTGCTGCGAGCAATATTGAACAAATCCTGGAGGCAGCACCCGACAAAGCAGCAACTGTACCTACAACTCATCACGAAAACTATCAAAGTTAGACGAACCAGACATGCGGGACACTGCTGGAGAAGTAGGGACGAACTCATAAGCGACATACTCCTGTGGACCTCATCACATGAACGAACAGAGACAGGACGACCAGCTAGAACCTATGTACAAATAATGATATTGAATAGGTAAACATTGGTGTTAATTACGCAAAAAGGGAAATAGCACATCTACATCAATTTATCAGACTTATCAACCAAAATTCAATGAACATTTTTTGAAGTACTATAGATTAAATCTATCCAAAGAAATCACCCTTTGCTTCTATTATGGCTTCCGGACTAGTTCGAAATATCCTGCAAGCGTTTTAGACGGTCTGTTAGTTTAGATTGGTAAGTGCTGTCGTTACCCTTACATTCAGCTCCTCTTTGGTGTTGTGCAGAGTCTTGTTGGTCTCTCGCCCAAACCTGTCACACGCATAAGGTTCCAGAGTATTGCTATCTGAGAAGTCTGACGGCCAGATATTAAGTGATGGTAGTGTCGCTGAAATTTTCTGACAATTAACATTAGGTTCTCGTATTAATGTGGCATGAGGCCATCTTATTGTGAGACGTAAGGTCTTCCAGCAGCGTCTGTCTCGATATATAGCAGCACTACCTCTTCCAGGCACTTAGTGTTGGCTTCAGTATTTAGTCTGGGCCCATGTAAGACGATGAATAGGATTATAATACAACTATTGCAAGGGACCACCCCATCCCAAAATATGATGCGGACAGGGTGGTTGGTTTTCAACAATATGAAGATGAAGCCCTTGTCCTAGATTGACACCCAAACACTTTTAAATCATCGCATTGAAGATACCGCCGTGAATGGCGAGTTGTACAACATGCTGTTTCCAAATTTCTTCAAGAGTGAATGGCATGATTTTGCTGCTATCCTAACAAACAGTGCCCAACTGACTCTTGTTTGCTGCACAGTAGACCAAACCAGACACAAAACATGTATGCGCCAAATAAATAATTCGAAATAGCGACAATTCATCTATTTCACTCTCTCTCTCTCTCTCTCTTTCTTCCCCCTCTCTCTATATATATAAATGTATATTTATCCGTAATATCTAGTCAGCGTCCGAAGACAGTGGGTGTGGTTTATTCGCGTATAGAATATATGAGGAATATCATATAAATCTATGTGAGTGCTCGATGTATGTCTATTGTTACATATCTTTTTCCATCCGGGTTTATATAACAAAACTCACACACAGAGCGTATACAGTGCAGGGGGGTAAAAACTATGTTAATGTTTCTAACACTTTATTGTTTTGACCCGGTTTGGTTTCCCCGAGAATTTAGAATTTATATAGTTTTCTGGTGGTGGTGGTGGTGGGGTTCCATACGAAAATAGACTGTAATCCATATTTGCTGTTTTTCAAACTCAAGTTAAACATGTATGGTCACCCGATGAAACTGAGAGTATGATGATATTCTCTGGCGAAATGAATTTATAATGACAATTTAACTAGGTTTGAGTTTCCTTCTAACTGCATTATATATATATATATATATATATATAGTCATCCACAGACAGATCTGTTTCGTTTATCAGAACTCATCAGTGTGGCTAGACAGTATCTTCCCGTAGCTGGGATCGAAATCCGGTTGACTCAAACGTCAAACCAAAGCTTCTAACCATTCAGCCACGAGGCGATATTAGCTGCGAAGTAAATTTTAAACGGTTATGAATCACAATTACTATTGTTTACATACATCCGTTCAACGGCTACCGAGACCTCAATTCAAATACGAAGAGACTTGCAATAGACCCTAATGGCAACACGATTACTTCTTCGCCAGAGAACTCAATCCTACGGGGGTAGGGGAGTATATATATCTCTAGAGTCATCCACAGACAGATCTGTTTCGTTCTATGAGAACTATCAGTGTTGGCTAGTCAGTATCTTCCCGTATATATATATACATATATATATATATATATATATATATATATATATATATATATATATATATATATATATAGTGCAATTAGAAGGAAACGTAATTGAAAAAGCAGATTTATCAAATTAGTGGAAAGTTTATTTTGCTCGTTCAAATTTTCATAATAAACAATATTTTTAACAAAAGTAATTTCTATTAAGTGCAGTGATTTTCTTTACTATGCGGTTACACAATTTGCATATATATATATATATATATATATATATAATTTTAACCTTCAAACAATGAATAATCTTCGAAATAATTATTCACTGGTCTGTAAAGACTGTTTCTGCATTCCTCTCCTGGTAAATTTATTGTCAGTTGGTTGGTATTTTACAGTGAATCAGCCCTTGTGGTTCATTTAATGCCAAATCCTGTTTGTATATATATATATATATATAATTTGTATGTATGACCTTATGCCAGACATGGTATGTTTGGAACAAAGTCATGTTAATTGAGTGCTCAGAATATTTCCAAAGATCGAGAATATTTCCTACTGAAGAACAGCAAAACACATTAGTTCTAAGGACTCTTGTCATTATGATGATTTCAACTCAGAGCACTCAATTTCGCTGACCTTATACCAGACTTAGTAATAAATATTTTGCTCTTTATCAAACTTTTTATCAAAGAATACCACTTTCTACAAATTAGTTTCATATATAATTGGTTTTTTTAGTGATTTAAATTTGAACGCTTGATAATGATGATCTTATACCAGATACCAGAAATTAATAAGTATCCATATTAAAGAAGACAACTTGCTACCGAGTCATAAAAATGTAGTCTCAGTCCCTTTTAATGACTTTAACTCTAAACGCACAGTTATCAGGACCTTATGCCAGACTTTTGAGCACCCAGTAAGATTATTCATTATTCATGATAAGAATACTTACTACAAAGTGATAAAAATCAAATTTATCCCATCAACAATTGTTGTTTTCAGGATTTGACTGGAAGTACTCGACTTTTAGGACCTTGTGTCAACTTTATTAACGATTGTAATTTATCTAACTAAAAAAGGATCACTTGATATGGAACGATAAAAAAAAATAGAATTCAATTTTATGCATCAGAACCATTATAGGGATTTGGATACTGGACGCTCTTTTATCATGACCTTATGGCTTACTTATAATTACTTACCTAGCATCGTTATGATAGTAAATCGCTTGCTACGTTGTGATAGAAACAAATTGATTGCATGCGCCATTGTTATATCACTAACATGACTCTAAGACCTTGATTTCATGACCTTATGCCATACTTTGCAATGCTGACTAAGTATCTCTCTGAAATTCTTTATAAAAGAGGAGCACTCCTTACAAGATTATGAAGTAAGACAATTAATTTTCATGCGCTATTCTCATTTCTATGACTTCGGCTTTTGGCACTCGATTATCATGACCTTATACCAGACTTAGTTATGCTTTCTAAGTATCCCTATTGAACTCAGTATAGAAACAAAACCACTCCATACAAAACAATGAAGGAAAACATGGAGTCTCATAGGCCATCGACATTTTAATGAGTTGATTGGGTATACTCGCAGATCGTGACCTTGTGTCAGACTTTCTAAAGCTTTGTAAGGATCTACATCATTTGTGACTAAAAAAACGCGTCTCCTAGACTATCGACATTCAAGTGAGTCAGGGCACTCGGTGATCAGGCCTCTTTCCAGAATTCTTAAAACTCAGTAAGTATATATATATATATATATATATATATGTGTGTGTGTGTGTGTGTGTGTGTGTGTGTGTGAATATATGTATTAAGCACAAAACAGCCACCAAAACGATTCGTTTATGTGGCGAGGCGGGCATAGATATTGAATTTTTTTTCTTTAATCTCTTAACTATCCATACAGAGTGAATGTTTGAAAATCCCAACCTCTAACTGTGTTCTTGTTTTTTCTTGTGTAGTTCCATTCAAAAACGGACACAACCCAATTTTTAGGGCAATATTTATTCTTGTTTATTTGTTTATTTATTAGAGTGCGTTTATTTTTTTTCCGTTTGTTTGTTTGTTTTTAACGAGATGTTTTCTCTTGCCAAGAATCAAATCGTTGGGTCGAAATGACTGGCTGCAATGGGAGACGTGGATTGGATAACAACGAACTGTAAAAATGGGAGAAGGTAGAGGAAGAAAAAGAACGGTGGGGGGATATACAGAGAGGGAGGAGTAGATTTAATGAAAAAACAACAACAAACAAACAAGGGCTAGAAGAAAGAGAGGCTGAGAAGAGCTTTCAAAGGAAATTAGGGAGAGTAAACGACAAAAAGAAAGAGGAGAAGTCGGTGAAGAGACACAAAATTTGACGAGAAAGAGAAGTAGTGTGAGGGGAAAGAAGAGTAGAGAGGAAAAGAAGGCTAGAAAAAAGGAGGAGAGAGAAGGGTGCCGAGGAGAATTGGGAGGAGTAATTCGTTTTGAAAAAGGAGAGACAAAAGTGGGAGGAGGTGAATAGAGGAAAAAGAAGTAGTGGGAGGAGTTGGTATTAAAGGAGTGAATCGAAAGAGAAAGATCAGAAGAAGACAAAGAAGAGGAGTAAAAAGAAAAAAATGAAGAGGGGGAGGTTAAGAAGGTGAAAAAGTACTAAAGGAAGGGAAGAAGTCGGAGGAAGCTTTAAAATGGAGGGGGATGGAGAATTGAAAGATGAAGTTAAAAAAGAGGAAGTGATGAAAGAGAAAATGAAAAAAATGAGAGAGTGGATAGAAGAAGAAGAAGAAGAAGAAGAAGAAGAAGAAGAAGAAGAAGAAGAAGAAGAAGAAGAAGAAGGGGAAAATGTTTTTGAAGAAGAAGAAGACGAGTGTCAAAATGTTATTGAAGAAGAAGAAGAAGAAGAAGAAGAAGAAGAAGAAGAAGAAGAAGAAGAAGAAGAAGAAGAAGAAGAAGAAGAAGAAGAAGAAGAAGAAGAAGAAGAAGAAGGGGAAAATGTTTTTGAAGAAGAAGAAGAAGAAGAAGAAGAAGAAGAAGAAGAAGGGGAAAATGTTTTTGAAGAAGAAGAAGAAGAAGAAGAAGAGTATCAAAATGGTATAGAAGAAGAAGAAGAGGGAGGAGGAGGAGGAGGGTAAACATTTTATTGAAGAAGAAGAAGAAGAAGAAGAAGAAGAAGAAGAAGAAGAAGAAGAAGAAGAAGAAGAATTAAAGGTGAAAAAGAAGATATTAGTGGAAGAGGCAAAGAATGATGGATAGTGAAGTAGAAGCATGCTGACGAGAAGGTAGAGAGAAAAAATGAAATAAAGTAGAGGAGAAGGTTGGTTGGTTAAATTTTATGGCATATCAACCCTGCAGGTATATTTAACACCATGTCCTCTTTAATATATATATATATATATATATATATATATATATATATATATATATATAATTTGTAAACGAATAGTTTGTAGGTAACATTTTCAACCAGCAAGACCTCATTTATTTGCACAAATTTTAGAGGTTTGATATATTCCAATATAACACGAATTATTACATTTGATAAAAATCATTTGTTTGCACATTTTTAAATGATTAAAGAGTTCTATTTGCCCCATAGATGGGGCCCAAATAAGTACTAACACTACGGGTTCAAGTGGACCTGGAAGTAATGGAATGAAGGGATAGTTTACTTTCCTTAAAGCCACAGGACTGAAGCCTCACCAGCAGACTATTTGGATCATATATAGGCCGCTCATTGAGGTGAGAGAGTACTCCTCAGCAGAGAAGATGCAGTCGGTGTATTCTGTAGCCTCATCTGATTGGGCTAGAAGAAGAAGAAGAAGAAGAAGAAGAAGAAGAAGAAGAAGAAGAAGAAGAAGAAATGACAGTTTATTAGGGAAAAGAAAGAAGAGAAGAAAGAAAAAGAGAAAAGCTAAAAAAAAGAAGGAAAAAGGGAAAAACAAACAAGAAGAAATCACAGTTTATTAGCAAAAAAAAAAGAAAAAAAAAGAAAAGAAAGATAAAGAAAAAGGTAAAAAGAAAAGGAGAGGTATGGTAAATCAAGCAGGAGGGGAGCAATAATTAAATACAAAGTGCGAGAAAGATAGTTTTAAATAACAACAGGAAGAAGAAAAGGAGACCATAGAAGCAGTTGAAGATAAAAGATTAACAACGAAGGAAGAGGGTGAAGAGAAAAGGAAGAAGACGGGGAAGTAATAAGTTGGAGGTAGAAGAAAGAAGAAAAATCGAAAAACTGCTACAGAGAGGAGGGGGCTGAGGAAACGAAAAGGATGAACAGTGTTTGGAAGAAGGAGGAGATTACTTGGAAAAACAACCTACAGTGAAGAAGAAGAAGAAGAAGAAGAAGAAGAAGAAGAAGAAGAAGAAGAAGAAGAAGAAGAAGAAAGCAGATGAAGATAGAAGATTGAAAAGGAAGAGGAAGTTCAAGAGAAAACGGAAATGAGATGGAATGGGAAATTTTTCAGTGAGGCCTTCTGCTATAGAAAAATTCGATATGAGGACGCATTTAAACTCGTAAAGATGGCGTCGATATTCATCTAAAATATAAATAAATCAGTATACACACATTCTAAACAGACACACACACACACACACACACACACATATATATATATATATATATATATATATATATATATATATATATATGATATTATCTTTTATCTTCTTTTCTATTCATTTCTTCCCACTTCTTACTATCCCCCTAAATTTAGTTCCCTCCGATTTCTGTTTCGCTGTGCAGTCTACCATTTTACTGGCGTTCAATAAAGATGGGTTTTAATTGAGAAAGTGGGGAGAACATTTGATGACTAAAAAGAAAGAGAGAAAAAGAAAAAGAAAGAGAAAGAGAGAAAGAGAGAGAGAGAAGAGTGAGCGAGTGACTGCACAAACGCAGAAGAGAATTTGTCCACGCATGCGCAGAGCAGTATAACTGGCTCTGGGCAAAGCAAATTCCGAAAATCGGAAAAGAAAAATAAAGAGCTTTCCACAGGAGGACGTGAACAGTTTTCAATGTTACTGCAGACACCGAATTTCAATGCCCGGATGTGCTTTCGTCTTCTACCAGTAAGCAAATAAATAGATAGATCTGCTTATTTAATTGATATTTCCTATTCTGTTTTATCAGACTTCTCTCTCTTCAATATATTTACACACACACACGTATATATATATATATATATATATATATATATATATATATATATATATATATATATATATATATATATACGGGGGGTATTTCGATTTAATCTAATGTATATATATATATATATATATATATATGTGTGTGTATATATGTGTGTGTGTGTTTGTGTGTGCACATTTAAATATATATATATATATATATATATATATGTGTGTGTGTGCTTTCTATTCAATATACATATGTACATATATATAAATGCGTGCGCGTTCGAATATATATATATATATATGTGTGTGTGTGTGTGTGTATGTGCTTTTATGTGTGATCCCTCTCTATAAGTATATACATGTGCGAGTGTGCTTATATATATATGTGTGTGTGTGTGTGTGTGTGTGTGTGTGTGTGTGTGTGTGTGTGTGTGTGTCTATGTGTGTGCTCTCTATTCCATATATATATATATTTATGTGTGTGTATGAGCTTGCTCTCTCTTTGATATATATATGTATATATATATATATATATATATATATATATATATATATATATATATTTGCTTGTGTAGGAGTTAGCTCTCTTTGTCTCTTATATATATATATATATATATATATTCATACAAGGATCCTTAAATAAGTTTCCAGACTTTTTTCGTATGGGCACTTTTATCGATAGTACACACATGAAACTCTAGTCACCTTCGAAATAATTTCCTCCGGCTGCAATGCACTCGTTGTACCGTTACAACAACTTCTGCAAGCCCCCATGGAATTCCTCTTGCTTGAGCGTGTCAATGACCTTCGTCACAGCCACTTTCATCTCCTCAATTGTCTCATAACGACAGACTGTGAGCTTAGAGAATAACCAAAGGTCACAGGGAGCAAGGTCTGGACTATAGGGAGGGTGAGGAACTGTCTTGATACCTATCTTGGTCAAATAGTCTGTGGCAAGGATGGAGTTGTGGACTGGTGCATTGTCCAGCTGGAAATGCCACTGACCCGATTTGAAGAGTGCTGGCCCTTCCCAAGGAATCCCTTCCTGAACTCCCTTAAAACCTCCACATAGTATTCCTTGTTGACTGTCTGTCCTGTGGGAACCCAGTGCTTGTAGATCATGCCAGTGCTGTCAAAAAAAGGGACCATCAAAAGTTTGTGGGTTTTGGTCTGCCTGGCCTTCTTGGGTCTGAGAGAGCCGGCATGCTTTCACGGGGAACTCTGTCTCTTGGCCACTGGGTCATAGCAGTAGATCCTGTTTTCATCGCAGGTTACCAGAACATCAAGAACTGCGGGATCTAAATTGATCAGATCGACCATCTCCCTACTGACAGGACAACGTCTTTCTTTCTGATTTTCTCTGAGCACCCTTGAGACAAACTTCGCGTAAATCATCCGTATCTTCAGTTCCTGGCGAATAATTGTGTGAACAGTTCCCACACTGACATCAAAATGTGCACTTATTATCTCTATAGACACACTACGGTCCTTATCCATGAAACTCTTTATTTGGCCCATCAACTCTGGTGTTCTGACTTCCTTACTCCTGCCACACCTCTCATCATCCCTCACAGATTCTCTGCCTTCCTTGAATCTCTTATGCCACTCAGAAACTGATGCTCGATTCATGCAAGATGGTTGAAAATCATTCTGAAGCATTCCATACGTTTCTGTGGTATTCTTTCTAAGTTTTAAACAGAATTTTATTGCATAATGTTCTTGAAAAGTGTCCTCACGTCCAGATTGCATTTTTGAAATTCACCAGCTTTGACAATCATGTTTTAGTAGGGTGTATTCGAATTGCTGCTGTAGCTGTTCATTTGAACCTGAAATCATAAAAATTGGTCATTCATCTCATAAGATGTATAGCAATAACATACAAAAATGTCTGGAAACTTATCGTATATGTATGTGTTTGTGTATGTGTGTATATGTGCATGTTTGTTTATGTGTGTATTTGTGTGTGAAGAGAGAAAGAAAGGATACTTGAAGTAGGGACATATATAATTTTTTGTGAATAAATCATCGTTTGTAAAACATATATGTAAATATATGATTAAATATATATGTGTGTATGTATGTATGTATGCATGTATGTATGTATGTATGTATGCGTGTGTGTTGGTAGGTGTGTGCGGGTGTAAATCTGTGTGCAGAGAGACAGAGATAGCAAAAAGAAAGAGGTTGAAGGAAGAAAGGAGATAAATAATATTTATGAACCTATGATTGTTCCAAAACCTGTAGATAGATAGATAGATAGATAGATAACGCTGGTCGACTTTTTAACCTTCCAAAACTTTTTTTAAAAACTCATCAAACATTATCACCATACTTGTTTGGCAATAGATAGATAGATAGATAGAAATTGTTTTTATATGCTTTATACAATCCAAAACTAAAGAAAAAACAATAGCGTCCTCATTGGCTGACCTACAACAAGATAGAAAGTAACTAAAAAAGAAAAAAGCAATAAACGAATAAATAAATTAATAAATAAATAATGGAAGGAAATTTAAGTAGAAAAGAGAAAGAAAGGAGGAATGAAAACGAAAGAAATAAAAACAGGAAAGATAGATAGATAGATAGATAGATAGATAGATAGATAGATATTGTTTTTATATGCTTTTAACCCATCCAAAACTAAAGAAAAAATAATAACGTCCTCATTGGCTGACCAAGAACTTTTTCCTTACACCTAAGATAGGTTGATAGATAGATAGTTATAATTTAAAGGTTTTGGGGTATTGAGAAAACAAATGAGAAATAATTTTTAACAGTAAGGGTACGTTTATTTGCAGAGCTGGTAAGCCCTACCAACGTTAGAAAAGAGCTTCTAAATATTACTTGTAGCCAAAACAAATCCGAAAATATTAACGACCCAAGCAAATTTTTACATGCAAAGATTGAAACCGAAATTTATATTCCTTGCAGCTTTAGTCCAATTATTGACCCGTTTGAATCCATGCAAGTATAAAACGTTGAAATCATGAGAGGAAAATCCTTCTCTTTATTTGAAAATCCTAAGACAAAATTAGATAGATAGATAGATAGATAGATATGAAAAGAAGCGGTCTGATACTAAGTCTAACGTAAACTTGGACAGGTTTCGATCCCAGCTTCGAGCGTCCTACGTGTCTAGTCACACTGAAGAGTTGTGATATAACTAAAAAGTCTGTCTGTGTATGACAATATATATATATATATATATATATATATATATATATATATATATATATGTATGAAAAGTAAATTAAGGATTGTAATCCGACAATATGTAGAAAAATTGATAACAACGATCCAAGTGGAAGGAGAGATTTATTGAGGCCAATTCTAAAACGTTTCGGTTCTACTGAACCATCATCAGGACCATGAGGAGTGATATTAGCGATGTTGAGTCAACGATGGATGTTAAAAATGCAAAATACAAAAACCTTGGGGAAATTTTGTATGAGAAAAAGTTGGCCGTTTAATAGGTGAATCAGTGTTTGTTATTTCTTGTTTATTTTTTTTTTAAAAAACAAATTCTGATTCACCAATTAAACGGCCAACTTTTTCTTATCATTCAAATTTTCCCCTAGGTTTTTGTATTTTGCATTTTAAACATCAACTGTTGACTTAAAATTGCTAATATCATCCCTCATGGTCCTGATGATGGTTCAGTAGAATCGAAACGCTCGACCTCTCAATAAATCTCTCCTTCCACTTGGATTGTTGTTATTAAAAATATATATATATATATGAAGAATCAGAGAGATTGATTGATCGAAATGAGGTAAGGGGTGTCCTCGTAATGTAATGGTTAAAGCGATGGACTGCGGAATCGTAGTAAGCGAGTTCGTACTCCAGTCGCGCTATTACGTTCACTTTCAAGCAAATACCCTGGGGAAAGGTATGAACCCCCTTATCCTCCCAGATATGGGTTAAATAGTACCACTACTCTTCTTCTAAGAGAATGGATTTGGCATTAAATAACCAGCAAAGATTGATATGCCATTAAACAAAGAAACCAAATCATTGATTGCAATGAACTTCATGATAGATACATTGATAGACTGATTGATTGATAGGTGGTAAAATGGTTAAAACGGAGGTGCCCGTGGTGTAATGGTTATCGTCGTGGGAAATGGACACGGCCACACGAGTTCAAACCCTGGACGAGACTGATTGAATTTCACATAGCACTAATACCCTTGACAAAGGTATGAATCCAATTATTCTCCCTCCAGCTATGGATAAATAGTAAGGCAGACTTGGTTCATCAGCCTTGGTGAGGCAACTAGGCTAGGAGAAGGAAAACTCTGAATTCAAACCCGTTAAACTCCGCATAAAAATTGACCTTGTGTCATATCCTGCTCGAGCGGAGGGGTTGGTAAATATTATAATGGTTAAAAAGCAAGACTAGAAAAACTTCACGAGTGAAATTGATTCTGATTTTGTCCCCACTCTTACGGACTCGTGCCACTTCTCAGCTGAAAGATAGATTGATATGAAAAGAATTATATATATATATATATATATATATATATATATGGAGGTTTCGGTTTCCGTTTCTTTGTTTAATGGCATATCAACCTTTGTAGTTTATTTAATGCCAAAGCCATTCTCCTAGAAGAAGAGTAGTGGTACAATTTAACCCATAGTTGGGAGGATACGGGGTGTCATACCTTTCTTAAGGGTATTTGTCCGCAAGTGAACGTAATAGCGCGACTGGAGTGCGGACTCGCTTACTCTTTCACAGTCCATCGCTTTAACCATATATGGAAGTAAATATGGATCTAAATCTTACAGTATGAAGAAAGTGGAAAGAACAGAATAATTCAAATTAGATGCTTTTTTTAAAATTTTATGTAAAGCCAATGGTAAACGTTCCGGTTTTAATATCCTTCATCAGGACTTTGGTTTGGTTTGGGTTGGTTTCTTTGTTTAATGGCATATCAACTCTTTTTAGGTTATTTAATGCCAAAGCCATTCTCCTAGAAGAACAGTAGTGGTACTATTTAACCCATAGCTGGGAGGATAAGGGGGTTCATACCTTTCCCAAGGGTATTTGCCCGAAACTGAATGTAATAGCGCGACTGGAGTACGAACTCGCGTAGTACGATTCCCCAGTCCATCGCTTTAACCATAACACCACGAGGACACGCCCATCTGGACTTTGATATCATGAGTAGTGTTGTTCACACAGCGATGGATGCGTGTCAAGATTTTTAAAAAAAGTAAAGAAAATGTATATAATGAATGTTTCATAAATGTACATTCAGCGTTCTTTTTTTTTTTTTTTTTTTTTTTTTGAAGGCATTAAGTACTCGTTTGGCACGTGGAATGTTGTTTGAACAATGTTGGATTTGTAAGACATTTGAAAAGTCCTCTGGTTTTCAAAGAAATGGGCAGAGACAGGTAAGTTTCCACAATTACAAATCGTCTTAAAGTCCTCCATCTTTTTCTACTTTCTTCATATATATATATATATATGTATATATAAAGAATGAGATTGATTTACTGAAATAGATCTGATTGATATGATAGAGAGATTCATACATACCTACCTACCTACCTACCTACATATATACATGTATGTATACATATATTCTCATAGACTGAACTTCTGATATTGACCAAGATAAATAGATAGATACATACATACATGCTTACATACAAAGATATATTTATATTACGAGATAGATAGATAGATAGATAGATAGAATGAAATTCCGACATGAATTCCGTTCAATTTAAAAAAAGAGATATACATTTTTTCCTTCAATCGTAATGTTTTCAAATATCTATCGTTTATTGAACGTCATCCCCCAGTACGATTTACGGCCTTATACATAACTACCTTTTCCTCTTTCAATAAACATATCTATTATACGTAAATTTCGCTTCATTTGTACATTATTGTCGGACCAATTTTTGTAAACAATGGACAACCAAACGGAAATTCTGGAGAAAGTTTCAGGATATTCGGCGTAAAAGAAATTTCCAAAGTATTCTTTAAAGATTTAAGAGCGATGATTTAGATGCTGTAGAACGTTACTGCCCCGGGATAGATGTTGGCTAATTGGTTGAAACTTAGAGCAATTGTACCGAGACGACGTGGACAAAAGGAAATAAGAAAGAAAAATTGCTCGTGTTTATACAAGAGAATTCGTTCCCAAATCTCGCTGGGGACGAGAATACGATTCAGATCTCACGTCAGTGCGTTGGAATAGATCGAAGTTAACATCACCTTGTCGACAGGAGCTGTAGAATATTATCGAATGAACTTCGGTAAAAGGGTAAGATCTTTCCCTACAACAAGAATGTTAGGTATGAAACTAAACTGCGTTTAAACTGAGAGCCCAGTCCCGGAGCTTCGGGGAATATGGAGTACCCCTTCATGGCTAACATTTTCTTGTTATACAAATTTTCCCTATGTTTTTGTATTTTGCACTTTTAAACATCCATCGTTGATTTAACATCACTAATATCATCCCTCATAGTCCTAATTGTTGGGTATCACGTACCTTTTCAGCATATTGAGCTGTTCCAGCATAATGAGCTGTTCCAGTTGCGGAGATCAGTCTGAGAATAAGCCTACAAGTCAGACCAGAAGAGCCGTTCCAATTGTTGAAGTATATCATTACTCTATCACTAATCCTATGTTCTTATTACAAACAGTCTCTCTCTTGTAAATACTCTTTCCTGTAAATATAACTATTTTCCTCACATATCGTGGTTTGTCTACTACTTATACTATTACTACTACTTGTGTTCACTAACTAGAACACAACACTGATGATGGTTCATTAGAACCGAAACGCTATAGTGTCGACTTTGCTTCTCAATAAATCTCTCCTTCTACTTGGATTACCTTGTTATCAATTTTTCTTTATATATTATCGGATGACGCTCCATGAATTACTCCCATATATATATAATTAACTTAAATCGCAAGTTGGAAATCTTCTACTAAAGTTTCACCTTATCGGATCATCAGGAAGCCCAACTCTAAGTTGGAGTTAGGCTTCCTGATGATCCGATAAGGTGAAACTTTTGAAGAAGATTTCCGACTCGCGATTTAAGTTAATTTTATAATTGGCTCCACTCGTGTTGAGCTCTTTTGTAATTGTAGCATTGCAGGATTCGCGGAAGGTTTTTAGTTTTCTTTTGACCAACTGACTGCGTATCCCTTGATTTTTTTCAAGGGGTCGGACGAGGCTGGCCTTTTCTTTTTTTTTTTTACCTATAATTTTTCTTTTCCCCCGGGAAGTGATTCGAGATACTTTTATCTCTTGTTCCTGACAGTTTTTTTTCGTTTTTTTCTGGTACTTCGAATGCTGGTAGATATTAGATTAGTAAATATATATATATATATATATATATATATATATATATATATATATACATATTGGTGAATAGGTCCACAAATGATTTTAAATTTGGAATTTATGTTTTATTCATTGAATTATTTATTATTCTTTATATTTCTAAGTCAAGCGTTTCGAATATTCTAGTAATCCTAAAGTATTTTTTATTGTGTGAGATTCTTTATTGTCCAGAAATCTATTTTTTATACCAAATCAAAATAAACAATCAAAACAATATTATACGATAAAGAAATGTATGATCCAACTAAAAATACCTGATGAGGCTATTAATCTAAGATCCCCTCTTAGCCGTAAAAGAAAAAAATGATACGGTCCCATTTAATAGACATATAGAACTGTTTAAACCATTTGATAAGGGTTATTATTCTTTGAAACAATACTGATGTGAGAAAATCTTTTGTATTTTATAAGAATACTTGATAAATTGAATCACTCATGGTAAATAGCAATACGTCAGACCAATTAACTGCGTGAAAACAACTGATTAATGGTAAATAGAATTATCAGTTTTAAATAGGAATACTTGAAACCATTTAACTGTTAGCAAATAAATGATAAATATTGAATAGATTTTTTAGTGTAAGGAATACTTGAAACATTTTTACATAGTGGAAATTTAGTAGCTGTTATAACCAGTTTAAAAATCAACTTATCTGCAAACTTTTTGCAAACAAATTATACACATAGAACGGTCTGCTACTAAGTCTAACGTAAAGTTGGGCGGGTTTCGATCCCGGCTTCAAGCGTTCTACGTATCTAACCACACTGAAGAGTTGTGATAGAACAAAACAGTGTGTCTTTGGATGACAATCGATACTGCTATATGGATGCACTACTTGGACGCTAACTAAACGGCTAGAGCGGAAGCCATAAGGCAATTACACAAGAATGTTGCGAGCAATATTGAACAAGTCCTGGCGGCAACACCCAACAAGGCATCAACTATACGGCCACCTGCCTCCCATCACGTAAAGTATCTGAGTTAGACGAACCAGACATGCAGGACACTGTTCGAGAAGCAGGGACGATCTCATAAGTGATGTACTCCGATGGACCCCCGCATATGGACGGGCAAAAGCAGGACGACCAGCTCGAACATACATTCAGCAACTATGTGAGGATACTGGATGTAGCCCTGAAGACCTGCCAGAGGCGATGAATGATAGGGAGAAGTGGCGAGAGAGGGTCAGGGATAGCCGTGCTAGCGGCACGACATGATGATATATATATATATATATATATATATATATATATATATATAGATGCGAGGGGGGAGTCCTAAAGTAATATCTTCTCATTTAGTACAAGAATAATTACCAACACTGGAACATGGATCCAACATTGAAATGAAGCTGGTCCTCCATGAATCAATTCCCTACTTCGCAACATAGTCATCGTTTCTCTCAATAGTAATTTTCCACCTTTAAATGAAACCATGTATCCTGGCTTCGAAGGATTTTTGGCTGATTTTTGAACCACTTAATGCCTGCAGTTTTCACTTCCTCATCACTGGTAAATTTTTAAAAAAAATTTAACCCTCATTCACGGGTCAGAAGAAATGATAGTCTGAAGGTGCTAAATTTGGTGAGGATGAAGGACGCAGTCAAGTTGTTCACCCGAATGTGGCAATAATCTCCCTTGGGGTTGTCCTCGTGGCATAATGGTTAAAGCGTTGGACTGCAGAACAGTAGTACGGGAGTTCGTACTCCTATCGCGCTATAACGGTCACTTTCGGGCAAATACCCTCGGGAAAGATATGAAACCCCTTATCCTCCCAGCTATGGGTTAAATAGTACCACTACTGTTCTTCAAGGAAAATGGCTTTGGCATTAAATAACCTACAAAGGTTGATATGCCATTAAACAAAGAAACCAAACCAAACCAAACGATAATCTCCCTTGTCCTGATGTTTGTGTATGGCCGAACATTGTCATGAAGACAGAGGACATTATCGATTGACAGGATGGGAATCACTCCTCGGATGCTTGCTTTGAGTCTTGTCAGGGTATCAGTGTATGCCTCAAATTTTATTGTTCCTTCTCTTGGCAAGAAATCTAACAGAAAGAACAGTCAACTGAATTTTAGTGCCTCTTGTTTATGAGTAAATAAATGTTACTCAGTATCGAATGAAACCGACCGAAAAAATTATCTATGAGCTATTTACAAGAATGGAAACTAGTGATGATATTCTAAAATGTTTAAAATCGATAAAACAATCAATATTACAAAAGAGAAAACAAATTTCATTCTACATCACGTAAAAGAAATACTTAGAAATATACAGCCACTACAGCTAAGCATCCTCTTGGTGATAAAAAAAAACCTCACTTTAGTAATAAAAGCAAAAATTAAATAATAATATAGTTTAAATACTAAACAACTTTAATTTACAAATAGCATATGAATTACATTGATAATGTTTCTGACAACAAACGAACGTACTCAGTATTACACAAATAACTCCAAGGGAGATTTACATCAACAAATTTCAAGACTGTAACATAAAAAAACCCATAAAAACATAAGGACTCTTGAAAGAAAAAACTCCAAAAAACCAGGGGTGTGTCCTTTTGGTGTAATGGTTAAAGCGATGGACTGCGGAATCGTAGTAAGCGAGTTCGTACTCCAGTCGCGCTATTACGGTCACTTTCGGGCAAATACCCTTGGGAAAGGTATGAGCCCCCTTATCCTCCCAGCTATGGGTTAAATAGTACCACTACTGTTCTTCTAAGAGAATTGCTTTGGCATTAAATAGCCTACGAAGGTTGATATGCCATTAAACAAAGAAACCAAAACAAAGATTTTATTTTATTTAATCAAATCTGTTTATATATATATATATATATATATATATATATATATATATATATATATGCCAACCACTCCGTTCGTGCAGGATATGACACAAGGTCAAATTTTAAGCGAAGTTTCACAGGTTTGAATACAGAGTTTTCCTTCTCCTAGACTAGTTGCCTCACCAAGCTTTAACCATTACACCATGAGGAGATATAAAAAAAAAATCTTGCGATATTTTATCATTTTTGCTAAATTATACACAATAAACTCCATATATGAATTGGATTATTCTTATATAGATTATGTGTGATTACCTACCTTACCTGCAAAATGACTTTTAAAAATGACCGCAGATTATCGATTAAGCAAAGCAACAAAGCGGTTATTTTAATTTTTTATTAGAAAAGGAATGAAAGAAAAAAAAAAACACGCGCTACTCAGTGAGAATCATCCTTCCAAATAAAGTTTGACTTCTGATTCTTGCAGTTAGGATTCAGTTACTTATTGATCCACAAAACCTAGCTTGTAGACCGTCACACTACGACGACCACATTTAAAACTTCTTATCTTGTAAATTGTAAATAAATACGTATGTATGTCAGTATGTGTGAGTGTGTTTGTGTGTGTACGTGCGAGCACGCAGATGCCTGTATGCGTTCTCTGAATATAGACGAGAATTCAGTTGCTTAAATAATTCCTGGAGATAAACTTCTAATCCTATAAACAATGGAGTATTCGGATATCCCAAATGTACGGAGTATGGCAGATACTGGTTTAATTTTGGTTATTTGAAATTGATAGGGAATAAAAGAAGACATATGCCGTACAATTTACAGAGGATTCGCAGGTTTAAATAAAGTCGAATGTGTCAGGAGACAATTTCTAACCATGTACACAATGGTGTATTTAGAGACTCCAGATAAGTGGCTTAACTTCTGGCTTAATTATATAAATACATACTTTACAAGTTGTATCCAAAAAGAGACTAACGTTTACAACAAGGTTAGTTTGGTTGGTGATTTGATTTTAAGGAATTTTAAAAACTGTTGAATTATTTTTAGGCCGAAGTCAATCATTTTTAAAAATCTTTTTGCAAGAAATATGTGCTTTCAAATAATTAACGATAATCGGGATTTATAAGCAATATAGCTTCAAATAATTATATCTAATAGAATAGACAGTTGGCTGGGGCTGTAGAATACACCGACTTCATCTCTACACAAAGATAAGACTTCCCCCTATAACAAGTGTCGTAGATATGACGTTAAACAATCTGATGGCAAGGCTCCAGCACTGAAGCTATGGAGAATATCGAGTACCTTTTATATGCTTTGCTCCTTGCTCTGCTCAAGCCCGGAGAGGTATCGCTTTACAGGGTTCTATCTATCGGTCGAATAGAACCGTGTGCAAACAAATGACTTACATTAAATCGAATAGTTAGAAATAGAACTCTTTGGCCTTTTAACTGAGTGTAAACAAAGGAGTAAAGTCTAAATGAATTGATAGTGATACATAGCAATATTTGGCACAATTTAACAGTGTTGAATTGAATTATCATATTTACCCAACCCCTCTGCTCGACGGGATATGACACAAGGTCAATTTTTAAGCGGAGTTTAACAGGTTTGAATTCAGAGATTTCCTTCTCCTAGACTAGTTGCCTCACCAAGGCTGAAGAACCTAGTCTGCCCTAATATTTATCCATAGTTGGAGGTAGAATAATTGGATTCATACCTTTCCCAACGGTATTAGTGCTATGTGAAATGCAATCAGTCCAGGATTTGAACTCGTGTCGCCGTGTCCAGTGTTGAATTGAATTATAAGCGTTGATTAACAATGCTTGAAACTCTAACTGTATGCCTAAATTTAATAGTTTGTGTTTCATAGCGATGCTTAAATGTGAGTAAATGAACTACTAATATTATATAGCTACATTTAAAACCACAGTGTTTACCAATGGCCCGGGAGGCCGGGCTGCAATCCTACGTCAAATCATACCAAAGATATAAAATTGGTACTTGATGCGCCTCTGTTTAACACTCAGCATTATAAGGTATGGATCAACGGGAAAGTGGAGGGATCCAAGTGAAGGAGTAGCTCCCGTCCCACACCTCGGTGTATTAGCTATTGAAAAGGGAGTCTTCGGGTCACCCTCGACTATGGTCGACTACGACTAAAGGAGGGTTGACAAATTACAAATACTTAATAGAACTATTCGTATTACAATACTTGGAAACATTTAACTATGTAAAAACAATAGTAAAACTTGAACGCAAAAAATAGCTATGACTCATTTAGAAATAAGACAACCTACCAACTCTTGACTTACAAATCATTGCCCAGACGCCTTCGGCTGTAGAATACACCGACTTCTACTCAGCTGAGGGTAAGACCCCCACGCCAACAAGTGTCCTGTAAATAACATTAAACAATCCGATGGTGAGGCTCCGATAATGTTGGAGCTTTGGGGAATTCGAAGTACCTCTATATTGCCACCGCTGCCAGGTCCACTCTGGCCCGGAGTGATAGCACTTGATAGGTTCCTGTCTATGGGTTGAATAGAAATAAACTGTGAACTTATGCTAGACTGAATTGTTTGAAATAGAACCGTTTATATGCATAAAAATGTATCTGGCATTAGTAACCTACAATGGATAATGTGCCATAAAACTAAATCAAACCAAACCTATATATGTATGAACTGAATTTGGTATTAAATAACTTGTGAAAGTTGATATGCCATAAAACACAACCAACCAACCAACCAACCAACTTACAGATCATATGAAAAATAATTTAACTGTATGTAAACAAATGAGCTCTGGGTCGTTTTAGAATGTTATTTGCAAACTAGACGTTCACAAATCATATGTATGAATAGAATTTGGCATTATATAACGTACAATGGTTGATATGTCATAAAAGCAAACCAAGCAAAATCGAATATACTTAATGTATATGTATAAAGAGGACTTGACATTAAATAACCTACTATGGTTGATATGCCATAAACCAAACCAAAGAAAATCTTATATATTTAATAGATATGTTTAAAGAGGATTTGGCATCAAATAACCGACAATGGCCAATAGCCCGGGAGAACAGGGTACAATCCCAGGTTAAGTCATATCAAAGACATAAAATAGGTACTTTTGTATTAAAAAGAGACTTTTTAAGCTATAGTGGTTTCTTAAGGAATCTTATCATTGTTGCATTGTCCTTTTGTCGACCGATGTACATGTATTCGTATATGCCAGAAAACCCAACCCAACCAAATCAGATATATTTAATATATATGTATGAAGAGGAGTTGGCATTAAATAACCTACGATGGTTGATATGCCATAAACCCAACCAAACCAAATCCTATATATATTTAATAGATATGTATAAAGAGGATTTGGCAATAAATAACATACAATGGTTTATATGCCATAAAATCCAACAAAACCAAATAATATATATCTAATATATATGTATAAAGTGGATTTGGCGTTAGGTAATCTTCATCAGTTTATATGTGATAAAACCAAACCTTTATAGAAATAATTTACATATTGTTATATGTTTTCAAGTATTCATATCTTCCTGGTGCTGTTAAGGAGAACACCGATCGTATCCCCGTTTGGCTGATTTGGTTTCTCTGTTTAATGTTATACCAACATTCTTGGGTTATTTAATGTCATGGCTCCGAGCGGTTCTATTTCAAACAATTCAGTTTAGTATAAGTACACTTTTTTGTTTAACAGAATTCGATATAAAAACAGTTAATTTCAAACGATTCAATTTAGCGTAATTATACTGTTTAGTTCTATTTGCCCCATAAATAGGACTCTATCAAGTGCTCCCACTTTAGGCCAGAATGGACCTGAGAGCGATGGGATTGAAGGGGTACTCCGTATTCCCCTTAGCTCCATCATTACTGGAGCTTCACTATCAGATTGGTTAGTGTAACTCTTTGGGGAAGTCTTACTCCTGTGCAGAGATTCAGTCGGTGTATTCTACAGCCTCAGCCAACTTGGTCATATTGTTATTAAAAAAACCATATAACTGTTTTCAAATTATTAATATTAGATAGGAATACTAGAAACCATGCACATCATAGCAAATTATTTGTCTTAAGGAGAGATTTTTTTAAGCTATAGTTGTTTCTTAAGGAATCTTATCATTGTTGCATTGCCCTTTGGTCGTATATGCCTTACACTACAAACAGTCAGCTCCCATCTCCTTACCACACTTCAATACGTTTCTTTTCTGCTTGGTCTTCTTGTCACCCTGGTTTCTCTGATGTCACCTTTTTCCCGCCATCTTTGTCCTTATTTGGTTTGGTGAATGACTAATTACAGATACACATTTTACTGTTCATTTATTGACGTCTTCGCTTTTCATTACCCGCTCGGTCTAAACTAGGAGTTTGTGATAAAAGAAGAGACGGAGTGTTTGGGCCACTAAGGTCATGTGTTTCTTACTGACTAACTTCTTCTAACTTTAGAACCCTTTTGGTCACCGGACCGAAACCAAACTATAAGAAAGGCCGTCTTGGATTGATCTTGAGTTTAACGGCTGTCCACCGAACTAGTTGACTCTTGTATTTTTCCATGGTTAACGGTTCACGATTTAACTTGAATGATACACTACAGGTCAAAAATCGATCTCACTAATCAGCAATATTATTGTTACTTGAACCCGTATGGCTGTCCGCAAATTATTAGTATTAGATTTGAATACTTGAAACGATATGGCTGTCCACAAATTATTAGTATTATATATATATATATATATATATATATATATAATACTTATTAGTATTATATATATATATATATATATACATATATACACACACACACACATATATATATAATAATAATAATTTGCGGACAGCTATATGTCTTCAAGTACTCCTATTTGATATTAATAATTTGCGGACAGCCATATATATATATATATATATAGGGTGTATGTAGTGTTCAGGGAGTGGTTAGTACCGTTGGTAAGACGGCTCGCCATGTCCTTTTTGGGGGGGACAGTTCATCTGCCACTGGACTTCCACTGGCACTCAGCTCTCACTCGTGGTTCCCCGTAGCTGTCGCATGCAACAATGGCCACACCCTGGGTACTAGATTTGGGGAGCTTGCTAAACCAGGTGAGGGTAGCCGATGGGTCTCAAACCCTCGGTGAGTTAGGGTTGGGCAGCGTCCACCCTACGGCATGCGAAGGCTGACTCCCGGCGGAACAAGCGGAAGAGCTCACGTGAAGATCCAACGGTTGTGAAGGCGGTGGCAGCAAGTGTCGTTGGAGCGCCTAGACCAGGATAAGGTAACCAAAGAAGTCCTGGTCATCCACTGTAGACTGGCAGTCTCCAGTCGTAACGGTTCTCCGTGCCACTGGATCAAGACTTCCAAGGCCAAAAGAGAGGGATTGCCCCTGTGCACCGGTCTTCTCTATAAAAATTTCACGCACAGGTCAGTTTGGCAACTCATCACTCATCACCGATTACCGATCTGTTTACGCATACCTTCAAGTCCAGCGGCGATTAACACGTAGCGAAAGCAACAGGTGTAGGTGAGCACTGGCGGTTTTAGTCACAAACCTGCACGGAAGCGGTCCATGGGCAAGTGGTCGCTCTTTTTCCTGAATCCAAGAGCAACAGGATAGTTCGGCAGCACTTGTGGGCGACTGGGCAGTCTCTTTAGGACAGAGGGAGTTAGAAAAAGTACCTCAGACAAATGCTTGCCTTTCTAGTGTCTAGTCAGCTTACCGCGGTTGAAGGACTCATACTCAAAGCGGACGAACAACAAAGCAAAGAAGAAAACTCAAAAGGATTATCATTGGGGCATGTAATGTCCGAACCTTACTGAATACAGCTATCACTTCAAGACCTGAAAGAGGAACATCGCTTGTCGCACAGGAACACCAGCGTTACCGGATAGATATAGCCGCACTCAGCGAGACCCGGGTTGTGGACGAGGGATCCCTGAGAGAAGAGGTAGGTGGCGAGACCTTCTTTTGGAAAGGAAAGCCGGATTCACGGTGTTGGGTGAGCCATCAGAACAGCTACCAGTTTGAATCAATGAGTGCCTCATGAAACTGCACATCCCTCTCAGCAGGATCAGATACCTCACAATTATCAGCGATTTCGCCCCTACACTTACAAGCCCAGATGATACCAAGGATCAATTTTATGAACGATTTGACCAAGTCATCAGGTCAACCGCACCAAGCGACAAACTACTCATCCTTGGAGACTTTAATGCGAGGGTAGGAAGGGACTACAGCAGCTGGGAAGGTGTTCTGGGCAGACACGAAGTAGGCAAGATCAATGACAACGGTCTGCTTCTCCTCAGCAAGTGTGCAGAGCACATCCGTTGCATCATCAACACCTTGTTCAGGATGGCAGACAAGTACAAGACCACCTACATGCACCCGAGGTCGAAACACTGGCACTTGATAGACTTCATCATCGTCCGCCAACGAGACATCAGGGACGTCCGTGTGACCCGTGCCGTGAAAGGCGCTGAATGCTGGACTGACCACAGACTGGTCAGGGCTGTACTAGCGCTACACATTGCACCGCCCCTGTCAGGGCTGCTTACAATGTCGTCCGGCTGAAGTACCCATACTACCCGGACACGATTCCAGCAAGTGTTAAATGAGAAGCTCCACCGAAGGCAGCGCTGAGAAATGGACCTCTTTCAAAGAAACAGTCAGAGAGACGGCGAAGGAAGTCCATGGAGCGAAGACCAGAACCCATGAAGACTGGTTCGATGAGAATGACGAAAAGATCAGAGAAGCCATACATGCCAAGAACAAGTCTTACATAGAGTGACTGAATGACCCGTCCTCCGTCTCCAAGCGCGAGAAGTTTAACGCCCTCCAGGCCAAAGTCCAGAATGATCTCTGAGCAAATCAGGGCCAGTTGTGGCGGGACAAAGTAGCTAAAGTCCAATACTTTGTTGACACTCACAATGCCCAAAACATTTTCAGCTCACTGAAATCCGTTTTCGGCCCCTCAGCCTCCGGCAGCGCCCCCTTACTGTCGTCAGACAGGAAGACGCTCATCAAGGACCAGGAGGGTCTCAGCAAGCGCTGGCAGGAGATCTTCAGCACTCTGCTGAATCAGCCCTCGTCAGTTGACTCAAGCACCCTGAATCAGATTCCCCAACAGCCCGTACGAGTTTCGCTCGCAAAACCCCCTACCATCGTTGAGATCAAGATGGCGATCCACCAGACAATCTCCAGCAGAGCATCGGGAAAGGATGGCATCCCTGCTGAGATCTACAAGGCAGCGGGCCATGACGCCTTTGGGGCCTTCCACGGTGTCCTGCTCACAGTCTGGGAGGAGGAGATGATGCCAGACGACTTCTGCGACGCCCTGATCGTCACCCTCTATAAGAATAAGTAGGTGCCCGTGGTGTAATGGTTATCGTCGCAGGAATTGGACACGGCGATACGAGTTCAAATCCTGGACGAGACTGATTGCATTTCACATAGCACTAATACCCTTGGGAAAGGTATGAATCCAATTATTCTCCCTCCAGCTATGGGTGAATAGTAGGGCAGACTAGGTTCTTCAGCCTTGGTGAGTCAACTGGTCTAGGAGAAGGAAAACTCTGAATTCAAACCTGTTAAACTCCGCATAAAAAATTGACCTTGTGTCATATCCTGGCCGAGCGGAGGGGTTGGATAAATATGATAAGAATAAGGGATGTAAGTCGGACTGCGGGAACTACAGGGGCATTTCCCTCTTCTCAGTTGTAGGAAAGATGTGTGTGCGGGTCATCCTTAATAGACATCCTAAACAGACTCATCCTTAACAGACCCTCTCTGAGGCACAGTGCGGCTTCAGGCCTGGCAAGAGCACTGTAGACATGATATTCCCTGTGAGACAACTTCAAGAGAAGTGCATTGAACAGAACAAGCCCCTCTATTCAGTATTCATCGAGCTGACTAAAGCTTTTGACACCGTCGACAGGGAGGCATTTTGGACAGTCCTTGAGTGTATCGGATGTCCTCCAAAGTTGGTGTCGATGATCAGCCTCTTCCATGACGGCATTATAAGACAGGTCCTCTCCAATGGCAATGTGACGGATGCTTTTGTGATCAGCAACGGCGGGAAGCTCGGCTGTGTACTAGTCCCGGTCCTCTTCAACGTCTTTTTCACCTGTATGCTGTTCCATGCTGTCCAAGATCTGGAGAGAGGGGTCTACATTCGTTGCCGCTTGAATGGCTCCCTCTTCGACCAGCGTCGACTCACAGCAAAGACGAGGAGCATGCAAACTCTCCTCCAAGAGGTTCTCTTTGCATAGAGGTTTCGTTAAGGAATATTTTAGCATAGTTGATGTTAATTTTAACTTTTAGGTCTGATGTTTTAAATTAGTGGAGTAGATAAGTTTTCTTTGGTTTTGTTTTTCGGTAGGTTTAATCTGCTTTTTTTTTAATACCAGGTACAATTCCACCCTACTTAACTACTACAGTGAATGTCCCCAAGAATAAAAAATAGCAAATATAGAAAACTTAATTCATTGAGCAGTTTACATCTCCTCATTTAATACAATATATCACAAAGAACTTACTAACATAAAACAAAACCTTGTTAATAAAAATTTCCCCAATAAACTAGTCAATCCACATATCCAAATATAACTTCATAACATTCACTAAAAACATTACCAACAATAACAACACGAACAGAATAATTTTACGTTACAGAAATCAGGTGCACTATAACAACAAATAGACGAACAAGCAATAACCAACATTATAAAAATCCTTTTTTATACATGTACGAGGATCATTAAATAGGTTTCCAGACGTTTTTCGTATGGGCACTTTTATTGATAGTACACACATGAAACTTTAGTCCCCTTCGAAGTAATCTCTTCCGGCTGCAATGCACTTTTATTGTACCGTTCCAACAACTTCTGGCAGGCCACATGGAAGTCTTCTTGTGTGAAGGTGTCAATGACGTTTGCCACAGTCTCTTTCATTTTTCATGATATGTCACAGCCTCTTTCATCGTTCATGATATGTAAGAGATTAATTTGTCGGTAATTTCATTTTTAAATGAGTTAGAACTAATTTGTTTACACATTGTTTCATAAAAGTTAAATAGTAATTTGTTTGCAGTCAGTTTAAATGTCAAAGAGTTCTTTTTAATCGATAAATAAGATCATATCAGGTGCAACCACTTTGGGTCACAGTAGCCGACTTGTTGATGAGCGACCACTTAGTAAAACATACATTTGTGAGAAACCGACGACCTAGACTCAGCAAAGTTTAGTAAATGTTGGGTATCACCTACCTATTCAGCATAATGATCTGTTCCATCTGCCATATATGGCAGTAGCGGAGATCAGTCTGAAGAATAACCCTACGAGTCAAACCAGAAGAGCCGTTCCTATTGTTGAAGTATATCATTACTCTATCACTAATCCTATATTCTTATTACTAACAGTCTCTCTCTTGTAAATACTCTTTCCTGTAAATATAACTATTTCCCTCACATATCGTGGTTTGTCTTATTACTACTACTTGTGTTCACTAACCAGAACACAACAGTAAATAATTGATTATATGCTAAAAGATATTTGGTTTTGATTGGTTTGATTTGAAAATAGCAGCGGATAACACGTTTTATTGTCTTTTTGTTTCGTTTTAGCGTACCAAAAATATTTAAACAAAAGGGAAAAGAGACAGACTCGTGGGTGTTCGACAAAACAATAAGGTTTATCAACCACAGGCTGTGACAGGTGTCTAATAACCATGAACGGGACTGTTTTAACTTTTTTAGTCACCAGTCGATTGTACGTCCCCCATGTGTCATGGTCAAGCAACGTTCTCTCATGTCCCCATTCTTCCAGTCCACACAAATCCCACAATGCACTGCCCGGGGATCAGGTGATTTGTTTTATCTCAAAATTCCAGGGAATTTTGTGCGTCTCTTTTTTCCAGGACGGATTCCACGTTTTGCAAATACCACTTGTTCGTGTGGTTAAATTTCAATTTCTTGCACAATTCCCAGTGAATCACCTTTCCCACCCAGTCGTGTCTTGTCTTATACTCTTTTTGCACTAATCCGCTGCACTCGTTTATAATATGACAGATCATATCTTTTCTATCACCATATAACCTACACTTGCTTTTTTGTTGCGTCTTATCTATTTTTGCTGTAAAGTAGTTGGACCTTATGGCGTTATTTTGTGCTGCTATCATGAGAGACATAGTTTCTCTCAATGTTTCCTTTTCTTAGGTATGTACATGTTTTCTCCTGCGAGATTTCACTTGCTTGTCGCTTGACATGTCTATACAGCTGTTTTTCTTCCCATTTTTGTTTTCTAGGTTGGTTGGTTGGGTTTTATGGCATATCAACCTTTGTAGGTAATTTAACGCCAAATCTGTTCATGTGTGAATAATCAGTTCTGTTTACAACAATTCAGTTTAGCATGAGTACACTGTTTAATTGTCAAAAACATTTCTATTTCAAACTATTCAGTTTATTCAAACAGTTACATATAACAATTTAGTTTAATTTAAGTACAGTTTCAAAGTTAATAAACAGTTCAATTTAAAACAATTCAGTTTAGCATAAATACGCAGTTTAAATGCAAATACAGTTTCAGTCTAGCATAAGTATGCTGTTAGTTCTATTTGACCCACAGATAGAGTCCAACCAGGTGCTACCACTCCGGGACCTGGGAGCGATGGCAATGAATGGGTACTCCGCATTCCCCAAAGCCCCAGCATTGTTGGAACCTCACCATCAGATTGTTTAGTGTCATATCCAGGACACTCGTTGTGGTAGTGGGGGTCTTACCCCTCTGCAGAGATGCAGTCCGTTTATTCTACACCCCCAGCCGACTGGGCAATTTTGTTTTCTACTTGTTTTTGGTCTGTTAATCCTTGTCTCTATTATTTCTTGTCGCAGTTATCAGTCAGTCTTCTTTCAGTAGTATTTGGGTTTAATTTTAAAATCAAATACCAATCACTGATCAATCTAAATGTAATTAAAATATTTTTCATAGATATTTATGAATGTTATAACTTAACAGTCAATTTTGTTTGAAAATTAGCAGTTTCCAATAATCTCGATGAATCGAAAATGTTTGGGTTCTCTTCACATTTATGCACTTGGGAAAAGGCATGAAACTGCGGCTCTTTCCCTCCGTCCTAATTCCCATATTATGACGGGAGTAGTGGGCTATATGAGCGGGCTGAGAAAAACCCGAAAGTTATTGCATTTTTTTTTTATTTCCCTGTGCATCAGAATGTGTAAAGTATATATATTTACCCAACCTCTCCGCTCGGACAGGATATGACACAAGGTCAATTTTTAAGCGGAGTTTAACAGGTTTGAATTCAGAGTTTTCCTTGTCCTTGACTAGTTGCCTCACCAAGGCTGAAGAACCTAGTCTGTCCTACTATTTACCCATAGCTGGAGGGAGAATAATTGGATTCATACCTTTCCCAAGGGTATTAGTGCTATGTGAAATGCAATCAGTCTCGTCCAGGATGTGAACTCGTTTCGCCGTGTTCATTTCCTACGACGATAACCATTACACCACGGGCATTAAATCAGAATGAGTAAGATATAACTTGCGAAGTGCTACGTGTTTATACCTTTCGTTACAAACTTGCAAAGTTGTAGAGTTTGGCAAGAAATTATAAGTAATGATATCAGTTTTGGATGAATCATATACCCCAAGAAATGATAAATCTCGAGTATCGTTGGTTTAAAAGAAAATTAACCTTTCAATAAAAATATGGCGGAAGTGTAGTTATTCATGGGTAATATTGTATATACGGTGTAATGGATGTCATCGAAGGAAATGAACACGGAGACACGAGTTCAAATCCTCAACGAGTCCGATTCATTTCACATTGCGCTAATACTCTTGGTAAAGGCATGAATCCAGTTATTCTCCGTCCAACAATAGTTAAAATAGTCAAGTAGACTGAGCGCTTTCGTCTTTCTACGGCAACCAGTAATGGAGAATGAAAACTCTGAATTTAAACCTGTTAATAAAAATATACCTTGTGTCGCATTCTGCTCACGCCTATGACTAGTTGATATATATATATATATATATATATATATATATATAAATTTATGCATGTGTTTGGGGGTATTTACCAAGTCTTCCGTACGAGCAGGATGTGACAAACACTTTCACCACATATAGGATTGTAGAACTAACTGGAGATAGAACGGCGAAGGAATTTTTTGCCCTCCAATGGGAAATTAAATGTGGACAACTTTCTCATGATCAACATGAAGAAATCGGATTTCCACCGAGTTTTGAAACTCTGGTGAATAACTTGGATGAATTGATTGTCAAGGAAAACCCAAATATAGCTCATCAATTCAAGAACACTTACCATCCCAAAATTAAACAGATGAAGATTCTGTAGGATATCCCAAGGGAAGAAAGTACTGACCATTCTATCAATACAAATATTGGCTCCTGACAATATACTGTGATATACGTCGTTACTAAAATCTGAATCACATCAAGTCACCTCAGGTCTCCAGGACTCTTCTGAGTATTTTATGTGATCGTACAGTTTTGTACATTGAAGACTAACGAAGATTTTGCAGATTTAGCGTTAAATTTTTTCACTTTGAGCCACAACGAAGAGTCTTGATACAACGAAACAGTCTTTCTGTAGATGACAATATATATATATATATATATATACATATATATATAAGCATGTTCTATTGAAGATCACAGGGTATTTTCTTTTTAAGATCTTTTTCAGTAAAGACGTTCAAGTCTTCTTTTTCTTTTCTTTATGTCACCATCTTGATCCAGATATAAAAAAAATGACGTTTTCACTTAAAGATCCTAAAATGAAATACTCTGCAGTCTTCAACAGAACATACTTAAAAATGAATTGTTGTCGAAGTACACGATATATATGTGTGTGATCCGAGGAAAAAATCCAGGGGTTAGGAGTATCCAGTTGGAGTGCACAATACCAACAGCTATCGACGGAAAATTCATTTAGGATTATGGATACATCAAAATTCAACGTGCATAGTCAAAAGACATTTTTATATAAAAACAAAAAGAAAAAACAATTTTGTAGGGTCGGTATAAATCTATTTCAAGTATATGATGATAATCTTCATATGTTAAATGAAGAATCTAATATACCCAAATAATTTCTTCTTTAATAACTGAAGAGGGTCATCATAGACCTGAAATAAATTCATAATGACACAAAAGAACTGGATTTTTGTTTTTATATATATATATATATATATATATATATATATATATAATGGGAGTATTAAACTGAGCGTTCGATATAAGTCAATCAGTAAAGTGAAGTCTATCAATTTCAAATTCAGAGTTTTTCATCTAGACCGGTTACTATATGAAGATTAAAGAGCTGAGTCTGCCCTACTATTTAGCCAAAGCTAGAAGGAGAACACTTGTAGGCATACCTTTCCGACATGTTTTAGCACAATGTAAAATGAATAGAGCCTAATACAGGATTTGAACACTGGTCAGTGTGTCCATTTACTTCTTAGATAACCATTACACCACGAGCTCTCTCTCTCTCTCTATATATATATATATATATACAAATATATCATCATCATCATGTCGCGGCATCAGCACAGATATTTCTTACCCTCTCTCGCCACGCCTCCCTATCTTCCATTGTCCGTGGCAGGTTTTCCGGGCTACATCCAGTATCGGCACAGAGCTGTTGTATGTATGTTTGAGCTGGACGTCCTGCCTTTGCACGTCCCGTGTGAAGGGGTCCACAGGAGTACATCCCTTATGAGCTCGTCCCTACATCTCCAGCAGTGTCCTGCATGTCTGGTATATTGTAAATCTAATTCATCTGATAAAATAAAACGAGGTTTCTTCCGAATTCTAACAGTGCCTATTCTGCCATACAGACGCACCACATAGACCAAAAAAAAACTTGCCTAGTCGTCTAGGACTTTAGAATGCACCGACTGCTTCACTGTAGAGGGGCAGGACCCCGCCCCCAGTGTTAGTGTCCGGTGGCTCAGTCGGCTTCGGCTATAAAATACACCGACTGCTTCTCTGCAGTGGAGTATGACCGCCACCCAGTGTATCCTGGATATGACACTAAACAATCTGATGGTGTGGTTCTAGGAACACTGGAACGTTATGGAATACGCAGTACTCCTTCATTGCCATCGCTCCTAGGTCCACTCTGGCACAGAGTGGTAGCACCTGATAGGGTCCTATCTATGGGTCAAATAGAACTAAACCGTGTACTTATGCGAAACTGAATTGATTGAAATAGATCTGTTTTGTCATTTAAACTACGTACTTCATTTAAACTGAGTATTTATGCTAAACTGCATCTGTATTGTTTTAGTACGAAATACTTTTCTTTAATTTACTCCAGAATAGTAGAACCTGATGGGGTCCTATGGGTCAAATAGAACTAAGCCGTGTACTTATGCGAAACTGAATTGATTGAAATAGATCTGTTTTGTCATTTAAACTACGTACTTTATTTAAACTGAGTATTAATGCTAAACTGCATCTGTATTGTTTTAGTACGAAATACTTTTCTTTAATTTACTCCAGAAGAGATAGGGTTTACGAAACATTCAACTCAAAAGTGAGATTCAAAATGTTAAATTACGCTGTTGGCTGGAGCTGTAGAATACACCGATGGCTCCTCTGCAGAGGGTTAATTCCTCCTCTAACGAGTGTTGTGGATATGACACTAATTAATCTGATAAAGAGATTTCTGTTAAGCTGAAGATTTGGGGAATGCTCAGGACTCCTTAATTACAATCGCTCCAAGGTCAACTCTGGCCCGGAGTGGAAGCACCTGATGGGGTCCTATCTATGGGTCAAATAGAACTAAACAGTGTACTTATGCGAAAATGAATTGGTTGAAATAGATCTGCTTTGTCATTTAAACTACGTACTTCATTTAAAATGCGTATTTATGCTAAACTAAATTGTTTTGAATTGAACTGTTTTGACTGTTAAACAGCGTACGTATGCTAAACTGAATTGCTCAAAATAGAACTGTTTTGGCATTTAAACAGCGTATTTATGCTAAACTGAATTGTTTGAAATAGAACTGTTTATTTGTATAAAATGGATTTGGCATTAAGTAACCTAAAAAGGTTGATATGCCATAACTCCCTCAAAAACAAACCAAATAAAACTCATTGAGAAAAAGCCAGTTTGGTTGGTTGGTTGGTTGGTTGGTTGGATTTTTATGGCATATCAACTTTTGTATGGTATTTAATGCTAAATTCATTTTTAAACAAATCAGTTCAATTTCAAATAATTCAGTTTAGCGTGAGTACACAGTTTAATAGTCAAAAACATTTCTATTTCAAGCTATTCAGTTTATTCAAACAGTTCTAATTCGGCTATTTCAATTTAGTGTAAGTATAGATTTTGTTTACACACAGCTAAATGTCAAAACAGTTCAATTTTAAATAATTCAGTTTATCGTAAGTACAGTTTTAATGTCAAAAACAGTTCTATTTCAAACAATTCTGTTTAGCATAAGTACACCGTTTAAATTTTAGTACACAGTTTAATTGTCAAAAACGTTTCTATTTCAAGCTATTCAGTTTAGTTAAAAAGTTCCAATTAACACAATTCACATTAGCATAAATAGATTGTTAGTTCTATTTAATCCATAGATAGAGCCCTATCAGATGCCACAATTCCAGGCCAGAGTGGACCTGGGGCAATGGTAATGAAGGGGTGTTCCGCATCCTCCCAAGCTCCAGCATTGCTAGAAGCTCACTATCAGATTTTGTAGAGTCATATCAGGACACTCACTGGGGGGCGGTCATTATTACTCCTCAGCAAAGGTATAGTCGGTGTATTCTATAGCCCCATCCGGCTGAGAAAGAGAAAGTGTCAGATGTGAACTACACAAGAATACTACTAACAGTCTTGAACAAACCCTAGAAGCAACATTTTGCTGATGACCACCTATACAGCCACCTACCTCCTTTCAATTGGTTCAGTCAAGACGAACAAGTCATGCTGGAAACTACTGGACAAGCAAAAGCAAACTCATGAGTGACCTTCTCCTAATGACCTCTGCACATGGACGAACCAGTATTGACTGTCCGGCAAAGATTTACGATGTGCATGCGATAAGTTTCCAGACATTTTTCGCATTGGCACTTTTATTGATAGTACACACATTAAACTCTAGTCCCCTTCAAAGTAATCTCCTCCAGCTGCAATGCACTTGTTGTACCGTTCCAACAACTTCTGCAAGGGATCATGGAAGTCCTCTTGTGTGAGCGTGTCTATGACCTTTGTCACAGCCTCTTTCATCTCCTATATTGGCTCATAACTACAGCCTCTGGGCTTAGGGAATAACCAAAAGTCAAAGGGAGCAAGGTCTGGAGTATAGGGAGGGTGAGGAACTGTCTTGATGCCCATCTTGGTCAAATAGTCTCTGACAAGGATGGAGTTGTGGACTGGTGTATTGTCCTCGTGGAAATGCCACTGACCCGATTTGAATTGTGTTGGCCTCTTCCGACGGAATCTCTTCCTGAACTCCCTTAAAACCTCAACATAGTAACCCTTACCCTAACCCTTTGGCCAATCAACTTTGGTGTATTGACTTCCTTCCCACACCTCTCATCATCCCTCACAGACTCCCTGCCTTCCTTGAATATCTTATGCCACTCAAAAACTGATGCTCGATTCATGCAAGATGCTCCAAAAGCAGTCTGAAGCATTCCATACGTTTCTGTGACATTTTTTTCCAAGTTTAAAACAGAATTATATTGCATATCGTTCTTCTAAACTGTCAGATTGTATTTTTGAAATTCACCAGCTGTGACAATCAGGCTTTAGTAGTGTATATTTCAATTCCTGCTGTAGCTGTTCATTTGAAGCTGAAATCATAAAAATTAGTCATTCTTCTCGTGACATGTATAGCAATAACATAGTGACTTTTCAAAAGTCTATGACAATTTTAAATGCCCATACGAAAAGTCTGGATACTTATCGTATGCACCTCGTACTTACATCAACCCTGTACGGATATAGATTGGAGCTTCGGAGACAAGAAAGAAGTGATGGAATATCGGTGTGGTTGGCAAGAGAGAGTCAGGAAACTCCGTGCATTTAGCGAGGCTAGATGATGAGGATTATATATGAAGTGTTGATAGCTGCAGTGTCTGGTGATATCGCAAAAAATGGGAATAATAACGTTACTTCGATGGAAACCGTCTATCACGACAAAACCATTGTATATTGAAGGGGAATTTTCCTTTTATTTATATAAGGTTTATATATTATTTATACAGTGGAACCTCGACTTTTTTCTTTCTTTTATTTATATAAGGTTTATATATTATTTATACAGTGGCACCTCGACTTTTTAAAAATTTATTTATATAAGGTTTATATATAATTTATACAGTGGAACCTCGACTTTTTTCTTTTTATTTATTTATATAAGGTTTATATATTATTTATACAGAGGAACCTCAACTTTTTTCTTTTTTTTATTTATATAAGGTTTATATATTATTTATACAGTGGTACCTCGACTTTTTTCTTTCTTTTATTTATACAAGGTTTATATATTATTTATACAGTGGAACATCGATTTAGGAAAACCCCATTATATGAAAAATTCAGAATACGAAACGGGCTTCAAAGAAATTTCCATCCTGTTTAAGGAAAAAATATTAAAGCTACAAAAACATAGCAGCATTTGTTATTATATTTCATCGATTGTTTTTTAACATCTATGTAAATGAGTATGTTATCATTAACGAACATATTCCTTCAGGTGGGTACAATATTTACACGTTATACGACTGCTTTTGGGGACTGGAGTTAATTACGCCATTTACAGGGTCAATCTTGTCCCATAATACGACAATTCCAAGAAACGAAATCCTCTCCGAAAAGATTTAATTTCGTATCTTGAGGGATCACTGTATAAGGTTAATATGTGTATATAAAGTTTATTTGTTTTTTAAAACTTTGCCCCCAAAAAGACATATAATGTAAAAGTTGGCGACCGTAGTCGAGGGGGACCAGAATAGCTACTACACCGAGTTACAGGGAAGGGCGCTACTCCTTTCCACCTTACCATTGATACATACCTTATATTGCTAAGTGTGAATCAAGGAGGTATCAAGTGCCATTTTAAAAGTTTTTGGTATGACTCGACCTTGGATTGAACCCAGGTCTCGCGGATCATTGGCGAACATTCTACCTATTAGACCAATGAACCCGTTCAAAAACATGGGAGTAAATACATTTCTAATAGATATAAGTTTACTGAATAATTATAATAGAGAAACAAGACTCGACTTTAAATTATCATCAGCATCATTATAATGAAGTCGTGATGATAGCACGGAGGTTCTTGATTGTCTCTCGCCATCCTTCCCAATGATTTTATCCAGTGACTGTACTGATCTGATAGATGTGAGTCCTTGGTAATATTGCAACACTGGCGTGGCCATGTGTCGAAGTCCGTGAGGCAACATCGTTTTTGAGTTCGTCCTCACTTCTCCAGGTGTTGCCAGTGTGTCTTATCTTACTGGGATAGTGTGTTTTTTGGTTTGGTTGGGTTTTATGGCATACCAATCATTGTGGGTTATTTAATACCAAATCCTGTTTATATATAAATATCAAATATCTAGGATTTGGTTTGGTTGTGTAACACATTGACCCGGTCCAATAGGAAATGCACCTGTGTAAATAACAGGTGCATCCGGTCGAGGAATATCAGGATGAAACCTTGACAGTGGACGGGTTGAATTAGTGCGATTTGCGACGCTCGCAGGAAGAAGAGTGGGCGTCAAATTATTATATAATTCGGTGCACAGGAAGTTCAATCAGTTGGAGATAAGATGCAGTAGAGAAAACCAGCACCCAGCTGAGGGGGCCCTCAGGACTCCCAATAGAGCAGTTCGAGATCAGACCAGTTGGAGAGAAGATGCTGAAATGAGGAACATGTCCCAGAGAGGCTGGGCCCCCGGTTGAGCAGCCCAGGAGAACGGGAAAGAAACGCTGTTATGGCCATAAGAGTGGGGGTCAATATGTTGCAGTTCTGTTCAGCCTCCAACTCACACAGTAAAACCTTTAGTAACCCTTTCGAACCCTTTCAAATAAAGTGAGAGGTATATTTTTCTAAAGAACTGTGTCGCCCGTCTATATTGTGTCGTTGTTATAATTCTGCATACAGATGTATATGTATATGTGTATGTATAGTTGGCTTTTATGGCATATCAGCAATTATAGGTCATTTAATACTAAATTATGTTTATGCACATATATCATATATACATAATTTGATTTGGTTGAGTTTTATGGCATCTCAACATTTGTAGGTTATTTAATGCCAAACCCTCTTTATACATATATATTAAATATATATAATTTCGTTTGGTTGGGTTTTATGGCGTATCAATCTTTGTATGTCATGTGAAGCCAAATCGTCTTAATACATAGATATCAAAAACATATTATTATGTTTGGTGTACGTTAATAGCATATCAACTATTGTAGGCTATTTAATGCCAAATTCTATTTATTCATATATTAAATATATAGAACTTGTTTTGGTTGGGTTTATGGCTTATCAACTTTTGTGGGTCATTTCATGCTAAATCATGTTTTTACACATGTTTTAAATATACATGTTTTGGTTTGGTTGGAGTTTATGCCATATAAACTCTTGAACGTTTTTTAATACCAAATTCAGTTTACACACACACACACACATATATATATATATATATATATATATATATATATATATATATATATATATATATAAAGTTGCTTTGATAGTTGATGTAATCTGTGCCTAGAATAAAAAATACAAATAATGAAATACCCAGACCCTGAAAAATTATTAAATCTGCGATGTAAATTAATAGCTAGATGTAGACATGAATTTAAACTATAGACAAATTATCAAAGATAATGTTTAATTAACCAAAACATAGGATTGATTTGAGATTTGAGGTGAAATGAATAAAATAAAAAAAATGGGAAGATACCATGTGATGTTTAAGTATTTTTCTATGTAAGGGTAATTGAATTAATAGGCACGAATTCAAATTTTGAATTTAAAATTTTAATTTACAATTTTGAATTTAATTTACGATAAGTATTACTGTAATATTTACGTAAGGTTATTAAGGAATGTTGTACATCCCTAGATTATTATTAAATGTATTTGAAATGTATTTAGAATTTAAAAATTAAAAAAAAATAATTTACTGCGATTCCAACCGGTAATGAAAAATAAAAAAGAAAAACCGGAAGTGGGTAAATGGGGAAGAAACTCTTCACCCCTTCTTCTACCCCCTCCCACCCTTTCTTCTTGTGTCTATTCTGACAGCAATTATTTTATCCATTAGATCTGAAGAAGTCCTGTTATTTTTGGTGTTATTGATTCCTATCAATACCCATAACAGGATGGAAATAGATTTATAATCCTAATGTGACCGGTTTTTGTTTTTCTTAAAGATATATATATATATATATAATTTGTGAACATATTTTGTAATTAACATTCTTACACAAACTTGAGCTCTTTTTAGCACTATTAAATGTTTTCAACTATTACTATATAACAGTCACAATTTTACATCAGTTATTTGTTTACACGCTGTTCTATTTGAATTATCAGGTGCTACCACTCTGTGTGAGAGTGAGCCTGGGAGAAATGGGAATGAAGCGGTACTCCGCATTCTCTAACACCTTGCCATCAGATGGTTTAATTTCATATCCAGGACACTCTATGGTTGAGGACATGTTACCCCACTGCAGAGATGCAATCGGTGTATTGTAGAGCACCAGCCGAGTGAGCTGGCTGGTTTGTAAGTTACGATGTAAGTAGCTGTACAGCAGTTGTTTTGTGGATTGTTGCTTCCAGAGACAAAGATAGAGATGAATGCGTTGTCTTCATGACAGCATTATAGAAAGGAATTACTGATTCAAAGTAGGAAGAGGTTATAGATAAGTACAAAGTGTTATATTAAAAGAACACCCCCCATATATATATATATATATATATATATATATATATATATATATATATATATATATAATGTCATCCACAGAAAGACTGCTTCGTTGTATCACATCTCTTCACTGTGGCTAGACACATTGGACGCTTGAAGCTGGGATCGAAACCTGCCCAACTTTAAGTTAGACTTAGTATCATAGCGCTTATATATATTGAACAGTATTTGTCGACTGTCCCACCATCCGAACTAGTGTGGCACAAGGCCGTTTTAAGATGGGTCTAGGCGCGGGGCGGTAGCTTAGAAACGTCCGGCGGCTCCAAAATGCCTCGTGCCCCGTCAGGCGCCAGGCGATGAACCTAACCCCTCCGAGGAGGGTTAAAGCCTGGAGGACGCCCCCCTGTGGTTCGAGGTAAGTCCAGAGACGAACCATACCCGACCAGATCCGTGCCGTTGACACCACGGCCGGCCGATGTATGACCCATCAACTGGATTCAGTTGTTTAAAATTGAAATTATATATATTTGTGACGACAAAATTGACTAAAATCCCAAAACGGGACTTTATTTTTGCACGTGTGAAGACGGGGCAGGTTGGCACTCGATCCCCTACAGAATAAGTCCTCGTTCAGAGTTTTTCTCTCAGGCATATAAGACCTGGCATATTACGTGAGGGATCAATTTAGAGCCAGACTGACTGCCGCTGGCAAAGGGGTTCCAAATTTCACACTATCACACACCCACCAGGCCGCTAAACTTCCCTCCCCTCGACAATGGAAGATAATGAGCCTATAGGTTTTAGTCGTAATACTCCGGTTTCCCGCGTGATATTTTTAAGGAATTAATAGGACAACTCTAAGCAAGATAACATAAGGCGAATAGAAGCTAAAAAGGAAATGTGACAACAACAAATCCGTAGTAGAACGGCAAAGAACAACATAGACCACATGGTAACATAAAATACATGAATTCCTTTACTACAGTTATATACACTTTCAAAGTGTCAAAACGTATAATAATTGGACAGTCCACGAATATAAATGTCTTTTCTTGACTTTTGTCTTTCTTCAAATTGAGAGAGAGAGAGTGGTATACAAAATTTGGGTATAAAGGAAAATGGCCCCAAAGTTACTTATCTTATTTTTCGACGGGGATTCCACTGGAGAATCTTTCTTCTTTCACGGGCTACTAGACTTGGTTCTATTTTTTTTTACACTGGCTTGAAGAACCTGGGGTCCTTCGTGTCTCAGTAATTCTTTTGTCTTCCACCTGGAGTAAAATGGCTATGGTTCGTCTGCCCGCTACGAACCCTGCTCAAAAACTAACATTCTTACTATTTACTTCCGCTGAGGGGAGGGAGTCCCCACTTCCGTTTTGGGGTCCCAGCCAATCATTTGGCTTCTCTCTTCTCCCCCTTGGTTTCCGGCAACCTGGGTAAGGTCACCAAGTACCAACATCTGTTTATCCCCTCTGTGACCTACATTCTTCCTTAACGGGCACTTTTTTTTTGACGGCTAGATACTGTTAATTCAACGGGAGGATAGTATTAGTCTTACCTCTATCGTCTCCGTGGGCTATCACATGACATATTCAACAAAGCATGATTGTATATATATATATACTGATGGCAGTGTGATGCTGACTATATAGTTAAGATTACTTAAAAGCTGGAAGTTTGAGTCAAACAGAACGCCCCATGGGAATTATTAAGATGGTCCTAAGAAACTGTGGGGATTTAGGAATGAACAACAAAACTCACAACCGGATGTTAACTCGTCGGCTGCCACATACAAAATGTATAAACGCGTCACTACGCATCAGCTCCACGCATCCATCCGGTTAAAAATCAGAAAAGAAGAATAATAAAAATTAAAGTAGCCAATGGGAAGCGGTCGCGCCAAAATGAGAAGGATTTTGGAGTGACGAATTTGGAGCCGGTGGGGAGAGATAAATACTCGGGTTTTCTGTGAACCGAGTCAGTGAGGACAAAAGAGACCCAAGGAAGCACATAGATACAGTGATCAGTCGAGAAGTAACGTCCGCCCCCGAGTTAAGAGTTGAAACTACTTTTCTGCTAGTTCCACAACCTGACCTTAAAAGAAAGAGAAGAGAAGAAAAGAAAAAGGAATAAGTACTCTTTAAAAACATTCTCCTCCTTTCCCCTTTTTTCCCTTATATCTGACTTTCCACCATTTCAAAAATTTACTATTTGTAAAAGGGAAATTCTGAACATTCAGATCCAAGTTGACGCTTTATTGTTTTATAAAAATTGTTTAAATTCTAGATTTTCCTTGTTTGTCTTGTTTTAAATGAAGTTTTTTTCATTGTATGTTGTAACACTCCAAACCCAACCAACAAGGCCATAAAACAACACCGGGGTCTACAAGAGCACAAGATTCGACTATCGGTGATCACTTGTGTAAACACTGTAAATGCCATCAAGCTACTTATATGTTCTTTACTCGGTCTCGCACGAGGGTAGGTGCAAGAAACATGTGTCCATTCTTGAAGCCATAGCTATTACAATTCTGTACACTATGGCTATTTGGGGAGTCATGTGGGAATTTGGATAGTGAGATATTTTAACCATCTCTCTAAGTTTTTATTTATTAATACTACCCCAATTTTATTTTTTAATCGATTCTGGTCGTTTCTATTGAAGAAGCGCCGGACAGAAGGCTTCTTTTAGTGTCTTATCGTTTTATTCGATCAAAAAACTGATAATAATGATAACGATAATATATATATATATATATATATAAGCATTTGGTAATTTCATATGTATTCATGATAAACAGGAACTGAATTATATATCTCTCTTTCTTTCACTCTCTCTCTCTCTCTCTCTCTCTCTCTCTCTCAAAATAAATAAATAAATGTGTATATATTTATATATATATATATACATTTATTTATTTAGAGAATTATACTGAATTATATCTCTCTCTTTCTTTCACTCTCTCTCTCTAACTAAATAAATAAATGTATATATATATATATATGTGTAAATGTGTATGCATGTGTATGTACTTGCATTCATGAATATATATATATATATATATATATATATATGAAAGTAGTAGACATACAGATATCTATATATCTTTATATAGCACAATTAGAAGGAAACTCAAATTTATTTCAGCGGAGAATATCATTATAATCTCCGTCTCATCAGATGACCGTACACTTTAACTTAAGGATGAAAAACAGTAAAAGTTTTCAACCTCAACTTAAACATCAACGGTCATCTGATGAGACAGAGAGTATAATGATATTTTCCGGCGAAATATATTCATAATGAAAATTTTACCCGGTCTAAATTTCCTTCTAATTACACTGTATACGCTCTGTATGTGAGTTTCGTTATATAAAACTGGAAGGAAAAAGATATGTAACAATAGCCATGCATCGAACACTCATATAAGATTTATATGATATTACTCATATATTCTATACGTGAATAATCCACACCCATTGTCTTCGGACGTTGACTGGATATTACTAATATTCATACATACATACATACATATATATATATATATATATATATATATATATATATATATATATATATATATATATATATCCTCTGCCCCATTTGAATGTGAACGCCTACATAAGCTCATAGATACGTTCATATATGTGGAATGTGTATGTGTGGGCCTTTGTATTTGTTTTATCAATACCCACTTTAACACACAAAAACACATATATAATCTTAGTTCCGGCTAACTCGTTTCTGTGACTCCAAGTTTCACGATTTGTTGTAAAATATGAAGCTTTGAGTAACAGAAAACCTATTATTATACTTTCTTATATATATATATATATATATATATATATATATATGTATATATCATATGTATATTTTCTAAATTATATATATATATATATAGATAGACCGGGACATTGGCCCAGCGGTTAGAGTGTTCGCCAATGGCCCGGGAGACCTGGGTTCAATCCCAGGTCGAGTCATACCAAAGACTTTAAAAATGGAACTTGATACCACCTTGCTTAACACTCAGCATTATAAGGTACGGTTCAAGGGTAAAGTGGAGCAATCCAGGGAATGGAGTAGCGCCCTCCCCTACACCTTGGTGTAGTAGCTATCGAAAAGGGAGCCTTCGGGTCACCCTCGACTATGGTCGCTAACTTTACTTTACTTACTATATATATATATATATATGTGTGTGTGTGTGTGCGCGCACGGGTGTCTCTGAGACTGTGATATATATATATATATATATATATATATATATATACGTGTATCTCCATTTGTACACATACGCAGACACAAGCACGAATACACATACTTATATATATATATATATATATATATACGCTAAAATGGATAGGTCCACAAGTGAATTTGCTTTTAGGTTATAAATAATCTAAAATCAAATAAGAGCAAATTTATTTTAAAGTATTTATATGTTTCTCTCAGTGTGTGTGTGTCTATGTCTGTGCTTGTGTGTCTTAGTGTGTGTGTGTGTGTGTGTGTGTGTGTGATAGTCTCGGATGCCTTGTTCCGTAACTCTGATTTTGACGTGTCACATTTTTGATAAGAGTGGTATCACATGAAATTTGGATCAACATTTTTTTCTCATAGAGTCTTTTCATAATCTATTTTCATTACATACATATATATATCATCATCATCATCATCATGTAAACTGCAAGCACGGGTTTCCCTGACTCTCTCTCTCTCTCTCTCTCTCTCTCTCTCTCTCTCTCTCTCTCTCTCTTTCCTCTTTCATTCGTCCCTATCATCCATCGCTTACAGAAAGTCCTCTTGACTACATCTTGTGTCCGTACAGAACTGTTCTATAAAAGTTCTTGTTTGTCATCCAACACTTGCTCATCCGTGTGCAGGGGTCTATTGGATATCATCACTGAGGATTTCGTCCTTACTTCTCCAGCACATGTCTTGTTCGTCTAATTTGGATGATCTTAGATTTGGGAAGTAGGTGGCCGTGTATCTACTGTTTTATGAGATGTTGTTTCTAGGATTTGTTCAGTACGACTCGTAGAATTCTTGTGCAACTGCCGTCAAGCTTGTCCTCTATACACTTACCCAGCGTCCATCTGGTGCATCCATATAGTACACTCAACACGACCGTTGCTTAAATCGAGAAAATGCAACCCACATTGATGGTAACTACGTTTAACGACAACCCAAGCGCAATGAGATAGATAGATAGATATGTGTGAGTGTATATATATATATATATATATTTGTAAGTATGTGTGAAAAATTATGTAGATATATAGATAGATATATATATGTAAGTATATGTATAGGTATAAGATTGAGTGTATATATATATATATATATATATGTGATATATATATATATATATATGTGTGTGTGTGTGCGTAATTATATATATATATATATATAGGTTTTAGTGTTGATATATATATATATATGTTTGTGAGTATATATATATATGTATATATATCATCATCATCATCATGTCGCGCCGTCTGCGCGGATATCCCTGACCGTCTCTCGCCATTTCTCCCTATCACTCATCGCCTCCGGCAGGTCTTCAGGATTACAACCCGTGTCCTCACATAGCTGCTGTATGTAAGTTCGTGCTGGTCGTCCCACACTTGCACATCCATGAGTGGGGGTCCACAGGAGTACATCGCTTATGAGCTCGTCCTTGCTTCTCCAGCAGTGTCCCGCGTGTCTGGTTCGTCGAACTTGTATAGTTTTTGTGATGGGGGGCAAGTGTCCGTATAGTTGGAGTCTCGTGGGGTGTTGTCGCCAGGACTTGTTCAATACTGCTCTCAACATTCTTGTGTAATTTCCGTCCAGCCTCCTCTCCAGCCGCTTCGTAAGCGTCCATGTGGTGCATCCATATAGCAGTATCGACACAACCGCTGCCTGGAAGAAACTGCGTTTCATTTTATCTGTTAGGTCCGACTTCCATATGATCGAGAGCCTATCGATAGCTGTCCATGCCTTCGTCAGTCGTGTGTCGATGTCCTTCTCGGTTGATGAGACGCTGCTTCCTAGGTAGGTGAATTTGTCGACTAGTTTCAGAGAGGCTCCGTCTAGTGTGGCAATGTTGCCTGTTTGGTTGTAACACATATATTCGGTTTTGTTTGCATTGACATGTAGGCCAATGCCAGCTGCAGCTCGTTCCAGACTATGTAGTAGTGTCTCTGCTTGATTAGGCGTATTCGCTAGTAACGCCAAGTCATCAGCGTAGTCGGCGTCCGTGATTGTTTTTGCGGGGTACCTTTTGCTTCTTCTCTTAGTCAGCTCAAAGCCATTTTCTCTGATTTTGTCGATCGAAGTCCTAAGCACATAGTCTAGACAGATGATAAAGAGGTACGGGGCTAGTGTGTCTCCTTGTAGTACTCCTGCAACAATGTCGAAGTATTCCGTGTCTCCATCTGGTGAACGTACTTTTACTTTGGTGTTTCTGTAGAGAATCATTATCGCTGCTACGGTTTCTTTTGGTAGGCCGTAAGCTAGTAGGATTTGCTCCATCTTCCCTCTGTGTATGGAATC
>OY757946.1:36583893-36628893 GCA_963585895.1 Sepioteuthis lessoniana | reverse complement strand
TTCAATGTCAAAAACATTTCTATTCTAAACAATTCAGTACTATAAAGGAAGCACAGTTTAGTTCTATTTACCCCATGGATAGGACCTTTATCAGGTGCTACCACTCCGGGCCAGAGTGGACCTGGGAGTGATGGCAATAAAGGGGTACTCCGCATTCTCCAAAGCTCCAGCATTATTGGAACCTGACCATCAGATTGTTTATTATCATATCCAGGACACACGTTGGGGAGGGGTCTTACTCCTCTGCAGAGGTGCAGTCGGTGTATTCTACAGCCCCAGTAGACTGGGCAAAATAAATCATGGTTTTGTTTCTTTGTTTAATGTAAATCAAGTTAATTAAACCTCTTGAGTTATTCAAAGCCAAAATGGTTCTTGTAGAAGAACGGTAGTTGTAGTATTTAACTGATAACTGGGTAGATAAGGGGGTTCATAACTTTCCTAATCGTATTAGTCCAAAAATAAACATCAGAGATTCACTGAAGTTCGAACTCGCTTGCTATGATGCCCCAATCAAGAACATGAGCCACTACCCGATTGAGATTTGTTTGATTTGCTTATTTGTTTGTTTCTATGAAATAGCATATCAAACTTTGTAGGTTATTTCATGCCAAATCCAGTTTTATACAAATAAACAGTTCTATTTCAAAAATTCAGTTTACATATTTGTATTGTCAAAAACATTTCTATGGCCCCCCACACATGGCCGTGCAAAAGCAGGATGACCAGCACGAACATACATTCAGCAGCTATGTGAGGATACGGGATGTTGTCCTGAAGACCTACCTAGGGCGATGAACGATAGGGAGGAGTGGCGAGAGAGGGTCAGGGATATCCGTGCTACCAGCGCGATATGATGATGATGATGAAATGTCAAAACAGTTCAATTTCAAAGGTGGGTGTCCTCGTGGTGTAATGGTTAAAGCGAAGGACTGAGGAATCGTAGTACGTGAGTTCGTACTCCAGTTGCTCTATTACGTTCATTTCGGGCAAATACCCTAGGGAAAGGTGTGAACCCCCTTATCCTCCCAGCTATGGGTAAAATAGTACCACTACTGTTCTTCCAGGAGAATGGCATTGGCATTAAATAACCTACAAATGTTGATATGCCATTAAAACAAAGAAACCAAACCAAACCATCAATTTCAAAGAAATCAGTTTAGCGTAAGTTGGTTGCTTAAATTCAAAACAGTTCTATTTCGAGCAATTCAGTTTAGCGTAAGTATAGTTTCAATGTTAAAACAGTTCTATTTCAAGTAATTCAGTTTAGCAAAAGTACGCATTTTAGTTCTATTTAAAATTTGATTTGAAGGTAAATCGTTTCGTCATTGAATTACCCATGAGTTCATATGTCATAAAACAAACTAATCCGACTGCATCTCTGCTGAGGGGTAAGAGCCCCCTAAACGATCTGATTGTGAGGCTTCAGTAATGCGGGAGCTCTGGTGGATACAGAGTACCCCTTAATTGCCATTACTTCGAGGTCCACTCTGACCTGGAATGGTATTGTCTGTTAGGTTTCAATCTACGGGTCAAATATATCTATTTGAAAGTTCTTTCTATTCCTTACGTCAAGGTTCCCGAGTTCGCTATCTCGTCCCTTTCGGACTAAAAGCCTTGGAAAAAGAATGAACCCTCTAATCCATGCCAGGTTAAAATATGGCTTTAACTGTTTTCTACATGGGTAGCTCTAGGTCACTTCGGGTGGAGTTATTGTTAGCAAGCCAGGCTAGCATACACCTCTTAGTGAGTTCGATTCTCAGTGGGTGCCCCATTCATGTGGCTTTGTGCTCCAACTTAGTAAAAAGCTTAGTAAATTACTATATGAACAGCTCTACCAGTAAATAACTCATGAAGGTTTATATGTTGTTAAACAAATAAATTAATCTAAAGCTAACCTAAAAAAGTGAATAGAAACGTACACCGAACGCGATTCTCTAACCTCTATACCGTTTAAATCAGGAACCTAATTAAATTAAATTAACGAAATATATTGCCAATGCTGTTTCTGTCTGTTGTCATTATTCTCTCTTCGCTCTTTTTAATGAGGTCCTCGTCTCTTTGTATTGATGAATTTTACACACTCCGCAATGCTGGCCAGTCCTCTTCCCCTTTTTTGCTACATATAGTTCGTCTAGGTCATCCCTCGCATATAAATCCTTGTACATGGTAATCAATTGCTTTGTCCTTTAGGTATATTTGTCTGAATCCCTTCCCAGTTCATTCAAAGAATGGTGAAGAGTATCTTACAGTATAAACTGCCTAGGTCTTTATCCCTATGATGAGATATCTGTTATCGAGGTATTCAGTTACTAAACAGGAAGTGCTAAACTCGAAGATTTTTTTTGTTAGTATGATTTATTTTTATTGTATTTTATTTTATTTTTAGCCAATCTTTGTATTTACAATGTAAATATGATATTAAACTCAATCCTGATTTTTTTTTTTTTGTCAGAATATTTTATTTGTTTCATTTTCTTTGCGGTAGTTATCCATCAATTTTACTCACAAAAAATGGGCTGTTTTGATTTCTTGGTTTAATGGCACATCAACATTCGAGGGTTGTTAATGACGAAACCTTGCCAAGAACAGTAGGGATACTATTTTCCTCATAGCTGAGGAGGTACGGGCTTTCCTACTTTTCCCAAGGGTATTAGTCCGATAGTGAACGTAGTAGCGTGACTTGAATTTGAAATCGCTTACTCTTCCAATCCAGCAGTCAGCCATGACGTCAACAAGACTCTCTTTCGGTAGGAACGTCTGCACATGAAGTGAAGTAATCTATACATGATGAAAATACCAGTGGCCTATAATAACAGTTCATTTTGAGTAAGTCTGATTGTCATTAGGAGCTCCATACTTATGACCTTGTGCCAAACTAAGGTTAGCTTAGTCAACGACTACTCTAATTTTTGCTAAAGATAAAACCTTTTGTCTGCAAAGTATATATATATATATATATATATATATATATATATATATATATATATATATATATGAATATCCTGATCAAGAATACTTTCTACTAATCCTTGCTTAATAAAGATTCAAAACGGATTTTCTTCCTCACTTGAGAAGGTGTTGTTTAACGCTAAAAAATATAATTGAATTTTTAGAAATTTAATTCTAAAAATATTATTGAAATCATAAATTAGATAAGTAAATATTAGTATTAATGAATTTGATATATTACATATATTATTTACTCATTTGAGAGTTTCTCTCACTAGCATTAGCTGATGGTTTCTCACTGAGGTTTTTGTGATAGCAAGTCTTCTCAAGTCACTAGGACTCTTCTCAGTATTCTGGCCGATCTTAATAATGCTGTAATACTGCAGTGTGGATGGTCTCTACAAGTTCGCTTGTTTCCAAGTCTTCCAATCTATTAACCAATTCTTTCGGGATTGGCTCAAGTGCACCAATCACAACTGGTATCACCGTCACTGCCATTATTATTATTGTTATCATTATTATTTGTTGTTGTAGCAGTAGTTGTAATTCTATTTAATCGTAATAATTTGTTTGCACTGAGATAGTTTCAAGTATTGCTATATAACACAAATTGTTCTATTTGATATTAATCATTTGTTTGTATATAATGAAACTATTTTAAGTACTTTTTATTAATGGTTCTAAGTATCGCTATTTAACACTAATAGTTCAACTCAATATTAATCATTTGTTTGAACACACTTCAATACTAATAATTCTATAAAAAACAAATCCTTTGTTTGCATAAAGTTAAATGGTTTTAGTGATTGCTATTTAATACAAGTGATTCTATTAATCAAGTTTTCCTAGTACGAACAATTTGAACTACATCTGTACGATTATATGAGGGTATCCTCGTGGTGTAATGGTTAAAGTGATCGACTGTGGAATCGTAATACGCGAGTTCGTACTCCAGTCGCGCTATTATGTTCACTTTTGGACAAATACCCTTGGGAAATGTATGAACCCCCTTATCCTCCCAGTTAAATAGTACCGCTGCTGTTTTTCAAGGAGAATGGCTTTTGGATTAAATAACCTACAAAGATTGATATGCCATTAAACAAAGAAACCAAACCTACGGTTTCAAGTGATTAATAATGACAGTAAACTTTTGTAAGTAATTGAACAATTCTATTTGACCAATAGATGAGACCTTAGCAGATGCTACTACTCCTATTAAGATTAGACCTGAGAATAATCGTAATAAAAGCGTACTATTGGAGTATTATGTCCACTGTACATTTGACAAGTTGAAAACATAACGGTGACTTTAAAAAGTTTCAAAAAATCGTTTCTTATTAAGATAATAATGACGTAGCCATTTTTATAGGAAGTATAATGTGGCTATACCAGACCCAATGGCTGTTTATTATCTGAACTCCAGTCGAAAATCTTTCTCCTAAAGGCAAGAGAAAAAATAAGCGGGTCACCAAAAATTCTAACTCAAATTTTATAAGTTTTAATTTAGTTAAAAACTTATCTAAGGCATACCTATATATCTCTCACATTTTTTTTTTAAAAACTGTTACAATGATTTATGATTGATATTCTTTTGTTTAAACCCTCAGGGGATTCATTTGTCAAGTTCTTTTTTGCTGCGTTTAAAGCGTGCTACTTCATTTATATCATTCCAATCTGCGACTGATTCGCGGCGTTTATTAAAAGAGCTCTTACTGTCTCCATCTGGTGATCGTACACCAGATGGAGACAGTAAAGACCTAAAGAAACCGTAGCGGCAATAACGTTTCTCTATAGAAACACTAAAGTAAAAGTACGATCACCGGATGGAGACACAGAATACTTCAACATTGTAGCAGGAGTACTACAAGGGGACACGCTGGCTCCGTACCTCTTTATCATTTGTCTAGACTACGTACTTAGAACATCGATTGACAAAATCAAAGAGAATGGCTTTGAACTGACGAAGAAAAGAAGCAGAAGATACCCCGCAACAACAATTACCGACGCCGACTACGCCGATGACATAGCGATACTGGCGAATACACCTGACCAAGCCGAAACACTTCTGCATAGTTTGGAACGAGCAGCAGCAAGCATAGGCCTCCATGTTAATGCACACAAAACGGAATATATGTGCTATAACCAAACGGGGGACATCTCCACTCTAGAAGGAACCCCTCTTAAACTAGTAGACAAATTCACGTACCTAGGAAGCAGCGTCGAATCAACCGAAAAGGACATCGAAACGAGGTTAACGAAAGCATGGACAGCTATGAATAGGCTATCGATTATATGGAAATCAGACCTAACCGATAAAATGAAACGCAGTTTCTTCCAGGCAGCGGTCACATCGATACTGCTATATGGATGCACTACATGGACGCTAACAAAACGGCTGGAGAAGAAACTAGATGGCAATTACACAAGAATGCTGCGTGCAATCCTGAACAAGTCCTGGCAGCAACACCCCACAAGACACCAACTGTAAGGACACCTGCCCCCTATCACGAAAACTATTCAAGTTAGACGAACCAGACATGCAGGACACTGCTGGAGAAGCAGAGATGAACTCAAAAGAGATGTACTCTTATGGATCCCCACACACGGCCGCGCAAAAGCAGGACGACCAGCACGAACGTACATTCAGCAGCTATGTGAGGATACAGGTTGTTGTCCTGAAGACCTACCTAGGGCGATGAACGATAGGGAGGAGTGGCGAGAGAGGGTCAGGGATATCCGTGCTGCCAGCACGATATGATGATGATGATGATTAAAAGAGCTCTAGTCACGTGACCCAGATAGGTACTTCTCTCTCTAATGCTACAATTACTAGCATTTCTTTCACTACCTTGCGCCACCATTGTTTCTTTTTCTCACCCTGCCTTTTCTTACCCTTCAACCCTCCACTCAACATACAGTAAACTTACGTTTAATATTCAAAAAGGAAAGCATACAACTTACTTCGATAAAATGACTGAAAATTTTGAAGGTTTTAAAAATATTTATCACGTGGTAATGTTTTCCGTGTTTCAGCGAAGAAAAATTTAAAAGAGTAGCATCGCTTTTTTTTTTTTAATATTCTTTTCACGTTCGCTTCTCTTGTTGTTCTCTGAAATTTTTTTAATAATATGTTTTCCCAAAAAATTCCAGTCACATGACCTGGGAAGATCCTTCTCTGTCTGCTGACACCATTCCTTTATTAATTTACTTTTTGAGAGTTTTTCACACCAGCCTAAGACGATTGCTTCTCACAGGAGTTTGAGTAACAGCAAGTCTCCTCAAGTCTCCAGGACTCTTCTCGGTATTCTATCTGATCTCAACAATAGTCTAGTTTAGATGTTTTCTACTTGTCTTCATATTTCCAAGTATTCCAGTCACAATCCTTTTCATGACTACCAATAACAATTGGCATAACCGTCACATTCATGTTCCATAGTTTGTTGGTTTTTTTTTCAGTTGTCTAGCAAGGTCAAGGTACTTATCTCTCTTTTCGCTTTTCTTTCAAGTTTACCCTGTGGTCTGCTTAGACGGCAAAGTTAACTATTTGGCAGGTTCGCTTTATTTTTGTTGACTATCACTAAGTCTGGTCTTTGACCGAGATTATATTGTCCCTTCGTATCAAAAAATCCCAGTGAATGTGGGTTTTATTTTCTAGGACGGTTCATATCTTTTTCAAGGCCAAGTAGTTCTGTTCTGAGCCTTCCTTTTTCCTCTTTTTTTCATAATGGCCATGGCAAATTTTTCGATCCCAAGTTTTCATTCCTATATATATATGTATATAACAAGCAAAAACTACAGATACCAAATCCTGCTTATATATATATATATATATATAGAGAGAGAGAGAGAGAGAGAAAGAGACAGTTATTGGGTCCAGTTAAACCGGGGTTGGGAGTAATTCCATCAGGACAAAGAAAAACATTCAACAGTGAACATTTACATTTTTCTGGTAAAGAGCTCGATGTAACTGATTTATATCAAAACCCATAACAGGATGGAAATAAATTTATAATCCTAATGTGACTTGTTTTTTTTTTGTTTTTTCTTAAAGAAAGTATATATATATAAATATATATATATCCGTGAAGCGCTCCACATTAGAAATATACAACTAAAACTCCATAGAACTAATTTTCAATCCACCACTAATGTATTTAAAAACCGTTTGTTACTGATGCTATTTACAGAAACACATTTTAAAAAATAAAAGCTACACAATACACCGGAATTAAAACTCATTCTTTCAATGTAGTAATGTACATGCAAAAGTTACATCACATTTGCAATATACATACCCCAGATGATGGCCCAATAATTAATCATGGAAGGTTTATTAACCAATTCCCATCGGATATCATAAAATCGATACGGCAATTCGAAAGGATGAAAAAAAAATATATAGACAAAAAATGTCTATAATGTTCAATCATATATGTATCAATGATTAAATGCTCCACAAATATATATATATATATATATATATATATATATATATATATCTTCATCATCGCTAGCACGGATATCCCTGACCCTCTCGCCACTTAACCTTATCGTTCATCGCCTCTGGTAGGTCTTCAGGGCTACATCCCGTATCCTCACATAGCTGCTGAATATATGTTCGAGCTGGTCGTCCTGCTTTTGTCCGGCCATATGTGGGGGTCCATAGGAGTACATCACTTATGAGCTCGTCCTTGCTTCTCCAGCAGTGTCCTGCATGTCTGGTTCGTCTGCCTTGGATAGTTTTCGTGATGGGAGGCAGGTGGCCGTATAGTTGGTGCCTTGTGGAGTGTTGCTGCCAGAATTTGTTCAATATTGCTCGCAGCATTCTTGTGTAATTGCCGTCTAACTTCTTCTCCAGCCGCTTAGTTAGCGTCCAAGTAGTGCATTCATACAGCAGTATCGATACGACCGCTTCCTGGAAGAGATTGCGTTTCATTTTATCGGCCAGGTCTGATTTCCGTACGATCGATAGCCTATCGATAGCTGTATCATGGATTTTAGTTCTTTTTCATATTTAGCAAATATTTTTTTATCACCCATATACATAAGTTAGTTTATATTCTGTGTTTTTATATATTTGTAGCTCCCTCTTGAGTATTTCCTTAGTATATAATTGACTGATATCATTGCTATAACAAATATTTATGACGAGATTGAGTCTCCCTGGAATATAAGTCTTCGGATTTTCATCGCTGCCAGGGATTATCCCTTTGTTGTTAATTACACTTTCTAGTTTTCCAGTAGACTTGTGTCAGATTTAATATACACTTAATCTTTTTTTTAAAGACGTACTGTCTTGTTAGGTTTAAAGCTCTGTTATGTTTGGTTAGGTTGGTGTTTAAGGCATATCAACTATTACAAGTTATTTAATACCAAATTCTTTGTATACATCTATATTAAATATATATGATATGGTTTGGTTGGGTTTTATGGCATATCAACCATTGTAGGTTATCTTATGCCAAATCCATTTTTATTTATAAAAAATATATATGATTTGGTTTGGTTTGGTTTGGTTTTACGGCATATCAACAATTGTTGGTTATTTAATGCCAAATCCTATTTATACATATATATTTATTATATATGATTTGGTATTGTTGGGTTTTATGGTATATCAACCATTGTAGGTTATTCGATGCCAAATCCTCTTTATGTTCTACGGCATATAAACCATTGAAGGTTATAAAACGCCAAATCTTCTTTATATATACATATCAAATATATAGGATTTGGTTTGGTTTGCTATGGTTTTACGACATATCAACATATTGAAGTAATGCCAAATCCACTTTATTCATATATATATATATATATATATTTAATGCATATGATTTAGTTTGGTTGGGTTTATGGCATATCAACCATTGTCGGTTATTTAATGCCAAATCCTCTTTATACATATATATTACATATATATGATTTGATTAGGGTTGGTTTTATAGCATATAAACCATTGAGGGTTATTTAATACCAGTTTCTCTTTATATATACATATAAAATATATATGATTTGCTTTGCTTTACTTTGGTTATACGGCATATCGACCATTGAAGTTATTTAATGCCAAATCCTCTTTATACATATATATTAAATATATATGATTTAGTTTGGTTTGCTTTTATGGTATATCAACCATTGTAGGTTATTTAATGCAAAATCCTCTTTATACATATATATTAAATATATATGATTTGGTTTGGTTGGGTTTTATGGGATATCGACCATTGTATGTTATTTAATGCCAAATCCTCTTTATACGCATATATTAAATATATATGATTTAGTTTGGTTTGGTTTTATGATATATCAACCATTGTAGGTTATTTAATGCCAAATCCTCTTTATACATATATATTGTTGTCTATAAAAGACCAAAAAATCCATTCTTTATCGCCCTTCGAGGCCCGTGGCGCAGCGGATAGAGGCGTTGAGTCTCTACGGTTCCAGATGAGCATTGTCAGAAGATAGCGGTTTCAAATTCTACCCAAGCCGGCCAGAGGTTTACTTGGTCAAAAACGTGGTGCGATTGACAACAACTATGGAAGGCAGTAATTACTGGGAATACGGTTACAAGACTCATCATTCCTATCCGAGGTCGCGGTAAAATCAGCTGAAGAAGGCCAGAGGTGAAATTTGGCCGAAACGTAGTGAAAGAAGAAACAACACAAAGAAAAAAAAGAAAAGAACTACCAAGATGAGGACAAAAAGTCCGCAGTAAATAAAAATTAATTCTCAGATTAAGAAGCCTAATTTCAAAATGATTCAAATTAAATAGTTTCAAGTATTGCAATGTATCACTTACAATTCAGTTAACATCAGTCATTTATTTACACACAGTTATATAATCAAACAGTTCTATCTCAATTAAGCATTCATCCTTTGCTTGCTTTCAGTTTAATGTCAAACAGTTCTATTTGAGCCATAAATAGGATCCTATCAGCTACTAACAATCCAGGCTACAGTGGACCAGGGAGCGATGGTAACGACTGGCTACCCCCATTCTTTAAAGCACCAGCATTACTGGAGCCTCACCATCAGATTGTTTTATATCATATCCGTTGGCGGGTCTTACCCTCTGCAGTGATGCAGTCGGTGTGTTTCACCAGCCCAGCCGATACGGCTTCGAAGATTATTCATTTTTACTCATAATTTGGCTTTTTTTGGTATTTTTAATAGTACTTTCTATTTCATTTCTGGTATTATTTTCATCGCATTTTGGGGGGGGGGCTTTTACATCAAATAGTTAGTTTGACTCAAGACCCAGTGAATCGATCCCCTTGTGAGGATTGAATCTCATGTCTTTGCTTTGAAACTTCAGTTTGCTGATCATGCCACCATGAAGTGGCGTTCAGTCTTCTACTTATTTGTCGAAATTGCTTTGATGAAACATTGTCAGTTTTTGCTTATTCTTTGCTAGTATTTGTTTCATCTTATTTCTGTTGCTTGACGCTTAGCTGTAATAGTCTTCATCATCATCATATCGCGCTGGTAGCACGGATATCCCTGACCCTCTCTCGCCACTCCTCCCTATCGTTCATCGCCCTAGGTAGGTCTTCAGGACAACATCCTGTATCCTCACATAACTGCTGAATGTACGTTCTAGCTGGTCGTCCTGCTTTTGCGCGGCCATGTGTGGGGATCCATAAGAGTACATCTCTTATGAGTTCATCTCTGCTTCTCCAGCAGTGTCCTGCATGTCTGGTTCGTCTAACTTGAATAGTTTTCGTGATAGGGGGCAGGTGGCCGTACAGTTGGTGTCTTGTGGGGTGTTGCTGCCAGGACTTGTTCAAGATTGCACGCAGCATTCTTGTGTAATTGCCATCTAGCTTCTTCTCCAGCCGTTTTGTTAGCGTCCATGTAGTGCATCCATATAGCAGTATCGATGTGACCGCTGCCTGGAAGAAACTGCGTTTCATTTTATCGGTTAGGTCTGATTTCCATATAATCGATAGCCTATTCATAGCTGTCCATGCTTTCGTTAACCTCGTTTCGATGTCCTTTTCGGTTGATTCGACGCTGCTTCCTAGGTACGTGAATTTGTCTACTAGTTTAAGTGGGGTTCCTTCTAGAGTGGAGATGTCCCCCGTTTGGTTATAGCACATATATTCCGTTTTGTGTGCATTAACATGGAGGCCTATGCTTGCTGCTGCTCGTTCCAAACTATGTAGAAGTGTTTCGGCTTGGTCAGGTGTATTTGCCAGTATCGCTATGTCATCGGCGTAGTCGGCATCGGTAATTGTTGTTGCGGGGTATCTTCTGCTTCTTTTCTTCGTCAGTTCGAAGCCAACATTGTCAATTGTTATTCATTTTTCACTTTTGTTTCTTTATTTCTTATCTCTCTTTCTTTTATGCCTCGTAAGAATAATCTCAATTTAAATTGAAATTTAACTCAATGTAACTCGTATGATTAACCGTACTATATTTACCAACAAAATAAAAAATAAAAATATAAAATTGATGAGGACCCAATTTCGGACGATAACTCGAAACATGGTAAAAGTTTAAGGATATATTGAAATCAGAAAATACAGAGAAAAGTGGTGGCGTAAGCTAAGCTTACTTGTCATTCGAATATCCAGTTTCTATCCAATCTCACGACGACCGACCGACCGACCAACGAGACTACTTAGCTCTCTATTAATATAGGATTTAGAAGAGTCCATCAATCGGTAGGTAATGGTCACATAACAAAAATAAAAAGAATGAAAAAAAGTCTAAATTTTAGGTTTTAGGTATTTCATGTTTGCGCAATTTATAACATCATTCCTTAAATTTTATTATTAGAAATATATAGGCTTTGATTCAAGTGTAAATCAATCCCAGTATAAAAATTCTAGGAGTTATTGTCAATACTTCCAATTAGGATCTGTGGTTGCCATAAAGGTTGAAGGTTTTGAGGTTAAACTTAAATGAATTGAGTCAACCAGCCACAAGAGGCGCAGTTTAATGTTTTAAAATTTCGAAATATACACCAAACAAAGACTATATTCTATTTATATTTACTTACATAATAATTCCTTTAAAGCGAAAGTAAACAAGACAAATTGTGCCTGCCGATTTATTGTATGTATCCAGCAGAATTTTAGTCGACAAAAGGATGCAATGATAAGATGTTGATATGGTTGTATATTAATAATCTTTCGTCAAACCGTGATCAATTTTTGTCAAGCTAAAATAATTTTCAATGCCAAAGGATTGACAGTGATCACTTTGAGGATCCTTGAATAACCATATTTACCCAACCCCTCCGCTCGGGTCTGTGCCGAATTTGTACCTAGCAGAATTTTAGTCTACAAAAGGATGCAATGATAAGATGTTGATATGGTTGTATATTGATAATCATTCGTCAAACCGTGATCAATTTTTGTCAAGCAAAAATAATTTTCAATGCCAAAGGATTGACAGTGATCACTTTGAGGATCCTTGAATAACCATATTTACCCAACCCCTCCGCTCGGGTCTGTGCCGAATTTGTACCTAGCAGAATTTTAGTCTACAAAAGGATGCAATGATAAGATGTTGATATGGTTGTATATTGATAATCATTCGTCAAACCGTGATCAATTTTTGTCAAGCTAAAATAATTTTCAATGTCAAAGGATTGACAGTGATCACTTTGAGGATCCTTGAATAACCATATTTACCCAACCCCTCCGCTCGGGTCTGTGCCGAATTTGTACCTAGCAGAATTTTAGTCTACAAAAGGATGCAATGATAAGATGTTGATATGGTTGTATATTGATAATCTTTCGTCAAACCGTGATCAATTTTTGTCAAGCTAAAATAATTTTCACTGTCAAAGGATTGACAGTGATCACTTTGAGGATCCTTGAATAACCATATTTACCCAACCCCTCCGCTCGTGTCCGTACCGAATTTGTAATTGTCTTTATTGGGAATCCTTTTTTTTTTTTTTAGATAAGACTTCTTAATCGGAGTATTATTTTTTATAGCGGACTTTTTGTCCTCATCTTGTAAGTTTTTGTTGTTTATCTCACTACGTTCCAGCCAAATTTCACCCTCAGGCCGTCTTCAGGTGATTAACCGCGACCTCGGATAGGAATGCTGAGTCTTGTAACCGTATCCCGCAATAAAAAAAATTATACTCAGATTACGGAGCTTCATCTCAACAAAAAGGATAACCAATAAAGACAATAACGTTAATTTGTTAAATATATTCACCAAACACGAGTTTAAGTTGGAAGTATTTTTGGCACCCAGCTAAAGTTACGGTAAGTCGTGTATATTGATTGTTAGGAGTAATATTTCGCTATTTGACCACTCGATGGTAAAGGTTTGGATTTTAGCCCCGCTGTATAGAGATTTTTTCAGGTCTGAACAGTCGACTTGTATACGCTGAAATTTACGGTGTTTATCGCTTGAGTTCACCTCAACAATCTTATCCTATTTACCCAACCCCTCCGCTCGGGCAGTATATGACACAAGGTCAATTTTTTAAGCGGAGTTTAACAGGTTTGAATTCAGAGTTTTCCTTCTTCTAGACTAGTTGCCTAACCAAGGCTGAAGAACCTAGTCTGTCCTACTATTGACCCATAGCTGGAGGGAGAATCATTGGATTAATACCTTTCCCAAGGGTATTAGTGCTATGTGAAATGCAATCAGCCTCGTCAAGGATTTGAACTCGTGTCGCCGTGTCCATTTCCTATGACGATAACCATTAAACCACAGGCACCTCCACTTTAATAATACTAATTATATAATTTCCATATAAAATAATATGAAGCAAAGTTTAGTGTTAAGCATTACAAAGATTCAAATACATTAAAAAGATTCAGTTGAGAAGTCAAAGTAAAGATAGGGACAGTTTTAACACCAACAAAGAAAATATATAAGGGCAGAAGCAATTGAAAAGTTAAATTCAAAACTACACAAAAAAAAAAAAACAACATAAGAACTTTTTAATGAAAGCCATAGAAAAATCCGCAACAACAATCTACGAGGATCATTAAATAAGTTTCCAGACTTTTTCGTGTGGGCACTTTTATTGATAGTACACACATGAAACTCTAGTCCCCTTCGAAGTAATCTCATCCGGCTACAATGCACTTGTTGTACCCTTATAATAACTTCGGCAAGGCCCCATGGAAGTCCTCTTGTGTGAGCGTGTCATTCACCTTCGTCACAGCCTCTTTCATCTCCTCAGTTGTCTCATAACGACAGACTCTGAGCATTGGCAATAACCAAAACTCACAGGGAGCAAGGTCTGGACTATAGGGAGGGTGAGGAACTGTCTTGATGCCCATCATGGTCAAATAGTCTGTGACAAAGATGGAGTTGTGGACTGGTGTATTGTCCTGAAGGAAATGCCACTGACCCGATTTGAAGAGTGCTGGCCTCTTCCGACGGAATCTCTTTCTGAACTCCCTTAAAACCTTAACATAGTAACCCTAACTCTAACCCTAACCCTTTAGCCAATCAACTCTGGTGTATTGACTTCCTTACTCCTCTCACACCTCACAGACTCCCTGGCTTCCTTGAATCTCTTATGCTGCTCAAAAACTGATGCTCGATTCATGCAAGATGGTCGAAAAGCAGTCTGTAAGCACTCCATACGGTTATATGGCATTTCATTTCCAGTTTAAAACTGAATTTTATTGCATATGGTTCTTCTAAAGTGTCCTCATGTCCAGATTGCATTTTTGAAATTTTTGAAATTCACCAGCTGTGACAATCAGGCTTTAGTATGGTGTATTCCAATTGCTGCTGTAGCTGTTCATTTGAACCTGAAATCATGAAAATTGTTCATTCATCTCATAAATGTATAGCAATAACATGGTGAATTTTTAAGAGTCTACGATAACTTTAAATGCCTGTACCAAAAAGATCTGGGAATTTATTGAATGCACTACGTAAGACGTCATTTAATCAAAGACTTTACATACCAAACTCAAATCTCAAAGACTTTACATACCAAACTTAAATCTTCAAGTAATCTAATAAATTTTTTTTTTTCAAATGAATCTACCCAACCCCACATCCATAAGCAGGTTGCGGCATAAGGTAAATTTTTAATCGGAACCCAACTGGTCTGAATGTAAAGGTTCCTTCTCTTAAATATGTTACCGCTCGAAGGTAAAATAGTTTATTCTGCCCAACTCGGAAGCCTTAGACTCAGGTACAATAGCTAGATTAATACATCTTGAAACAACATCAAAACGAGGTCGCAGGAATGGCAAATGTTTTAAATGCATCACCGGGTAAATTTAAGTCAACAGGGTTGCGAAACGACCTCATTTTCTTTCTCAAACGATACGGATGATCGGTTAACGTTAATACTGCTCTGCCTCTTGTAAATAGGCCCTCATTGAAAGGCACTTCTTGTTCACGTGCTTCTTCAATTAAAACAGTTTCTTTATATAATTGTATTTTGTATGTTTTCTGACAAATATTAGTTAAAATAAATTACTAGCAACAATGCCATTGTGTGTGTCAATATTAGCTTCGAGTGTAATCGCTTCAGCTGCCATCAATTCTTATTAGAATTCTCTGTATTATGAAGATGACTGGCACGTATAGCTGAATGGTTAGTGTGTTGGATGCTACAAAAGAGATTCTTAAAGCTTAACTTGGCATAGGGCTATAGACGAATTCAATAAGCTGGGCCCAGTGTATTCTAAAAGAGAATTAGAACTGAATATATATATATATATATATATATGTGTGTGTGTGTGTGTGTATATATATATAATTAAAAGAAAAAAATCATTTTTTTAGTTCCAATATGAATTTACTTCAGCAATATAAAATGACCTTCTTTAGATGGATCATCATCATCATCATCATGTCGTGCCACTAGCACGGATATTTCTGACCCTCTCTCGGCACTTTTCCATATCATTCATCGCCTCTGGTAGGTCTTCAGGGCTACATCCCGTATCCTCACATAGCTGCTGTTTGTATGTTCGAGCTGGTCGTCCTGCTTTTGCTCGGCCATATGTGAGGGTCCATAGGAGTACATCACTTATGAGCTCGTCCCTGCTTCTCCAGCAGTGTTCTGCATGTCTGGTTCGTCTAACTTGGATAGTTTTCGTGATAGGAGGCAGGTGGCCGTATAGTTATTGCTTTGTGGGGTGTTGTCGCCAAGACTTATTCAGTATTGCTCGCAACAGTCTTATGTAATTGCCGTCTAGCTTCTTCTCCAGCCGTTTTGTTAGCGTCTAAGTGGTGCATCCATGCATTAGTATCGACACGACCGCTGCCTGGACGAAACTGCGTTTCATTTTATGGATCAAATGCAGTCATATATTTGAATATAATGTAGACAGGTTTGCCTTGCTTCTCGTGAGAAGACAATTGAAAAATCTTTTAAATTTTTAATAACAAAAATGAATTACTTACACTTTGGTTTTAATTTACACATAGTTAAATGATTAAACAGTTTTTTTTTTACCGTTGAATTTTGCATAAGTCATTTGTTTCATTCAATTTAAATGTCAAACAATTCTATTTGACTCATTCATAGGACTGTGTCAGGTGCTACCACAAAGGGCCAGAGTAAAGCTAGGAGCGATGGCAATGAAGGGGTATTTTGTATTCCCTAAAGCTCCAGTATTACTGGAGCTTTACCATCAGAGGGTTTAGTGTCATATCCAGGACACTCTTTGAGGGAGGTCTTACCCCTCTGCAGAAATTATGTCGGTGTAATATCCAGCCCCAGCCAACTGGGCTAAGTATATATAAGAATAGGTGAAACCTTCCTACTATGCGCTAAGTATTTGTATTAGATAGGAATACTTGATAGCATTGAACTTTGAAGAAACAATTACACAAAAAAGTCAATTGTAAACTGTAATATTTTGGCATCATGGGGCTCAGTTCGGCATCTGCGGATACTCTTGCTGAGGTCATGAAGATAAGGACCCACACTATGAGATGATGATCTTACCTGATACTCTCCTACTATTATTTACTGTATTTGCCACTTAAACTTGGAGCACAGGCTCGGAATTTAACGCCTACCTGATCTTACCTGATCTTGTAGCCCTCTTCGATTGATCGATGAGTGTTACAAGAGGTTCAAAGATCAGGTAGAACATTAGGGACAACGGCTTCGTGCTGACAAAGAAAAGAAGCAGAAGGTACCCCGCAAAAACAATTACCGACGCCGACTACGCCGATGACATAGCGCTACTGGCCAATACACTCAACCAAGCCGAAACACTACTGCATAGCTCAGAACGAGCCGCTGCAGATATTGGACTCCATGTTAATGCACACAAAACTGAATTTATGTGCTTTAATCAGAAAGGTGACATCTCCACACTAGACGGAATTCCCTGAAACTGGTTGACAAATTCACCTACCTAGGAAGCAGCGTCTCATCAACCGAAAAAGACATCGACACACGGCTAACGAAGGCAGGAACAGCTATCGATAGGTTTTCGATCATATGGAAATCAGACCTGGCCGATAAAATGAAACGCAGTTTCTTCCAGGCAGCGGTCGTGTCGATACTGCTATATGGATGAACTACTTGGACGCTGACTAAACTGCTGGAGAAGAAGCTAGACGGCAAGTATACAAGAATGTTGAGAGCAATATTGAACAAGTCCTGGCAGCAACACCCAACAAGGCACCAACTATACGGTCACCTACCACGAAAACTATCCAAGCTAGATGAACCAGACATGCCGGACACTGCTGGAGAAGTAAGTGTTATATACTCACATAATAAATATGCTTATATACACATATACATGTTCATGCAGCATCACAACGACACAATAATAGACAGACGCACGATGATAAAGTCGCAGGAACAAACGAAGCACGCAGGAAAGAAGACGCAGGAAGACTTCTTTATAAAATATTTTACCTCTCATCTTTATTTGTAAGTTTCGAAAGGGTTGTTCCAAGTTTGCGTGTGAGAGAGAGCTGGAGACCGAACATTACTGAAATATTTTGACCCCGAAGTTATGGCCGTCAGCGTTGTGTCTTTCTCGTTCTCTATGGTTGCTCAACCGGAGCACTGGCTTTCCTTACTACAGCTCGTCTACCACCTCAACTCTACTCGCCTGTCTCCACTGGCTCGTTGAACTCAACTGACCGGAATTCGACTCGTCGGCCTTATATTACCTTCAAACTCCCACGCGCTGATATGGACACGCCTCCACGACGACTTCCGATATCTGGGGACCAGGATGTGTCACTTCCGCTTTCTTTGGAATGGCCTGTGTGATCGTCATCGAGCGGAAATAACTGTCATCCAGTTCAGAGGTCACTCTCTTCCAGTGCGTCAGTCTATGAGAGTATAATGGGATCTTTTTTACCTCGTCCCATTTCATCAGCCAATTTCCGCCCACGCGATTTCCTCTCATAACTGCCACCAGAATCTGTCACCTCCTTCCGGTGGATTACATTGAATTGCATTTTTGGCCGGGTCAACAGGTCAAAACATAACACAAGGACGAGCTTGTTAGTGTTGTACTCGTGTGAACCCCACCATATGGCCAATCAAAAGCAGGACGACCAGCTCGAACATACATACAGCGGCTATGTGATGATACGGGATGTAACCCTGAATACCTGCCAGAGGCGATGAATGATAGGGAGACGTGGAGAGAGAGGGTCAGGGATATCCGTGTTGACCGCATGACATGATGATGATGATGATGATGTAACCCTCTTGTATACTGCTTCTGGAGTTCTTCCTAGTAGCCTGCACACTATAGCTGGATTTGATAATAAAAAAAGACAAACAAAAATATAACTTATTTTCTTTACATCACCGACTTGCTACGAGGGCTGAGTCTTAAAGAGAGCGAGAGATTCGAAGATATTATAAAGGGCATACGAGGTTTTGACGGGAGATCTCCTCATTTCGACCGTTAGCCGGGATACTGCCAAAACATCTAAACATGGGCGCTTTTATAAATATACCTACTCGTGGTTGACAACTCACATCCCCTCAGGCCGCCAAGGTGTTTTTCTTCCGGCTGGCGACACTGGTACTTTTTGCTTCCGGACTTTTTCAGTTATTTCCACATCTTACATCTAGGTCATTTCATTTCTAATTTCGAATGTGTCATGAGCACCTGGTTAATAGACCTGTCAACTTGTCACTCATTTCCTATTTCCACAAGTCCGTGTCATCTTTATCCATTAAACTTTTAGACGCCAAAGCGTCTGTCCTTTTAACAAAATTCCAATCTACCGACAATGCAACAACCCAACTGAAATTTCTTCAACAATCTGATTATTGAACTATTAACATCTCCTTCATCTTTCAAACCACAAATGTTTTTGGGTAACCTCAACGGCCTGATGAGCCAGTTCGAACTCGGAAACCACTCATAGAGAGATACAATACATTGTGGTGTTTGTGTGGCTGAGGAATCAGGGGCTAGGGGCAATGGGCAAGGCTGTGTTGCCGTAAGATATCTGACTCCATATTTTGGTTATATTATTTTACCCCACGTTAGTTAATCGGTGTAAGGCCTTGCCCAAGGAAGTCCCAAAAAGAATTATACAAAGAGAAAAGACAGGACAGATAACAGACGAAGAGGTTTCTATAATACTTTCCTTTATTTACTGGGTTCAACAGCATTCCATGTATGAGGGAGTTTTTCCTGAATACATTGAAATGGTGAATCCTCCAGTTAAGGTGTCAGAATACGTTAAATCGTTTTCATGTAGGTATGGTTCGCATTTGGTATTTCGGGCTTCTATAAGGGTTAATTTCCTTTTGAAAGTTTGTCAAAGTCCGGTAAAGAATTAGCTTATAGTTCAATCGTGGGTTTTGTATATCTCAGCATCATGTTGAGCGAGAGGGGACTGCTACTGGGTGAAAGGGACTAACCATCGCTACGTCCAAAGACGTAGGCGTGGTGCCCAGACACGACAGTAACGATATTATCAAAACGCTGGTCACTACCTGAAAGAGAGAGAATCACTCGTCCCCTTTGTCAAGAGGAAAATCCCTTTTTTTCTTTTTACGCATAAATCATCCCATTTTCCTGTTATGGACCTCTGGGAGTTTTATGCAAATTTAATTTTTTTTTAAATTTATTTATTTGTTTTTTTATGAATTTAATTTAATATTTTTTTATTTGGAGAGTGTCCTCGTGGTGTAATGGTTAAAGCGATGGACTGCGGAAACATAGTAAGCAAGTTCGAACTCCAGTCGCGCTATTACGTTCACTTTCGGGCATATACCCTTGGGAAAGGTAAGAACCCCCTTATCCTCCCAGCTATGGGTTAGATAGTACCATGACTGTTCTTCTAGGAGAATGGCTTTGGCATTAAATAACCTACAAAGGTTGATATGCCATTAAACAAAGAAACCAAACCAAACTAATTTTTTATTTATTTATTCGTTCCCTACAACATAACGAGACAGCGCACCAACTACTACTATACTACTTAACCACAATCGGTTAGCCTTCCCGGCTTGAAGCATGTCTGTCACGAGATAATAGCAAAATATCTTACTCACTTAAGTTTTAATGAAAAATGAACGTCATTTCTTAACCTATCAGCAAAACATATCCCATGACAGTTGACATGCCGTTAAAAGAAACCAATGTGTATGATTATGGATATCAAATAGAAATGTTAAAATAACACCGTAAATACGTAGATTGGTATGGACCGACTTCTGAATAAATAAATTGGACTTGTTCCGGCTAAAATTTCATCTGAGATCGATTTTTTCAGCTTAAGTGCGTCAGTGCTTGTTTTCCATTTGTTAATATTCGTTGTTAGAACAGGAAAAGACGTGATAATAACGTGGAAGAGAGGAAAGGGCTTGAGGTGATGGTGCAGAAAAAAAGGGTGGGGATCCCCCACCACCACCACCACTTCACAACAAGAGTCCCAACATGCTACGAGCACGTAACAGTACCCAGTAAGTTTAAGAACCCTGGTGACCACCATTCCACATTTTCTGTCTTTTCTTCTTAGTGTTTTTTTTTTCAAATTTTCTTTGTGCCTTCTCTCTCTCTCTCTCTCTCTCTCTCTCTCTCTCTCTCTCTCTCTAGGTGCCTTGTGACACCACCCGTCACTTTATCTTTCATGGCTCCGCCCTTAAAATCCGGGCGTGTAACGATGGGTTCTCAACGGATTTGGGATGAGTGGATTTTATTTGCGATTAATAAACACAAATCTTTTGGCAACGTCGCCTAACGGTCATGATTTATGACGCCAGCGTCCTTCCATAGTTGAGATAAGCAACCCTGTCGCCTTTCTCTCTCTCTCTCTCTCTCTCTCTCTCTCTCTCTCTCTCTCTCTCTCTCTCTCTCTCGTCAAAGAGTAAAAGATAAAAAAAGAAATGAAAGAAAGGAGAAGAAAAATCTTTTGTCCGTTGTTTTTCTGCAAGAAATCAGCCAATTTGTTTTTCATTTCCTTTTTCTCTGCCTCTTTCGTTGTTTTCTTCCTCTTTTTCATGTCTTTCTTTCCTTCTGTCTCTTCTTTTATTCAGCTGTATCATTTCTTTCTCTCACTTTGTCGATTGCATTCATTTGTCTTTCATTCTCCCAATCATTCTTGCTTTATTTGCTTTTATATATCTATTCATTTATTAATTTATCTATGTGTATAGATGCATTTAAATTTATTTACTTATTTTCAAGCGGGTCACGAGATTTTTTTTCTAACTTTCCGTCCTTTTTTTTCCACATGTATATTCTTTCTTTCTTTCTTTCTTTCTTTCTTTCTTTCTTTCTTTCTTATTCACCGTTTTTCTTTCTTTCTTTCCTCCCGCTTGGCCTTTACCTTTCTTTTTTTCTTTCTTTCTTTCAAAGATTACAAAAGAAGAAAACTGTGTGGAAGAGAAATAAAGTATTACGGAAAATAGAAAAAAGCAGAAAAGAAAGAAAGAAAGAAAGAAAGAAAGGAAGATGGAGAGTAAGTAAAATATGAGAAAGAAAGAAAGAAAGAAAGAAAGAAAGGAAGAAAGAAAGAAAGAAATCCAGCGAGAAAGAAAAAAAGAAAGATCGACAAAGGCCAAGCAAAAAGAGTAGAAAGAAAGAAAAATGACGGTTTACAATGAATGGTTTGCAAGCCTGACTACTAAACATTCACGAGTGATTTCGAGTCTCATTGGGTGCCCCATTCATACGGTCTTGTGCCGCATCTAAGCAAAAAAGCTTCGTAAAATACTATATTAGGCGCCTTGGATGGTATAATTGTTTGTAAGCGAGACTAAGGAACCTTCCAGAGTAACTCCGAGTCTCATTGGGTACCCTATTCATATGGCTTTATGCTGCATCTAAGCAAAAAAGCAACGTAAATTGATATATTGGGTTCCTCAGATTGTATAATGGTTTGCAAACTAGACTACCAGACGCTCACGAATGAGTTCGAGACTGATTGAGTGCCCCATTTATACGGCTTTGTTCCACATCTAAGCAAAAAAGCTACGTAAATTAATATATTAGGTTCTTCGGGTGGTGTAATGGTTTGCAAGTTAGATTAGCAACCTTCACGAGTGACTTTGAGTTTCATTGGGTTCCCCATTCATACGGCCTTGTGCCATTTCTTAGCAAAAAAGCTTCGTAAATTACTATATTGGGCGCCTTAGGTAGGATTTCGAGTCTCATTGGGTGCTCCATTCACACGGCCTTTTGCCACATCTACGCAAATACCTGTGTAAATTACAACATAATGGTTTGACATTTTATTTTTGAATAAACGGATGTAAAGTTATTTTTATCAAAGACTGATTGATTTGATTAATGGCATATCAACCCATCTGGGATTATTTTATGCCAACAACATTTTTAGAAAAATATTTTGATATTGACATATGATAAACTGTTATAGATAGATAGATAGATATGAACAAGCTAAAATATATTGATTGATTGCATTTAATAGCACGTCAACTCATCTGCCAACTTGATTTTTATAAAATATTATGATATTTAGATAGATAGATAGATAGATATGAACAAACTAAAATATATTGATTGATTTGATTAAATGACATGTCAACCCATCTAGGACTATTTTATGCACACAGGATTTTGGAGAAATATTTAGATAATTGCTTGGTTGGTTGGGGTTTTATGGCATATCACCAGTTGTAGGTTATTTAATGCCAAATCCATTTTTATATAAATAACGAGTTCTATTTCTAACAATTCAGTTTAGCATGAGTACACAGTTTAATTGTCAAAAGCATTTCTATTTAAAGCTATTTAGTTTAGTCAAACAGTCCTATTCAGCCAATTCAATTTAGTAAAAGAAGATATTTTGTTTACACAGAGTTAAATGTTAAAACAGTTCAATATTAAACAATTCAGTTAAGTGTAAGCACAGTTTCAATGTCAAAAACAGTTCCGTTTAAAACATTTCAGTTCAGCAAAAGTACGCAGTTTAAATGTAAGTACACAGTTTAATTGTCAAAAATATTTCTATTTCAAGCTATTTAGTTTATCAAACAGTTCTAATCAAACAATTCAATTTAGCATAAATATGCAGTTTAGTTCTATTTAACACACAGAGTGGGCAATATCAGGTGCTACTACTCCAGTCCAGAGTGGATCTGGGAGCAATGGCAATGAAGAGGTGCTCTGCATTCCCCAAAACTCCAACATCACTGGAACCTCACCATCAGATTGTTTAGTGTCATATCTAGGACACACGTTGGGTGGGGGGATCTTACTTTTATGCAGAGGTGCAGTCGGTGTATTCTACAGCACCAGCTCACAAGGCAATACACTGTATTAATGTCAAAACGGTTTTATTTAAGATAATTCAGTTCAGTACACAGTTTAGAGGTCAAAACAATTCTATTTCAAGCAATTCAGTTTAGCGTAAGTACGCAGTTTAAATGTCAAAACATTTCTATTTTAAACAATTCAGTTTAGCATAAATACGCAGTTTAAATGCAAAAACCTGTAAACTCAAACCACGGTTTAATTCTATGGGTTAAATAGAATTAAACCACGGTTTGAGTTTACTGATAAGCCCCTTATCAGGTACTACCACTCCAGGCCAGAGTGGACCTGGGAGAGATGGAGCCGCACCATCAGATTGTTTAATGTTATATCTGGAACACTTATTGTTGGGGGCAGGGCTCTTACCCCTCTGCAGAGAAGCAGTCGGTGTATGCTACAGCCCCAGCCGACTGAGCAATTAGATATTTAGATATGATAAACTGTAGTAGATAAATAGATAGATAGATATGAACAAACTAAAAGAGATTGATTGATTTGATTTAATAGCAGGTCAACCCATCTGGGACTATTTTATGCAAACACAATTTTTATAAAAATATTTAGATATTTACATATGATAAATTGTTATTGATTGATAGATTGATATGAACACTCTAAAATAGATTGATTTGATTTAATGGCATGTCAACCTGTCTGGGCTATTTTATGACAACGGAATTCTTATAAAAATATTAAGATATTAACTGTGATAGATAGATAGATGGATAGATAGATATGAACAAACTAAAACAGAGTGATTGATCCGATTTAGTGGTATGTGAACCCGTCATAGGCTATTTTATGCCAAAAGGTAAATTTGGATGCACTACATGGACGCCAACTAAACGAATGGAGAAAAGCTTGACGGCAACTACACAAGAATGCTGCGAACAATATTGAAGAAGTCCTGGAGGCAACACCCCACAAAACTTCTGTTCGGTCACCTACCACCCATCACGAAAACTATCAAAGTTAGACGAACTTACACATGCAGGACACTGCTGGAGAAGTAAGGACGAGCTCATAAGTGATGTACTCCTATGGATCCTTTTACATGGTCGAGCAAAAGCAGGGCGACCAGCTCGAACCTACATCCAGCAGCTCAGTGTGGATACGGGGTGTAACCATGAGGACCTGCCGGAAGCGATGAACGATAAGGAGGGATGACGAGAGAGGGTCAGGGATATCCGTGCTGATGGCACGACAAGATGATGATGGATTTGTAGGTCTAGTCGTCAGACTAAGTAATCCGTTTGTATCTCTAAATCCAAGAGAAGTTTGTGCATCTCATTTTCCAGGGTGGATTCCAGGTTGTGCATATACCACTTGCTCGTATGGTCAAATTTCACTTTTAAGGTTTCACTTTCTTAGTCCTGTCCAAGTTTTCTCGAATGTTTGTCGCTTGAAATATCCATACAATTTCTTTTCTTCCCAATTTTTTTCTAGTTATTTTTGTATTGTTCATCCTTGTGTTTTTGTATTGTTTCTGGTCGCTATAATTTGCCTTGCTTCGTTCTTTGTTTTGCTACAAAATTAGCTTCTTCAAAAATGAAATTCTATTTCGCAAAAACGAAATCTACAAGTGTCAAGGGGGAAAAAGTGCCTCTCTCTTTCTGTCTCACTCTGTCTGTCTGTATGTCTTTCTCTCTCTATATATATATATATATTTGTATATAGATACGAGGGTCGATTTAAAAGTTTATATTTTGACCAAGATACTCTCATGAAATTTGACCAAATGAGAATTTCTTTTACAATATAGTTTCTCTGGCGTCACACACTGTTCTGTTGCAGTGATTGGATCCCATTGATCATAAAAGTCATCAACAACAGGTATGATGTCATTATGTGAGCTTTTCAGCCAATGAACTTTTGGGCTCACCTTCTAATCATCATCATCATCATATCGTGCTGGCAGCACGGATATCCCTGACCCTCTCTCGCCACTCCTCCCTATCGTTCATCGCCCTAGTTAGGTCTTCAGGACAACAACCTGTATCCTCACATAGCTGCTGAATGTACGTTCGTGCTGGTCGTCCTGCTTTTGCGCGGCCGTGTGTGGGGATCCATTAGAGTACATCTCTTATCAGTTCATCTCTGCTTCTCCAGCAATGTCCTGCATGTCTGGTTCGCCTAACTTGAATAGTTTTCGTGATAGGGGGCAGGTGGCCGTACAGTTGGTGTCTTGTGGGGTGTTGCTGCCAGGACTTGTTGAGGATTGCACGCAGCATTCTTGTGTAATTGCCATCTAGTTTCTTCTCCAGCCGTTTTGTTAGCGTCCATGTAGTGCATCCATATAGCAGTATCGATGTGACCGCTGCCTGGAAGAAACTGCGTTTCATTTTATCGGTTAGGTCTGATTTCCATATAGTCGATAGCCTATTGATAGCTGTCCATGCTTTCGTTAACCTCGTTTCGATGTCCTTTTCGGTTGATTCGACGCTGCTTCCTAGGTACGTGAATTGGTCTACTAGTTTAAGAGGGGTTCCTTCTAGAGTGGGGATGTCCCCCGTTTGGTTATAGCACATATATTCCGTTTTGTGTGCATTAACATGGAGGCCTATGCTTGCTGCTGCTCGTTCCAAACTATGCAGAAGTGTTTCGGCTTGGTCAGGTGTATTTGCCAGTATCGCTATGTCATCGGCGTAGTCGGCGTCGGTAATTGTTGTTGCGGGGTATCTTCTGCTTCTTTTCTTCGTCAGTTCGAAGCCATTCTCTTTGATTTTGTCAATCGATGTTCTAAGTACATAGTCTAGACAAATGATAAAGAGATACGGAGCCAGCGTGTCCCCTTGTAGTACTCCTGCTACAATGTCGAAGTATTCTGTCTCCATCTGGTGATCGTACTTTTACTTTAGTGTTTCTATAGAGAATCGTTATTGCCGCTACGGTTTCTTTAGGTATGCCGTACGCTAGTAGGATTTGTTCCATCTTTCCTCTGTGAATGGAGTCGAAAGCCTTGGTAAAGTCGACAAATATTAATGTCGCTTGGCTATTATGAATTTTTTTCAGCTGCCGGTTCTATAACGGATGTAATGTTGTTGTCTTTCGTCACCAGCCAGTAGAATTGCATCCGTTTTTGACACCAACTTTTAGCTTTTTTTTAAACGAATAAGAGTCCATTCGAGTTTTTCTCTCCATTGTGTGATGTCTATCTGAAGTTGTTTCTCTTATAGAGTTGGCAGCTGAAATAAATTTGTAATTGGCAAATGCCGGCGTGTTGAATTTATTCAAGTCGTCTTATCAATGTATCGACACTGTCTTCAATGCTGGCGAGTCCTCTTTCTCTTTATTTTCTTGACATACGAGGATCATTAAATAAGTTTCCAGACTTTTTTCGAATGGCCACTTTTATTGATAGTACACACATGAAACTCTTGTCCTTTTCGAAGTAATCTCCTTCAGCTGCAATGCACTTGTTGTAACGTTCCAAAAACTTCTAGAAGGCCCCATAAAAGTCCTCTTGTGTGAGCGTGTCATTGACCTTCGTCACAGCCTCTTTCATCTCCTCAATTGTCTCCTAACGACAGTCTCTAAGCTTAGGGAATAACCAAAAGTCACGGGGAGCATGGTCTGGACAGTAGGGAGGGTGAGTAACTGTCTTGATGCCCATCTTGGTCAAATAGAGGAGGTGCACGTGGAGTAATGGTTATCGTCGTAGGAATTGGACACGGCGACACGAGTTCAAATCCTGGACGAGACTGATTGCATTTCACATAGCACTAATACCCTTGGGAAAGGTATGAATCCAATTATTCTCCCTCCAGCTATGGATAAATAGTAGGACAGACTAGGTTCTTCAGCCTTGTTGAGGCATCTAGTCTAGGAGAAGGACAACTCTGAATTGAAACCTGTTAAACTCCGCTTAAAATTGACCTTGTGTCATATCCTGCCCGAGCGGAGGGGTTGGTAAATAGAATCTTGGTCAAATAGTCTGTGACAAGGATGCAATTGTGGACTGGGGTATTGTCCCGGTGTATATGCCACTGACCCGATTTGAAGAGTGCTGGCCACTTCCCAAGGAATATCCACCTGAACTCCCTTAAAACCTCAACATAGTAACCCTAACCCTAACCCTTTGGCCAATTAACTCTGGTGTATTGACTTCCTTTCTCCTCCCACACACCTCTCATCATCCCTCACAGACTCCCTGGCTTCCTTGAATTTCTTATGCCACTCAAAAACTGATGCTCGATTCATGCAAGATGCTCCAAAAGCAGTCTGAAGCATTCTATACGTTTCTGTGGCATCATTTTTTCCAAGTTTAACTCAAAATTTTATTGGATATCGTTCTTCTAAAGTGTTCTCACGTCCAGATTGCATTTTTGAAATTCACCATCTGTGGCAATCAGGCTTTAGTAGTGTGTATTCCGATTGCTGCTGTAGCTGTTCATTTGAACCTGTAATAATAAATATTGGTCAGTCATCTCACTAGATGTATAGCAATAACATACTGAATTTTCAAGAGTTTACGACAATTTAAAATGCCTGTACAAAATAAAAGTCTGGAAACTTATTGAATGCACCACGTATTTTGTCGGTCTATATTATCTTTTCGATTTCAGGCTTATTGCATCGTTTTTTGTTGTTGTTGTTGTTTTTTGTTGTTGTTTTTTTGTTTTTGTTTTTTTGTTCTCTGATCTTTTTGTTGAAGTTCCTCCTTCGCCCATTTTAAGAATGTTTTTAAGTATCTTACAAGGGGAACAACCCAGATATTTATCCTTTTGTTGAAGTTTAAGCTATATAGTTTGGTTTCAGGATGGTCTCCACTTGTCCCCTAACTTCCAAGTCCTCCAGTCCCTTTAATATTCCTTCGGTGACTGTACCAAGAGCCCGAATTACAATTGGTATAATTGTCAACTTCATGTTCCATAGTTTTTTTCAATTCTCTAGCAAGATCGAGGTACTTATCCTCCTTTTCACATTCTTTCAATTTTATTATGTGGTCAGCCGGGAGAGCAAAGTCGACTATTTTGCAATTCCTCTTTTTTTTATTTTGGATTATTATTAGGTCTGGTTTTCTGGCCGAGATAAGGTGATCCGTTTGTATGTCAAAGTCCCAGAGGCGTTTATGTGTGTTATATTCTAGGTGATGGGTTGTACATATACCATTTGTTCGTGAGGTCAAATTTAAATTTCTTGCACATCTCCCAGTGCCGACTCAGTCATGTCTTGTCTTATATTTCTTCTGTGCTAACTTGTTGCATTCGCTTATTATGTGATTGATGGTTTCATCTCTATCACCGCATAGCCGACATTATTATTATTATTATTGTTATAATTATTATTATATTCCTTCAGAGTTTTTCCCATCAGTGTTAACTGATGGTTTTACATTGGAGTTTGAGTGACAGCAGGTCTCCTCAAGTCTCCAGGACTCGTCCCAGGATTCTGGCCGTTCTTAGCAATGCTGTCATTTGGATAGCCTCTACCCGTCCGCCAACTTCCAAGTCTTCCAGGCCTTTTAATAATCCTTTAGTTATTGTGCCTAACGCACCAATCACAATTGGCACAATTGTTACTTTCATGTTCCACAGTTTTTTTTTTAATTCTCTAGCAAGGTCGAGGTACTTATCTTTCTTTTCACTTTCCTCCAGAGTTATTCTGTGTTCCGCCGGGCCAGCAAAGTCGACAATTTTACAAATTTTCTTCTTTTTGTTGATTATTATGAGGTCTCGTCTTCTGGCCGGGATTAGGAGTTTATTATTATTATTATTATTATTATTATTATTATTAGACAGCGTGGATACAATTATAAAGCGATTTAAGTGACGAGCAGACTTCAATTAATTTTCTCTTCTTTGATTTTTCGTTTAAATGGCACATCAACTCTTGTGAATTATTTAATGCCAAATATTTTTCTTCTGTATATCATTTGTTAACGAATTGTCTCTTGGTAAATATTTTTGTTTATCAAGGAATAATTAGAAGATCAGAAAAAATGTTACTGATCATTTGACTTCAGAGTTGTATGTTTTGAAAAGAGTTTTGTTTTGTTTTAAAATATTTATATGTTTACTCTTTTTAAATATGAAATTATTTTTTCGATTCAAACCTTTTTAAATAGTTTCTTGATGTTGTTATCTTCGTAGAAATTATGCCTTACGAATGAAAAGTGTGTAGACTGAGGTAAGATCTTCTTTTCTTTTACAGTACGTAATTTATTTGAAAGGTTAACAAGGTTTTCACAATCAATTTCCTTAAACTTATTCCCGCTGTTCAGAGTTAAGCCATAACTGAAATATCCTTTATACGTATCTACCACCATAGTAACAATCTATGAAAGCAGTGCTTGTATTATTTATGAATTACCGGCAAACGGTTCGACTTAATTGAAACAAGTTATTTTCCTAGTGAGTTAGGGGTTTTATTTAAATAGAACAAAGAAACCGCTCAATCTATGTCAATCATGATATAATGATGAGACAAAAACTAATCGTTCCCGATTTTTAGAGATTTAGCAGTGAATACAAGTTTTAAACACCAAGGGTAGGAGTTCTATTTAAGTGAAGTTTGCTATCTTGAGTTCATGAGTTAATTTTTAAGCAAGTGTGAATGGATGATATTTGTGTGACCTAAGCGAAGTGTTACTTATTTTTAAGGTTTACGTAGAGTCAGGTATTTGATCTGGTGGTTTTGTTAAGATGGGAAGAGAGAGAGAGAGAGAGATAGAAGAGAAAGGAAGAGAAATATTCGCATAAATACACACACACACACACACGCGCGCACATATATATATATATATATATATATAAAGATATAAACAGAAACCCAGGCAAACACATGCACACACGCGAATATATATATATATATATATATAGAGAGAGAGAGAGAGAGATGAAGAGAGAGAGAGAGAGAGAGAGAGAAACACTCACACACACACACACACATACGCGCGCGCACATACACACACACACACACATATATATATGTATATACATAAATAGAGAGAGAGAAATTCTCACGCAAACACAGTCTCACATGCATATATATATATACAGAATATGTGTGCGTAAGAGAGAGGGAGAGAGAGAAAGAGCGAGTGTGAGAGAGAGAAAGAGAGAGAGAGAGACAGAAACAGAAACAGAGAGATACTCACACACAAACACACGCACACACGCACACACATATATATATATATGTATATATACTGAGAGAGGGAGAGAGAGAGAGAGAGAGAGAGAGAGCGAGAGGGTTGGAGAGAGAATTACTCACACAAGTACATGCTCACAAACCCCATATATATATGAATAGAGAGAGAGAGAGAGAGAAAGAGAGAGAGAGAGAGAAAGAGAGAGATTGAGAGAGAGAGAAACAATAAAACAAACACATGTACACACATATATATTTTTGTTCTATCGGAAACAGCATCTTTCCAATATAACATGAAATGAACACGAAAATTTCCCCGAGTAGCAAAGATTCACTAATCTTCAAAACGATTTTGTTCTATCTGGAACAGCATCATTCCAAACTAACATGAAATGAGTACAAAAATCTCTCGGTGTAGCAATTACAGATTCACTAATCTTTAAAAAAAAACAATTTCAACCATAAATACACGTTTTGCACCGTTCCAAGATATCAGCGTTACTGATTGTATATTTAAAAGAAACTTATAAGACATTAGGTTGATGTAGCTACCATTGCCACTTGCCTGGATTGCCTTGCATCACAGAGTTGAGAGTTTTAAATGTGGGAGATATTTCTGCTATGATCTTTCTTTCTATTGACTATTTTCTTATTTGTTTTCTTTATTTCCTTCCCCTTTTTTTCTTTCTTTCTTTTTTTCTTCCTTTTTTGTTTGCTTCCTTCTCTCTCTTTTCATTCCTCCTTCCTCAGTTTATTTTTCCCTTTCCTTCTTTAGCTCTTTCCATCCTACCTTTTTTGTTTTTCTTCCTTTATTTCTCGCTTTCTTTCTTCTCTCCTCCTCTCTTTGTCTCTTCTTTTCTTCTTTCCTCCTTCTTTACCTCCTTTCTTTTTTCTTTCCTTCTTTTCCTCTTTGTTTTTTTTCTTTTTAACTTCTTTTTTCTTTCTTTCTTCCACTTTTTGTTTCCTTCAACTCTTTCCATCCTGCTTTCCAATCTTCCTTTTAACTTCTTTTATTTCTACCTCCCTCCTTCCCTTGTCTATCATTTATTCTTTTCTTCTTTCCTTCCTTTTTCTTCCTCTCTTCTCTCCTTCTTCCTTTCATCTTTCATTACTGTCTTCCTTTTTCCTTTTCATTTCCTTTCCCAACCTTATTTCGACCACTAGAAACAAAAGGTTAATATTAGACTCTTCCGGCAAACAAACGCCATTTTCTCAAGTAATTTCTTCAAATTTCCCATTCAATTTACCAAATTTTACTCCCTGCACTTTTCATAACATAACGCTTAACGCTTGGAAATTATCGCCTCTTCTTCTAAACAATAATTCCCGGTCATTAATTTCCTCATTCAACGACCGTTTCTTTAATCAATCTCTTTTTTTTTTCTCTCACTCACTGGAAAACATCTTCTTTTGTTTTGTTTTTTTTTTAATTCCTTTTTCCTCCCGATCTTTCGCAATTTTACCAAATTTTAATTTCTTCTCTCTGTACGTGTTAAATTCGCGTCGCAGAAACAAAATCGTTTTCTATGACAAAATCCCTGCTTCCGTTAAATGTCATTGAAACCAAGATCTTTTCAAGTGAAGAAGAACCAAGAATTCTCACTGACAGAACTGCATCGGCTGGAAAAAAAAAAGGATGGTATTGTATATTATACGTGAAGGTCTCGAAACGTATCCCGACTGAAGCTGTATTTATCATGACAGAAATGAACAATGAGCGAAGCGTTAATTTTCTTCGAAATACGAGTTTTAAAAGTATCAAAAAGAAAGCTGTTGTTACCAAGGAAACGAACAATGAATAAAATATTAACTATCTTCAAAATAAGTAGCGTGTACAAAACCTGTCAAGATTGACACTATATTAAAAACCGGCATAGAAAACGAATGAAGCATTTATTTTCTTTAAAGCTGTCCCCTTAGCGTTCAACACCCTTAAACCAGCCAGGTGTTTAAAAAGGGATGTAATGCTAAAATCCTGTTTGAGATGGTTATATATATATATATATATATATATATATATATATATATATATATATATATACATATATATATATATATATATATATATATATATATATATATATATATATATATATATAAAGTATTCATAGGATATATTTGTGCAAAAAATAGTATGCCGTAATAATGTTAGGATTTTAAATCATCATCAAGGTAACATTACTATGTGATATTGTATCATACAAAAAACTATTTTTAAATAAAATTTATATGTATTATAAAAAAATTGAAAATATATATATTATAAAAACTAAAAATAATAAGATATGCATAATATGGAAACAAGATAAAATTTATATTATGGAAAAAGAAATTGTAACACTCTCATATACAGTCAGATGATCTATCAAATGACTTGGTTACAGTATTATGATCCACATTAATCGTAGGTATAACTAATTCTGAGTAAATTGAAAGACATTCGACGTGGTGAAATTTTTATATTCTGTCAATATATATATATATATATATATATATATATATATATATATATATATATATATATATATATATATATAGGGAGCATTTTCTCTTTAAACATGATTAAATAAGACAGACACTTCACTTCTGCTTATTTCGTCAATGATCCATTCATGTCTTTCTGAGAGTCATTTAATATCTGATGGGAATAAATTCATAAAGACGCCCTATTTTCCCAAGAAATTAGCAGAAGCGAAGTGCCTGTCTATATTAATTATATATATATATATATATATATATATATATATATATATATATATATATATATATATGTTTAGATGCATATATATTTATATATATTCACACACAGACACATATATATATAAATGTATATATTCACACACACACACATATATATACATGTATATATATATTTACATATATTTATATATACCCTCAGTCCTATATATATATATATATATATATACACACGTATGTGAATAGGTATTCATACACGTACATTTATACACACACACACACACACACACACACACACACACATATATATATATATATATATATGCACATATACACATATGCATATATATATATATGTGCATGTATAGATATATACCCACCACGTAAATGTATGCATTCATATATGTGCGCACACCCATACACACACCTTAGACAGATAGATAGATAGATAGATAGATAGAGTGAGAGAGAGAGTGAGAGAGAGAGATGTATGTATGCTTACAAACGCACACACCCATACACACACCTTATATAGATAGATAGATAGATATATAGATAGATAGAGTGAGAGAGAGATGTATGTATGCTTACAAACGCACACACACACACACACACACACACACACACACACACACACACACACTCAAAGCCCAGTTCGACTTGGGTTTTAAATTACACTGACTGCATTCTTAGCAGAGGCGTAAGATTTCCTAACAAGTGTCCTTAATATGACATTTCACCGGACAAGAATCATTATGGAATATGAAATAATCCTTTATAACCATTACTCTATATTCAACTTTGACCCGGAGTGGAAGTACCTGTTAAAACCTCACCAATGTGTGAAATACATCTATTTAATCGTTTACTATACTTCAAATCGTTTCCAAACAAACGACTGACGTTAAATTGAATTATTAGTATTATATAGCAATACCTGAAACCATTTAACTGTAGACAAACAAATAAGCTGGGGCTTGTTTTCATCAACATCACGTTTCGCCATCAGCACGGATATCCTTGACCCTCTCTCGCTACCCTTCCCTATCGTCCATTTCTTCCTGCAGGTCTTCAAGGTTACATACCGTATCAGCACAGAGCTGATGTATGTAGGTTCTTGCTAGTCGTCCTGCATTTGTTCGTCCATGTGAAGGGCTCCACAGGAGTACACTTACTTCTACAGCAATTTCCCGCGTGTCTGTTTCGTCTAGCTTGGATAGTTTTCGTGATGGGTAGTAGGTGGCCGTACCGCTGCTACTTTGTGAGGTGCTGCCTCCATGACTTGTTCAATATTGCTCGCAGCATTCTTGTGTCGTTGTCGTCGAACTTTTTTTCCATTCGTTTAGTTAGCATCCATGTAGTGCATTCATATTGCAGTATCGACACGATCGCTGCTTGGAAGAAACTGGGTTTCATTCTATCGGTCAGGTCTGACTTCCGTATGACCGATAGCCTATTGACAGCTGTCCATGTCTTTGTTAGTCGAATGTCGATGTCTGTCTCGGTCGATGAGACACTACTTCCTAGGTAGGTGAACTTGTCTACTAGTTTCAGAGAGCTACCGTTTAGTGCAGAGATGTCGCCCCTTTGGTTAAGGCACATATATTCCGTCTTGTGTGCATTGACATGGAGGCCTATGCCTGCTGCTAATCGTTCCAGGCTACGCATCAGAGTTTCGCTGTTTTGAAGAAAGCTCGTTTTAAAATAACATAACCTATATACTATTCGTTTACAAATCATATCATCATCATGACGTACAGGCTTCGGCAGGTCTTCGGGGTTACATCCTGTATCATCACATGGCTGCTGTATGAATGTTCGAGCTGGTCGTCCTGCTTTTGATTGGCCATATGCGGGGGTCCACAGGAGCACATCACTTACGATCTCGTCTTGGCTTCTCCAGCAGTGTCCGGCATGTCTGGTTTGTCTAGCTTGTATAGTTTTCGTGATAGGTCGTAGGTGGCCGTACAGTTGGCGCTGTGTGGGGTGTTGCTGCCAGGACCTGTTCAATATTGCTCGCAACATTCTTGTATAATTGCCGTCGAGCTTCTTCTCCAACCGTTTAGTCATCCATACAGCAGTATCGACACGACCGCCGCCTGGAAGAAACTGCGTTTCATTTTATCGGTCAGGTTTGATTTCCATATGATCGAAAGCCTATCGATAGCTGTCCATGCCTTCGTTAGCCGTGTGTCGATGTCTTTTTCGGTTGATGAGACGCTGCTTCCTAGGTAGGTGAATTTGTCAACCAGTTTCAGGGAGGTTCCGTCTAGTGTGGAGATGACGCCTTTCTGATTGAAGCACATAAATTCAGTTTTCTCAGGATCTGGCATTAAATAACCCATAAAACGTAACCAATCAGCACTCACAAAGTCCTCCAGACTAGTAAGTATCACAATTAATTTCTTTTAAAGAATAATTTTCTTTTTAAGCTAACATTGTTAGATTTACTTATTTGAATCTGGGACGATGCTTGATGATATTCATCAGCCTTTGGCACATTTCCAGCAGGACTCATAGCGTAACGGTTATAGGTGTTAGTTCAATTAAGCTTCTAAGTGACAGTCATCTGGAGATTTCAGGTTCAATCCTGACAAAAAGCAAGTAACAGTACAGGAATATTTAACACTTGTACCTGGTTCTGGTTAACGGAATCAGAGCAAGCGACCTTCGTAGATTAAATAAAGGATGTGGTTCTAAGTTCCAAACAGGCCCCCGAGTTCGATAAGAAACACCTGAAGAAGGCCGGAGGATAGATCGTCCACAACGTTATGAATATAACAATAAAGATTAAGACAATAGTCCAAAAACCCTGAGTGATAAAAATTGCTAGATCTCTTATCCCAAGTGGAACATTTTAAGTATCATTTAGTAATAAACTGTAAAAGAAACAACCAAAAATAAAAATGCATATATATATATATATATATATATATATATATATATAGGCCCAGTCAGCTGGGGCAGTACAACCCATTGATTGCATCTCTGCAGAAGGGTAAGACCCTATTGTATTGTCGATTGTATCACGTTACTTCCGGTATTGCAGAAGTATAAAAGACACCGTGAATCTTTAGACAGAGACAGAAGCAGAAAGATAGCTCTGAAAGAACGTCGGTCAGTAAAAGACTAACTTCGGGCGTAACGCCTCCAGCGAGTGACTTATAATACTAGTCGGTGTAATGGTTATCGTCGTAGGAAATGGATACGGTGACACGAGTTCAAATCTTGGACGAGACTCATTGCATTTAATATTGCACTAATGCCCTTGGGAAAAGGTATGAATCTAATTATTCTCCCTCTAGTTATGGATAAATAGTAGGGTGGGACTAGGTTCTTCAGCCTTGATAAGGCAACTAGTCTAGGAGAAGGAAAAACTCTGAATTCAAACCTGTTAAACTCCGCTTAAAATTGACCTTGTGTCATATCCTGCCCTAGCGGAGGGGTTGGTAAATATATATTTGAGTAAATAAATAAGTCATTCTGTTTCACCCTGTATTGTTTCCTGACCACGATACAACAGACCCTCACCAATGATTGTCCTGGATATTGCTCAAAACAATCTGATGATGAGGCTCAAGTAATACCTGAGCTTTGCCATCTCTCCCAGGTTCACCCAGGCCCGAAATGGTAGCACCTGAGAGGGTCCTATCCGTAGGTCAAAGAAAACTGTTTGACATTTAAACTGTGTGCAAACAAATGACTTATGCTAAACTGAATGGATGATTATCCTGAAACTTAACGTGACTTAGTCAAAGAAAAAAAAAACACCGATCATTCCAAATAAAGTTCCTTTTTCTCTTTTCTTCGTGTTTTTTTTTCTTTCTTTTTTCTTTTGTCATCATTTATGAGGATCATTAAATAAGTTTCCAGACTTTTTCGTATGGGCACTTTTATTGATAGTACACACATGAAAATCTACTACCCTTCGAAGTAATCTCCTCCGGCCGCAATGCACTTGTTGTACCGTTCCAACAACACTTGGAAGGCCCCCATGGAAGTCTTCTTGTGTGAGCGTGTCAATGACCTTCGTCACAGCCTCTTTCATCTCCTCAATTGTCTCATAACGACAGCCTGTGAGCTTAGGGAATAACCAAAAGTCACAGGGAGCATTGTCCTGCTGGAAATGCCACTGACCCGATTTGAAAAGTGCTCGCCTCTTCCCAAGGAATCTCTTCCAGAACTCCTTTAAAACCTCAACATAGTAACCTTAACCCTAACCCTTTAGCCAATCAACTCTGGTGTCTTGACTTCCTTTCTCCTCCCACACACTTCTCATCATCCCTCACAGACTCCCTGCCTCGTTGAATCTCTTATGCCACTGAAAAACTGATGCTCGATACATGCAAGATGCTCCAAAAGCAGTCTGAGGCATTCCATACGTTTCTGTGGCATTTTTTCAAAGTCTTAAACAGAATTTTATTGCATATCGTTCTTCTTAAGAGTCCTCACGTCCAGATTGGATTTTTGAAATTCACCAGCTGTGACAATCAGGCTTTAGTAGGGAGTATTCCAATTCCTGCTGTAGCCGTTCAAAAAAGTCTGGAAACTTATTGAAGGTACCACGTACCTTGATTTATTCCTTTTTATTATTTGTTTGTTACCATGTTTCTCTGACGAGACGTGACCAAATAAAAGGTTCATTTTTTAGAACCTAATGTATCCTCTTCTTAAAGCAATTCTAAAGTTCTGTACGTACTACACGATTTTTATCAATTTTATTGCTAGACATGAACTAGAAATGTTTTCTAAAAAAATGAAATAGTTGAAAATGAAAAATATTTTTCGTTTTTCTTGAACAGAGATTTAGAAACTAATTAAAGATAAATTAGTTATATCCAAATATATTCGTTTGTCTGCATTTGTTAAAAATTATTTTTACTTATTGCTCATTGGTCTAGTGGGTAGAGTGTTCGCCAATGGTAAGGGAGAACTGGGTTAAATCCCAGGTCGCGTCATACCAAAGACTCAAAAAATGGTACTTGATACCTCCTTGCTTAACACTCAGCAATATAAGGTACCTCCTCTCCACTTTGTTGTAGTAGCTATTGAAAAGGGAGCTTTCCGGTCGCCCTTGACTACGGTTGCCAACTTTACTTACTACTATATCTAAATAACTGAAGAAATCTAATTGTTCTCCGTTCAAATGTCAAACAGTTCTATTTGACCAATAGATCAGACTCTCTGGTGAAAATGGACCAAGGAGACACTCTCAGGTCAGAATGAACCAAGAAGCAATGGCAATATTGGGGCACGCCACATTCCCTAAAGCTCCAGGACTGGAGCCTCACCATCAGATCGTTTAGTGTCATACCAAGCAAACTCGTTGGGAGAGGTTCTCACCTCTTTGCTGTGATGCAGTCGGTGTTTTCTACTGCCCCGACCGACTGGTCTACTCTGGCCCGGTGTGGTAACACCTGATCCTATTTACCCAACCCCTCCGCTCTTTTCTGTCTCTACTCTTGAACCTTGAAAAGTCCATTCATATGTTTACAGTTCATGAAATGAATCTTTTCATTCTATTTCTCTTCTTTTCTTCTTGCATATGATTATTTATGCTTCTTTCTTTAAATTGAAAGAGAGAGAGAGAGAGAGAGAGAGAGAGAGAGAGAGAGAGAGAGAGAGAGAGAGAGAGAGAGCATACAATTGCAATACTTAGGAAGGGTGGAGGCAGAAAACTGTTTTGAGGTTTACTTAGCCATTTCAGACGGGTTTCTTCGCAGAGTGTTTTCCTTAACGGGCTAGTGGGATTCTGTTGAGTTCTGTTATCCAAGAACTCTAATTCTGTTTCTTCGCCCGGAGTTTTGGCATGAGATTCGCACGTCTTTTCACGGCGACCTCCGTCCTAAAACTGAATTCTTTATTCCTATTACCTCTGACGAAAGGCCACTACTTCCGGCCTTAGGGTTCTGGCCAATCATTTGGCCGCTTTCTTCTTCCTCCGCCTCCCCCTGTCATGCTATTCATTCGGACTACTATACGGACCTCTATGCCCCCTTCTCTATCCAACTTGGTCACAGAGTATAAGCAGCTCTTGGCTTTCATTCTAACCTGGATTCACTACTTCCTTCAACAGGCAGTTCGAGGAGTTGACCCATATTCCTTATTCCTCTTTTAACGGTCAATCTTTGAGGTCTCTAAATTCAAACACGGAGGGTTATTGGGAAATTGATCTTACCTCTCTCCTGTCAGTGGCAGACCACGTGACAATTGTTTGACTAAACTGAATAGTTTGAAATAGAAATGTTTCTGACACATCAACTCTACATACATTTAAACTGTGTGCTTATGCGAAACTGAATTATTTGAAATGGAACTGTTTTTTGACATTGAAACTGTACGCATACTAAACTGAATTGTTTAATATAGATTTGTTTTGACATTTAACTGTGTGTAAACAAAATCTGCACGCATACTAAACTGATTTTGCTGAATTATAACTGCTTGACTAAAATGAATAGCTTGAAATAGAATTTTTTTTACAATTAAACTGTACTTACATTAAAAGTGCGTGCTTATGCTTAACTGAATTATTTTAAATAGAACTGATTATTTACATAAAAATGGATTTGGCGTTAAATAACCCACAAAGGTTGTTATGCCTTAAAATCCAACCAACCAAACCAATCAAAATATGTTTACAAATCATTTATATTTGATATATTTGTATAAAAAAAGATTTGGCATTTAATAACCCGCAGTGGTTGGTATGCCATAAAACCCATCCAAACAAAATCATATATATTTGATATATATGTATAAAGATGATATGGCATTAAATAACCTAAAATGTTTTATATGTCTTAAAACGCAACTAAACCAAATCTTACACATTTAATTTATATATACATATAAAGAGGATATGGCATTAAATAACCTGCAGGGGTTGATATCCCATAAAACCCTTCCAAACAAAATCATATATATTTGATATATATGTATAAAGAGGATTTTGCATTAAATAACTGACAATGTTTGATATGCCTTAAAACCTAACTAAACCAAATCATATACATTTAATATATATATATATATATATATATAAAGAGGATTTGGCATTAAATAATTTACAATGGTTAATATACAAAAAGAAAAAAGATAACAAAGGAAATTATATATATCTAATATATGGGTACAAATAGGATTTGGCTTTAGATAACCTACAATGGTTGATATGCCATTTAAAAGCAACCAATCAACTGTAAATCCTTGTGTTATTTCATGCCGACGTCAGTTTAACATTTATCTTTATTTGTATACACTATAAATATTTATCTTCACAATCATTTAAACGAGTAAATATTTGACGCAAAGGCAGAGCTCTAAAAGTTACTGCCATCCCGGGTCAGGTTTGGCTAGGTTTTAGGGCATATCAACCTTATTTAATGCCTAATGTAGAAAACCAGCCGTGATATCATTTAACCCTTATCCGAGCAGATAACGAGAAGTCATATCTTTCCCCAAGATATTCGTCCGAAAGTGAATACGATACCGTGATTGGAGTTTGAACTACCTTACTACGATATCACAGTCTAGCACATTAGCTACTACGTCACTGATACGCCCCACCTCCATTTCATTTTGTATCTGGGAGGAATAACAACTTAAGGTAATTCTACACTTTTGAAACCCCCAAAAATGGTGTCTCACATCCAGATACGGTTTCGTGTCATATCCAGTCCATGCCTTTTTGAGAGATAGGGGTCTTAACCCATAGCAGATGTTGCCAACATATTTCCCTCCCTCAGCAAAGGAGCGGTCTATTCATATTAAGATGTTTTGACTAGTTTGTTTTTTTTAAACAACCTCTGTACGAGCAGGATACGACACAGAAACGAATTTATTGTTGACGTGATACCCCATCCAGCATTAATGCCAAACAACTCAAGTAAAAAAGCCATGATATTTATATTCATCTCTGACTTCCACAAGACAGGATTTGATACAAGTTCTTTTTAAGTGGTGGGGTTGGGGAAGGAGACGTCAGCATAATGCTAGAATCGTGCCCTGCTGGACTATGGTGGTCATCGGCTCACTAAGTGCAATAACTGGACTCACTAGATGTAACGTGAGTCAGACACGTATTTTTGTTCATAGCTTAAACTTGACCAGCGTGGTCTAATGCTACGCTTTGTTTGTCGATACCTCATCTGGCTCGAGTGCCAGACGGCCCAGCAAAAAATTCTGGGAAGTATATTAGTTTAAATGGAGATGCGAACTGACAAGTAACTCTGCGCCTCAATCTGATTGATACCACGGAGGGTAATTACTCCCTATTTGCCAATGTCTCCCTCAAGACAAGGCTCGACACAAGGTCAATAGGCCGAAGGCAGATTAAAGTAGGAATAAGGGGAAGGAAAGGTCGGAAACGAGCCGAAGCTCGAACCCTGCTGGTCTATGTTGCTCATCGGCTCACTTTGTGCAATGTGAGTCTGATGAGCCGAAGCTTGTTAAAAGGAGTTTATAATGCAGCTCGCCAACCTGGAGGTAGCCCAGTCGAAGCTGGGAGCCTTACGGCCTCAAGACTGCCTTTGTTCATTTTCGGTGCCTCGCTCTGAACCAAAGTCCTGAAGGGGCTCCGGAGAGTAAAGCGAATTACTCGCCATGGACAGAGATATTCTAATGGGTCATATGATTTGAAGAAAGGGAACTTTTATGAAAAAAAAAATTCAATGAGTTTATTTTCAAATATTTTCTCTTGAATAATCACCTGTGCGTATGAATAAAGCATTGATATTGGGACAGAAAAGAGATAAGATCAGAGAATAGGTAAAAAATTTTTAAAAAATCAATGAGATAAAAAAAAATCAACTTGTCAGAGAGCACCGTAAGATTATATATTGAACAATAAAGTAAAGACACGTGATGAACAAAGTTAATCGAACAGTGTCCAGGAAGCAACAAATACAGTCTGAGACCTGACAAAAGAGAGGTAAGGCATGAGAGAGACAAATACGCTGGTTTAGACACAGTGGAGGCATGCAACAAACAAAGGTTTCATACAAGGGTTTGGGTTGGGTTATTTGTTTAACGACATATCAATCACTCATGGGTTATTTAAATCCGAAATTTGATTCATTTTTAAAGGCTGGGTTTATTTCTTTAACGGCATATCAACTCCTTTGGGGTTATTTAATCCCTGGATTGGATCTGTTTGTAAATGCTTGGTTTGGATTATGCGTTTAACGGTATATCAACTGCCTATGAGATATTTAATACCGAAAGTTGATTCTGACCCAATCGGCTGGGACTGTAGAATACAGCAACTGCATCACTGCAGAAGGGTAAGATACCCCCAACTAGAGTCCTGGATATGATACTAAGCAATCTGATGGTGAAGCTAGCAAAGTACCCCTTTATTGCCATCGCTCCCAGGTCCACTCTGGCTTGGAGTAGTAGTACCTAATAGGGTCCTATCTATGGGTTAATAGTACTAAACAATGAACTTACGCTAAACTGAATTGTATGAAATAGACCTGTTTTGACATTTAATCTGTGTACTTATGATGAACTGAATTGTTTGAATTAAAAGCGTTTTTTGGCTGAGTCCGCTGGGGCTGCAGAATACACCAACTGCATCTCTGCAGAGTGATAAGATTCTCCCAATGAGTGTCTTGGATATGACACAAAAATATTTGATAGTAAGGCTCCTGTAATTCTGGAGCTTTCGGGAATGCAGAGTACCCCTTTATTGCCATCGCTTCCATGTCCACTCTGGCTTGGAGTAGTAGCACCTAATAGGGTCCTATCAATGGGTTAATAGTACTAAACAGTGTACTTATGCTAAATTGAATTGTATGAAATAGTTCTGTTTTGACATTTAATCTGTGTACTTACGAATTGTTTGAATCAGAACCGTTTTTTGGCCGAGTCGGCTGGGGCTGCAGAATACACGGACTGCGTGATAAAACTCCCAATAAGTGTCTTGGATATGACACAAAAATATCTGATAGCAAGGTTCCTGTAATTCTGGAGCTTTGTTTGAATGAAGAGTACCCCTTTAGTGCAATATTTCCCATGTTCACTGTGGCCTGGAAGTGTAGAACCTAGGTTTGATTGGTTTGCTTTGTTGGGTTTTATGGCATATCAACCTTTGTAGGTTATTTAATGTCAAATCCATTTTTTATGTAAATAATCTGTTCTATTGAAAACAATTCAGTTTAGCATAAGTACACAGTTTAATTGTCAAAAACCTTTCCATTTCAAACTATTCAAGCAGTTATATGAAACACTTCAGTTAAGTGTAAATACAGTTTTAATGTCGAAAAACAGTGCTATTTCAAATAATTTAGTTAAGCATAAGCACGCAGTTTAAATGTAAGTACGGTTTAATTATCAAAAACATCTCTATTTCAAGCTATTCAGTTTACTCAAACAATTCATTTTAGCATAAGTATGCTGTTAGTTCTATTTAACCCATAGATAGGGCCCTATCAGGTACGACCACTCCGGGCCAGAGTGGACCTGGGAGCAATGAAGAGGTATTCCGCATTCCCCAAAGCTCCAGCACTGCTGGAACCTCACCATCAGATTGCTTAGTGTCATATACAGGACACTCGTTAGGGAGTGGGGTCTTAGCCCTCTGCAGAGGTGCAGTCAGTGTATTCTACAGCCCCAGCCGACTGGGCAAGTGTAGAAACCTAATAGGGTCCTATCTATGGGTTAAATAGAACTAAATATGCTAAACTGACTTGCTTAAAACAGAACTTTTTTGACATTTAAACTGCGTACCCAAGCCAATTGTCTAAAATAGAACCGTTTTTTTAATATTTGTACTGTGTTCTTATGCTACACTGAATTGGTTGAAATAGAACTGATTTTTACTTATAAACTGTGTACTTATGTTAAACTGTTGCAAATGGTTCGGGGGACCGGGGTTCAATCCCAGTTCGACTCAGAGAAAAGACTCAAAAATGGTACTTGATGCCACCTTGCTTTGCACTCAGTATTATAAGGTAAGGATCAAGGGTAAAGTGGATCAATCCTGGAAATCGAGTAGGGCCCTCCCCTACACCTCGGTGTTGTAGCTATTGAAAAGGGAGCCTTCGGATCACTCTCGACTAAGGTCGCCAACTTTACTTTTTTACATCTGTTAAACTGAATTGTTTGAAATTGAACTGTTTTTATATGTAAGAATGGATTTAGCATCAAATAACCTACAATGGTTGATGTGCCATAAAACCAAACCAAACAAAGACCAAACACCAGGAATGGTATTTTTGAATTCAGCATAAAATGGCGATCATATATCACTTCAAAAAACGTTGACCTTAAAAAAAAAATTCTTAACGCAGTCCAGTGTAATTTTTTTTTTCTAATTATAAAAAGCGATCTTTTGGAATTTCATTATTTTTTAAAATTAATTCGTTTAAAATTGTATTTCTATAAAATGTTTTCTTTCGCAAAAAAAACTTGTGCGTCGTTATCAACGCTGAAAAGATCCGGATGTTTTTTGTAAGATAGTTCGTTCATTGAAATGACCCGAATGCTTTGAACGAGTTGTATGTGAAGGACACATCATTAGCGGCCATCAAACCCAATCAGGTTTTCTCATAGGAAGACGATAGCTGGCAATTAG
>OY757946.1:36551393-36578893 GCA_963585895.1 Sepioteuthis lessoniana | reverse complement strand
CGCTAAATGGACACTAAAATAAAATTAAATTTAGCACTAAATCAGCACTAGATTAACACTAAAATAGTACTAAATTAGCAGTTGAATGTCATTAAATATCACTAGATTAAAAGCTACCAGAGTACTAGAATAGCACTAAAAAAGAACTAAATTAGCACTAAAACAGCTCTAGATTAGCATAAAAATAGCACTAAATTAACTCTAAAATAGAATTGAATCGCCACTAAAAGTAGCATTTAATTAGCCCTAAAACATCTCAAAAATATACACTAAAAATAACACTAAAAGAGCCCTAAATGAGCACTAAAAGTATCACTAAATTAGCACTAAAATAGTATTAGATTAGCACTAAAAATAGCCCTAAGTCAGAACTAAATTAGGTGTGCTTCGTGTACTCGTTACCGTTGGAAATGTAAGGAAAGAGTTCGAATCCTGTGTTATATATTGACCCTCAACCAAGCTGTCAATCAAGAGATGTACCCGTGTAAATAAGCGGAAGAACAGCGGAAGCAGGTGGACATTAAACAATAACATAACCAGGGCACAAACGGTTCGAGTTATTTGGAGAGCAGATGCCAGCGTGAGAACAACTTGCAGACTGAGGGCAGACTGATGGTCGAAGAAGAACTTGGGGTCAATATAGCAGTCTGTCCCCGTCTCCAGCTCATCTCTCACACACAACAACCATCACCCTTTCAAGAATAAAGTGTGGGAGATTATGTTTTTATAAAGAAGTGTATTCGTTCCTTCATTGAAGTTCGTCATTATGTTTGATTATGTTCCACATATATTTGTATATGTATACGCGTAGTATACAACACCTGGACGAATTTGTTGGCGCTTTTCTTCGCGCTAATATCCTTTCGGAAAGGCATCAATCTATCACTTTCCTATCTACCTATAATTATATAGAAGATCAGACTGGATTCGGAAACTTATGTAGGAGAAGGAAAACTCAGCGTTATTACTAGCAGCTGTACTTTGCTTAAAAATTGATCGTGTGCTACATCTAGCCGGTGGCAAAGGGTTTGGGTAAATAGCACTATACTGCAAGTACATCGGATAATAATTTACAAAGCGACATGATGCAAGTAGTTTTGATATTAGCGCAGGTGCAAAATGCGCTCAGAAATTTGTAAATAGAAAAAACAATAACACCATTATAAAAGATCTCGGAAATAATGCCAGGTTGTCTAAATATACTTGTTGGTATACAGATTAGTTAGGCTGAATTATTTTGATTAATGGCATATCAACACTTGATTCAATGACAAAACTTGTTCATATATATATATATATATATATAGCTCTAAATTATATATATATATATATATATATAATCATTATATAATCATATGGAAATCAGACCTGACCGATAAAATGAAACGCAGTTTCTTCAAGGCAGCGGTCGTGTCGATACTGCTATATGAATGCACTACTTGGACGCTAACTAAACGGTTGGAGAAGAAGCTAGACGGCAATTACACAAGAATGTTGCGAGCAATATTGAACAAGCCCTGGCTGCAACACCCCACAAGGCACCAACTATACGGCAACCTGCCTCCCATCACGAAAACTATCCAAGCTAGATGAACCAGACATGCAGGACTCTGCTGCAGAACCAAGGACGAGCTCATAAGTGATGTACTCCTATGGACCCCCGCATATGGCCAAGCAAAAGCAGGACGACCAGCTCGAACATGCATACAGCAGCTATGTGAGGATACGGGATGAAGCCCTGAAGACCAGCCAGAGGCGATGAATGATTGGGAAAAATGGCAAGAGAGGGCCAGGGATATCCGTGCTAGCAGCATGACATGATATATATATGTATATATATATATGGAAGGGATGATTTGTAAGTGAATTATCTGACAAGAACACATGGCGCAGAGGAGAAAGCGTTTAGTTCGGAAATGCTTCCAAGTGAAATTACCTGGCGGCTGCGAGTTCAATCTCAACAACAGGTAAGAGTTACAAGAAATACTTACTATAATTTAACTGTCATACCCAGTCATGGTAAACAGAATTGGAACACTCAACTCCCGTGGATCAAATAATGGGTTTAGTTCGAATTTTCTATGTGAGGTCCAGAGTTCGACATGAAACACCTGAAGAAGGCCAGAGGACATATCAGTCGAAACGTGTGAGCATTACTATAATGATGAGGTGAGTAGTCCGAATATTCTAAGTGATAACACTGAATATTTTGTCGGAAACTTTATTTTTAAATAAATCAGGGATCTTTTGTTCACACACAGTAAAATGCTTTCAAGTATTGCTATTTAACACTAATAATTCTATTTTTTTATTAATAATTTGTGTGCCCACAGCTAAATGCTTTTTTTTGCAATCGAACACAAATAGTTTTATTTGAACACAGTTAAATGGTTTCGCAAATTGCAATTTGTTTGCAGTAAGTTAAGTTGTTTTAAGTATGGCTATTTAACACCAATAATTGAATTCGATAATAATAGTAATTATAATAATCCCAGATAAAATCCTGAACGTTTCTACTTGACTCGTACTTTGGGTCTTAACAGGTACTATTGATTCAGTGCAGAGTAAACATTACAGTATTGAAGGGGCCCTCCTCATCCCCCAATCTCCAAGACTAAAACCTCAACATACCTTTAAAAATGTCATACCTGGGAAATATTTGTAAAAAGTAATGTCATACCTAGGGGATATTGGAATAAAATGTCATACCTGGGAGATATTTGTATAATGAAATGCCTTACCCGGGATATATCTATATCATGAAATGTCATACCCGTGGTGTCTTCAATAGGTTTCCAGACTTACTTGGTACAGGCATTTAAAATTGGTGTAGACTCTTGAAAATTCAGTATGTTATTGCTATACATCTTATGAGATGACAGACCAGTTTTTATGATTTCAAGTACAAATGAACAACTACAGCAGTAATTTGAATACACTCAACTAAAGCCTGATTGTCACAGCTGGTGAATTTCAAAAATGCAATCTGGACGTGAGGACACTTTAGTAGAACGATATGCAATAAAATTCTCTTTTAAACTTGGAAAAATGCCACAGAAATGAATGGAATGCTTCAGACTGCTTTTGGGGCATCTTGCATGAATTGAGCATCGGTTTTTGAGTGGCTTAAGAGATTCAAGGAAGGCAGGGAGTCTGTGAGGGATGATGAGAGGGGTGGGAGGAATAAGCAAGTTAATACACCAGAGTTGATTGGACAGGGTTAGGGTTGCTATGTTGAGGTTTTAAGAGAGTTCAGGAAGAGATTCGGTAAGAAGAGACCAGCACTCTTCAAATCGGGTCGGTGGCATTTCCATCAGGACAATGCACCAGTCCACAACTCCATCCTTGTCACAGACTATGGGACCAAGATGGCCATCAAAACAGTTCGTCACCCTCTCTATAGTCCAGACCTTGCTCCCTTTGACTTATGGTTATTCCCTAAGCTCACAGGATGTCGTTATGAGACAATTGTGGAGATGAAAGAGGCTGAGACGAAGGTCATTGATACGCTCGCATAAAAGGACTTCCATGGTGCCTTGCCGAAGTTGTTGGAACGGTACAACAAATGCATTGCTGCCGGGGAAGATTATTTCGAAGGGGACTAGAGTTTCCTCAGTGTACTATCAATGAAAATGCCTATACGAAAAAAGTCTGGCAACCTATTTAATGATCCTCGTATGTTTAAATCAGCACCGTATTCGCTACCGAAATTTTTTGAATTTTTGCTCCAATTTGCCTTCTATATCTTTCATGGTTTCTTCCAATGATAATCCAGCAAAATCAGTTTGCAGGTGAGAAATGGAGTCAAATTGTTTTTCAAGTTCATTGACAAGTCCATCATGACATTTTTAAAGATTTCTCTTTACTTTCTGAACAAGTGTTTGACATACATCATCTTCTTTTCCCCCAGGTATCTTTCTCCTTCTTCTAATCCAATTTTCAACTGATATTTTCTTTTCGTCGCACTTTGTTATACTTTGATTTGTAGGTTATTTAATTCCCAATCCTTTTTATATATGTATATCAAGTATATATGATTTGCAAACAAATTTTGAAAAAAAACTTTCTTAAATGAGCCTGAGCTCTTTTTTGCCAACTGTTAAATGGTATAAATTATTTCTATACTAGTCACATTCAAACATCAGCTATTTGTTTGAACACAATCTGTTCTATTTGACACACCGATAGGTCCTATCAGGTTCTACCACTCGGAGTCAGAGTGAACCTGGGTACAATGGCAATGAAAGGGTACTCCACATTCGCCAAATCTCCGAAGCTGGGACCTCGCAATCAAATTGTTTTAATGCCATACCCAGGACACTCGTAGCAGAGCAGTCTTACCCCTCTGCAGAGATGCAGTCGGTGTATTCTATTCTTCTGGGCCTCCAGGCACTCTGTGGTCCTATGCTAGTTGAGGAACCCAATGTGGTATTATTACTAGTGTTCGTGACTACCACATTAGCTTCCGGTTGTTTGCTTTGTCAAATCCTTCCGTGCCCACGTTGTGTTTGAAAGATCCACGGAGTGGGGTTGACACTATTCAGCCGGATCTTCTGACGGTCTGGTAATATCAGTGGTTAGATGGTCTAGCAACTCAAAGAATAGAGAAAACCATTTGTTTAACAACAACAAAAAATCGTTTTTATTTAAACACGTTTGTGATACAATAAACAACGAACAAATGAAGTTTGCTTTCCTGGCAAACAGAAGAAGAAAAAATATCGAGAGAGGAAAAGTGACGATGAGGTGCGGTTAGAGTAACACTAGCGTCTCTAAAGTCTGGGACTTTGAAATTTTGTAACGTCTGAAGGTTGTTCGGAGTACTTCGGGTTTAGAATGAAAGAGATGCTTCTTTGACAGTCTTGAGTTTCTTCTTGGTCCCTTTTTCTTATCCTTCTGAGGATACGTTTAATTATCCTATTTTTATAGATCAATATCTGGACTAAAAATGGTTTCTGATTAGTTGTCCAATAAGAGACATTGGTCAGCCAATCCTAGTTTAGGATTATATCTTACAGGTATAGGGAAAACCTTTTTAGACGCTTTGACCAATGGGAACAGGTTTAGGGCAATGGAATTGAAAAAAAATTCTCAGCCTCACCTGACTGGATGAGGCATGCCCAACTAACTTTATTTAGGGTGGAGCAAAACTGAATCTCACTTTTGATATTGACCTTCAAGATAAAGACTAGAAAAATATATTTTACGAAATGACACGTTTCATCATTGTAACTGATAAAGTTTCAGTTGACAACCCAAAAACTAAATGAATTTGCTAATCTTTAAAATCAAAAACGATTGTCTCGCACTTAACTGACCTTTAGGAATGATCAACCAGCTTTTTACGTCATATAAGCCTTGACCAAAAAGATACGTATTTTAAGGATCTTTTTTTGTTTTTGATATATATATATATATATTATTTAGAAAATATTTCATAAGTTCTAATTTTTACATATTAATTAAGTACTCAACAGCACATCGTGTCTCAACTTTTTGGGAAGAGTCTTACCCCTCTGCAGAGATGCAGTCGGTGTATTCAACTGCTCCTGCTGACTGGGCCCCCAAGACACTCTTTGGGAGGAGTCTTACCCCTTTGCAGAGATGCAGTCGATGATTTCTATAGCTCCAGCCGACCGGGCCCCCAAGACACTCTTTGGGAGGAGTCTTACCCCTCTGCAGAGATGCAGTCGATATATTCTATAGCTCCTGCCGACTGGTCCCCCAAGACACTTTTTGGGATGAGTCTTTCTCCTCTGCTGAGATGCAGTCGGTGTATTTAACTGCTCCTGCCGACTAGGCCCCAAAGACACTCTTTGGGATGATTCTTACCCCTCTGCAGAGATGCACTTGATTTCTATAGCTCTAACCCTAACCCCGACTGGGCTTTATTTTTAATGAAAAATACGAGTTCTATCCAATCTGTCGCCATAAATGAACATCTGCTTTCTTAGATTCGCTATTGGTGTAACGTTTATCGAAATAGGAAATAAACGTGTCATTGAAGTCGGGGACGAGGCTGTTTGCTTTTCACCAAGCGCTACTAACCTCGTTAAACTATTTTCCCTTCACCTATGAGTTAACAGTGAAGCAGACTGGGTCCTTTAACCTTGGTTTGTCAACCAGTCTAGAAAAAAAAAACTCTTAATGTATACCTGAAAAACGACTATTACAAATTGACCTTGTGACACATTCTGCACATGCAGCGGGGTCCATAGATCCATAAACCTCTTTTTTTAATTTTTCGAGTCATTTTAAAATACCTGACAAAAAAATAGCAAGTTCCTAAAGTTTTACATTGTCTATTTGAGTATATTAGACACAAATGAATTCTTTAACCTTCCGATGTGGTTAAATGTAACTCGCCTCCATGAAACACCAAATAATGAGCAGTTTTAGAACCATTTGACTAAACTGAATAGCTTGAAATAGAAATGTTTTAAACAATAAAAGTGTGTACTCATGCTAAACTGAATTGTTTAAAATAGAACTGTTTATTTGTACAAACATGGATTTGGCATTAAATAACCAACAAGGGTTGATATACCATAAAACTTAAATAAACAATTACCCTTGAAACGTACTTTAAAATGCAGAGTTTTAAGTGAGGTGGAATCAAGTACCATTTCTGTTTCTTTGGTATGAATTTTCCTCGGATTGAACTCCGGCTTTCCGCGCCATTAGCGAACTTTCTAACCATTATGTCAATTGGCTGGCATTGCTACGATACATTTTTTTTTTACATTTTTTACATAAAGTAAAACGTTTTATTGATATGATGAATCTCACACACACACATATATATACACAGGTATATATATATATATATATATATATATATATATATATATATATATATATACAGAGTCAGGCAAAATGATCTGACACATTTGTAGGTTTAATAAAAGACAAATCAAGAAAAAAAAAAGTGTTTTTATTTTCAAAAAGTACATATAATGCCATTCTATTTCATTAGGTTTTTAAAATTAAATGAGTCAAATGGGATCCGTTAGTGTCTACACACTGTCGAAGGCGTTCATGAAAGTTGTCTATAACTCGGCGGGAATGTGAAATAGCAGTAACTTCTTGACGAATAGCATCTTTAAGCTGTTCAATAGATTCAGTGTGATTACTGTATACATTTGACTTGAGGTATCCCCGGAGAAAAAAATCGAACGGATTTAAATCAGGTGTGTCAGATCATGACCCTATATATATATATATTAGATGAGCTCAAAACATTAGTATAAAATCAAAATATATATTGGCTGACGTTGTTCTCTCTTCAAATTTCTGCGTGTTTTGAAGAAAATCAGAATTCAGAGCTTCAGCTTTCTGAAAATCTTAGAAATTATTTAAATTTCTTCTAAATCATTTTATCCTTAATTCTCAGAAAATGGGTATTAGTGTAATTAATCTACTAGTTTTATACAACGAGGTGTACCTATCTTAATTATGCTTATATATATATGTATATATATATATATATAAATTAAATCGCGAGTCGGGACTGTCCTACTAAAGTTTCGCCTAAACCGGCTTCTCAGGGTATCTAGCACCGACAGGGTTAGATAACCAAAGGAGCCGGTTTAGGCGAATCTTTTGTATGATAGTCCCGACTAACGATTTAATTTCTGTAATTAGCTCTACTTTGTATTGAGCACTATTTGTAATTGTAGCATTGCAGCATTTTACGGTGGGTTTTTGTTCTTGTGACCAACTGACTGCATATCTCTTGATTTTTTTCAACTGGTGTGAAGAAGTTGGCCTTTTTTTCCCGAAATTTTTTTCTTGTTCCCCCAGGCAGTGATCCGAGATATTGTTATCTCTAAATTCTGGCGGTTTTTTTTCTTTTTCCTGGTAACCGTGAATGCTGGTAGATAGTAAGTTAGTAAATATATATATATATATATATATATATATATATATATATATATATATGCAATTTACACATTTAGTATGAGAAATAATTTTTTAATGGAGACCAAATACTTACGACTGGTAATATATATATTAAAAAAAAATATATATATATATATATATATGTGTGTGTGTGTGTGTGTGTGTGTGTGTGTGTGTGTGTGTGTGTGTGTGTGCTAGATGATGCATAAGCCTGTCCAGTCAATTGTATAAAAGCTACATATGATAATATCAATGATTTTATAAGTCAAATATCCATCCAAAAATCTTGTTAGGAATTCTCTAATTTAGGCAATGAATATCGCAAAAGGACTTTATATGCTACTAAAAATTCTCATTAAAATACGGTCAATGTTCACAAAGTGGGGATGGACTTTACTTCTTGACGTTTGTCACTGAACTTGGTGATATAACGTAACATGCTCTAGGGTGTTAATAAAAGTATTCTTCTTAGTTGACAATTATGAACCTCCTCGAAATGCAGCATATGTTGTACAGTATTTTGATTAGTTGGTTAGATGATATCAGCGTTGCACTCAAACGTTTGATGATGCCGACATCATTATTTTTTGGTCATTTTATCATTTGACCCCTTTTTTGAAAATACCTCTTTTCAAAATCCAGAATAACCATGTTCCTTGTCATCATCATCATCATGTCGTGCCGCTAGCACGGATATCCCTCACCCTTTCTCGCCACTTCTCCCTACCGTTCATCGCCTCTGGCAGGTCTTCAGGGCTACATCCCGTATCCTCACATAGCTGCTGTATGTATGTTAGAGCTGGTCGTCCTGCTTTTGCTCGGCCATATCTGGGGGTCCATAGAAGTACATCACTTATGAGCTCGTCCCTGCTTCTCCAGCAGTGTCCTGCATATCTGGTTCGTCTAACTGGGATTGTTTTCGTGATGGGAAGTAGATGGCCGTATAGTTGGTGCCTTGTGGGGTGTTGCCACCAGGACTTGTTCAATATTGCTCACAACATTCTTGTCTAATTGCCCTCCAGCTTCTTCTCGAGCCGTTTAGTTAGCGTCCAAGTAGTGCATTCATATAGCAGTATCGACACGACTGCTGCCTTGAAGAAACCGTGTTTCATTTTATCGGTCAGGTAAAAAACAATGTTCCTTAAAAGCTCATGTTAGTATTGTGTTATCATGAATTAACAAAGTTTTTAAAATATTGCTCCAAGTCTGACGTATCGATATGATATTATTTGTCTATTGTAAATTATATGATTATGGCACACAATATTTTTTCTGTATTGTGTGTATACATATGTGTGAGTGCTTGTGGGTGCTTGTGTCTGTTTCTGTGTGTTTTAGATATTTAATTATATTTACGTTCCAATAGATTTTTATATTTATTGATAACGTATTCAAGAGACACGAATAATTATGAATGAATATGAAACAAGTACGACGTGCATACTTACATACATACATACATACATACACATGAAGAATAGATAGATAGATAGATAGATAGATATGAACAGAGTTAGATGTATACGTACGAACAGAAAGAAAGATAGAAAGAAAGAAAGAAAGAAAGAAAGAAAGAAAGAAAGAAAGAAAGAAAGAAAATAATACCTAGCTAGATTGATATATCGATAGATTAAGTCATCGAAGAATTTTTAATTATCCTTAGACAGAACGAATTAGATAGATAGATGGATATGAACAGAGTTGGATATATACGTACGATCAGAAAGAAAAAAAGAAAGAAAGACAGAAAGAAAGAAAGAAAGAAAGAAAGAAAGAAAGAAAGAAAGAAAGAAAATAATACCTAGCTAGATTGATATATCGATAGATTAAGTCATCGAAGAATTTTTAATTATCCTTAGACAGAACGAATTAGATAGATAGTTAGATAGATATGAACAGAGTTGGATATATACTTACGATCAGAAAGAAAGAAAGAAAGAAAGAGAGAAAAATAAAGAAAGTAAGAAAGAAAATAATAACTAGCTAGCTTGATAGATCGATAGATTAAGTCATCGAAGAATTTTTAATTATCCTTGTCACATCGATCAATTAGAAAGTATTAGATAGATAGATAGATAGATAGATAGAATAGAAAAAATCTGAAAATCTAATGAACCCTATGTGGGTGGTAGAATGATGAGGATTCATATATGTATATGTATATATATATGTGTGTGTGTGTGTGAAAATTAGACGCATACAAATATTGACGTGCTTATATAGTATGTACATATAATATCTTATATCGTGAACACACACACACACACATGCACACATACACACATATATATTATAGGCTTAATCGAAAATATATGCATATACATATGAGTATGTGCGCGCGCGTGTGTGTGTGTGTGTGTGTGTGTGCGTGTGTGTGTGTGTTTGAGCTGCTTAAGTGAATATTCATATATTCTCTAACGTTCTTATATTTATTTACAACTATGAAGGCAAATAGATGAATATGAAACTTAAATATGACAGACAGATCGATTTAATTAGAGTTAACAAGAGTTAATTAACTTCATCACATTGTCCAATTAAAAGTATTGTCAACATTTACGAGGTGTAATGGTTATCGTCATAGGAAATGGACACAGCGACACGAGTTCAAATCCTGGACGAGACTGATTACATTTCACATAGCACTAATACACTTGGGAACGGTATGAATCCAATTATTATCCCTCCAGCTATGGGTAAATAGTAGGGCAGACTTGGTTCTTCAGCCTTGGTGAGGCAACTAGTCTAGAAGAAGGAAAACTCTGAAGTCAAACCTGTTAAACTCCGCTTAAAAAATTGACCTTGTGTCATATCCTGCCCGAGAGGAGGGGTTGGGTAAATAGGATAAGATTGTTGAGGTGAACTCTAACGATGAGCACCGTAAATTTCAGCGTATACAAGTCGACTGTTCAGACCTGAAAAAATCTCTATACAGTGGGGCTAAAATCCAAACCTTTACCATCGAGTGGTCAAATAGCGAAATATTACTCCTAACAATCAATATACACGACTTACGGTAACTCTAGCTGGGCGCTACAAATATTTCCAACTTAAACTTGTTTTTTGTAAATATAGTTAACAAATCAACGTAATTGTCTTTATTGGGAATCCTTTTTGTTGAGATGAAGCTTCAAAATCTTGTTATATACTCATATGCATATACTTGCAGAAAGAATCACAACGACACAATGATAAAGGACGAGCGAAGCCTTCTTTAACAAAAGAGGGGCAACTCTTCTGGCTTTCTCTACCACATCTTATCAGCAACTTCTCTAGACCCCACCTCATCAGGGCCCTGAGGGCCCCTTCGGCCTGGCCTGGCTTTCCTTACCACATCTTATCAGCAACTTATCTCCAACTGTCCGACTTCTGTCTTGACTGAATTATATAATAGTTCAACACCCACTCAATCGCCTACTCGATCTTTAGAATGGCATGTTTGATCGTCATCAAGCGGAAATAACTGTCATGCAGTTCAGAGGTCACACTTTTCCGGTGTATCATTCTATGAGTGTATCATGGGATTTTTTTACCTTGTCCCATTTCGTGAGCCAATTTCCGCCCACGCGATTTCCTCTCATAACTGCCATTGGAATGTGTAACTTCCTTCCATTGCATCACTTTGAATGGCATTTTTTTTATTGCGGGATACGGTTACAAGACTCAGCATTCCTATCCGAGGTTGCGGTTAATCACCTGAAGACGGCCTGAGGTGAAATTTGGCTGAAACGTAGTGAGATAAACAACAAAAACTAACAAGATGAGGACAAAAAGTCTGCTATAAAAAAATAATACTTAGATTAAGAAGCCTCATCTAAAAAAAAAAACGGATTCCCAATAAAGACAATTACAAATTCGGTACGGACCCGACAATGGAAGACCAGATAAGGAGAACAAATAATTGGATTTATAAGAGCAAAAAATACAACCGTGATCGCCCTTCAGGGCCCGTGGTTCATCAGATAGAAGCGTTGAGTCTCAACGGTGCTAGGTGAGCATTGTCTGAAGATAGCGGTTTTAATACCTACCTACCCAAGCCAGCCAGAGGGTTACTTGGTCAAAAACGTGGTGCAATAGACATCAACAATGGAAGGCAGTAATTACTGGGGATACGGTTACAAGACAGCATTCCTATCCGAGGTCGCGGTTAATTACCTGAAGGAGGCCTGAGGTGAAATTTAGTCGAAACGTAGTGAAAAAAAAAACAATAAAAACTACCAAGATGAGGACAACAAGTCTGCAATAAAAAAGTAATGCTCCAATTAACGTATTGTAATTCTGTAATCTTTTCTTTATAAAGGTCTTGTTTTATGGTCATTATCATGTGCTGCTCGCACGGATTTCTCTAACTCTCTCTCGCCATGCATCTTTATTATCCATCGCTTCCGGCAGGTCTTCCTGGCTACATCCTGTGTCCGCACAGAGCTGTTGTAGATAAGTTCAAGCTGGTCGTCCTATAGTTGCAGGCCCGTGTGAAAGGGACCATTAGGGAAGTTTGCTCAGGGTGCCTTTGGATATTTTTAAAAATATTTCCAAAGTATATCAAACACATCCTAAGTTTTTTTGTGAAGATAGAAAGAGTGAAGGTGGCAGATTAAACTCTAACTTAAATGTCTTTTAACAGTTGAAGAAAATAAACTTGTCATAGTCAGATATAGCTATCATAAATCATAGCATTTAAGTCAACTTTTTAAGCCTGAAAAATTCTATAGGGACCGATTTATACGGTGGGGTTAAAATTCAAACCTTTATCACAGAGGAGTCACCCGTGGAACAGTACGTTGTATAATCGATATACACCACTTCCTGTAACTCCAGCAGACTGCCACAAATTTTTCTAACTTAGACTCGTGTTTGGCAGACATATTTAACAAATTAAGATAATATCTTCATCATCATCATTATCATGCCGTGCTGCCAGCATTGATATCCCTGACCCTCTCTCGCCTCTTCTCCCTATCGTTCATCGCCTCTGGCAGGTCTTCAGGGCTACATACCGTATCCTCACACAGCTGCTGTATATATGTTCTAGCTGGTCATCCTGCTTTTGCTCGGCCATATGTGGGGGTCCATAAGTATCATATTAACGTCGTTTCCAACTGTTGATGCACTGGCTTTAAACCCTAAGAAGAACGATACTTTAACCTACTGAATGTTGGGTACGGGTGACCTATACTTATAAATCTATTTAATGATTATTTTGTGTTCTCACATATTGATTGACTTTCAAGTACCGTAAATTGCTGTTTACAAATCGACTTTTCAAGTCTGAAAAAAAAATTGCTTGTTGACTCATCATCAAGGCAATATTGATAAATGTTGCTAAAAGGTTATAAGTTCTCTTACAAGTTATATTAGGTTTTATTGATTATTTCTTTATAAAATCCCCAGTCGGCTGGGGCTGTAGAATACACCGACTGCTTCTCTGCAGAGTGGTAAGACCCACCTCGCAAACTAGTATCCTGGATATGACACTAAACGATCTGATGGTGTGGTTCCAGCAGTGCTGGAGCTTTGGGGAATGCGGAGTACCCCTTCATTGCCATTGCTCCCAGGTCCACACTGGCCCGGAGTGGTAGCACCTGATATGGCCCTATCTATTGGTTAAATAGAACTAACAGCATACTTATGCTAAAATGATTTGTTTGAGTAAACTGAATAGCTTGAAATAGAAATGTTTTTCACAACTGAACCGTACTTACATTTAAACTACGTGCTTATGATTAACTGAATTATTTCAAATAGAACTGTTTTTCGACATTAAAACTGTATTTACACTTGACTGAAGTGTTACATATAACTGCTTGAATAGTTTGAAATGGAAATGTTTTTGACAATTAAACTGTGTGCTTATGCTAAACTGAATTGTTTTGAATAGAACAGATTATTTACATAAAAATAGATTTGGCGTTAAATAACCTACAAAGGTTGATATGCCATAAAACCCAACAAACCAAACCATTTATAAACTCTCTTTAATGTTGTTAGATAATACTTATAATCATAAGTAAGTAAGTAAAGTTGGCGACCGTAGTCGAGGGTGACCCGAAGGCTCCCATTTCGATAGCTACTACACCAAGGTTTAGGGGAGGGTGCTACTCGTTTCCCTGGATTGCTCCCCTTTATCCTTGATCCTTACCTTATAAAACTGAGTGTTATGCAAGGTAGCCTCAAGTACCATTTTTGAGTCTTTGGTATGACTCGACCCGGGATTGAAGCCCGGTCTCCCGGGTCATTCGCGAACACTCTAGCCATGATGTCAATGTCCGGTAATTACAAAGTAGCGAAACATTTTTTAATTCCCCAATATATTTTCTTAATTCTGAAGATCTACAGCAAATATGTCAGAGCAAAATCCAATCCTTAAGCACAGAGTAGACAAGTGAAGTAATATTTCTAATAATCAATATACACCACCCGTTCTGGCTTCAGAAAACTACCAAAACATTTCCAACTTAAATTCGATTTCAGTTAACATATTTAACACAATATCACAAGAATTATTTTTCTAAATTTCTGAGACGAAGTTTGATAATTCTTATTACTTAAAATATTCGGACAATTGCTTTCATCTACATTGTTATACACACAACGTTTCGTTCGATATGTCCTTCTGCCGTCTTCTGGTGTTTCCAGTCGAACTCTTGTTTGGTAGGCATGTTTAACAAATTATCATGAAATAAAACTGTATAACAAATTAAGTATTATATTAACACCGTTTCCAGTGACAACGTCACTTCAACCTACAGTATGTGGGATGCGAGTGACCTCTACTTATTATAATTTTATTTAATGATTATTATATTATGTGTTCTCACATATTGGTTGACTTTCAAGTACAGTAAATTGCTGTGTACAAATCGACTTTTTAACTCTAAAAAAAATTAGCTTGTTGACTCATCATCAAGGCAATACTGATAAATTGATATTGCTAAAAGGTTACAAGTTCTCTAAGTTAACTTAATTTTTATAAATTATTTCTATAAAAACTCACTTTTTAATGTTGGTAGATAATACTTATAATCATAATTCATCCTAAATTATAAAAAAGGCAACATTTTTTTTTAAATCCCTAATATCTTTTTTTAAATTCTGAAGATCTACAACAAATACGTCAAGGCAAAATTCAATTCTTTATCACAGCGTAGATAACAAGTGAGGCAATATTTCTAACAATGTATATACATCATTTGCTCTGGCTTCAGAAAACTACCAAAAACATTTCCAACTTAAATTCGATTTCAGTTAACATATTTAACCAAATAACTTTAAAATTATTTTTCTAAATTTCTTAGATGAAGTTTGAAAATTTTTATCTCTTAAAATATTTGGACTTTTGCCTTCATCTACATTGTTATACTCACAACGTTTCGTCCGATATGTCCTTCGGCCTTTTCCAGTAGAACTTTTGAATGATAAGAATTAGCACAGATGTAGCATATCCACGTCCAAAAACATACGACCAAGATACGGATGTGTGAAATGCACATCGGGAAACCCGAATAACACAAAATTGGTTCAGGTACGAAACTTTTATTTACCTTTTAGAGTTTAAAGTTTTTTGACATGAGGAGAGAGAGACACAATTTTTTCTATGCTGACTTTTCCATCTAACCCCACCATGCGTGGCACATTCTCGTAGGCCCCAATTGGTCTCGCCGAGGCGAGACCAAAAATCGACTTGCTTCCTCTCGACTCGAATCTCAACTAACTGCTCGGAGTTTAAATCCCAACTAACAGTTTTGTTTTTCAATTTCAAAAATCCTCAGCTCTTCCAGGCATGACGTCATTCACGTCCCCGTTTTCATTTCCTATCTGGGGTTTTTATTGTGACATCTCTGATTGTTACATCCGCCCCGCACGCGCGTGAACACCTGCGCTCAATGTGTGCACCTAACTAATCGATGCACTAAGCGAAAGGTTCTCAGCCTAACTAAACCCAAAGGCAAGATATATAAAACGAAATCACTCCGCAATTATATTACACATAGATTGATATAAAGTAATTAAACCGTAATAAAATTACAAAATAATAAATAGAATAAATAAAAATATAAAATAAATAAGAAAATAAATAAAATAAATATAAATAAAGAACATAAAATAAAATGAATTAATAAAATAAAATAAATAAATAAAATAAAATAAATAAATAAAATAAATAAAATATAAAATAAATAAAAATATAAAATAGATTTTAAAATATTACACAGAGATTGATATAAAATAATAGAATTATAAAATAAAAAATAAAATGAATAAAACTATAAAATAAATATAAAAACAAAAAATAAATATAAGTAAATAAAATGAAATAAAATAAAATAAATCAATAAAATAAAATAAAATAAAATAAATAAATAAAATAAAGTAAATAAAAATATAGAATAAATTCTAAAATATTACACTGAGATTTATATAAAATAATAAAATTATAAGATAATGAAATAATAAATAAAATAAATAAAAATATAAAATAGATAAAATAAAATAAAATAAATATGAATAAATAAAATGAAATAAAATGAATAAATAAATAAATAAAATAAAATAAAACAAATAAATACAATAAATAAGATAAATAAAAATATAAAATAGATAAAAAATAAATAGAATAATATAAAATAATATGAATAAATAAATGAAATAAATAGATAAAAATATAAAATAAATAAAAATATAAAATAAATTTTAAAATATTATACAGAGATTGACATAAAATAATAGAATAATAGAATTATAAAATAATAAAACTGTAATAAAATTATAGAATAATAAAACCGTAATAAAATTATAAAATAATAAAACCGTAATAAAATTATAAAATAATAAAACTGTAATAAAATAATGAAATAAAAAAAGTTTATAAAATCATAGAATAATAAAAACGTAATAAAATTATAGAATAATAAAAACGTATTAAAATTATAAAATAATAAAACCTTTATAAAATGATAGAATAATAAAACCGTAATAAAATTATAAAATAATAAAACCGTAATAAAATTATAAAATAATAAAACCGTAATAAAATTATAAAATAATAAAACCGTAATAAAATTATAAAATAATAAAACCGTAATAAAATTATAAAATAATAAAACCGTAATAAAATTATAAAATAATAAAACCGTAATAAAATTATAAAATAATAAAACCGTAATAAAATTATAAAATAATAAAACCGTAATAAAATTATAAAATAATAAAACCGTAATAAAATTATAAAATAATAAAACCGTAATAAAATTATAAAATAATAAAACCGTAATAAAATTATAAAATAATAAAACCGTAATAAAATTATAAAATAATAAAACCGTAATAAAATTATAAAATAATAAAACCGTAATAAAATTAAGACCTGCAGACGAATTTCGTCGATTCCCTGAAATAATGCAATCAGTTTAAAACTAAACTTGACCAAGTCTTACAATCTATACAGGGTGTATCAAAACAGATACAAGCCATTAATATGATTATGATTTATTACCGAGACAAGCACAATGGTGGACATTTGTAACTCGACCTGCAAAAAATGCATCACTTGAAGTAGAGACATCAAATTAATGACTTAATATTTAATATATCAGCTTCCAGGACGCGCAATTATTTTTTTAAGTGTTTAAATCACTAATAAATCCTTTTCTTATTAATGGGTTGCATCTATTTTGAGACTGTTTTGAATGATTTTATTTCCAAATAAGTAGTGACGCAAAATATTTTTCCTCTCTTGTCCAAGGCATAGTGATCGACGATTAATAATTGTTATGGTATATTAATTTCATATTTGAAACAAAAAAAAACACGCAGCGTAATTAGCAGTAAAGTTATTAAAAGTCACGTATATTGAAACACTATCTATTTGTAATATAATGGCCGAGGGATTTCGCTTTATATATCTTGACTTTCGGTTTAGTTAGGCTGAGAACCTTTCGCTTAGCGCATGGGTTAGTTAGGTGCAAACACGAGCGCTGGTGTCACAGATGTCACAATAGAAATCCCAGATAGGAAGTTGTGAATGACGTCACGCACCGGAAGCGTGGGCTGAGATTAGAGAAAAGTCAGTTAGTTGAGTTCTGCCTCGGAGGAAGAAGGTTGACTTTCGCTCGCTTGCCGAGGCCTTGTGGCAGGTGTCGCACGTCGTTTGGGGGAGATGGAAAAGTCAGCATAGAAAGAGGGTATCTCTCTCCTTATGTCGAAAAACCTTTTAACTCAAAGGTAATAAAAAAGTTTCGTACCTGAAGTAAGAAGCCGTAAGTGTTTCTGTGTTTCGGGATACCTATGTTATATATGAACATTTTATGAACATTATATGTACGTTTCGCATATTCCTGTATGTCTATGTTACATATTAACTTCTATAGAGAAAAAGTTTTGAGTCAATATTATGGTGCAAGCAGTTCGGTCGTATATGCTTTTGCTACTGGTCATATCCTATCACCATTTTGAGCCAACTGGGAAAGTTTTGGCCTGTCAGTCGTCTTCTGTGTGATTAGGAGTCAACCTAAACAGAAAGTACAGATAAAACCCAGGATTATGAGCTGAAAATCTTGATATAAACTTACACATTAGATCGGCATGTACGATGTAATTTGAAGTTTATTGTGAGAATGAATTTTTATTTATTGCGGACTTTTTGTCCTCATCTTGGTAGGGTTTTTTTTGTGTTGTTTCTTCTTTCACTACGTTTCGGCCAAATTTCACCACTGTAAAAAAATCACCTGAAGAAGGCCAGAGGTGAAATTTGGCCGAAACTTAGTGAAAGAAGAAACAACACAAAAAAAAAAAACTGCCAAGATGAGGACAAAAAGTCAGCAATAAATAAAAATTAATTCTCTGATTAAGAAGCCTCATCTCAAAATGATCCAATTGAAGTTTATTATTTTTTGTGTGTTAATCTGAAACGAGGCCGATGTGAGTAACAAGCAACGTTCAACAACACGTTTAAAATTTATATGAACGGATTGAAAATTGTAACACTTTTTAAACTGACTTGGCGTCTATGGCTCAGAATGTTTATCAGATTATGGATAACTATTTAGCTCAACGTAGGTGACGTCCATTATGGCCAAATAAAGTTTGACAATATGACGGAGAGTAGAGTGAAGTAGATTCTTTAAATTTTTGACGACATGGAAACCTGAAGATAAAGAGTAGCAAAAGATTATGCAGTGGTTTCTATTTAATTCTAAAGTATTTCCATTATTCAATTAAAATAATATATCCTTTTCCATTTTCTCTGATATATATATATATATATATATATATATATATATATATATATATATAAATATATATAATCTAACTGAAAGAAAACTCAAACCTGGTTAAATTGTCATATAAATTCATTTTGGCGAAGAATATTATAATCTTCGCGTCCACAGATGACTTACAGGCTTAATTTGCGGGTGAAAACCACCAACTACGGATTACAGCATATATATATATATATATATATATATATATATATATATATATATATATATATATAACTGTTGGGTGTCACTAAATCACTTTGTGGGTTTGTGTTGAAACAAGTGCAATATAATATGGAGACTGCTCAATATCTAGGATAGAGCTATTATATAATAATAATAATAATAATAATAATAATAATAAATAAATATATAGTAGATATATATTTATTTGATTCATTGAATTTAGACTGCAAAACACTGAATCATCAGGCAGTTAAGAAAAGTTTTCTTAACTGCCTGATGATTGTTGTTTTGCAAAAAAACTCCATGAAACCCTGCGGTCGCAGTCTAAATTCCACGAATTAAATATATATATATATATATATACTGTGATCCATATTTGGTGTTTTTCACCCTCAAATACTTAAGCGTGTAAGATGATCTGAAAAGACGAAAATTATAATATTCTTCACCGAAAAAGATTTATAATGACAATTTAACCAGGCTGGAGTTTTCTTCCAGTTACATCGTATATGCTCTGTATTTCAGTTTTATTACATAAACCTGAAAAGGAATACGTAACCATAACCATATCGAGCACTCCCATATATTTATATGAAATTCCTCATACATTCTATACACGAATGATCCATACCCATAGTCTATGAACACCGACTGGATATAACTGATATATATATTGAGAGAGAGAGAGAGAGAGAGAGAGAGAGAGAGAGAGAGAGAGAGTTAGTTTTTAATAGAGAACTAGAAAAAACAGTAGCAGATTATTCAATCGGAAAAAAAAATCATCGTTTGAATACCTAGTTTTATTTTTAGAGAAAAACCTATTTGAGAACATTACAAAAATACTGCACGCTGTCTTGAAAAGTTCCTTGAAGCAACACACCAGAAAACAGCATATGTACCGCCACCTACCTCTCATCTCAAAATCCATTCAAATAAGACAAACTAGACATTCATGGAACTGATGTAGACGTAAGGGCAAGCTCAAATTCGACGTTCTCATATATATATATATATATATATATATATATATATATATATTGTTTTTGTTGTAGTTTCGTCACTGTCTCACTAGGCAGCTTTGTGGCAGACGAAATGCGGTATAATTTTGAGACTGCCCAATATCGGTAATAGAATTATCATATAATAATAATAACGAATGCATACATATATATTAGTTTTGATATATATTTAATAGCATGGACGCTTTTCTGCGACCACTGGTTTCATGCCTTCTTATTGTGACAATCATCAGGTAGAGAAATTATTATTGTCGTATAAGACGGCATGAAACCAGTAGTTTGCAGATAAGCAACCATACTCTTGAATATATAAAAACTGTCTGAAACTTAGTCTGACGTAAAGTTGGACGGGTTTCGATCCCGGCTTCGAGCGTCCTGCGTGTCTAGCCACACTGAAGAGTTCTGATAGAACGAAACAGTCTGTCTTTGGATGACAATATATATATATATATATATTGGAATTAGGCTTCCTGATGATCCGATAAGGTGAAACTTTAGTAGAAGATTTCCAACTCACGATTTAAGTTAATTATATATATATAGTTTTGATTATTTGTAGCATTTCTATTTTTAAGTTGACATTTTCGTTTGGAATTTTTCAAAGCTTCTGTTTATTTTTCAAGGGTTCCGGTTATTTTTCTCGTGATGTAAAGAAATTGCACCACATCTTCTACCTAAGTGCTTTCGACCATCCTTACCATTAGAGATTGTCTAGTCTGAGTTGATAGTTTAGTTTAAGTTTCATTGTTTTCATTATATCCAGCGTTTTTATGTTAAAGTGGTCATTTTTAATTGTAATTTTTTAGGTCTTCTTGTTACTTTTTGTGTCTATATATATATATAAATATATATGTATATATATATGCTCCCTAACCCCTGTGGGATTAAGCGCTCTAGCAAGGGAAGTAATGGTTACCACAAGCGTGAAGCAAGGCGCTTCAAATGAATTGAGCTCTCGGTAACCGTTAAGCGGATATATGTAAACAAAACAAATAGGATACATAAGGGTTTAAATTTCCTTCGCTTGCGCTGGTTTCCTCGTGGCTGAGTGGTAGAATCTTGGATTGCCAGGTTTCGATCCCAGCTTCGGGAATCTAGCCTGTCTAGCCACACTGAAGAGTTCTGATAGAACGAAACAGTCTGTCTGTGAATGACAATATATATATCATAGAAAATCGAAATGAATCTGACGGCAAGTAATAATGAAAGTATTTTAAAAGAAAAATAGTGTATTCAGACGCAGAGCTTCTTTAGAGTTGAATAATCTACCAACTTTTAACGTTTCCGTTGTTTTATTATAAAACCATCATCAGAGCAATATGTAATATTATTAAAATGTTACCAGATCGCTTATATGAATTAGTTAGATTTCGTTATGTCTATTTATACCCACGTTTTAATGGTGTTAGAGTGTTCGCCAATGGTCTGGGAGACCTAGGTTCAATCCCACGTCGATTCATACCAAAGACTCAAGAAAATGGTACTTGATGCCTCCTTGCTTAATACTCAGCATTATAAGGTACGGATCAAGGGTAAAGTGGAGTAATCCCTGGAAAGGAGAAGCGTCCTTCCTTATACCTTGGTGTAGTAGCTATTGAAAAAGGAGCCTTCGGGTCGTCTTCTTATCATCATAACCCTTCCTAAATTACTATAAGGAACAACTCTTTCTTTTTTAAATTTCTAATAAAGTTTTTTTTTTAATTCTTAAAATCTATAGCAAATACGTCACGGATTAAAATGAATTTCAAATACGTCACAGAGATTTTTAAAAGAACACAGCTAACAGTAATAACATGGAAAGACTTTTCTCACTTGTTCGTTTCATTTTAAAATTGTATATGATTTAGAAGATACAACATTATATATTATTCAATCAAAACAGTTATTATTAGGTATTATCTATTACCATCGTCTTCAACATCCGCTGGCGCTGTAGAATACACCGACTGCATCTCTGCTGAAGAGTAAGACCACCCCCAACGAATGTCCTGATATGACTCTAAACGATTTGATATTGAGGTTTCAGTAATGCTGGAGCTCTCTGTAATGCGGAGCACCCCTATCTAGGGGTCAAATAGAACTAAACTGCGTACTAATGCTAAACTTTGGAGGGACTTTTTCGAACTCCTTTCGACAGAATCTCTCGCCGCGTACACATTCTCTGGACATTTTGCAGTTAATTTCCTGCCTGTTTTGAGATTTTTTGCCTTCTTATTGATGTTGTTTACTGACCCTGTGGCTTGAAATGTGTATACCCAACGATAAATTTGGGGTTTCTGGGGTTAATTGTTAAGTTAAACACCCTGCGCAATTTTGCTTGAGCAGTTTTGAATGATTTCGTCTCGAAAAAAGTAGTGATACAAAATATTTTTCCTCTCTGGTCCAAGGCGTTGAAATTGATGATTTGTGGCTGTTATAGTATACTATTTTCAAATCTGAAACAAAAGATAACACAACATTATTACTAGTAGGGTTATTAGCAGTCACATGGGTCCCATGTATATTGAGACATATTCATTTCTTTGTTGGCATTTATTTCTTAAATGTTCTCAAACTTATTTTGAACTTGAGTCATCGTCTGAAGATAAGTGAAAAAAATATATATATTTGAAACGTTTGTAAAAGAGTTGATGTTCCACAAGGAAAAAAGAACGGATGACGTGGGAAATCTATTTGTTGCATGTTTGGTTACCAAAAGTTTTCAAAGGACCATTCTATAGTATTTATTGCGTGAACACATGACAGAGAGATCTACACGTTGAAGATATTTGTAAAGTGTGGTTGTAGTAAATTTGAAATTATCCGTAATTGTTTTAACAAGATATATAAATTTGGCATTTCTTTAGTTAGGTGTGATGCAGAATGCCCCTATCTCTCCTTCTGATTTCAAAACCGAGTGTTTAGAGGTGCTTTATCCATTCATAACCATATGTTTCCATCATCGTCATGATATTGTATAATGCATTCTTTTTATATTTATTTTTTTTCAATTATTTCTATGATTGGGAACTTTGTATCTCTGTTGAAGTAGTAGCCATTTGAGCGGAAAATGTTGTTTGATAGATATTAGTTATTGATAATTTAGAGATTTTACTCTATGACTGGATTTGTTTATTTTAGAATGAAATGGTAATACTTTATCTTCCAATGTACAGCATATGGCAGCGTTTGCAATCTAGTAAATATATTACATTTTGGTTTCCACATTTATATTCGTGGTAAATTTAAAAGGTTTTAGTTGTGAAACTAGAAAATAAATTGGTATATTTGAGGTACTTGCAGCATATATGTATACGTACATCTATATATTTATATAACTATATATATATATATATATGTGTGTGTGTGTGTGTGTGTGTGTGTGTGTGTGTGTGTGTTAAAGAAATGTGTATGGTGAGTCAACATTTAACACATACACACACGCAGAGAAGCACATACACATACACACCCAGAGACATATATATATATTTATATATATATATATATATATATATATGTCAGCATTTAGCACACAAGCTTATGCAGACAAATACATTCAAACACACACACACATTAGTTGTCTAAATTTTTGAGACGAAGCTTGTTGATTTTTATCATTAAGTTTTTTCGGACTTTTGTCTTCATCTTTATTGTTATTCCAAAGAGCAAGATAACAAATTACCCTTCCTCGATTTATTAGTAACACGTACAGAGCAAGGATTCAGGTCATCTGTATACCGTAAGCCCAACTTCTACGGACAGTACCTGAATTTCAACTCCCATCATCCATATACGGTAAAGAAAGGAATAGTCCCGTTGCTTACAAACATCGAGCAAAAACCATTAGTAGCGATACTGATGCATATCAAGAAGAAATGATTATCTGAGACACAATCTCCATCGTAACAACTACACAGAGAGTATAACATCGGCTCCAAGAAATCTAGATAGGAGGATGGAGGGTAATACCCGAAAACTCACCACGGTATGTCTGCCCTATGTCAAAGGACTAGCCGAAAGGATCAAAAATATATGTAGTCCATATGACATTAGGGACAATATTCACAAGTGGTTCAACTCTCCGGAGGTATCTCTTCCGGGTCAAACCATAAACGGAATTCAACATGACTAAGAACTGTGTTTACTCCATCCCTTGCAGTAGAGGTAAATATACTAAGATGAGACTGGTCGCCCACTAAAGTAAGGCTAGAAGAACATCGGAAAGCAATAGTACGAGGGGATATTGAAAAGTCGGATATGGTGGACCATATATGGAAGGAAAATGGAAATCATCTGCCCTTATGGGACAAGATGAAATAATTGATAGGGCTGAATATTGGAGGATTAGACGCCTTAAGGAATCAGCAAGTATGTTAGGCTACAATGACCTGCTGAGTAGACCAAGTATAGAGTTGAATGACAATATGGGAACCGATAATCAAGAAGGCTAGATAAGAATAAAAAATGAAAATAAAAATCTGAATATGAGCACAGGTAAAAAAACATAATAGTTGTAATTCTAGCTAAAGTAAGAACATCAAGTTTATAATACCCAAATATTCAATCTGAATTGTCCAGCAGGACACATGGCGTAACGGTTAGAAGCACATATAGGCGTTGGTTCCCTGAGCTTCTAAGAAAACAATCATCTGAAGGTTACAGGCGAGTAATATACAGGAATACTTAACACTTGTACCCGTTTATGGCACACGGAATCAGGCGACCCCCGTGGTTTCAATAAAGTTCGAAGTTCCGTGAAGTTTACCGAGTTCGACAAACACCTGAAGAAGGGCGGAGGACATATCGGCCGAAACGGTGTGGGAAAAAAATGAAGACAATAGTTCGAAAAACCTTAATGATAAAAAAAACACACACAAACATTTATATATGTATATATATATATATGTGTGCGTGTTGAAAATATGTGAATAATGAGTTAGCATTTAACACAAAAACACATGTAGACAAACACATATAGAAATATATGTGTGTGTGTTTTATCGAAAATATCTGAATGTTTTAACACACGTGCCCAAGCAGACACACACACATATACACACACAAAGACATATATATATACATATAGGTATATACATTATATATATATATATATATATATGTCTGTGTGTATGTTTTGTATTGAAAATATGAAAATGTCGAGACAGCATTTTACTCGTACGCGCATTCAGATAAGCAAACACATACACACTCACCAATGTGTGTGTGTTTACAGTTGAGACTCTCTATCTATGCAAAACTACATCAACACATACCACTGCATACAGAAATTGTTGTATTATATATCTAAAACAATCGAGCTAGTAAGTACACCAATATGCTACATACTGTTTTAAGCAAATTCCTAGAAGCAGCATCCCCACAAAACATTTGTATACAGCCACTTGCCTCCCAACTGGTGAAGTAATTACGAACCCACAATTAATGTTCCCTTATGGGCTCCTACAACTAACGAGCCGCTGCAGACATTGGCCTCTATGTCAATGCACACAAAACGGAATATATGTGCTATAATCAAACAGGCGACATCACCTCACTAGACGGAACTAGAAGACAAATTTACCTACTTAGGAAGCAGCGTCTCATCAACCGAAAAGGACATCGACAAACGGCTAACGAAGACATGGTCAGCTATCCATAAGCTATCGATCATATGGAAATCAGACCTGACCGATAAAATGAAACGCAGTTTCTTCCAGGCAGCAGTTGTATCGATACTGCTGTATGGATGCACTACATGGACGCTAACTAAACGGCCGGAGAAGCTAGACGGCAATTACACAAGAATACCGCGAGCAATATTGAACAAGTCCTTGCGGCAACACCCCAAAAGGCACCAACTATACGGCCACCTGCCTCCCATCACGAAAACTATCCAAGCTAGACGAACAAGACATGCAGGACACTCCTGGAGAAGCAGGGACGAGCTCATAAGTGATGTACACTTATGGACCCCTACATATGGTCGGGCAAAAGCAGGACGACCAGTTCGAACATACATTCAGCAGCTCTGTGACGATACGAGATGTGGCCCTGAAGACCTACCAGTGGCAAGGAACGATAGGGAAAAGTGGCGAGAGAGGGTCAGGGATATCCGTGCTAGCGGCACGACATGATGGTGATGAAGATAGGAATACCAGGAATGATTTGCTTCAGTTCTGTGCAGACACTGGATGCAGTTTAGAGGGCCCGAAGGAGCGATAACCAACGGGGACGGATGGCTAGAGAGAGAGTCAGGAAACACCATGCTATAAATACGTCTCCACGTGGATGATAACGCATATTAACTTTTTGACGGAGCCGTCAAGAGGAGATTTCTCTAGCAGGATGCACCAGTGTAAACAGACGGAAGTAGATGCGTGGGTTGATAGCCAGAAGGGCGAACCGGAAATGCGTTGGCATTATGAAATCATATATGCGGATACCCACGATAGATACGGTGATTCTCGAATCAGTCTCAGTCTCAGACGCATGGTTGGGCTGTCAAGAGGCCAGGGGAGCGCGAGCGAGTGGATGAGCGCCCAAGGGTTGGCAGCAGCCCACTGGTTGCACCCGATTGAGTTCCTCTCGTTATAAAAGACGTAAAGCCCTGAATATGGAAGCATAGGAAGGTTAATAAGTTAAGGGTCAGTACAGCTGTCCTCCGTCTGTCTCCGTCTTCCTGTCTCTCTCACAGTTATAGTCAACTTCAGACTCTTTCGAGAAATAAAGATGAGAGAGTTATATGTTGAAAACAAGTATGATGACCCTTCATTCCATCATTCATCATGGTATACGATAGCTTAAAGTTTGGTGGGTTTCGAACCCAGCTTGAAACGTCATGCGTGTCTAACCACACTGAAGAGTTGTGATCCAACAAAACAATCTCTATGTGGATGATTATATATACGCTCCCCTCCCAGGAGTTGAGCACTCTGGTGAAGAAATTAACAGCTGCCACCCACATAATGCAAAGCTCTTCTAACGAATTGAGCCCTCCTGTATACGATAGCGCAAAATGTGAACAAGCTAAAGCTAATGTATAATGTGTCATAATTCTTGAGTTGACGTATGTCGTCAATGACTGAGTGGTAGGATACTAAGTCTAGCATAAAGTTAGGGGGGTTCGAACTCAGCTTGAAACGTCCTGCGTGTCTAG
>OY757946.1:36463893-36536393 GCA_963585895.1 Sepioteuthis lessoniana | reverse complement strand
GTTACCCTATTTACCAACTCCTCCACTCAGGCAGGATATGTCACAAGGTCAGTTTTTAAGCTGAGTTCAGCTGGTTTGAATTCAAAGTTTTCCTTCTCCTAGACTAGTTACATTACCAAGGTTGAAGAACCCAGTCTCTCCTACTATTTACCCGTAGCTGGAGGGAGAATAATTGGATTCATACCTTTCCCAAGGGTATTAGTGCTATGCGAAATGCAACCAGTCTCGTCCAGGATTTGAACTCGCGTCGCCGTGTCCATTTCCTACGACGATAACCATTACACCACAGGCACCTCTGATATTGCCGGTTTACACTCCATTATTTTCTTCCTAATATATATATATATATATATATATATATATATATATATATATATATATATGTGTGTGTGTGTGTGTGTGTGTGTGTGTGATTTGTAAGCGAATACTGTGTAGGTAATTTTATTTTTAAATTTGTTGTTACACATCATTTGTTTGTCGGCCCAGTTTACTGGGGCCGTAGATTACACCGACAGCATATCTGCAGAGAGGTAACACCTCACCCGCAACGAAAGTCCTGAAGATGACACAGAACATTCTGATGGTGTGACTCCTGTAATGCTGGAGCTTTGAGAATTGCGGAGTATCGCCTTTAGTGCCATCAATCCTCGGTCCGCTCCGGCCCAGAATGGTAACACCTGATAGGGTCCTATCAATGCGTCAAATAGAACTATCTATCATTTAAACGTATACTACATTGAATTGTTTGAAATATAAATGTTTCATAATTTAACTGTTTGCAAACGAATGACTTATATTTAATTGAATTCCTAGTGATACATAGCAAAACTTGGAACCATTCAACTGAGTAAAAAAGAATAAGCTTAGACACGTTTACAAGCGCTATCAACAAAATATGTTTACAAAGCATATATATTTAATATATATGTATAAAAAGGATTTTGCATTAAATAACCTATAATGGAAATGGACACGGTGACACGAGTTCAAATCCTGGACGAGACTGATTGCATTTCACATAGCACTAATACCCTTGGAAAGGTATGAATCCAATTATTCTCCCTCCAGCTATGGGTAAATAGTAGGACAGACTAGGTTCTTCAGCCTTGGTTAGGCAACTAGTCTAGGAGAAGGAAAACTCTGAATTCAAACCTGTTAAACTCCGCTTAAAAATTGACTTTGTGTCATATCTTGCCCGAGCGGAGGGGTTGGTAAATAGTACCTATAATGGTTGATATGCCATAAAATGAAACCAAACCAAATCCTTTGCTTGTTGTCGTTAAATGGTTTCAAGTATTCCTATCTACTAATAATAATTCTGTTTAATAAGAAGCAATTGTTTACTCACATTTAAAAAGGTTAAAGTACTCCAATTTAATAATTGTAATTCTATTTATCAATTGCCAAGTCGGCTGAGGCTGTAGAATACAACGTGGGTCGAACCCACTTAACAAGTTTCCTTGATCAGACACAAAGAAATCTGATGGTGAGGTTCCAGTGATGCTGATGCTTTGGCGAATAGGGAGTACCCCTTCATTGCCATCACTTCCAGGTCCACTCTACCCCGGAGTGGTAGCACCTGAGAGAGCCCTATCTATGGGTTAAATAGAACTAAACTGCATACTTATGCTGAAAGGAATTGTTTGAATTGGAATTGTTTGACTAAACTGTACTGCTTGAATTATAAATGTTTTTAACAATGAAACTCTACTTACGCTAAACTGAATTGTTTAATATAAAACTGTTTTGATATTTAACTTTGAGTAAACAAAATCTACACTTATACAAAACTGAATTGTTTTACTTAGAACTCTGTGAATAAAACGAATAGCTTGAAATGGAAATGTTTTGACAATCAAACTGTGTACTCATGTTAAACTGAATTGTTTGAAATAGAACTGTTTATAAGTATAAAATGGGTTTGGCATTAAATAACCTACAAAGGTTGATATACCACAAACCCCAAACAACCAACCATCTATTTATCAACTATCCCTATCAAATATAACTAATTTGCACATGGCTGTATGGTTTTAAATAACTAAAAATAATAATCTTTACTTCATGAATCAACTGTTCTATTTAACGCAAAGATGAGATCATAACAGGTACTACCACCTGGTGTCAAAGTGGACCTAGGAGTAATGGTAATGAAAGGATACTCCACATTCTGTAAAGCAACAGGACTGTGGCCTTACAATCATATAGTCTATTGTCATACGCAAGACACTGATTGGAGAGGACCATACCCCATCTCAGTGAAACACACACACACACACACTCATATATATATATATATATATATATATATATATAATGTCCCAAGATAGATACAGGCTATTAATATGATTATGATTTATTACTGAGACAAGAGAAATGGTGGTCATTTAGAACACGTCCTGTAAAAAAATCATTCTTTCAGTAAGAGACATTTTTTTAAAAATTTTTAAATTGTTATGATATCCGCTTCCGGGATATGCAATACTTTTTGGATCTTCATGAATTTGATACCATATAAGAAGTGACTGAAGGTATTTTTCTCTTTAGTTCAAAGCATTGTGATCGTGGATTAATAGTTGTTATAATATATCATTTTCAAATCTGAAACAAAAAATATGCCAAAATTATTATTAGGAGAGTTTTTCACGGTAACATAAGACCCATGTATATTGAAACACCCTATATATATATATGTATGTGTAATATCCGGTCAGCATCCGAATGTTGCATACTTATATGCATATACATGCATAATCATAGCGACACTCAATAATAAAGACGGGCAAAGACTTCTTTTAAAAAATATACCTCTCACTTTATTGAAAGGGTTGTGTGTGAGAGGGAGTTGGAGACTGAACAAATACTGCAACATATTGACCTCCTCACCCGGACATAGCCGTGTATCGTTCTCGTTTTCCTGGACTGCTCAACCGGAGGCCTGGGGGCCCTCTCCGCTGGGTGCTGTTCTCTCTACCGCATCTTGTCTCTAACTCATCTGATCTCCAACTGATCTGATCTCCAGACTAACTGACTTCCTGTCTTACCGAGTTATATAATAGTTCAACTCCCACTCAATCTTTGGAATGGCATGTTTGATCGTCATCAAGTGAAAATAACTGTCATGCAGTTCACAGGTCACTCTCTTCCGGTGCATCAGTCTCTATGCAGTCTTCCGGTGCATCAGTCTCTATGACTGTACTGCGGGATTTTAACTTGTCCCATATTGTCAGCCAAGCCGCCTACGCGATTTCTTTCCATAACTGGCCATCGGAATGTGTCAGTTCCGCTGTCTTTGGAATGGTATGTTTGGCCGGGTCGAAGGTCAACATACAACACGAAGACAGTGGGTATGGATTATTCGCGTATATATTCTATTGCTTATGTATAAGAAGTAACGAAAACTGTTTGAAGATAATCGTTTAGTTTACAAGCATATCTTTAAATTAGAATTTCTTAATTTATAGGAATACACTTTTTCTGGTTTTCTAATTTCTAAAACATTTTATTGTTTTAATCTCGCCTGAGAATTTAAAATTCAAATACGTTTTTCTTTTTTCTTTTTTTTTTCATACACATATTGACTGTAATCCATATTCCTGTTTTTCAACCTCAAGTTAAGTATGCACAGTTATCTGATCAGACGGAGAGTTTAATGATATTCTCCAGCGAAATACATTTATTATGAAAATTTATCCAGGTTTGAGTTTCCTTCTAACTGCACTATATATATATATATATATACACGATAAGTTTCCAGACCTTTTTTGAATGGGCTCTTTTATTGATAGTACACAAATGAAACTCTAGTCTCCTTCGAAGTAATCTCCGCCGGCTCCAATGCACTTGTTGTACCGTTTCAACAACTCCGGCAAGGCCCCATGGAAGTCATCTTGTGTAAGCGTGTCAATGACCTTCGTCACAGTCTCTTTCGTCTCCTCAGTTGTCTCATAACGACAGCCTCTGAGCTTAGAGAATAACCAAAGGTCACGGGGAGCAAGGTCTGGACTTTAGGGAGGGTGACGAACTGTCTTGATGCCCATCATGGTCAAATAGTCTGTGACAAGGAAGGAGTTGTGGACTGGTGCATTGTCCTGGTGGAAATGCCACTGACCCGATTCGAAGAGTGCTGGCCTCTTCCGACGGAATCTCTTCCAGAACTCCCTTAAAACCTTGACATAGTAACCCTTGCCCTAACCCTAACCCTTTAGCCAATCAACTCTGGTGTATTGACTGCTGTACTCCGCCCACACCTCTCATCATCCCTCACAGATTTCCTGCCTTCCTTGACTCTCTTATGAAACTCAAAAACTGATGCTCGATTCATGCAAGATGGTCGAAAAACTGTCTGTGGCATCATTTTTTTTCAAGTTTAAAAAATAATTTTTTTGCATATCGTTCTTCTAAAGTGTCCCCAAGTTCAGATTGTATTTTTGAAATTCACCAGCTGTGAAAATCGGGCTTTAGTAGAGTGTATTCCAATTGCTGCAGTAGCTGTTGATTTGAACCTGAGATCATAAAAATTGGTCAGTCATCTTATTAGATGTATAGCAATAAGATACTAAATTTTCAAGAGTCTACGGCAATTTTAAATGCCTGTACAAAAAAAAAATCTAGAAACTTATCGTATGCACCTCGTATATAATTTTGCCAGGGGTAGAATTTGTATGTATATGTTGGTTCGATTCTTATGTCATATCAATCATTGCTGGGTTATTTAATTTTTTTAAATTTTCTTTTATTTTGGCAAGTAATTATATACTAATCCTTGCTCAACAATTGTAGCTTCAGGTAACAATCTTTATACAAATATACTGCATACAGTTATTTGGGGTTAAGTATTCCTATCTAATACCAACAATTTGTACATATTTCTAAGGTTTCAGTGACGAACGATAATAATCCTTTGTAAATAATTATAGCTTCAAGTAAGTATCCATTAAGAATACTTACTTGAAGCTATAATTTATAATTCATACACAATGTTATAATTCAATTATATGTTCTCAAGTATGACTTTACACAAGTCCTCCACTTGCTTCCCTTTAGTCTGTCTGCCTAACGAAGGGTAAAGAACCCACTCTGGCCCACTATTTGACTGTATTTGGGCTACATAGAACAAATGAATGAATGCATTTCCTTTGGGCATTAGCTCGAAGTGAAACGCCATCACCTTGGTCTGGAAGTATTATTATATTCCAGAATCATTTTAGAAATGGTGGTCTCCAATTGTGTACTCTACGAAAATGTTTCTTTGCAATTATTTTAAACGGGTAAATAATTCGAGTTTAGTTTTCAGTATAACGTTTTAAAAACCATTACATTTTACAATCATTTTAAACACGATGTCAAACCTATTTAACTGGGACAAGGGACCCTTACTGGTTCTATAAATTCGGAGATAGATAGATTGATAGATAGATAGATACGAACAGGCAGAAATAGATAGGCGTAGACAGATAGATAGATAGATAGATGGATAGATAGATAGATATGATTACGCTTAGATATGAGTAGACTTAGGTATGAATTAACTGTGATAGACTGTGAAAGATGTACTTAGAATAGATAGATAGATAGATACGAACAGGCAGAAATAGATAGGAGTAGACTGATATATATATATATATATATATATATATATATATATATATATATATATATAGCACAAAACTACCCATATATAGTACAAAACTACCCAAAATAATTGGGGATTATAAACCCGGCTATCTTTACGGGACCGTAAAAATACATAAACCTAATCATCCTCTTCGCCCTATTATATCACAAATACCTACACCAATTTATCAACTCACAAAAACAATAAAACAGCTTATTTCACCATACTTACCTAGCAAATACAACATAAAATCTACACATGAATTAATTCAAGTTCTTTATACAATTAAATCCAATAATGGTATATTAGCCTCACTCGATGTAGAAAATTTATTTACTATCGTACCTGTTAATGAAACAATTAATATTATTATATAATATTTATAATAACCCATCTCTCCCTCCTCTTAAAATCAACCCGAATATACTTCGAAAACTACTCCTAACATGCACTACTGAAGTTCCATTTTATGATCATCTTGAAAATATTTACGTTCAGACAGATGGTGTCTCTATGGGGTCTGTCCTGGGCCCCATTTTCAGTGATTTCTACATGTCAGATCTCGAGAATAGAATTTTCAATAGCATAAAAAAACCTCCAATATACCTAAGATATGTTGATGATATTCTTATTCTTACTAATAATATTAACGAAATCAACACACTACAAGATACCTTCCAAAACAATTCAGTTCTTAACTTTACTCATGAACTAAACAAAAACAATAAAATTTCCTTTTTAGATGTTCTCATTGATACTAACAACAATAGTTATCTTCACTACCTCCACCTACAAAAAACCCTCTAGTAATAACTCCTGTACACTCAACTTTAAAGTGAATGCCCCTTCAGATATAAAAAAGCAATTATTCGTAATGTAATATCCGTGCCAAACTAATCTCTTCCTCCAAAACAATATTTTATAAAGAGGTAAAAAACATAAAACAGGCTCTCATCGATAATGGGTTTCCTAACTATATTGTTGATGAACAAATTAAACGTATGATCAAAAATGTTAACCAACAAAATAAACAGTGTACTACTCCATCCAGTCAACAAACATATATCAAACTTTATTATCGTAACCAAATGCACTACAATTATGAATCCGATGAAAAAATAATGAAAACATTGATTCACAAAAAACATACTCCCCATTGATCCTAATAAAAAAATAAAACTTATTATATATTATAATAAGTTTAAACCTCGAATTTGGTCATTAGAAATAACTCCTCTCCCTCGATTGGGGTGCTGCAAAAAAAACAACGTTATATATAAATTTAAATGTCCCCTAGGAGATTGTATCTCTGATAATAATAATATATATGTTGGTTTAACCTCAACTACCCTGTCGAGGAGACTTACAATGCACCTTTCTGACACAAGTTCAATAGCTCAGCATTTAAAAAAACATTCATGCCCAACAACACAACTACGAAAAATTCTCACCGACAACACAACAATACTCGAACATCAAAATAATAAAGAAAAACTTCAGATTCTCGAAGCACTATATATTAGAAACCTACAACCAGCACTTAATAGAATTAATTTTCAAACAAGTGCTAACGTACTTAAATGTATTTAGCTAGTGGCACTATTTACAGAATTACATTTAAAAGCAAGCGCCATAATCTCCAACAGCAAAGACGTCCTTACACAGCAGTAATTTGCTAAAACAAAAGTTACATCACTTTTGTAACAGATTCTCCCCTGATGATTACCCAAAGTCGGGCAGAAAGTACTAGGGATACATACAACTATGGACAATACCTAAATCAATTCCCCCCGAATACGATAAAAGTAATACGGGAATTCGAACGGATCCAAAAGAAAATATGTAGGCATAAAATGTCTATTATGTTTAATGAAATTTGCATTAACGAAGAAATGCTGCCTAAATATACATATATATATATATATATATATATATATATATATATTGATAGATAGATAGATAGATTGATAGATATGAGTACGCTTAGATATTAATAGACTTAGATATGAATTAACTGTGATAGACTGTGATAAATATACTTAGAATACAGAGATCGATAGATATTCATTCATACATCGAGATAGATACGAACTGGCAGAAATAGATAGGAGTAGACTGATAGATAGATAGATAGATAGATAGATAGATAGATTCTAAGATAGATAGATAGATACATACATACATACATACATACAGTCTGCATACATACATACATACATACATACATACAATGTGAGATAGATAGATAGATAGATAGATAGATAGATAGATATGATTACGCTTAGATATGAGTAGACTTAGGTATGAATTAACTGTGATAGACTGTGAAAGATGTACTTAGAATAGATAGATAGATAGATAGATAGATACGAACAGGCAGAAATAGATAGGAGTAGACTGATATATATATATATATATATATATATATATATATATATATATATATATATATATAGATAGATAGATAGATAGATAGATAGATAGATATGAGTACGCTTAGATATTAATAGACTTAGATATGAATTAACTGTGATAGACTGTGATAAATATACTTAGAATACAGAGATCGATAGATATTCATTCATACATCGAGATAGATACGAACTAGCAGAAATAGATAGGTATAGACAAGATAGATATGCAAAGAGATCTGGAAAGAAAGAAAGAAAGAAATATACTCAGATTTTATTAGTCTGTGAGAGATTTGGATAGATATTTTCGATATCCTGAAATAGATTGATTGATAGATAGATAAACCGAAATTAACGTACGAGTTTGACAAATCTTAAAAATAATAATCGATTCTTTGATCGATTCTAGATTAAATTTCAGTAGGATCTCTCTCTCTCTCTCTCTCTCTCTCTCTCTCTCTCTCTCTCTCCTTATTTACCAACCCCTCCGCTCGGGCAGGATATGACACAAGGTCAATTTTTAAGCGGAGTTTAACAGGTTTGAATTCAGAGTTTTCTTTCTCCTAGACTAGTTGCCTCACCAAGGCTGAAGAACCTAATCTGTCCGACTATTTACCCATAGCTGGAGGGAGAACAATTGGATTCAGAGCTTTCCCAAGGGTATTAGTGCTATGTGAAATGCAATCAGTCTCGTCCGGGATTTGAACTCGTATCATCGTGTCCATTTCCTTCGACGATAACCATTACAACACGGGCACTCCCTTTGAGTATCTATCTATCTATCTATCTATCTATCTACATAAAAACATTTTTTAATCTTTAATAACCCTTCCTAACATTTACCGTTTGATACAATAAAACCAAACTAAATTTACCTCCTCTTCTATCAATTACAATAAAAAATTATCTTTCTACATAATGTCCCCGTTTTCAACCATCAAAAACCAAGTGATTCACAGCAAACTGTGTTTGTTCAAATACTTTTGAGATGTACTGTATAAGTAGTTGATTCAGTATGGACGTACGTTTTGTTTCTTCTATGAAAATCCCGTGATTCATCTCATTGCGATATCTTCTCCTGCCAATCAAAATCAGGAAAATAATTTTCGGAAGAATTTTACGGCTTTTTTTTTTTACTTTTTTTGTTTGTTCAATTCGACTAAAGCTATTAAAGCTTTATCAGGCATTTTTGATACAAACCGTTTTTATTTCGTACATTTCATTTGTTTTGTTTCTGTTTAATCTGCTTCCGTTAAAATTTAGTCTCTCGATTTTCTGTCTTGTTTCTCCGAGCCAATCATTTCCGACATTTTCAAGAGTTACCTCCCTTGTGTATGCCGATATTACAGAATTTTTTGTTTGCGTGTTCTTTTACATTGTCAAATGTTTAATAAATATTTTAATTTTATAGAATATTTCAGGGTTTTTTTTTTCTAAATCATACATTCAATTTCACCCACCTCTCTCTCTCTCTCTCTCTTTCTCCCTCTCTCTGTATTTCTTGATCTATCACTATCTATCTCTATATTTATCTGTTTCCTCTCACATTTACTTTTCCCTTCTTTTTTTCTTCTCACTTTTATTTCTCTCTCTCTCTCTCTCTCTCTCTCTCTCTCTCTCTCTCTCTTTCTTTCTCAATCTCTAACTCTCTCTAACAATCTATCTTCATGCATTAACTGTTTCTCACTCTCTCTTTCTCGCTTTCCCTCTCTCTCTCTCTCCCCTTCTCTCTTTCTTCTCACATTTAGTTTTTCTATGTCTTTCTCTTCTTATATTTACTCTCTCTCTCTCTCTCTCTCTCTCTCTCTCTCTTCTCACATTCCTGTCTCTGTCCCTATCTCTCTGTCTCTCTCTCTCTCTCTCTCTCTCTCACACACAAACACACGTGCACATTCAATTTTCTTTTTTCTTTTTCTTCTTGTAGTTACTCTCTCTGTCTCTCTGTCTCTCCCTCACTCTCCCTCTCTCTATATATATATCTGTCCTAGCAAATTACTTCTTTTTCTCTTTATATTTTTCTCCCTATCTTTTTCTCTCTCCCTCTCTCTCTTGCTCTCGCTCTCTCTCACACACCCACGACACACCCACTCACACACACGCGCGCGCACCCACACATTCAATTTCCCTCCCTTCTTTTCTTACATTTTTCCCTCTCACTCTTTCTCATATTTACTTATAGTCTCTTTTTCTTCCTCTTCCACTTTTCTTCTATCTCCCTTCGTAAGTTTAAGTTTTCCTCTTATTATCATTATTCTTAGGTTTTTTCCAATACGTCTTCTCACATTGACAACTCTCTCTCTCTCTCTCTCTCTCTCTCTCTCTCTCTGATTGATTTGGCACTAATCTTTGCATATATTACCCGCATAAAACGTTTCTTGATTTCTTACTTCTCATGTTATATATATATATATATATATATATATATACAGTACCGTGCAAAAGTCTTTGGTCACTTTAAACTATTGTGAATTTCAACTAATTGATAGTTTATAAGTGGGTGTTGTGTATTGTGATTTCTACAAGCTAAACATGGGCCCTTTTGTAGCCATTTCCATATCTAATGATTATATTTTGTGATAGGAGTTCCGAAGAAGAAAATATTAAATGACCCCTAAAAAAATGGAAATGCAAAAGTTTTTGGACGCCTCACACAAACCCATCAAGCTTCGATGCTTCAAAACAAAATTAAAAATTCAAACGTTTCTATGAAAATATTTTTTTCACAACTACACCGATTTTTGAAAAATTTACTGAATATTCATACATCGAAAATCGGGCCAAAATTTTTGCTTTTACAACATTGGCCTTTCCCATTTCTTGAGTTACGAGTGTCTGTTAGGCGTTCGAGTCATTTGGTGGTTATTGAGCGGAATCGTATCGTTTCAGAGGGCCTTTTCCATAGGAAGTACCTGCTTTACAGGGCTGAGCTTATTGTTTGGCGCTTGAGGCACCTCAATAAGAGAATGCCGAAAGAACCAAGTATTTTTTGGTCTAGCCAGTATGATTCTCGATTTGTGTGTGGCTCCCCACTATAAAAAGAATGTGTGTCTTATAACGGTTTAGTGGAAAGTTAGTTAATTTTTCATCATTGCGAAAATCTTACTTTGATATAATAGGCTCGTCCTGCCTCGTGTTTTCTAGGAGTCTGTTTGACGTTAGCACCACGTGGTTTAGTTCCATTTTACCCATAGACAGAAACCTATCAGAAGCTATTACTCCAGGCCAGAATGGACTTGGGAGTGATGGCAATGAAATGGTACTCCCCATGTCCCAAAACTCCAGCATTACTGGAACCTCACAGATTGGTTAGTTTCATATCCAGGGAACTCATTGTGGAGGTCTTACCCATCAACAGAGAAGCAGTCGGTGTATTTTACAGCCCCAGCCGACTCGGCAAGAGGACATTCGAGTTCAACAGTACTATCAGAAGAACAAGTTTGACGGTCCCAAAATAATACATCTGGGTCTTCTCAAGCGCGAGATTCAGCTATTAGCGACCACTTGTCTGATCACTATATACGTTGGACTAACTACTCTGATGAAAATTTCTCTATCATGCTCAAGGCTAGGTCTGAGAAACATATGGCTCTTTTAGAGGCTATAGATATCACGTTATTTTCTCTGACCTTTCCGCAGACAGAAAAGTTAATTTGATATTCTTAATCCGTTTGGGAAACTAGCGGGAATCTTGAGAATAGATGTTTGATTCGTTCTTTTCAACCTCCTTTCTTTGTTTTTTGTTTTTGTTTTTTTGTTTGGTTTTTTTTTGTGAAATATCATCCCACTGCAAATTATAGTTACTTTTATTTGTTTCTGAAATGGCTATTAAAAACGTGCCGAAAGAAAGGGTCCCTTTAGCTTAATTTTGTTATTTTCAGTCGATTTAATAAAATGACTCCCTTGTTCATGTAACCATAACATTTTGCTGTACTAGAGATTTGTTCAAATATATATCTACAGACCCATTCGCCAATGCCCCGGGAGACCAGGGTTCCATCCCAAGCCGTGTCATACCAAAAACTCAAAAAATTGGTACGCTATAAGCCGTTGTTTAACACCACTCAGTATTATAAGGTACGTATCAAGAGTAAAATAGAGCAATCCAGAGAAAGGAGTAGCGCCTTACTCTACACCAGGGTGTTCTCGTGGTGTTGTTGTTAAAGTGATGAATTGCAGAATCGTTGTAAGCGAGTTCGAAATCCACTCGCGCTATTACGTTCACTTTCGGATAAATACCTTTAGGAAAGGTATGAACCCCCTTATCCTCCCAGCTATGGGTTAAATAGTACCACTACTGTTCTTCTTGAAGAATGGATTCGGCATTAAATAACCAACAAATGTTAATATACCATTAAAAAAAGAAACCAAATCCCCCTACCTCGGTATAATAGATTGACCTCGACTACGATCGCCAACTTTACTTTTTACTTTTATATGCATATGATAAATAAGTAAAGTTGCCGACCTTTAGTCGAGGACGACCCTAAGGCTCCTTTTTCAATAACTACTACACCGGGGTGTAGGGAAGGGCGCAAATCCTTTCCATGGATTGCTCCACTTTACCCTTGATATGTACCTTATAATGATGAGTGTTAAGCAAAGAGGTGTCAAGTACCATTTTTAAAGTCTTTGGTATGACCCGACCTGGGATTAAACCCCGGTCTCCCGGACCATTGGCCAACACTCTACCCACAAGGCCAATGAGTAGGAACAAATATAATAAGACATAAATATTCCTTGGTGTTACATTCATTTTAATTCTTAATTAATCTCAAATGCTTTTGACTTTATGTTATCTCCAAGAGAAAAAAAAATTTGGAAGAAAAGGTTATTTTGTAAGAGTTTTTAAAAGAGATAATATGCCACAAGAGAAGTAACGAAAACTTAACCAGTAACGTAACATATATATTCATTCAATTTGAAGTTATTTTCTCGGTTCCAGTTCTTTCAAAAAGTCTATCTTTATGCATCTTGGCCACCTGATGCTTCGCTCCACACGTAGTAGGCATATTGGACGGGGTAAGCTTTCATGCCTGTTTTAAATATTTGACTTACACGTTTGTGGATTTAAATGTTAACATTATAGCACATCTTTCTATTCGATTTCAAAGCAGATTGCTTTGTTTGATGTCAATGCCATTTGGAGTCAGTTTTCGGAGACGCTTTACCTTCGTGTGAACTTTAGTGGAACCAAATGTAATAATAATAATTGATCTTATCCTGTTAACGGCACCAAATGCGTTTCCAGCTAGTCTTTTATCAATCTCCTCTGCGCCCACGTAGTGTTTGAAAGATCCACAGATTGGGAATGACTCAGTTTATCCGGAACTTCTTCCAAAGGTCGGGGAGATTCGTTGGAACATAGTTGCCTGGGTGTTGGCAACTTAAAGACAAGAAGAACTCTCTGTCAAAAATTAACGATCATTCATGGGAACGTATTGGCATAACAATAATATGCCAAATGTCTTTTATAAAAAATTGTCGCTTTATTATCCAGATATAATGTTCGGTGTTCAGACTGCAAACAGTAGCACGAGAGAGATACAATTTGTTAGGGTCTATAAAGAGAGACACAAAGGAAGTGCCCGAAGTGTAATGGTTATCGTCTTAGGAAATGGACACGGCGACATGATTTCAAATCCTAGACGAGACTGATTGCATTTCACATAGCACTATACCCTTGGGAAAGGTATGAATCCAATTATTCTCCCTCCAGCTATGGGTAAATAATAGGGCAGACTAGGTTCTTCAGCCTTGGTGAGGCAACTAGTCTAGCAGAAGGAAAACTCTGAATTCAAACCTGTAAAACTCCGCTTAAAAATTGACCTTGTGTCATATCCTGCCCGAGCGGAGGAATTGGTAAATATGATAAAGAGAGACACAAAGAGACACCCCCGCCGACCCGACCGACCCGACCGACGTCTAACCCCAACTGAACTCTCTGAACGCCAACTTCTAACTGACTTTTTGGAAAATTCGTTTATATATATATATATATATATATATATATATATATATATATATATATATATATATATATATATAAATTCAGATTGGTTGGTTGGTTGGTTGGTTGTGTTTTATGGCATATCAACCTTTGTAGGTTATTTAACGCCAAATCAATTTTTATGCAAATAGTCAGTTCTTGGCAGTAAATAATTTACAAAGGTTGATATACCATAAAACAAAAACAACCAAACAAACAATATATAAAGAACGTAAATAAAAATGTACAATGAACACGATTACCGAACTCCTAAGCATAAAATAAAACTAGGACAGGTTGGCATGCCATTAAAATCAATCAATCGATCAATTAACGGCATAAAAAAGCTTAAACTTGGTAATCATTCTCAAACGAAGACAAGTTTAACCATCCAACAGAGAAAAATACGCAACCTGTGATAAATACGAACAAAAACTAAAATGAGTACGTCGCTCATCTTGAAAAAAATCAAATGAAACATGACACAAGGAAAACTTAAATAAGATATTCTTACTTCCTCAAAGCAAACTTTCAAAATCTTGCCAATCATTTTCGAAAATGTTTCAAAGAAACCAATAAATTACTCCCATAGGAAGGTGTGACCCTCCACATCAACCCCCCCCCACAAAAACAAAAAAATGCTGAGGACAATATCACTGCAATAAGAAAAACACAGTGTTTTTATTGTTTTATCTTTTGTAATTATACAGTTTCAGGTATTTTTATCTCATACTAATAATTATATGGTTTCAAGTATTCCTATCTAATACAAATAATTTCAGAGTTTCAAGAAATTATATCTCTACATTAATAGTAATTTGTTTGCTAACAGTTCTATGGTCTAATTAAGTTATGATAATTCTTAGCAAGCCATTATAGCTTCAAGTAACTATTCTTTATACAAATTATTTGATCGCCCTGTCATCTGGGGCTGTAGAATACGCCGACTGCACCTCTGCAGAGGGGTAAAAAAAAAACCCTAACGAGTGTCCTGGATATGACACTAAACAATCTGATGGTGAGGTTCCAGCAGTGCTGGAGCTTTAGGGAATGCGGAGTACCCCTTCATTGCCATTGCTCCCAGGTCCACTCTGACCTACAGTGGTAGCACCTGATAGGGGCCTATCTATGGGTTAAATAGAACTAACAGCATACTTATGCTAAAATGAATTGAGTAAACTGAATTGCTTGTAATGGAAGCGTTTTTGACAATTAAATCGTACTTACATTTAAACTGCGTGCTTATGCTTAACTGAATTATTTGAAATAGAACTGTTTTTCCACATTAAAAGTGTATTTACACTTAACTGAATTATTACATATAACTGCTTGAATAGTTTGAAATGGAAATGTTTTTGACAATTAAACTGTGTACTTATGCTAAACTGAACTATTTTCAATAGAACAGATTATTTACATAAAAATGGATTTGGCATTTAATAACCTACAAAGGTTAATATGCCATAAAACCAACCAAACCATCAAATTATTTGATTATACAGCATCAAGTATTCATATTGACTGCGAATGATTCAGAAATTGGCCTATTTGACGCATAGATTGGACCAAAACATGTTCTATAACTCCAGATCGGAGTGGACCTGGGAGTTATTGCAATAAAAGAGTATCACACACATCCCAGATCTTACCGATCTGGGATGTGTGTGATACTCTTTTATTGCAATTACTCCCAGGTCCCTTGACAGGATAAGATCAATTGCAAGATAACAGGATAAGATCAATTGCAAGGATAAGATCAGGATAAGATCAATTGCAAGATAACAGGATAAGATCAATTGCAAGATAACAGATAAGATCAATTGCAGGATAACAGGATAAGATCAATTGGAAGGATAAGATCAATTGCAATGATAAGATCAGGATAAGATCAATTGCAAGATAACAGGATAAGATCAATTGCAATGGACCTGGGTGTAATTGCAATAAAAGAGTATCACACACATCCCAGATCTTACCGATCTGGTATGTGTGTGATACTCTTTTATTGCAATTACGCCCAGGTCCTTTAACAGGATAAGATCAATTACTCCAGGTCCATCTGATCAACCTTGATCAAGAAACTCGAACAAAATCACGTAACCTAAAAAAGGATATCGGAAATTTTAGCGCAAGAAAAAAAAAAAAGAATAGAAAGAAAGACAGCATAAAAAATTCGGCAACCAAGATTCTGGAAGATACAAAATAACGGTGACAAATCCAATGAAATCACAACAGGAAACAGGAAGAAGGGGAAAAACAAGCAAACAAACGAAATAATTTCATCGTATTGAAACAAAAGCAAAACAGCAAGAAACAAAAAACAAAAATAAAGAAAGAAAAATATGAAACGAGAATCCCTATATACGAACCTATATAACCCTACCCATTGAGATAAAACAATGTTTGCTAAAAAAAACAACACCACCAAAAGAGGTGAGGACTCGAACCAAAAACAAAGACAAACCAGTCATTTTCAGAACTTGAGTGACAGCGCACATACAAACACAGGGACTTAGAATATACTGGTTGTATCCCCTGCAGAGGGGTAAGCCCGCTCCCCACAGAAACGACTAAATTGACGAAAAAATGCGCAGAACACCTCGGCCTAACGTGCGCAAGAGAAATATGCACGTTCTATGAATGATCGTTTATAACAACTTTTACAAACACGTGTGAAAGCAAACGCATTTAACATCATTATGAACTTAAACTTCTGGTTGTCCGGCTTCTATCCTGAGGCTCTGGAGGAGTATGAAGTACCGACTTTCATTGTTATTACTCCCAGGTCCACCTAGGTCTCGTTTATTGGTTGAATAGATCAGTTTAAAAACGATTCATATGAGATAGGATTATTTTATTACAAAGTGCCAAAAAAATTAAAAACCTTCGGATGAGTTAAGGTTGAATAAGCCCCTTACCTCACATCTACTTTGATTGGTCAAAAGAAAAGCATAGACATTAGGTTTAGGAGCAGATCGTTTGACAGAATTTGATAAAATCTTCGTCTGCCGTTCATATGATGATAGCGAGAAAAAAGCTTTTTATGATAAAGTATCATATTGGTTCATGCGTGGATACCCACAATCAAATAGCCTTGTGACGCATTCTGATAGTGCTCGTGGTGTAATGGTTATCGTCCTAGGAAATGGACACGGCGACACGATTTCAAATCCTGGTCGAGACTGATTGCATTTCACATAGCACTAATACCCTTGGGAAAGGTATGAATCCAATTATTCTCCCTCCAACTATGGGTAAAATAGTAGGACAGACTAGGTTCTTCAGCTTTGGCGAGGCAACTTGTTTAGGAATACTCTTAATTCAAACCTGTTAAAATCCGCTTAAAAATTGACCGTGTGCCATATTCTGCCCGAGCGGAGGGGTCGAAAAATATGATAAAACGAAAACGAGCGAACCGAAAATGAAATGACGAAATCTATTTTAATTTCTTTCCTTGTCATTTGTGGAACTAATTTGCAGCCTATTGGGTTTCGAAAAAGAAAAGACCTGCGATCAACTAATATTTACTTAACAACAAACACAGTGTTGGGTTGAGTCGTTTACATGTGAGATCGGCAGTATATTGACACAGGTTTCACTAATTATGAGCTTATCGAAAAAGATGCTATCGTTACTCAATTTCCATTCAAATCGAAGTGTATGCGCGAAACAGTCTTGATAACGAAGAGATGAGTTACTGAACCAGGTGAATCTTGAATGATTGAACTCTTAGTCTAAGGGGGTAGTCTAACCAGGCTTTACCTGTTTTGAAGGGTTAAATTGATCGTTCGGAGCCTGAAGCGCACTAATAGAGGTATACCAACGAAGCCAAGAACTTTTGGACCAGCTATATATGAGTCTTGATTCGTGCGTGGATACCCACAATCAATTAGCCTTGTGACGCATTCTGGAAGTGCCCGTGGTGTAATGGTTATCGTCGCAGAAAATGGAGACGGCGATACGAGTTCAAATCCTGGACGAGATTGATTGCATTTCACATAGCACTATACCCTTGGGAAAGGTATGAATCCAATTATTCTCCCTCCAGCTAAGGGTGAATAATAGGGCAGACTGGGTTCTTCAGCCCTGGTGAGGCAACTAGTCTGGGAGAAGGAAAACTCTGACTCCACACCTGTTAAACTCCACTTAAAAATTGACCTTGTGTCATATCCTGCCCGATAGGGGTTGGTAATTTGGATATTAAGGTCAATATTTAACATCTGCATGACTGATGTCAAATGAATTCCAAAATGAGCTGAAATGACATTCAGTAACATTCTAGACTTTACCCTGTTGTATCAGTTGGTTAGCTATTCTTTTTAATGGCATACAATCTGATGTGGGTTATTTTATGCCAAATCTTGTTTTAAGCAGGAAGGAGAGCATAGATGAACATTTTTCTTAGGACAACACGCAATCAGGTCTTATAAAAATACACAATCTGAATTGATTTTTTGTAGTATAGTGGCTCGTACCACGTGACTTCCGGTATCGCAGAAGTATAAAAGAGCTGAGACAAGGATAGCTCGGAAGGACGTCGGTCAGTAGTAAGACCAACTTCGGGCGTAACACCAACAGCGCGAGACTTAAAATACTTGTTGGACTCTACCACTTCAGTTAATATATAATTAACTCTATTTCACTGTGTATCTTTTCCTTTCCACGACACAAGTTTACAAGAAGTTAGTATGTTAACACAACAAAATCTTCCATTATGCTCTTATTTCTTGGTAACGCTCAGCACTTTATGAACAACACTCGTGTTGTAAAACAACAGAATATAAAAATATCTATTGTGAAAATTTTGTCAAATAATGTTTATTTCCAGAAGTTACTAAATGGTGTTAATACTGTTGTAGCTTCCAACTCTTATGCTAAATTAGATTGCTAGAAATAGAACTGCTTGAAGTTTTAACAGTATATAAACAAATGGCTAATATTTTAATTGAATTGTTATTGGTACATAGCAATATTTGGAACCATTTAACTTTGTTGGCTTACGCTAAATTAGATTGTTGGAAATAAAACTGTTTGATCATTTAACTATGTGTAAACAAAGGACTGATTTTTAATTGAATAGTTTGTGGTACATAACAATACTTGGAACCATTTAACTTAGTTGACTTAAGTTAAATTAAATTGTTTGAAATGGAACTTTTTGGTCATTTAACTATAGGTAAAGAAATGACTGATGTTTAATAAAATTGTTAAGGACACATAGCAACACATAGGACCATTTAACTTGGATTACTAACGTTTACAAATCATATATATCTGATATATACGTATGAAGAAGATTTGGCTTTAAATAACTGACAATGGTTGATATGCCATAAAACAAAACCAAATAAGATGCAGAGACCAAAGCAAACAGTACTTGATAAGTCTCGCCCCGGTATTTATACAACACCCCATGAGGTTGAAATATGATTCATAGCCGTTTTAATGTAGTTGGCCTAGCACGAACCAAACCTCAAAGAATACCTTGGCCCCGTCGGCGTTTCCCCTGAAATGCAATTAACCAAACCCTGCTGAAGTAGGTGAAAGTCCGGGTCGACGGCACCCTGGAGGCAAGGAAGAGTCAATCTCAACAACCCGACACGGATGATTGGATTCCCCAACATGTATATCATTCGGCCTTACCTGATATGCGCAAGACACGTTTGGAGTGTGACCCAAATCGTAATTCCCACTCTCCGTTCTCTCGTCCAAGGGTTGGCTATTCATAGGAAAGCGATGATTCTTACTGTTAGGTTGTACATGACATTAATCTAGATTTTAAAAAGAACTGAGATAAGAAAACAAATATGGTTATTCAAAAATCGACATTTATAATAGAAATTATTTTAATTTGCTCGAGTAATATAATAGCCGAGGAATTTCGGTTCATGCCTTTGAGTTTAGTAAGGCTGAGAACCTTTCGTCTCAGCACATGGGTTAGTTGGGTGCAACATTGAGGTAGGTGTTAACGAAGGCGCGCACAGGTGGATGGCGGTGTCACTCAGATGTCACAATACTCCGAGACAAAACGGGTGACGGAGTGCGAGTGACGTCACGCACCGGAAACACGCAGAGGTTTGTGGAGATTTGAAGAAAGTTAAAGAGTTGAGAATTAGACGCCAAACGAGGAGGTTCGACTTTTGGAGCTCACAGACGCGAGGTCAACTTGCGCCCTATGGGGGCCGCTCGAGATGGGGGCCAAATGAATAAGACAGCATAGAAGATTGTGTCTCTCCTCCTTACGTCGAAACCTTTAACTCAAAGTTAATAAAAAAGTTTCGTACCTGAACAAGAAGTCATTACGCGTTTTCGAATTCCGAGATTCCTATGTTCTTTATATATTCTATCGTTATGAACATTATAAGTCCATTTTGCACATAGCGTTAATTGAGAATATGGTACACTAGAAGAATTTGCCAGAGAGTTTAGCGGGAAAAAGAAAAGCGGGAACGAGAAGACAGAGAAGAATGATATTTAGAAGGAGACAAATATTATATGATGAAGAAGAAAATGAAGGGAAGAAAATGTCAGAGAAAGAGAAAGAGGGGGTTGTCCTCGTGGTGTAATAGTTAAAGCGGTGAACTGCGGAATCGTAGTAACCGAGTTCGTACTCCAGTCGCGCTATTACGTTCACTTTCCGGCAAATACCATTGGAGAAAAGTTTATAACCCTTTATCCTCCCAGCTATAGGTTAAATAGAACCACTACTGTTCTTCTAAGAGAATGGCTTTGGCATGGAATAACCTATAAAGGTTGATATGCTATTCAAACAAAGAAACCAAACCAAAGTGGAAGAGAAGTTAAAAATATTCAATAAATGATAGGATGAAGAAAAAGGTGAGAATGAAGGGAAAAAAGACAAAGGAGAAATAAGAGAGGATGAAGTAAAAAAAAACTGTTCAGAAAAAGGAGAGGATGAAACAAGAGATGATGAAAAAAATAGGGGAAAGTAGGGCAGAGAAAAAGAGAGTGTAGACAAAAAAGGTGAAAATATTGAGATGAATCAATAAGGCATTTTTTATGGGTAGAGTGTTCGCCAGTGTCCCAGGTCGAGTCATACCAAATATGTAAAGAATGGCACTTGATACCTCCTTGCTTAACACTCGGTACAATTAGGTACGTATCAAAGCTAAAGTGGAGCAATCCAGGGAAAGGATAAGCGTCCCCACCCCACACCTCGATATAGTAGCTATTGAAAAAGGGGACTTCGGGTAGCCCTCAACTACGGTCACCAAATGTACTTCTTACATGAATTATACATATGCACGATACATTTATATAAGTTATATAAATAAATCATTAATCATATATATAGAATTATTAATCATATATATAAAATCATATATATGATATTTATATATTTCAAGATCAAATATATATATATATATATATATATATATGTGTGTGTGTGTGTGTGTGTGTGTGTGTGTGTGTTATCAATCGCATTATTGACTCCGTTGAAAAGTCGTCAAGACTCTTTGGACCACAGAGTGAAATAACCGTGAAACCTTCAACTAATTTAACTAATTTAATATTGAAATCTAACTTATAACTTTTTTGGATTTTAGGAACCTGGCTTTACAATCCATTAATAACCGACAAGCGTTCAACAATCCTTAAAGTTCATTATATGTCTATCAAACTGAGTTGACTTACTATAATTTCCAGCCAATTTAACTGCTATTTAAATTCTACTCTTTAAGTAACAAAAAAGATTCAGTCAATTCATTTTTATATTAGTTTCTCGCCCATGCAATCATACAAACTAGAGAAAAATCAACTCGCTTCGTCTAAGTCCAAATCTCAACTCTCTACTTTTATTTAAAATCACTAAGAATCCCAACCCATCGCTTCTGGGCATGACGTCATTCACATCCCCAGACCTATTTCCTCTCTGGGTTTTTTATTGTGACATCTGTAATTGTTACATCCTCCCTGCGCGCGCGTAAACACCTGCGTTAATGTCTGCACCTACCCATGCACTAAGCCGAAAGGTTCTAAGCCTAACTAAACCGAAAGATAAGATATACAAAACGAAAAATGATAATATAAAAAAATCCTTCCGCAATTATATAACAAACAAACAAACAACAAGCTGTTTTTAAACATTGACATCTGTATAAAATAAGCTAATGGGCGTTGATGTACCACAAATCCAATCAACAATATAACTACTTTCAAAGAGTAAGGACGGCATAAAATAAGCCAATAGGGTTTGATTAGTTGTTTGCTTGTTTGTTTGTTAGTTTGGGTTTAACGGCACATTAAACTTTGTTGATTATTTAATGCCAAATCCATTTTTATACAAAGAAACTGTCCTATTTTAAATAATTCAGTTTAGCATACGTACTCAATTTAATTGTCAAATTTTTTTTTATTTCAAGCGATTCAGTTTAATCAAACAATTCAGTTTAGTATAAGTATAATTTTTGTTTACTCATAGTTAAATGTAAAAACAGGTCTATTTCGAAAATTCAGTTTAGCATTAGTTGGCTGTTTAGTTCTCTTGGACCCGTAGATAGGGGCCCTCTCAAGTGTTACCACACCGGACTAGAGTTGACCTAGAGGCGATGGAAAAAAGAAGGGGTGCTACGAATTCTCCAAAGCCCAAGCATCACTGGAACCTTACCATCAGATTGTTTAGTGTTATAATCAGGACACTCGTTGCGGGAGCTACCCCTCTGAAGTGATGCTGTCGGTGTATTATACAGCCCCAGCCGACAATAGGGGTTGATGTGCTCCAAAAACCAACCATCAATTCAACTACTTTCAAAGAGTAAGATCGACATGAAATAAGCCAATAATGATTGACATGCCTTAAAACCAACCAACCAACCAACCAACTAGCTAACTACTTTCAAACATTGACGTCTTCATAAAATAAGCCAATAGTGGTTGATGTGTCAAAAAAACCAACCCACCTACCAACCAACCAACAATATTACTATTTTCAAAGTATAACGTCAGCATAACATAAGCCAATAAAATTTGACAGGCCACAAAACAACCAACCAGCCAAGTAGTCAGTCAACAGTTCTAATACTTATCCAACATTACGCACAAAAGAAAATCCTCGTTCCCCATTGGTTAATACAATTTAATACGTGCCATTCTCAAATCTTGTGTGTGTGTGTGTGTGTGCAATCGATTCGAATTATTAAAAGGATAATATTTAACATCTGTAAATATTAGGGCAAGTCACGTGAATTGATCGCTTGAAATTGTTTCCCCTGTTCGATATTTGATTTAAAGCTACGAGCCGGCCAAGTAAATTTCATCGCTCGGGAAAACTCGAGACCACTGCTCAGTGGCTGTTATTAATTGAATAAATAGGAACCTCTATGTAATTGTGGACACGGTGCGAAAATGTCAAGCGTCTACTGGGTAGATAATTGACACTACAGAGTAAAAGCAGCGAAACAATGTTATAAGTCCATTCTGCGTAAATTAAAAAAACTCAAAATATAATTATATTTACTTAAGAGTATGCGCATCAAAGTCAGAATAAAACTGTATTTGCTTAAATGTAACAGCTTATATCAATATGCAAAGCTCTTTTAATGAATTGAGCACTCTGGTATCCGGTAAGGCAAAATATAAACAAGCAAAAGCTGCTACATAACGCCTTATTATTCTCAAGCTGACGTCTGTCGATTGATGGCTGAGCGGTATGATACTAAGTCCAACGTAAAGTTGGGTGGGTTTCAATCACATCTAGAAACGTCCTACGTATCTCGCCACACTGATGAGTTGGGATACAACGAAACAGTCTCTCTGTGAATGACAATATATACGCCCCACTCCGGGGGGGGAATGAGCAATCTGGTGAAGGAATTAACGGCTGCCACTCGCGTAATGCAAAGTTCTTTTAATGAACTGAGCACTCTGGTATCCGGTAAGGCAAAATATAGACAAGCAAAAGCTGCGACATAATGCCTTATTATTCCCAAGCTGACGTCTGTCGATTGATGGCTGAGCGGTATGATTCTAAGTTTAACCTATAGTTGGGCGGGTTTCAATCACAGCTTGAAATGTCCTACGTATCTAGCCACACTGATGAGTTGTGATACAATGAAACAATCTCTCTGAGGATGACAATATATACACTCCCCCTGGGGGGGATCAGCAATCTGGTAAAGGAATTAACGGCTGCCACTCGCATAAGCCAAAGTTCTTTTAACGAATTGAGCACTCTGGTATCCAGTAAGGCAAAATATGAACAAGCAAAAGCTGATACATAATGCCTTATTATTCCTTAGCTGACGTCTGCCGATTGATGGCTGAGTGGTATGATACTTGAAAGTTGGGCGGGTTTCAATCCCAGCTGGATACGTCCTGCGTGTCTAGCCACACTCATGAGTTGTGATACAATGAAACAGTCCGTCTGTAAAGGACAATATATATATATATATATATGGGGGGGTATACCAATTATTTATGGGTTAAATAATATGACTAAGAATAAGGGCTTTGGGATTAGATAACCCACGAAAACATCTATTCGCCATTAAACAAAGAAATATATATATATATATATATATATATATATATATATATATATATATATATGGAAGTATATGATGAAAATACATCCAACAGTATGGAGAAAAAAGAAAAACCAAGTTATCCAAAAGTGATGAATTCATTACGAAGAAGTATCAACATTAAAACCTTTCGGCTTTAATAAAATTCATCACATTTTATTAAAACGTCCATTGTTGTTTTTCAACACTGGTTTCACCATCTTAACGTCCTAATAAAGTGGAGCAATCCAGGGAATGCTGTATCGCCCTCCCCTACACTCCGGTGTGGTGGCTATTGAAAAGGTAACCTTTGGGTCACCTTCCACGAGGGTTGCCAACTTTTACTTACTCACACTCACACTCAAACTCGAGTGTCATTTTATAAATGATGGATTGTTTTTTGAAAAATGCAAAAAAAATTTCATATGTTTTTATCCATAGATATAAACTCTTCATTTTTGGGAACTGGTTTTAGGAAGTATTTTTGGAAATATTTTATTCTCACAGATATCTATGTATTTAGCGTTTCAATTTAACGGCGTGTTCTGCAAATTTTGAACTCAAAATCTGTAATTGAACTTTTAGCGGCAAACCTTTTTTAAATTGACAGAAAAATATGTGACGTGCATGAGGAAGCATTTTTTAGTAAAAAATGTCCATATGGTTTGGTTTTATGGTATATCAACCTTTGTAGGTTATTTAATGCCAAATCCTCTTTATACATATATATTAAATATACAGGATTTGGTTTGGTTTGGTTTGGTTTTATTGCATATCGGCCATTGTCGGTTATTTAATTTCAAATCCTCTTTATATATATATATATATATATATATATATATATATATATATATATATATATATATATTAAATATACAGGATTTGGTTTGGTTTGGTTTTATGGCATATCGGCCATTGTCGGTTATTTAATTTCAAATCCTCTTTATACATATATATTAAATATATTGGATTTGGTTTGGTTTGGTTTTATGGCATATCAACCATTGTAGGTTATTTAATGCAAAATCCTCTTTATACATATATATTATATATACAGGATTTGGTTTGGTTTGGTTTGATTTTAAGGGATATCGGCCATTGTCATTTATTTAATTTCAAATCCTCTTTATACATATATATTAAATATATAGGATTTGGTTTGGTTTGGTTTTATGGCATATCAACCATTGTAGGTTATTTAATGCAAAATGCATTTCTTTGCATATAAACTGTTCTATTTCAAACAATTCAGTTTAGTTCTATCAAACCCATTGGTAGGACCCTATTAGGTGCTATCACTCGGGATAGTAGTATTCTGCATTCCCCAAAATCCGTGTATGACTGGAACCTCACCATCAGATTTTTTATCCAGGACACTAATTGTGAGGGTGTTACTCCTCTGCATGAAGCAGTCGGTGTGTTTTGCAGCTCCAGCCGACTGGGCAAAGATATATGTGTGTTTATGCTACAAATCTGAGTTGAAAAACGGTCCATGGAGCGAAAAGAAACTGATTAAGAAAATGTTTCCGACAGTGGGCAGTAAAGAAGGTAAGGCTGACAGTCTTCTGGTAAACAAAAAAGACCTTTCACAGTTGATTTCCTCAGAATTGTTACAGATTTAAACAGTTTTCTATTGTAAATCTCTCAGCAAAATTTACATTATTCGTTGAATGCCTCTCGTTTATATATACTTGGTGCATTCAATAAGTGTCCAGACTTTTTTGGACAGGAATTTAACATTGTCGTAGACTCTTGAAAATTCACTATGTTATTGCTATACATCTTATGAGATGACTGACCAATTTCCATGATTTCAGATTCAAATGAACAGCTACAGCAGCAATTGGAATACACCCTACTAAAACCTGGTTGTCACAGCTGGTGTATTTCTAAAATGCAATCCGACACTCTAGAAGAACGATATGCAATAAAATTCTGTTTTAAACTTGGAAAAAAATGCCACAGAAACGTATGGAATGCTTCAGACTGCTTTTCGACCATCTTGCATGAATCGAGCATCAGTTTTTGAGTGGCATAAGAGATTCAGGGAAGGCAGTGAGTCTGTGAGGGATGATGAGAGGTGTGGGAGGAGTAAGGAAGTCAATGCACCAGAGTTGATTGGCCAAAGGGTTATGGTTAGGGTTACTACGTTGAGGTTTTAAGGGAGTTCAAGAAGAGACTCCGTCGGAAGAGGCCAGCACTCTTCAAATCTGGTCAGTGGCATTTCCACCAGGACAATACACCAGTCCACACCTCCATCCTTGTCACAGACTATTTGTCCAAGATGGGCATCAAGATAGTACCTCAACCTCCCTATAGTCCAGATCTTGCACCCAGAGGCTGTCGTTATGAGACAATTGAGGAGATGAAAGAGGCTGTGACGCAGGACATTAACACACTCAAACAAGAGGCCTTCCAGAATTTGTTGGAACGGTAAAACAAGCGCATTACAGCTGGGGGAGATTACTTCGAAGGGCACTAGAGTTTCATGTGTGTACTATCAATAAAATTGCCCATACAAAAAAAGTCTGGAAACATATCTACTGATCCTCGTATATATATATAGAATAAATGTTGATATATCGCTGGCAGGCTTATTCTTTTTGCAGTTTATGTACGTATGTGTGATGGCATGAAATTAGTGGTAGATGATAAGCATCCATGCTATGAAATATATATAAAAACAAATGTATATTTATTTGTTATTATCATTAATATTATATATATATATATATATATGTGTGTGTGTGTGTGTGTGTGTGTGAAAAAAGGTAAAACTTAAAAAAGATATATGTTGGTATATTGTTATTTATATCATTTTATTTTATCGACGCGTTTCGACTTGAAAGATTTAGTCTGAATGCAAAAATATTTGATCAAAAAATGCGAGAAATAATTATAACAGATAAAATTTTGAATCAGTTGGAATTCTTCAGCAGGACCAATAGATGTTATTATGTGAAAACGAAGTAATATAATCATATAACAACATCTGTTGGCCCTGATGAAGTCTTCCAACTAAATCAAAAATTTACCAATCATAATCATTTCTCGGAGGTGCCCGTGGTGTAATTGCTATCGTCCTAGGAAATGAACACGGCGACACGAGTTCAAATCCTGGACGAGACTGATTGCATTTCACATAGCACTAATACCCTTGGGAAAGGTATGAATCCAATTATTCTCTCTCCAGCTATGGGTAAATAGTAGGACAGACTAGGTTCTTCAGCCTTGGTGAGGCAACTAGTCTAGGAAAAGGAAAACTCTGAATTCAAACCTGTTAAACGCTGCTTAAAAATTGACCTTGTGTCATATCCTACTCAAGCGGAGGGGTTGGTAAATATGATAATTATTTCTCACGCTAAAAATATATTTGATTAAATATTTTTTGTATTTCGATAAAAACTTTCAAGGCAAAATGTTACGGTATAATAAGATAAAATAAACCATCAAATATACCAACATATATCTTTCTTCCGTTTTACCTTATTATTAATTTTTTTTGTATGTGTTGGAGTGTGTGTGTGTGTGAGTGTGTGTGTTGACGGATTTGTATATGTAGACATCATTATAAGTTACTTATATGTCACTTACCATTGACCGATTTCAATATGTATTCCCCTAATATCCCGATGTATTTTGTGGTCTTTCCATGTAAATATTTTTAAGTGTGTGAGTGATGATTAATTTTTATTTGTAGACATCATTATACGTTACTTATATGTCACTTACCATTGACCGATTTCAATATGTATTGTCCTAATATCCCGATGTATTTTGGTTTCTTCATATAAATATTTTTAAGTGTGGGTGTGTGTATGTCAAATGAAAAATCCTCATGCTTTGAAAAAATGTCCATACCTTCAAATATAGACGAGTCCAATTTTCTCCTCTGTCCGTCTGTTCGCTATTCTTTGATTCCAATTAAAATTCTAACCATTTCATTTTTTTTCTACTTTCTCATTTACTAATTGTACAACAATTCATGTCAATTATGTTAGCAAAACCTATCAATTATTGTGGATTGTCTTAGATCTAATTTGCATTTAGACGTTTGTATTACATTATGACAAATTATTATAGCCTGACTGAATGAACAAATTGATTTATGGGATGGAATCAATATAATGCTTTCTTCTTCACTCTCCATCCTAACAAAATTTGATGAAAAATAGTCCATTTAACAAATTTGTGAGGAAGAAAACATTCCAATATAGAAAAATATATATCTCATTTATTTATTTGCCAGTAACAGTCTTAATCAGAATATTATTTGAATGTTTTTGTTTTTAGACCTGTTGTTCCATAGTAAAGCATTGTGTACTTTTTGTGTGAAGTTTTTCACTTGAATTCGTCTACTTTTACTATCTATCTATCTATCTATCTATCTATCTATCTATCTATCTATCTAAGGTTGTTCCTAGGTATGTATGTATGTATGTATGTATCTATCTATCTATCTATCTTGTTCATTCTGATCTATCTATCGGTCAAATATCAATTTGTCTGTCTGTCTGTATGTATGTATGTATGTATCTATCTATCTATCTCTGTCTATCTGTCTCAGACTGTTCCTAGGTATGTTTGTATGCATATATGTATGGATCCTTATATGCTTGTATCACAGAGTTCATATCTATCTATCTATCTACTTCAGATTGTTCCTATGTATGTATGTATGTATGTATGTATGTATGTATCACAGAGTTCATGTCAATCTATTGATCCCAGTCTGTTCCTTCATTCTATCTATCTATCTATCTATCTATCTATCTATCTTAGTCTGTTCAAATTTATCTATCTATCTTTCTATCCGTTCCTAGGTTGTTCCTATGTATGTATGTATGTATGTATCAAAGAGTTCATGTCAATCTATTGATTCCAGTCTGTTCATTCATTCATTCTTTCATTCAATCTATCTATCTATCTATCTAAGGTTGTTCCTAGATATGTATGTATGTATGTACGTATATATTACTGAGTTCATGTCTATCTACTGACTCCAGTCATTCATTGATTCTATCTATCTATCTTAGTCTGTTCAAATCTATCCATCTATCTATCTATCTATCTAAGGTTGTTCCTATGTATGTATGTATGTATGTATCAATGAGTTCATGTCTATCTATTGATCCCAATCTGTTCATTCATTCATTCTTTCATTCTATCTATCTATCTATCTATGGTTGTTCCTATGTATGTATGTATCACAGAGTTCATGTCTATCTACTGACCCCAGTCTGTTCCTTCATTCATTCATTCTATCTATCTTAGTCTGTTCAAATCTATCTATCTATCTATCTATCTATCTAAGGTTGTTCCTATGTATGTATGTATGTATGTATGTATGAGTTCATGTCTATCTATTGATCCCAGTCATTCATTCAATCTATCTATCTATCGATCAATCTTATAATTGTATGCTCAATATGAAACCATCCCAGTCGACTGGGGCTCTAAAATACACCGACTGCATTTTTGTTGAGAGTTAAGACTCCCCATTCTGCCAACGAGTGTCCTGGATATGAATCTAAACAATCTGACAATGTGGAACACGCCTTCATTGCCAATGCCCCTATGTCAACTCTGGTCCGAATTAGTAGCACCTGGTAGTGTCCTATCTATGGATCAAATAGAAATGTTTAACTTTGAAACTATGTGCAAACAAATGACTGACGGATAATATAATTGTCAGAAATAGAACTATTTGAACATTTAACTATGTGCAAACAAAAAATTGATATTGAATTGAACTGTTAATGTTGCGTAATAATTTTTGAAACCATCTTAGAGAAAACAAATAAAAGATTAATAACTAATAGAACGATTCGCGTTAGAATATATGAAACATTTTAACCATGAACAAGCAATAGTAATATTTGTATCCAAACAAATTAGGTCTAACTCATCTAAAAATAAGGCTACCAATGTTATATAATGATTGATGACATGCATTTTGGGTTCGTTCCTGATGTCCCCGTGTGCTTTGACAAGCTGTCACGTTGTGATAAGTAAACCGGGGGATGGCAGTGCGTCGGAGTAGGCCGGTCGAGCAGGTGTGTAACAGGAAAAGGACCTCGTGATATGATAACCACGCGGTGAGATTTTGAGACAATTAGTGTTGTCAGAATCGAGAGTCGGGCTATAGATACGCAGCTGATCAGAGGCATTAGGTGGTCTCAGGCGATATGGCTTATAAGGGTGTGCAAGCGTTGGCACCCCCTGGATCAAGGAAGAAGATATGGGGCAAGAGGATGTCCCCTCTTTGAGTATATGTCTCTCCATCTATCTCTCAAACTCACAACAAACTATGTCCCCCTTTCGAGAATAAAATGAGAGATATATTTTTTATAAAGAAGTGTGTTTCGTTCGTTCATTGAAGTTCGTTCATTATCTTTGATTATGTTCTTGGTTGGGTCTATGAGAAGTATACAACACCTACAAAATATTGAATTAGAAATCATGTCATTATTTGCAAATAAATGAGCTCTTGCTCGTTTGAAAATCTTATCTACATACTAAGCGTTTACAAACCATATATAATATGTATGAAGAGGACTTGGTATTAAATAACTTACAATGTTGGAAGTGCTATAAAACCCAAACAAATCAAATTATTGTTGTGGCCCCGGAAAGGGTCACTAATGAAAACACAAACACGGATATTAGATAACAGATTACATCATATAAGAAAGATAGAGTTACATAGAAAAGGTATGAAGTCTCGTACTGAACGGATAACACCGATATTGATCTGCCTCTCTGGCAGCGAAATCTCTCTGTACTAATAACTGTGAGAAGAGTCCATTATGGTGAGATGGATAAGGCTCTCACAACAATCATATATATTCAAAGTAAATGTATAAAGAAGATTTGGCATCAAATAGGCTACAATGGTTGATATACCAAAGAACTCAACAAAACCAAATCATATATATTTAATACATGTGTTTAAAGAGGATTTGGTATTAAATAACCCATAATGGTTGATATGCACTAAAATTTCAATGACAGATTTGGAGTTCAAAACTTGCATTACACTTTTAATGGCCGTTGTTTTGAAAGGCTAAATACAAATACAAATATTTCTGTGATATTAAAATATCTTAAAAGATATTTCGTAAAACCAGTTTCAAATAATGCAGAGTTTATATTTACGGAAAAATATTGCGAAAATTCTTTTGAATTTTTTTAAAAAAACATTCCATCATTTATAAAATGACACTGGTAACTACACAGAGGATTTGGTATGAAATAACCTACAATGGTTGATATGTCATAAAAAACATCAAACCAAATAATATGTATTTAATATATATGTATAGTGAGGATTTGGCATTACATAGCCTAGAATGGTTGATATGCCATAAAAACCAACCAAACCAAATCCTATATATTTAATAAATATGTATAAAGAGGATTTGGTACTAAAAAACCAACAATGGTTGATATACCAGAGAAATCAACCAAACCAAATAATATATATTTGAAATTTATGTATAAAGTGGATTTTATATTAAATAGCAGACAATGGTTGATATGACATAAAACCAAACCAAACTAAATCCTATATATTTAATATACATGTATAAAGAGGATTTGGCATTAAATAGCCTAGAATGGTTGATATGCCATAAAACCCAACAAAACCAAATCATATATATTTAATATACATGTATAAAGTGGATTTAGTGTTAAATAACCTACAATGGTTGATATGCCATAAAACCCAACAAAACCAAATCCTATATATTTAATATACATGTATAAAGAGGATTTGGCATTAAATAACCTACAATGGTTGATATGCCATAAAACCCAACAAAACCAAATCCTATATATTTAATATACATGTATAAAGAGGATTTGGCATTAAATAACCTACAATGGTTGATATGCCATAAAACCCAACCCAACCAAATCCTATATATTTAATATACATGTATAAAGAGGATTTGGCATTAAATAACCTACAAGGGTTGATATGCTTTAAAACCAAACCAAAAGTTTATGAATTTCTTAAGAGTTTGTATGAATGTGCGTGTGTGTTTGAGAGAGAGTTTTTATGAGTTTATGTATGTATTTGTGTGTGTAATTGTGTGTGTAGTTGTGTGTGTTTGAATAATTTTGTGGGAGTGTGTGCATGTTTGTGTGTAATAGTTTGTATGAGTTTGTGTGTTGTGAGTGTGTGTAATGTGTTTGTATGTTTTATGTGTGTGTGAGTTTGTACAAATTCGTAATTGAGGGAATTCCTCTAAGTTTGTGTGTGTGTGTGTGTGTGTGTGTGTGTGTGTGTGTGTGTGTGTGTGTGTGTGTGTGTGTGTGTGTGTTTGAGTGAGTTTTGTCCATGTGTGTGAGTTTGAATGGGTGTTTATGTGCCTGTGTCTGTGTAAGACATATTTATGGGTGGGTTTTCGTGTTCGAGTTTGTGAGTATGTCTGTGTATGAATGTTTAAGTTTGTAAGTTTCTTCTGAGTTTTTGTGCGCGTGTGTGTGTGTGTGTGTGTGCGAGAGAGAGAGAGAGAGAGAGAGAGTGTGTGTGTGTGTATTTTTGTGTGTAATTGTGTGTGTTTGTATGTGAGAGAGAGAGAGAGAGTGGGTGTATTTAGATGTACGAGAGTCTGTGCAAGTTCTTGTGTGAGAGAATTTCTATAAGTTTGTGTGTGTGTGTGTGTGTGTGTGTGTGTGTGAGAGAGAGAGAGAGAGAGAGAGAGAGAGAGATGTATGATTTTGTATTTCTCTATGTAATTGTGTGTTTGTATAAATTTGTATGTATGTGTGTGTGAGAGAGAGGGAGAACGAGAGGGGGGTTTAGATGTTGAGACTCAGTGTAAGTTTTTGCGTGAGAGAATTTCTATAAGGTTGTGTGTGTGTGTGTGTGTGTGTACGCGTGCGTGTGTGTGTGCCCGTATAAATATGAAAATGTGAAAAAATATATATCGAATACTCAGAGGAGGGATTTCCTTATAAATAATAATTGGCCTATGTTTACCGTTTCAGTTTGTTTTTGTTAAAGCATCTTTAGTATACAATGTATCAGAAAAAAATTACAAATGCAAAAAGAAAACCAAAAGATAATTTTCTTAATATTCTATAATCGTTAATAGAATATCGTTTAAATTTATTGACGTAGATAGTGTTTGTTTGTTTTTGGGTTGTTGTTTTTTTCAAAAATAAACAGCTTTTTTGTTACAGATTTTTAAAAAAATTCATAATTTTTAAAAGAACCTTGAAAATAAACGTCCATTTATGTAGTTCAGGAGTGTTACAGTTACTGTTTTGTGGGGTGTCGCCTCCAGGACTTGTTCAATACAGCTCGCAACATTCTTGTGTAATTGCCGTCAAGCTTTTTCTCCTTACGTTTAGTTAGTGTCCACGTGGTGCATCCATATAGCAGTATCGACGTGACCGTTGCTTGGAAAAAATTGCGTTTTATTTTATTGGTCAGTTCTGACTTCCATATGACCGATAAACTAGCTGTTCATGGCTTCGCTTGTCGCAGGTTGAAGTTTTTCGGTTGATGTGATGCTGCTTCCGAGGTTGGCGAACTCGTCCAAAGGACCGTTCCAAAGGACCGCCGTTTAGTGTGATGTAACCTCTTTGATTATAAAGCATGTATTCTGTCTTGTCTGCGTTGACATGGAAGCCTATGCCATTTGTTGCTTATTCCAGACTATGTAGCACGGATTCGCCTTAGGTGGGTGTATTTGCTAGAAGCGCTATGACATCGGCGAAGTCTGCAACCGCAGTAGTTTGTGCGGGGTATCTTCGGTTTCTTTCCTTTGCCAGCAAAATAATTATATATATATATATATATAATTATTTTGCTGGCAAAAATGATTATATATATATATATATATGTGTGTGTGTATATAATTATTTTGCTGGCAATGCAAAGAACCCGAAGATACACTGCAAAACTATTGCGGATGCAGACTACGGCGATGACATAGCGCTCCTTGTAAATACACCTACCCAATCTGAATCCCTGCTACATAGTCTGGAATATATATATATATATATATATATATATATATATATATATATATATATATCGTGCCACTAGCGCGAGTTTCCTTAACTCTCTCTTTCTCTTTCTCTCTCTCTCACTCACTCTCTCTCTCTCTCTCTTTCTCTCTCTCTCTCTCATTTGTCTCTATCGTTCATCTCTTCCGTGGCAGGTCTTCAAGACTACATCCTGTATATGTTCAGAGCAGTTTTTGGTACGTTCTAGCCGGTGGCCCAACACTTGCTCGGCAATGTGAGTGGCTCCATTGGAGAAAGTCGCTTATGAATTCATCCTTGCTTCTCCAGCAGTGTCCTGCATGCCTTTTTTCGTCTTATTTGGATGTTTTTGGTGATCGGAGGTAGGTGGCCGTACGCCTGCTGTTTTGTGGGATGTTGCTTCTGGCAAATACACATGATCAGGCTGAATCTCGGATGCTCAGCTCAGAACAGGCAGCATGTGGCATAGGCCTCCACGTTAACGCAGACAAAACGGACTATATGTGCTTTAATCGAACTGGTGAGATCTCCGTATATATATATATATATATATATATATATATATATATTCTTTAAGAAAAAAACAAAACCGGTCACATAGGATTATAAATTTATTTCCATCCTGTAACGCATTTTTTAAATTTCCAAAAACACGAAAAAAAATTAACAGGTCTTCTCTCAGAACAGGACTTCTTCAGATGATCTGAAGAAGTCCTGTTAATTTTTTTTCGTGTTTTTGGAAATTTCAAAAATGCGTAACAGGATGGAAATAAATTTATAATCCTATGTGACCGGTTTTGTTGTTTTTCTTAAAGAATTTATTGCTCTGTATTATTGTTACATTGAGTTCTTTACCAGGAAAATTTAAATATTCACTCATGAATAATTTCTTGTCCTGATTGAATTACTCCCAACTCCGGTTTAACTGAACCAAAGAATACTATATATATATATATATATATATATATATATATATATATATATATATATATATATATATATATATATATATATATATATATATATAATAAAATAACGTATTTATTGTGGATTGCATTTGAATTCTATTTTAGAATATATTTTGATTTGAAATCAAATGGAAACTATAAGAAGTTGAATTAATTCATTGATAATTTATAAGAACTAATTTTAAAAGAAGAATAATATCATTTTTAGAATTAATTTTACTTAAATAAAGAACGAAGTTGAAACAGCCTGGTATTTTTTTCATAATATTATTGTTTGAAATACAGCTAGATTCAACAATATTTTTTCTTTTTATTTACTATGTGTATTAGCAAATATTTTAAAATGTTTAAAATTAGAACCATGTTTGCTTTCTGAATTGCGTTTCACAAGTGCGTTTATGCATTCACCGATTATGAAATTTCACTACATTTTTGATCGATCTTGAAGTCTCATTTTTAGTTTCATATCTTTCATTTTAAAACATATTTTGGATGATACATCCAATTCCATCATATCCTCGAATATGGTTTGACAAAAAGAGAACAAAAAAAAAAAAACCAAAAGTTGATATGATTCCCTTATAAATAAATACATTATCTGAATATAAAGTTTTTTCATATTGTTATAATTCCATTTTCTCATATATATATATATATATATATATATATATATATATAATTTATTTTATTTTATTGTATTGTATTTATTTTGAAGGCTTTTACAATGCTAAATAATTATTCAGGCTCTATCTAATTTCTTAATGGAAAGCTTCATCATCAGATACCTCTATAATATGAATTCAGTGCCGTATATTTAAATTATGGGACGTTGTAAACTTAGTGTCTTGTTAGGTGTTTGAACCCTATCTTGGGTGTAACCATTATGCTACGTGGGCATGTTTAAATACAATAGAATAAAATTTTATAAATATATATATATATATATATATATATATATATATATATATATATATATATATATATATACAGGGTGATGGAAAGTAACTCCCAAATTTAGCATTCTTATAATTTTTCTCCTTAACAGAAAATTTACAAGAAATGACTCTGAGAAGATACGAAAGTGGGAGTTATTTTTTCATTTCTCTCTCTCTCTCAGTCTCTATCTCTCTCTGTCTCTCCCATTCTCTTTATTTCTCATTCTCTCTCTCTCTTTCTCTTTGTCTTTCTCTCTCTCTCCCTCTCTCTCTCTCCCCCCCCTCTCTCTCACACGCTCACGCTCTCGCTCTATCTATCTATCTATCTATCTATCTCTTTCTCTCGCCTAGCATTTAGCATTCTTATAATTTTTTCCAAAACTAAAAAGAAGGGACACTGAGAAGATACGAAATAGGGAGTTTTTCATTTCTCTCTCTCTCTCTCTCTCTCTCTCTATCTATCTATCTATCTATCTATCTATCTATCTATCTCTTTCCTCTCTCTCACTCTCTCTCTCTCTATCTATCAATCTATCAATCTATCTCTTTTTCCCTTTCTCTCCACACACACACACACACACACACACACATATATATATATATATATATACATATATATCCTGAAAGTGTTTGATGGACAGCATTGTGCTTGATATTTCCTTTTTTTAAGAGAACTTACTTGAAATATGAGGAGAGTTTTACTGTTTTGTCTTCAACATATTCTGGATCTACTACGACGATGCTGATAATCGTGCTGCGGTCACTTTTCACCTTCGATGCCAGTTTTCATAAGAGAAGGTTTTTTTTCATATCTGCTAGGAAGTAAAATACAGGTACTGAGAAATTGACTAACGTCATCTACTTAATCATGTGGAATCCATTCTAACCATTTGGGAATCTTCTCCATACTTTTCAGACGTCAAAAAAAAAATCCAGAAAAATCAGCATCAATCTATTCAACCAATTTCAACATTGATTGAATAGTGTCATCATCTCTTCTATACCAAAAGAAAAATAAAAAATGAAAAAACCCTGCTAGTCGACGCTTCCAGAATCTGATGGTCTACGAACGCAAGATTGGTGAACAGTTAAATTCACCTTTTTCCTTCGCTTCGAAAAACCATTCACAATATCTAACGCTTCCAATCTTCATCAATCATTTTCTGTTGCTAGCTTCAAGAAGAATAGGACGGTGTATCTAAGATGTCTACGCCCCCCACCCCCAAGTTCCCTGAATCTGGCAAAAACTAGCGGTGGTGAGGCTCCTATTTTGGAGATCTGGGAAGTATGGTGTTATCTTTCACTGCCATAAATGTCAGGTCCACTCTCTCCTGAAATGGCATTAAAAGTAAGAATCTCATTTATGAGTAAAAATTATTAGTGAAATTATTTGCTTTGAAAAAAAACACGAGAAATCGTTTACCAAAGTACAAACAAACGATTATTATTAAGTAAATTCATTAATGTTGGATAATAATGGTTGAATCCATTTAACTGTAGGCAAATTGTATAAAGAATAGTAATTTGGAGATGTAGTGGTTTACTAGAGATTCCGATAATGACTTCATAATATAATTATTTACTTATAATTTACCATCATTAAAGATACTTAAAACATATTACTGTTAGGTCTGGTTTGGTTTTATGGCATATCAACCATTGTGGGTTATTTAATGTCAAATCAGGTTTATATATATATAGTCATCTACAGACAGATCTGTTTTGTTCTATCAGAACTCTTCAGTGTGGCTAGACAGGCTAGATTCCCGAAGCCAGGATCGAAACCCGTTTGACTCAAACGCCAATCCAAGATTCTATCACTCAGCCACGAGGAAACCAACGCACGCGAAGGAAATTTAAACGGTTATGTATCACAATTGTTTTTGTTTACATATATCCGCTTAACGGCTACCGAGAGCTCGATTCATATGAAGAGCTTTGCATTACGCTAATGGCAACACATTTACTTCCCTCGCTATAGAGCTCAACCCTACTGGGGTAGGGGAGCATATATATATATATATATATATAATATATATATATATATATATGTATATTATCATCTACAGACAGATATGTTTCGTTCTATATATATATATATAGGATTTTTAAAGATATGCCAAAAAGTTAGATAGTTACAAGTATTGTTATCTAATAGTTATAATTTTATTCAATATTAATCATTTCTTTGCATAGAGTGATGTGGTTACAAGTATTGCTATTTAACACTAATTATTCTATTCAACATTACTTATTTGTTTGCCTACATTTAAATGGATCCAAGTATTGATATATATCACTAACATTTAAATTATACCTAATACATTTGTTTACATACAGTTAAATGATCGAACAGTTCTATTTCAAACAATTTAATTTAGCATGCCATTTTTTTGTGCTCAGTCTAAATGTCATTTCTATTTGACCTATTGGTAGGACCCTATCAGGTGCTACCACTGCGGGCCAGAGTGGACCAGGGAACGCTGGCAATGAAGGGGTACTCCGCATTTCCCAAAGCTCCAGCATTACTGGAGCCTCACTATCAAATTATTTAGTGTCAAAGACGGGTCACTTGTTGGAGGGGTCTTACCTATCTACAGAGGTGAAGTCGGTGTATTATACAGTCCCAGCCAACTGGGCCACAGGACACCGGTTTGGAGTGGACTTACCCCTCTGCATATTCTAAAAGATAAAAATTACAGCTACATGAAGATGGGCGAGTATTTTACATCTTCTTCATTATTTTACTAAAGTGCACCTATTGCGCAGTCTATTGTCGGTGTAGCTTTTGTGCAGTATATTGTCAGTGCAGCGATTCTGTAAGATATCACTGGTGTAGCTATCGAGCAGTATATTGTCAGTGCATCTATTGCGCAAGATGTTGTCAGTGTATCGATTGAGCAGTATATTATCGGTGCAGCTATAGGGCAAAATATTATCACTGTAGCTATTGCGCAGTATATGTCAGTGTAGCTATTGTGCAGTATATGTCAGTGTAGCTATTGTGCAGTCTATTGTCGGAGCCACTATTGTGCCGTACATTCTCGGTGCAGACGTAACTTAACTTTTTCTTTTTACCGTAATTGGCTGCCAGAATTTGTCTTTGTTCTTTTCAATGTATCTATCCCAAACCTCCACATGAGCTGGATGAGACACAAGGCTATTTTTAAGTGGAACTTAAAAGGTTTGAATTCAGGGTTTTCCCTCACCTAATATAGTTGAAAAATCAGTCTGCCCTACTATTTATCCATAGTTGGAAGGAGAATAGATGGATGCATAACTTTCCCAAGGGTTTTAGTGCTATGTAAAATACAAACAGCCTTGTCCACGATTTGAACTCGTGTCCTCAACTTTTGTATGTAGTTTTAGAACCTGGATTACCGTATCGTCAATGCTGGGGATTTCTCTCCCTTATACATTGATTATTATAATTATTTTACACCTTGAGAGTTTTTCGCGTCAGTTTTAGTGACAGCAAGTCTCCACAATCTCCAGGACTCTACACGGTATTCTGGTCGTTTCTCAATAGTGTTGTAGTTTGGATTGTCTCCACTAGTCCTACCTCCAAGTCCTCCAGTCCCTTTAATAATCCTTTAGTGACTGTACCAAAAGCACCAATCACGATTGGCTATAATTTTCCCCTTCATATTCCATATTTTTTTCAATTCCCGAGCAAGGTCGAGGTACTTATCCTTCTTTTCATTTTCTTTCAGTTTTATTCTGCGGTCAGCCGGGACAACAAAGTATACAATTTAGCAAGTTCTCTTTTTTTTTTCTTTTTTTTATTGATTATTATAAGGTCTGGTCGTCTGGCCGAGATTTGGTGATTCGTCTTCTTATTATTATTATTTACACATTTAGAGTTTTTCACAACAGTATTAGCTGATGGTTTTCATGGGAGTTTGAGGGACAGCAAATTTCCTCAAGTCTCCAGGGCTCTTCTCAGTATACTGACCGTTTTCAGTAATACTGTCATTCTGATAGTCCTCTACTCGTCTGCCAAAATTATTATTATTATTATTATTATTATTCATTAGAGTTTTTCACATCAGCATAAGCTGATGGTCTTTCACTGGAATTTGAGTGACAGCAAGTCTCCCTCAAGTCTCCAGGACTCTTCTCAGTATTCTGGCCGTTTTCAATAGTGCTGTTGTTTTGATAGTCTCCACTCAGTCGCCAACTTCTAAATCTTCCAGGCCCTTTAATAATCCTTTAGTTACCGTGCCAAAGGCACCAATCACAAGTGGTATAATTGTCACCTTCATGTCCCATACTTTTTTTCAATTTTCTAGCAAGGTCAAGGTACTTATCTCTCTTTTCATATTCTTTCAGTTTTTTTTCTGTGGTCTGCCGGGACAGCAAAGTTGTCGATTTTGAAGATTTTCTTTTTTTTTTTTTTTGTTGATTATAATAAGATCTGGTCTTCGGGCCGAGATTAAGTGATACGTTTGTATATCAAAGTCCCACAGGAATTGTGAGTGTCATTTTCTAGAACAAGTGCTGGATTGTGTATATACCATTTGTTGGCATGGTCAAATTTAAATTTCTTGCACATTTCCCAGTGGATCACTTTGCCCACCCAGTCATGTCTAGCCTTGTACTCCTTCTGTGCCAATATTATTATTATTTTACTCCTTTGGGAGTTTTCACATCAGTGTTAGCTGATGGTTTTCCTCAGGAATCTGGGTGTCAGCAAGTCTCCTCAAGTGTCCAGGACTCTTCTTAGTATTCTGGCCGATCTCAACAATGCCGTCGTTTGGATGGTCTCCACTCGTCCTCTTATTTCTAAGTCCGTGTGACCATTCTTAGCTGATTATACCGAGTGCACAAATTACAATTGACATCACCGTCACTTTCATGATCCATAATTTTTCGGTTCTATTGCAAGGTCTAGATACTTATCTCTGTTTTCGCTTTCTTTCAGTTTTACCCTATGGTCAGCCGGAAGGGCAAAGTCCACTCTTCATCAGGTTCTCATTCTCTTTTTTTTTTTTTTTACTTTCACTAGGTCTGGTCGTCTGGCCGAGATTAGATGACCCGTTTGAATCTCAAAATCCCAGCGAACTTGTGCGTTTCATTTTCTAAGACAGTTTATTATTTTACCCTTTGCATTTTTTTCACACTAACGTTAGCTAATATCTTTCCCTAAGTGAAAGTAAGTTTTATCAGGTCTCCAGGACTCATATCAGTATTCTGACAGATCTCAAAAATTATGTAGACTGAATGGTCTCAATTCTTCCAACGATTTTCGATTTTGTTTTGAGAAAAGTGTGTTTTCATTTACCATTATTGGACTATCTTTTTTATATAGATTTTGGGGGACTGTCCAGTCTTAATTCCAAGACAGTTTCGTGCAGTTTAATTTTCGTGGTAGGTGGCGCCTTTCAAATTAGCAGCGTCGTATTCTTCGGTTTGTTTGTTTATATAGATGTCTGTGATTGTCAGTTTTTTTCTAATTCATTTTTCAAAATCTTGAAAAATCTTTTTTTAGATCTTTTAATCTAGTTTAATTTATTTAAAAACATTTTTTTAGATCTTAAAAATATTTTAAAAAATTGTTGTTGCTCTTTTTCTATAACTCTTTTTCTCCAGACGAGGGTCAAAAGTCAAATAAACAATCTTTAAAATAGACAAAATCAAGGTATGTTTCAATTTTTTCATCAATTTTGTTTAACTCTTCATATATATAATATATATATATATATATATATATATATACATATATATATATATATATATATATCATTTGAATTGTGTCCATAATTAACTACTCTGGAATGACTCATATATATAATATATGAGAAGTTTCATATAATTCTATTAGAGTGCTCGATGTATGTACATATTGATATATAAATATGAAAGTAAAGTTGGCAACCTTATTTGAGGGCTACCCGAAAGCTCCTTTTCAATATCTACTATACCAAGGTGTAGGGGAGGGTGCTACTCCTTCCACTGGATTGCTCCACTTTACCCTTGACACATGCCTTATAATGCTGAGTGTTAAGCAAGGAGGTCTCAAGTACAATTTTTTGAATCTTTGGTATGACTCGACCTGTGATTGAACATCGGTCTCCCAAGCCATTGGCCAACACTCTAACTATATAAAAAGAGTAAAGAGTAAATATATTTGAAATATCAAAGAAAACTAAACAGTTATTGGCTATTATACATTTATTTCGACAATTCATTGATTACAAAGAGTCTCATCAGATTGTCGATTACTTCAGTTATTTTTTTTTAATTTGATTGGTTTGGTTTCTTTGTTTAATGGCATATCAACTCTTTTTAGGTTATTTAATGCCAAAGCCATTCTCCTAGAACAGTAGTGGTACTATTTAACCCATAGCTGGGAGGATAAGGGGCTCATACCTTTCCCAAGGGTATTTGCCCGAAAGTGAATGTAATAGCGCGACTGGAGTACGAACTCGCATACTACGATTCCGCAGTCCATCGCTTTAACCATTACACCACGAGGACACCCCCTTTTTAATTTGAAAAGCTTGATTTTATTATCTCTATTTGAATTCTACAGTAATCCAATTGGGGCAATCACTAATGAACGAATTGTCAAAATAGATTTACAAAGATACGTATCTGTTGAATTTCCTTTAATATTTGTTCATATTTACCCAACCCCTCGGGCAGGATATGACACAAGGTCAATTTTTTAAGCGGAGTTTAACAAGTTTCAATTCAGAGTTTTCCTTCTCCTAGACTAGTTACCTCCCCAAGGCTGAAGAACCTAGTCTGCCCTACTATTTACCCACAGCTGGAGGGAGAATAATTGGATTCATACCTTTCCCAATGGTATTAGTGCCATGTGAAATGCAATCAGTCAGGTCCAGGATTTGAACTCGTGTCGTCGCCGTGTCCATATCCTACGACGATAACCATTATACCACGGGCACCTCCTAACAAATATTTCCTTTGATATTTGTTCGTGGTTTTAGAAGTCTAGTCGAAGTGGAATCAACCTATTGGGGTGGGGTAATTAAATTATTTAACACGCAAAATAAACTGATGGATGTTCACCAATCAGACATAAGCAAAATACTGCTCTGCTTTTTCCACCTCAAACTTACTTTCTTATATGCTCATTAAATCTCGCCACTTCACGTGGGCTTATCCTCCATAAAATAAGTCACACCTTTTGCGTCCTTTTCTTCTGGTTTCCGTGTGCCGGTAACAGAGAGAGCACACCTTCTGTTTCTTCGAGGTAAGATTGTTCGTGGCATTACTCCTACAATAATATATATATATATATATATATATATATATATATATATATATATATATATGTATATGTATATATATATATATATATATATAAATGTGTGTGTGTGACGTCTCAGTTGACATGAGACCCATGTGACTGCTAATTACTCTATGAATAATAATGTTGTGCTCTTTTTATTTCAGATTTGAAAAAAAGTATATTATTACAACTATTAATCGTTGATTGCAATGCTTGAGACAAGAGGGGAAAATTTTGTGACACGACTTATTTGAAGACAAAATCATTCAAAACTGTCTCAAATAGATGCAACCCCATTAATATGATGATGAGGTTTAACTGAGACAAGAAACTCAAAAGAAAAGAAGCTGACATCATGGCAAAAAAATAAATAAAAATTAAAAAAAAGAAGCAACTACACAATATGAATGTGATTCTTTAACCTAATGTAGTGTACACATTCATTACCTCTGCTCTCAGGTTTACACTGACCCACAGCCCAGAGAATGTGTATCAGAGTTGATCTGAGAGCAGAGTGGATCTGAGAGGAGTTAGGATCTGAGCAGATCTTTGAGTCAAATAGGACTGCTCTGCGAGTTACTAGAGTTTAATGTGGATATCAATTCGAATTAAACTTAATCATGAGTGTTGAATTGATGTACTTGAAACCGTTTCACCATGTCCAAATAATAATTAATTTTAAATAGAAATATTTGTGTTTGATAACAATACTTGAAATAATTTAATTGTGTGTAAACAAATGAATTTTAAGTCTTTTAGAAATAATTTTACCAAATGACCCTTAGCTTATATATATATATATATATATATATATATATATATATATATATATATATATATATTCAGCAGCGAGCATAAAGATCAGAACAATGTTAAGAAAAAGTGTAAACCTGAAATAAGTTTTTATTTTAAATCTTCATAGAACATTTTATCAAGGAAAACTAAGTATAGAAAATGTTCTATGAGGCTTTAAAATAAAATGTTACATTTAGACATTTTCTTGCTACTATATATATATATATATATATATATATATATATATATATATATATATATATATATATATATATATATATATATACACTACCAATCAAAAATGACCCAAGATGAGTTGATATTGAAATAAATCAATCAATTGAAAATACCCAAAGTTAAGTCTTTCCTGAAAAAAAAGAACATTTTCATCAGTTTAAGTTCTGCGAGATATTTTTTCTATACAGTGTCTATTCTGATATTTATTTCAATTACTGAGAATTTATTTTTTGGAGAAATTTCTGGTCAAAATGCAATAAACAAAATGTCAATATATAGTAAATTAATGTTTGGTATGAAAGTTATTTAAAGTGAATTTTATTCGTTCATTTGCATAAAATATTAATAACACACATATTCAAAAATTTTTTACAGTTTTTCTTGACTCAAAAATTTTATTTATATAAATTTTCTAAAAGATATTGTAAAGTTTTGTTTTTCTTGATATACATTTTTTTCTTCTACTTTTTGAAAAGATCTGGTTTCTTTCTTTACTTCTGTCATAATTTTTCCTCATTCATTCAATCATTTTTTTTTTAAATAACTTCAAAAAATTAGTTTGATATCTCTAGTTCAAAGGGTGCATTTTTTACAGGACGTGTTCAAAAAGACCGCCATTGCGCTTGCCTCAGTAATAGTTCATGATCATATTAATAGTTTGAATCTATTTTGAGACACCCCTATATATATATATATATATATATATATATATATATATATATGCAGTGACGTGTGCCAGTTGTTGTTTTTTACGTAAACCGGATATAATAGCTTTAGAATGTCTTAATGTAAGAAAAACACCATAAAACTAGAGCAAATATATCACAAGAGAATATAAGTAAACATTTTCCCTTTCTTTCTTTCAGATATTAATCCCCTCGAAAATACTAGCGCTTTGAAAATCATTTGCCAGAAATGATCTAAAACCTTGGCGGTGGTTTCTGGTTCTTATAAAAGAAGTGAAAGACATTATATCAATATATCAAGGATGAAGAGGAGAGTCCACGTAGCATAGTAGCTTACGCACTGGACAGTGACATCATTGGTTGGATGTTTAGGTTTTATGGCGTGTAAACCTTTCTAGGTTATTTAATGCCAACTCCATTTTTACACAAATAATCAGTTCTATTTCAAACAATTGTTCTCTTATGGATCCCCACACACGGCCGCGCAAAAGCAGGACGACCAGCACGAACGTGCATTCAGCAGCTATGTGAGGATACAGGTTGTTGTCCTGAAGACCTACCTAGGGCGATGAACGATAGGGAGGAGTGGTGAGAGAGGGTCAGGGATATCCGTGCTGCCAGCACGATATGATGATGATGATGATGATGATTTCAAACTAATCAGTTTAGCATTAGTACACAGTTTAATTGTCAAAATCATTTCTATTTCTAGCTATTCAGTTTAGTAAAACGGTTATAATTTAAACAATTTAGTTTAGTATAAGCATAGCTTTTGTTTACGCGACCGATAAAATAAAACGCAGTTTCTTCCAGGCAGCAGTCGTGTCGATACTGCTGTATGGATGCACTACTTGGACGCTGACTAAACGGTTGGAGAAGAACCTCGATGGCAATTATACAAGAATGTTAAGAGCAATATTGAACAATTTCTGGCAGCAACACCCCACACGGCGCCAACTGTACGGCCACCTACCACCTATCACGAAAACTATACAAGCTAGACGAACCAGACATGCCGGACACTGCTGGAGAAGCAAAGACGAGATCGTAAGTGATGTGCTCCTGTGGACCCCCGCATATGGCCAATCAAAAGCAGGATGACCAGCTCGAACATTCATACAGCAGCTATGTGATGATACGGGATGTAACCACGAAGACCTGCCGAAGGCGATGAATGATAGGGAGACGTGGAGAGAGAGGGTCAGGGATATCCGTGCTAGCCGCACGTCATGATGATGATGATGAAATGCCAAAACAGTTCTATATTAAACAATTCAGTTTAGCGTAAGTGCAGTTTCAATGTCAAAAACTGTTCCATTTCAAACAATTTAGTTAAGCATAAGTACACAGTTTAATTGTCAAAAACATTTCTACTTCAAGCCATTCAGTTTAGCCAACAGTCCTAATTCTAATAATTCGTTTTAGCATAAGTATGCAGTTTAGTTCTTTTTAACCCATAGATAGAGCCCTATCAGTTGCTACCATTACGGGACAGAGTGGACCTGGGAGCAATGGCAATGAAGGAGTACTCCACATTCTTCAAAGCTCCAATATTATCGAAACCTCACCATCAGATTATTTAGTGTCATATACAGGACACTCGTTTGGGGTGTCTTACCATTCTGCAGAGGTGTAGTCAGTTTATTCTACAGTCCCAACCGAGTGGGGAAGATTTTATTTGGAAAGATATTAGTTTCCCTTTGCTCCTACCTGCAGGTTGAATAGTACTGCAACTTTTTTTAAAAGATGGCTTTGACCTAAAATAACAAACGAAGATTGATTTGCTACAAAACAACAAAAAAAGGCGGCTACCTACGCTGAAATTCAATTGCTTTTCTCAAGAATTGAGCAGTCCAGGTAACCGATAACGTATATCTAGAAAGATATATGTAAAATTCCCTCAATTACGTTGAGAATGATGATGGCTCTGGCGTGACATTTCCGGCTATCTTTACGTCAGTCAGGTTACGATCTTACCTTGAATCATCTCGCGGGTCTTGCTAAATTGAAGAGTTGTCATGCAACGAAACTAGCTGTGGATGTCTCTCTCTCTCTCTCTCTCTCTATATATATATATATATATATATATATATATATATGGTTTAATTTGTACTTCTACTCTTCTTCTAAAACGGTGGCTTAAGCATTAAATAACACCATTAATATACCATTAAAAAATTAACCACACCAGCGATAAAACCTAGTTACAATATTTTTCCCCAAAATGACAATGACTACACAATTCTATTTTACACAATTACCCCCTACGAGCAATGACAAGAAGCCCACTTAGCCTCTCATCTTTGGGCTAAAAAGCACAGTTATTTTTCTCCTAGTGTGGCATCGGTATTTGATGATACGCACAGTTGAATATGCCATCATAGAACTCAAGCAAAATGCTAACGTGAAGTGTTACCAGATTACATTGACATAAAAAGACACGCAATTTTTTTTTTTTTTTTTTTTTTGCTTTCTGAGAGAAACTGTTAGGACAAAGGATTTTGTTGCAATACCGGCCTTTAAATACCAAATTCAAAATCTGGTATTTTGACTATGAACTAACACTAATGGTGAAAGAGAAACTATGAAAACCACCAAGCATAGGTTAGAAAAGCGCTTGCGCACTTCTACCAAGACGATCATTGATTTAATTTTATTTACTTACCCTATATAATAGATAGGTTCAGTTAATTTACTTGACATTTGATTCGAAATACAACGTTAGCCAAAAGATGAAAAAATATAATTACATTACCAAGCCTGCATGGTCAGACATATTTATCATCGTAAATGCTATTGAGAATGAGATCGTCTAAATAAGCCGAGAGCTAAATAAATAAATATAAGAATTTGTCTTCTACGCATTTACATGCAGCGACAGACAGACAGACAAACAGACAGACACACACATACACACATACACACACACACACACACACAAACACATATAAATAAATAAATAAAACACACACACATACACAAACACGTACGCACTCATAAACACATATGCCCACATACTCATATACACACACTCACAAATACGTACAGAAAAACAAACACTTTCTATAGTACACACACACACACACACACACACACACATATATATATATATATATATATATATGTATGTATATATATATATTATTTCGTTATAATCGATTTTTATGCTTGAGTGTGGTTTCATGTGAGTGTATTTTACACACACATATATATATATATATATATATACACACACGCATATATATATATATATATATATATAGAGAGAGAGAGAGAGAGAGAGAGTGGGGGGAGATTAGTTTAGATTTTTGTGGGGGTACATCTTGAAATACAAAAATTATACAATTTTGTCCGTTTATATACAGCCAAAATTATATTAGTTTTTTATATCAGGATGTATACAAAATTACACGTGTGCGCGCACAAAGACACACACACAATATATATATATATATATCATGTAGTTTGGGTATATTTATAAATAATGTGGGCTCAGTAGCATCGAGTGCGTGGGTTTAATGCAATAAACTGACAGTTACAAAAACTTCTGGTTCTGTCTACGCGATCCTAACTTTCGTATATATATATATATATATATATATATATATATATATTGGGAATGGGAGAATATTTGAAAGAATTAGTTTTTGTGTGTGCATCTCTGTATACAGACATATATACATATATGTATAAATACACACACACACACGTATGTACATTGGTGTGCGTGTTTGAAATTCCATGAGTGTTCTTATATATATATATATATATATATATATATAAGTACACCCGCAGAATATACACACACACACACACATTTATATATATATATATACATATATATATACATGTGCATGTTCATGTGTGTGTATTTTTTGTTATATATATATATATATATATATAGTTGTCTACGGTTGTCTGAGTGTCTATGCGTGTATGTGTCTTCTGATATCGAATATTGAAAACTGCTTTCAAATCGTAGATCTGACAGTTTGCGTTTCTATAGGCGCAGATTCTCTCGGGAAAGACATAGAACCATCTCTTCTTTTCAAGGGGAAAATATATGGTAACCGGGTATCACAGAAGAAAAAATATAATTTCAATTTAACTGTAAACTTAAGAATTGATATTAAATCATATTCAGCCTGTCGATCAAAGTTTGCATAAATGAAAAAGATTAAGTGAAACATATCTTGTCAGGATTAAAAGTTTTCTTTCTTCGAGACAGGAAACCTAACCAAAGTTAAAGAACCTTTTTCTGCTTACTATTTTACAAATAACTGGTAGGGAGATCATGTATTCATGCCTTTTCCAAAGACATTCGCAAGAAATGAAACGGTACACGGACACAATTTGGATTTTTGTTTGGCTTCTTTGTTTTTATGGCATATCAAATTTCATGGGTTATTTAATGCCCAAGCCATCCATGTTGGAGAACAGTAGTGATAATATTTAACCAACAGCTAGGTCCCAGCAATGGCTTAAAGAGTACCACTACTGTCTTTCAAGAAGGATGGATTTGGCTTGAATTACCCAAAAAGGTTGGTATGCCATTAAACAACCAACCAACCAAACCAACGGCTATTAGGATAAGAGGTTCATACCTTTCTAATCTGAAATGAACGTAATTGGAAGATTAGAATTTGAACTCGCTTATTACGATGTCTATGTTCAGTACGTTAGCCACTACGCAACGGGGCGTTCTCCATTTGTGTATGTATATAAATATATGTGTATATACCGACACATATGTCTCTGGGCGCATTGAAAAGTCATTAGTCAGACACAGTTATTTGTTGAATTTGGGTTTAAAATTTTCACTGTATAATATGCAATCAATATGTGTACAATGGCCATGATATGGCTATGTGTGAAACGTACATCGAATGTCCATCAAGATAGAACATAGAACATATGAATCTCGAAACACGAAAAACACTTACGACTTCTTTGTTCAGGTACGAAACTTTTTATTACCTTTGAGTTTAAAGTTTTTTCGACATAAGGAGAGAGATGCGACAAATTCACCTACCTAGGAAGTAGCGTCTCATCAACCGAAAACGACATCGACACACGACTGACGAAAGCATGGATGGCTATAGATAGGCTCTCAATCATATGGAAATCAGACCTGACCGATGAAATGAAACGCAGTTTCTTCAAGGCAGCGGTTGTATCGATACTGCTATATGGATGCACTACATGGACGCTAACTAAACGGCTGGAGAAGAAACTTGACGGCAACTACACAAGAATGTTGAGAGCAATATTGAACAAGTCCTGGCGACAACACCCCACAAAACGCCAACTGTACAGCCACTTGCCTCCCATCACGAAAACTATACAGGTTAGACGAGCCAGACACGCCGGACACTGCTGAGGAAGCAAGGACGACCTCGTAAGTGACGTACTCCTATGGATCCCCACATATGGCCAAGCAAAAGCAGGACGACCAGCCCGAACTTACATACAGCAGCTATGTAAGGACACGGGATGTAACCCAGAAGACCTGCCGGAGGCGATGAATGATAGGGAGAAGTGGCGAGAGATGTTCAGGGATATCCGTGCTGGTGGCACGACATGATGATAATGATGATGACCCCCAACACGTATGGCACCCGCCAGAAAGGTCTCCGCGAGCAAGCGAAAGTCAACCGTCCCGTTCGGTGTCTAGTCTCAACTCTCTATTAACTTTCTTCAAATTCCCAAAATCCCTCGTGCGCTTCCGGTGCGTGACGTCATTCACACTCTGTTTCCCATCTCGGGCTATTGTGACATCTCTGAGTGACACGTCCGCTCCGTGCACACGCGCTTGATCACCTGTGTTAATGTTGCGCCTAAGTAACCCATGCACTGAGCCGAAAGGTTCTCAGCCTAACTATACACAAAGGCATGAAACGAAATCCCTTGGCCATTATATTACATATGGTTGATATTACTTACAGAATTATGAGCAGGGTTTCAAGAAAAATAGTTATTTGTGTAAAAAAAACCGTGTTTTTTTAATATTAACCAACCGACATACATGTATATCTAGGTGGGTATATTTGCATTTAGGAGTGAATGCTCATCCACTTTGAATGTGTACACATACCTGCTCATTAGCCAAGTGGGTAGAGTGTTCGCCAATGGTCCAGGAGACGTGGGTTTAATCACAGTTCGCGTCATACCAAAGACCTTAAAAAAGGTATTTGATACCAACTTGCTTAACACTCAGCAATATAAGGTATGCATCAAGAGTAAAGTGGAGCAATCCAGGGAATGGAGTAGTGCCCTCCTTTACACCTCGGTAAAGTAGCTACTGAAAAGGGGGCTTTCTGGTTGCCCTCAAATACGGTCGCCAACTTTACTTTTTTACATACATATATACATAAGATACCTAGAGTTAGATATTGTCTTCCCATCTTTACACCTTGTACACCCCTACACCTCGTTAAAGTAGCTACTGAAAAGGGGGCTTTCTGGTTGCCCTCAAATACGGTCACCAACTTTACTTTTTTACATACATATATACATAAAATACTTAGAGTTAGATATTGTCTTCCCATCTTTACACCTCGTACACCCCTACACCTCGTTAAAGTAGCTACTGAAAAGGGGGCTTTCTGGTTGCCCTCAAATACGGTCGCCAACTTTACTTTTTTACATACATATATATACATAAAATACTTAGAGTTAGATATTGTCTTCCATCTTTACACCTCGTACACCCCTACACCTCGTTAAAGTAACTACTGAAAAGGGGGCTTTCTGGTTGCCCTCAAATACGGTCGACAATTTTACTTTTTTACATACATATATACATAAAATACTTAGAGTTAGATATTGTCTTCCCATCTTTAACCTACCGGGTCATCAGGATAATTCTGACTAATTAAGGTTTGTCTAAACGAAATTTAATTAAATTTTTTACGCTAATTCTTTTATTGTTTTTGGTGGCCGCTTTCTCAATAGAATGTCATTTGGGCCAACCCTCTTTCGTCAGAATTATCCTGATGATCTGCCGGGTGAAACCTTGGAAAAGATGATTTTGATCTTTATTTCGCTCTACTTTGTGTATTGAGTGCGTTTACGCATCAGCTAAGGTTACTCTGTTGGTGTTTTTTTCTTTTGACTAGACATTGCGGTGTTGGTTGAGAATTTTCAAGTAGTACGAATGTTTTAGTCAGTTCTTTTTTATTGAATTGCTTGTTTGTTTTTTTCCCTGATATCAATAGGTGCAATTTTTTTCACGCTACAAGAGTTAAGAAATAGACATAAAATTAATATATATATATATATTTATATATATATATATGCGTGTGTGTGTGTGTGTGTGTGTGTGTGTGTGTGTGTGTGTGTGTGTGTCCATTTTTCCAAAACACAATTATATAGATTCACGTAATTCATTACTCCAGGAACGTGTGATAGATAGATAGATAGATAGCAGGATTTGTTAAATACACACAAAGACACACTAACACATATACACATATATACATTTAAATATATATATATATATATATACAATATATATATATATATATGTGTGTGTGTGTGTGTGTGTGTGTGTGTGTGTGTGTGTGTGTGTGCTGTTGTGTGGGCGTGTGTATTTACAAACAGTTCAAACACGCAGGATGTGACATAATTTCCAATTTTCAAGCGAAGTTTGACCCGTTTGACGTCAGAGTTTTCCTTCTCCTAAAATGGTTGTCATACCAAATTGAAAGAGCATAGTCTGCCCAACTATTTACCCACAGCTGGAGGTAAAATAGTTGCTAGCATATCTTTGCCAAGGGTGTTAGCGGAATGTGAAATACAAACACACTCGTCTATGATTTGAACTCTGGTCACCGTGATCGGTTTCCTATGACAATAACCATTACACTACGAGCGCATTTTATATACATACATTTATGTGTATAAAAATAAAAGTTGCGATCGCAGTTGAGGGCGACCCGAAGGCTCTCTTTTCAATAGTTACTACACCGAAGTGTTGGGGAGGCAATACTCCTTTCCTTGAATTGCGCCATTTACCTTTGATACTCATGCTGAGTATAAACCAAAGAGGTATCAAGAACCATTTTTGTGTCATTTGTATGACTCGGCTTGGGATTGAAACCCGGTCTCCTGGGCCATTGGTGAATACTCTACTGTGTGTGTGTGTGTGTGTGTGTGTGTGTGTGTGTGTGTGTGTGTGTGTGTGTGTGTGTGTGAGATGTACGAAGTTTTTGTCCTTTATTCATCAATATTTTGGCGACGTTGGTCTTCCGTACACAGTATGCAACACCCACTTTGGACTCCGCCTTTCAAATACTGACGCAAATGATTTTTTTTTATGTATTAAAGCCTCTAATAGGAATCAAAAACGGTTGAATATCAATATTATTATGAATAATAACGATAATGATAATAATATTAATAATATTAATAATAATAATAACAATAATAATAATTATTATTATTATTATTATTATTATTATTATTATTATCATCATCATCATCATCATCATCATCACTGCTAAAGAAAATAAGCCCATGTGAAACAACGTCGACTTTTAGCCAATGAAATTACAGACAGGAAAGAAATGATTTTTGGCGTTCAACGGCCGCTGACCAAAAAAAAAAAAAAAAAGAAAAAATAGTAACAAAAAAGACCCGGATGCTGATATTAGCGGTCATTTAGTGTCTTGAAAGAAACAACATTTGCCCTACCTCTTCAAACAACAGCGGAATCTCTGTGTGATTGTTATCTGACTATGATTCATGGTCCTAATTATATAAGCGGGCTCGATTAACTTACACACCGATGAACATACACATACGCACACACACACACACGCACGCACGCACGCACACAATCACACGCGCAAACTCACATGCACAGTAAGAAAGAGCACATATACGTTTGCATCACATACGCAGAAAAACATACGGAAGAAAAACTTACACGTCTAAGACATAGACATACCACGTATACACATATCCAGCACACACACACACACACACACACACACACACACACACACACACACACATATATATATATATATATATATATATGTACACAACCATGCATAACACACACATAACAAAGATCCACTCCACACACATACACATAGCAAAGTCCACATCCAATATGTACACACATATCCATAAAATACATACACACTTATAATAGACATATTGGGTTACTATACACTAATTTACACACATATATATATATATATATATATATATATATATATATCAGTGGCGACTCTAGCTTATTTTTGCTACTCGTGCCCCCCCGCCCTCCGTCATCTTCAGTTCCCAACCCGTGGTCCGTGGACCCAAAGTAAGTCATCATAGTTGCTATTGGATTATTCTCCATTGTATAGCACAGATTGACAAACGTACCTTGCATGGTGTTTTTTTTTTTGTAAACAATCAAGATACTATATAATTTGTAGTCTTGTTAATACAGTCGATAAGATAATTTTTTTTCCTTTCAAAAGTATAGAAGAAAAGAGAAGATGTCATTACTATGATGAGAAAAATATGTTTATTAGAATAAAGAAACTGATGACAATATACACAGACACAGCTAGTAGTTTCAATTTCGCTTAAAATAAAGATTATTTGTTGAAAATGTATTCAAATAAACAAATTTTAGTTACAGAATGTAATATATGCAACATTCATTAAAGAAATAGACATCTGTTAGTGAAAAAACGAATTAAAACACGCTGTTTAACCAACATTTACCATAGCGATGATGATGACGTCGGGGATGGCTATAATCAGCTATCCCCCCCTCTCTCTCTCTCTCGGTCCCTCTCCCTCTTCCCAATTCAGCTGTCAGCAGTCAGAATGTGCTAAGATTTTTTAGCACGGTGTTTGGGTTGCTCTTGCTTTTGGCTACAGCCAAAAGCGGATTTCTCAACATTACTGTTATTATAAGGGTCTAGTGCTCGGCACGGATTTGCGCGTGTTCAACATTATAGCCGATTTTATGGGATTTTCAATGAATCTGACGGTGGCCGGACAAAGACCATCCGTTCAAAACAGCATCGTTATATTATTCCCAGATATATTTATGAACTTTTGGCTACTTAGTTAACGAAATTTGAATAGATACGTAATTTAATTGAGATCAGACTAAGTATGTTTCCTTGAAATTAATGGATGATTTTTAATCCATTTTGAATAACATTGACCGAGTTATCGGTCGTGCCGGGCACGAGTAGCACTAATCCCGTCTCCGCCCCTGATATATATATATATATATATATATATATATATATATATATATATATATATGCATACGCTGGCTATAAATCCAATGCGCACACAGCACATCGATTGCACACACATATCGCACAGCAAAACCCATATACAATATGCTCATACCGCTTATCTAAAAAATACATACGCACTTATGATCCATAGACACAATATGTGTTAATATAGCCAAATACACACACACACACACACATATATATATATATATATATATATATATATATATATATGCATACGCAAGCTATAAATCCAATGCATACACAACACATTGAATGCACATATATCGCACACACAGAGATAAAACACACGTAATCATACACATTCATAACGTCGCTGGGGTTGTGGAATGCGAGAGGTTTAAAAGAAACAAAGAGTGTCCTGTTTATGACGCTAACCATCTGATGGTGAGACTACAGGTTTGGAGCTTAAGGGAATGTTGAGTATCCCTTCAATGACATTACTTAGACTCCGACCCGGAGTGATCGTGCCAGTTAGCTTTCTTTTGGTTTGGTTCCTTTGTTTAATGGCATATCTACCTTCGTAGTATTTTATCAACGCCTAATCAGCCTTCTTGAAGAACAGTTGTGGTACTATATAACCCATAGCTAAGAGGATATGGGGGTTCATACCTTCCCAAGTGTTTCTGTCCGAAAGTGAACATAATAGTACGACTGGAGTTCGAACTCGCTTACTACGATCTCGCAGTTCAGCTCGTTTACCATTATACCACGAGGACACCCCCGTACCAGTTAGGGTCTCACCTACGAGTAAAATAAAATTAATCTATAATTTGCAATTTTAACCACCATTTAACGTTGAGCGAACAAATGATTAATATTAGATAGAATTATTAATATTAAATAACAATACTTCAAAGTATTTAAACTGTGTGTAAATTAATGATTAATATCAAATAGAATTATTAGTTTTAGATTATAAAACACATAACTATGTGAAAACAAATTAGTTCTGACTTGTCTAAAAATAATATTACGTACACTTTGCTAAAAAGATTATATATATATTCGCACACGCACACGCACACACATATATATATATATATATATATATATATGTGTGTGTGTGTGTGTTTATTATTTAATCACACACACACACACACACATATATATATATATATATATATATATATATATATATATGTGTGTGTGTGTGTGTGTGTGTGTGTGATTAAATAATAAAGACACATTTTGTCCATATAATTTTGTTAAGATCCTTTCAAGTCTCCTGATAAGTGTTTGGTTTAAGGTTGAAATTGGTGGATGAATTTAGCCAAATTGTCCCGAGCGCTTTAGGACCTTTCATAGGATTATCATCGGGGGTTGCTTTTAAAGAGTTGAGAAAGGTTTTTAGGTTTTTCATTACATAACGAAATTACGTAAATGTAGAGTTGGATAAAACAGAAATGCTGATGAATTAAAAAAAAAAAAAAAACCAAAAAAAACAGAACGCAATCAACAGAAATAGAAAATTATCAAGAAATATGGAATATTAATAAAAAATAATTAAAAAAAAACTAAAGACATTTCAAAATATTGTAGTCATTTTCGAAATTTAGTCAATTGATTTTAGTTTGTTTTTTTTTTTGGTTTATATATATATATATATATATATATATATATATATATATATATATATATATATATATATATATGTATATTTAGGCAGCATTTCTTCGTTAATGCAAATTTCATTAAACATAATATACATTTTATGCCTACATATTTTCTATTGGATCCGTTCGAATTCCCGTATTACTTTTATCGTATTCGGGGGGAATTGATTTAGGTATTGTCCATAGTTGTATGTATCCCTAGTTCTCCCCTGATGTGGCCCAAAGTCGCGCAGAAAGTACTAGAGATACATACAACTATGGACAATACCTAAATCAATTCCCCTTGAATACGTTAAAAGTAATACGGGAATTCGAACGTATCCAAAAGAAAATATGTAGGCATAAAATGTCTATTATGTTTAATGAAATTTGCATATATATATATATATATATACCAACCCCTCCACTCAGGCAGGATATGACACAAGGTCAAATTTTTAAGAGAAGTTTAACAGATTTGAATTCAGTGTTTTCCTTCTCCTAGACTAGTTCCCCTACCAAGGCTGAAGAAGCTAGTCTGTCCTACTATTTACCCATAGCTGGAAGGAGAATAATTGGATTTATACCTTTCGTAAGGGTATTAGTTCAATGTGAAATGCAATCAGCCTCGTCCAGGATTTGAACTTGTGTCGCCGTGTCCATTTCCAACGACGATAACCATTACACCACATTTTATATATATATATATATATATATAGGGCTTCTTGGATTTGTAGTCATAGCTGATATATATATTTTTTTAAAACTTTCGAAACTCTTTAAAAACTCTATTTACACATATAAACCATATACCAGTATAGAAACAATTTAAAAACAAATTAGTTCTTACTCATTTTATATAAAATTGCCTACAAACTATTCACTCACAAAACTTTTGTGTATGACCATTTAAGAGTGTGGATATGAATGACTGATGTTAAATTATAATGTTTGAGTTACGTCACAATATATGAAACCATATAACTATGTGCAAGCAAATGATTAATACTACCAAAAATTATTAGTATTAGACAGGAATACTTATAACCATTTAACTGTGCTCAAACAAATAATAAATAATAATATAATTATTCGTGCTAGAAATACTTTAAACTATGTAACTGTGTTCAAAGAATGAGTTCAAAGACACGTTTATAAAATGTTATATACAAAATTTGTGTATATTTAATATGTATGTATAAAGAAGATTTGTCATTAAAATCACCGATCACGGTTAATATGCCATACAACCCAACTAAACCAAATCCGATATATATATATATATATATATATATATATATATATATATATATATATATATGCAAATTTCATTAAACATAATAGACATTTTATGTCTACATATTTTCTTCTGGATCCGTCCGAATTCCCGTATTACTTTTATGGTATTCGGGGGGAATTGATTCATGTATTGTTCATACAATACATACCCGATTATACCCGATGGGGTATAAAAAATGTAAACAAACGGCTGCTGCTGCTGTTGCTAAATAAATACCTTAAGAATTCCCTTGGCCAACGGTCTGAGAGGTCTGAGACTTAGTCTAAGGTAAAGTTGGGCGGGTTTCGATCCCGGCTTCGAGCGTCTTCTGATAGAACGAAACACTCTGTCTGTGGATGACAACATATATATATATATATCAACTGACATTCTCTCCAATGTAACAATATTGTTAAAGATTTATAACTGCTGTATTTGTTTAATGTAAAATGTCAAAGCATTACAATGACCAATACTGATCTTAGTATCTTCAAAAGGTTATTACGTTACATTAAAAACAATAAATCATTGACTGTCTTCTCATTAGTAGCCAAGGTACGCTTACTAATAAGAGCCACGTCGATAAATCCGTTACCGGAGTTCAAATCCTGCAAAAGGCACCTCAGAGAAGCATGAATTCCATTGTTGTTCTTACCTCCTCAGCTATGGGCCTACAGTAAGGAACACTGGGTTATTTAGCCAGAGTTAGGCAACCATTCGGGAGGGGCAACCCAGAATTCAAACCAGCTATACTTCACTTGAAAATTGACGTTATATGACCTCCTGCCAAGCTGTGGTGGAAGTTTTGCGTAAATATATATCAACTTGCTAATCTTTAAATCGCAAAAAATATCCATCAATCAAATCATACTTATCTGTCTGTATATATTTCTGATTGACTATTAATATCTATCTATCTATCTGTAAGGAATTCTTTCCGTCTATTCATATCTATCTGCCTATCTAAATTTCTATCTGTCTTCTGTCTATTTCACTGTTTGAATCTATCAATCTATCAAATTAACTCAATATTTCTTTCAATCTATCTATCGATATATCTATCTATCACATTATCTCCATATTTCTTTCTTTCTTTCTTTCTTTCTGATCATATTTACCTGTCTATCTAAATTTCTGTCTGCTTTCTGATTGTCTTTTAACATCTATCTATCTATCTATCTATCTGACTGGAAGTGTATATGTCTATTCATATCTATCTATCTATCTATCTATCTATCTGTTAGGAATTCTCTCCGTCTATTCATATCTATCTGCCTATCAAAATTTCTATCTGTCTTCTGTCTATTTCACTGTTTGAATCTATCAATCTATCACATGACCTCCATATTTCTTTCTTTCTTTCTTTCTTTTTGATCATATTGACCTGTCTATCTATATTTCTGTCTGCTTTCTGATTGTCTTTTAACATCTATCTATCTATCTATCTATCTATCTATCTATCTATCTAACTGGAAGTGTATATGTCTATTCATATCTATCTATCTATCTATCTATCTGTTCATGGCTATCTGTAATTCTGTCTACCTTACTATCTGTCTGTTCACATCTATTTATCTATCTATCATTTTCATGTCCTACATTCCGTTTGTCCGTCTCTCTCTCTCTCTCTCTCTCTCTCTATCTATCTATCTATCTATCTATCTATCTCCCTCTCTCTGTTTATCTATCATTATATCTGACGTGATTTTATAAATATAGATAACATCGTTCTTTAGTATAATAATAAAAATCTTTAATAAAAAAAAAGCAAAATTTTTGCAACTTTGTTCTTATATTACGTGTCTTTCTTCGTCATCATAAAACAATCCGCCCAATTCCTCTCGTTCCTTTATATATCTTGATAATAAGAATGACGATCCGTAAAGGTTGAGGATGTAGAATACAATACTTGGAATCATTTAACTTTGTGGACCTAGTCTAGGTGGAATTCTTAGAAATAGAACTTTAGATCATTTAACTGTGTGTAAACAAGTGCCTCATGTTTAATTGAATTGTTAGTGATAACTAGTAACACTAGGAACCATTTATGTGGACAAAAAAATGAGCCAGGCTCGTTTAAAAATGATATCAACAAAATGGCATATTTAATACCAACCCTGTTTATACATAAATATCAAAATGTACATTTTGATATTTATGTATAAACAGGGTTGGGTATTAAATAGCCTACAAGGGTTGATATGCCAGAAAACATAAACAAACCATTCTTGGAATTATTCTACTACAAATTAAAAAAAACAAAAACACTTATATTGTTGCATAGCCACAACCATGATACATATACAACCATACACATATACATACGGAAATAAAATCAACAATAATGACGAACGAACACACTTCTTTAGAAAAATATACCTCTTACACTTTATTTGAAATGGTTGCGAAAGGATTATGTGTGAGAGGTGAGTTGGAGACTGAACAAACTGCAACCTATTGACCCCAGTTCCTTTGTCTTTAGCAGCACTTTTTTCTCGTTCTGCAGCGCTGCTCAATCAGGGGTCCTGAGGGCCCATAGCCCTCGGCTGGGTGCTGGTTCTCTCTACAGCACCTTATCCCCAACTAACTGACTCCATATAACTGAACCTGTTAGTGGCACCGGGTTATATAATTGTTTGACGGCCACCTGCTTCTTGTGGGTGTCACATCTGCACCCAATTCAACTCGTCCACAGTCAAGGTTATAACCTAATATCTGCGACCGGAGGCACCTGTTCCTTGATTGACGGCTGGGTCGAAGGTCAATATGTTACAATATGATTTCAAGTATTCCTATCTAACGGTAATAATTTTCAAGTTGATTTATTTTACCCAGAGAAGGACAAAATCTCTGGGTCAGAGTGGACCTGGAAGTACTGGAAATAAAAGGGCGATACTATTCTCCTCAAAGATCAAGAACTGGAGCCTGATCTCCGGAAAGAGTTTAGTATCGTAACGAACACACCCTTCTCTGTGAGATCTTACCACTCCCCAGAGAAATCAATTGACTCTTTCGAATTCCCATGATCAGGGCCAAGTATTTTGGGGGTTAGAACTTCCAGATTGACTAAACATTTATTTAAAGGCCTTTCTAACATTGATGGAATTATTAAGAAAAAAGTTTTATAAATATACAAAGTAAAAGTTAGTGACCGGAGTCGTGGATGACCCGAAGGCTCCTTTTCAATAGCTACTCCACCGAGGTATAGGGGAGGGCGCTACTCTTTTTCCTGGATTGTTTCATTTTACCCTTGATCCGCGCCTTATAATAATGAGTGGTAAACAAGGCAGTATCAAGTACCATTTTTAGATTGTCAAGTACCAACTTTAGATTGAAGCCCAGTCTCCTGGGCCATTTCCGAACACTCTGGACACTAGGCCACTGGGCTGGTACCCCAACGGCAAACTTTTCGGTTTTTAGAACTTCATCCAGGCCTGAGAGTTATTAAATTAAATAAAACGATGAGAAAAAGTTTTAAAACATTCTATTTCAGTTGGTAGTGTTCTGTTTTAATTTTATTCGATATAATTAACGTTCCAAAATTTATTAAAAAATGTACCAATCATATCAATATATATATATATATATATATATATATATATATATATACTTATAGCATGTGTTTATCTATCTATCTCCCCCTATCGATCTGTCTATCTATCTTTCTCCCTCTCAGTCTTCTTCTCTGATATATATATATATATATATATATATATATATATATAAGAATCAATATGATAAAAAGATATATAAATATGTTTTAAAAATACCCATCACAACAGTCTCTCTCTCTCTCTCTCTCTATCTCTCTCTCAATCTATCTATCAATCTTCATCTCTCTCTCTCTCTTTCTCTCTCTCTCTCTCTATATATATATATATCTATCTATCTATCTATATATATATATGTAAATATTTATATATATATATATATATATATATATATATATATATATATATATATATGTATATAAAGAATCAGAATGTTAAAAAGTATTTATATATGTTTCTAAAAAAATCCATATTGCAACAGTTTATCAGGGTATATCTCCCTATCAACCTTTCTCTTCCTCTCTCAGACTTCTTCTCCCAGTATATATATATATATATATATATATATATATATATATATATATATATATATATATATATATATATATATATATATTTATATTCAGGAATCTACATGATAAAAATATTTATACATGTTTTTAAAAAATGCATATCACATCACTCTTTCTAGGATTATAATCATATCATTTATTTTATAAATACGTATCATAAGCATTCCACAATACATGTATTTGTCTTTATGACAGTTATGCATCTTCTTCCTATATCTCTCTATCTCTCTCTCTCTTAATATATATATATATATATATATATATATATATATATATATATATATATATAAGTGTTAACAAATATATCAATTGCATACAAAAAGTGCCGTCGGCATATTCTACAGCTCCGGTCGATAGTGGGTGTCAGGTCGAAATTAAATCATTTGTCTTCAGACTTAGGACATTTTTTTTTCAAAAATCAAATTTACTAATTTATCGTTTCCTGGCGCGAGTTTCCACCTACCTGTATTAATCACAAATACACGAATATAAACAGCGATTTTCAAGTACGAGACTAAATAAATCACGAGGGTATTATAATGAAAATGATAAATGTAGATACCAGTAATATTTCACGCACACGGTAACAAAATTCTAATATACAATTGAATGTTCTTACATTTTTGAATCAATGAGTAAATAAATGATAAAACACCCTTTAGAAACCATTATTTATAGTGTATAACACTATGTAAGACAAATTTAATTCCTGGAAAGAGAGTAGCATTTCTTAATTGCTGTTTTTTACTAAAAGTATAGAAAATGGCCTTTATTTCTTTGGAACTTTGCTTTTCTGCCCTGGAAAACACTATGTAAGTGGATTTTTTTTCCTAGAGAGTATTTATTAATTTTTAATTGGTTATATTGTAAAAGAACAGAAATTGGCTATTATTCCCTTCAAATTTTGCCTTTGTGTCGTAAATAATTGAATTTAGAAATTAACTTATTTTTACGTTAAATGTGCACAATTTCGTTTACATAGATCTGAATAAAAAAACATATATAAAATCAGAATTTCAATGAATTTACGCTAAACTTATACAAAAGGACAAAATGTTTAGAAATAAGATTTTAATGTAAATTTCACTGATGTAAATTTCTTTTACATAACAGAACTCAAATAGATTTTCCAATTAGGTTTTGGTAGTTTCATTACTCTGCTCAAAATTCAAGTAACCATTTTTAAAGATGAGGTCTAAATGATTCCTTCAGTAATTTTCAAATACTTTTGAAAAATGTTCAAATACGATGAAATAGATAGATAGATAGATAGATAGATAGATAGATAGATAGATAGATAGATAGATATGAACAGACTGTGATCAGTAAAGAGATATGAACTCTATGATACAAATATATATAGATACATAGATATACGCATACATACATACATACATACATACATACATACATACGAAAAATCTGATATAGACAGATAGATATATAATCTTCTTGATAGATAGATAGATAGATAGATAGATAGATACTCTTCTTGATAGATAGATAGATAGATAGATAGATAGATAGATAGATAGATAGATAGATAGATACTCTGATAGATAGATAGATAGATAGATACTCTTCTGGATAGATAGATAGATAGATAGATAGATAGATAGATACTCTTATAGATAGATAGATAGATAGATAGATAGATAGATAGATAGATACTCTTCTGGATAGATAGATAGATAGATACTCTTCTTGACAGATAGATAGATAGATAGATAGATAGATAGATTCTCTTCTTGATAGATAGATAGATAGATAGATAGATAGATAGATATGAACAGACTGTGATCAATAAATAGATATGAACTCTGTAATACAAACATAGTAATTTACAAAGCTCTTTGCTTCGATGTAGCACAAGGCCGAATGAATTGGGCACCCAATGAGAAACGAACTCACTCGTGTAGGTTTGTTAGTTAAGCTTGCTAACCATTACACCACCAAAGGTGCCCCTCTGTAATACAAACATACATAGATACATGATACATACATACATACATACTGAGATAGATAGATAGATAGATAGATAGATAGATAGATAGATAGATAGATAGATAGATAAATATTAGGAAAAAATGGAGAAATTTCGACGGTATGTTTACATAAAAAAAAGAAGAACAAAATATTCAGGTGATGCATTTATTTATATACAGGGTGCCTCAAAATAGATGCAACCCATTGATATGATAATTCATCATGTCATCTTTCACCTGAATCTTGAAAAGCAATCCTTTCACTTCAGAAAGGTCAAACCAGATGACAAGGGCAGATATTGATTGACTTTATCCTACAGTGCACGTGAAAGACCAAGTTCTTGGGAACGCCTTCGGTGGGGGGAGGGGGGCTTTTTCGGACTCCTTCCGACAGAATCTCTCGCTGCATCCACATTGTCTGGACATCTTGCTATCAACTTCCTGCCTGATCTGGGATTTTCTGAATCCTTGTTGAGGTCGTATACCACCCCCACGCCTTGAAATTTGCGTATCCAACGATAAATTTAGCTTTTCTGGGGTAATTGTTAAGTTAAATTTCCTGCGAAATTTTTTTTGCACAGTTTTGAATGAATTTCTCACCAAATAAGTAGTGACGCAAAATATTTTTCCTCTCCTGTCCATTGTGATCGAGGATTGATAGTTGTTACAGTATGCTATTTTCAAATCTGAAACAAGAAAGAAGTCATTATTATAAGGAGTGTTATTAGCAGTCACATGGGTCCCATGTAAATGGAAACACCCTGTATAATAATTTGCCACATATCACCTTCCACTCTTTTGTAAAATCAACTTCCGGGTAATATTATACTGAAATGTTTTAATTTATTACCATTTTCTAAATCTACAGAAAATACATTATCCCATTTTTTTTTCAATTGGCCTGGTGGTAGAGTATTTGCCAATGGTCTGGGAGTCCAGGGTTCAATTCCAAGTCGAGTCTTACCAAAGACTCATAAAAATGGTTCTTAATGCCACCTTTCTTAAGACTCAGCATTAAAACGTACGAATCAAGGGTAAAGTGGAGCAATCCAGGGAAAGGTGTAGCGCCTTCCTGAACACCTTAGTGTAGTAGCTATTGAAAAGGAAGCTTTCGGGTCACACTAAGTTCACCAACTTTACAACTCTCTCTCTCTCTCTCCTTATATATATATTATAACAGTGTTGGTTGTCACTAAATCCCTTTGTGAGTCTGTGGCGAACTAAGTGCAATATAATATGGAGAGTGCTCAATATCTAGGATAGAGCTATTATATAATAATAATGAATATATATATATATATATATCTAATATATATATATATATATATATATATATGAGATTTATATGTTTAATGCCATGAACAATGAATCGTTACTGCTATACGGATGCACTACATGGACGCTAACTAAACATATGGAGAAAAAACATGACGACATTTACACAACAATATTGAACAAGTCCTGGAGGTAACATCCTATGAAACTATTCAAGTTACTTTTATTTTAAATTTTAACTCTGATTACGTCAAACTGATATTAAAAAAGACGTTTTTCTTTTTTCATTCTTTTTTTTTTTTTTTTTTTTTTTACTTTGATAATCCAATTTGAAAAGAAATTTTGGATGATGCTTTGAAAATGGCTCACGCAAGATATAGAAGAAATTTTAAATGCCTGTACAAAAATAGTATGAAAACTTATTGAAGGCATTAATATGTTTACTCTAAACATAATATATATATACAAAAACTTTAGTACATATATATATATATACATATATATATAAAAGAAAGAATGTATGTCAGGTTGTACTTAAGTGAGGGCACTTAAGTATCCGAGAATTTTTTGATACCTGTGTATATTAGAGAGAGTGTGAAGATAGATAGATAGATAGATAGATAGATAGATCAATTTCAGTTCGTTCGGCAGTAGAATATACCGATTTCATCTCAGTAGAGGGATAAGACATCATCAAACAGAGAGTCCTGAATATAATGCTAAGCCATCAGACGGTGAGGCTGTTGTCCAGGAGTTTTTGTGAATGTGGAATACACGTTCATTGCCATTACTCCCAGATTTTCTCGGAGTATTATTACCAGTCAAGGTCTCATCTATTGCTCAAATCAAACGACCCATTTACTTGTGTGAAAAGAAATGATTGATGTCAAGCTAAATCGTTATTGCTCCACAGCAATACGTTAAACCATTTATCTGTGACTTTCATAAAAAATCTTGGATCATTTTCTTTTTCAACTTATTTTTTTACACTGTAAGATTTATTCCCATACTTTCATAGACAATGAGTTGAGAGTTCACCAAAGGTACGGGAGACCGGGGTTCAATCCTAGGTCAAGTCATACAAAAGACTAAAAAAGATGGTACGTGATACCGCCTTGCTTAACACTCAGCATTATAAGGTAAGGATCAAGGGTGAGGTTTAAAAATCCAGGGAATGGAGTAGCGCCCTTCCCTACACCTTGATGTAGTAGCTATTAAAAAGGGACCCTTCGGGTCACTCTAGACTTCGGCAGCCAACTTTACTACTCACATAATGCAAAGCTCTTCGAACGAATTGAGCACTCTAGTATCCGGTAAGGTATAAAATGGAAACAAACGAACGCTGCTGCTGCTGCTTCTGCTGCTGCTGCTTCTGCTGCTGCTGCTGCTGTTGCTGTTGCTGTTGCATAATACCTTATAATTCCCTAAGCCGACGGGGTACGCTTGTTGGCCAAGCGGTCTGATACTAAGTCTAACGTAAAGTTGGGCGGGTTTCGATCCTACATTCAAGCGTCCTACGTTTCTAGCCACACTGAAGAGTTGTAATACAACGAAACAGTCTGTTTGTGGATGATAATATATATATATATATATATATATATACATATATATATGTACTATATATATATATATATATAAAGTTTCATATCTATTGAATGGATACTGCTATATGGATGCACTAACTAACTAAACGTATGAAGAAGAAACTTGATTGCAGTTACACAAGAATACAAGTCCAGGAGGCAACACCCCACAAAACAGCAGCTATACGGCCATCTACCACCCATCACAAAAACTATCCCAGTTAGACGTACCAGACATGTGGGACACTGCTGGAGAAGTTAGGACGAACTCATAACCGATATACTCCTATGGATCACTTCATATGGACGAGAAAAGTAAGGTCGACCAGCTAGAACCTATATACAGCAGCTCTGTACTGATGCCGGATGTAGCCTTGAAGATCTCCTAGGAGCAATTGACGAGAGAGATGGGTGGCGAGAGAGGGTCAAGGAGATCTGTGCTGGCAGCGTGACATAATGATGATGATGATTTATGGAAACAAAATACCAAGCAGATCTTCCCTGTTGATTGTATTTTCTTTCACGTTTCAGATTATGGCTGTAAAATAAATAACATGTTGTAATACTTACTCAAATATAGCCAAATCTAACCAAAGACAATGGGGAAGATCTTTTTTGTGGAGGCATATAACATAACAAAGTCATTCAAAATTGTTCAGCAGATGAGGGAAGTTCAATTTCTACACATTTCCAATAAGGTGTAAAATTTTCAAGTTGGTCAAGAACTTGGAAGCTCATGACACTTGTAAAGATTGCAGAGCAATGGGATCATCACCATCTTGGCCTCCAATAACAGTCGGAACAGCCAGTGTTCGTCCAGATCTTTGTGTCGTAATATCTCTTCACATAAAAGACCTTCAACTCCATCATCGACGGCATTCTTTTCCTATATTTGGCGTGGCACGATGTTCGGCATTCGTTTCTGTGGGTGTGAGTGTGGGTGAGTGCCAATCAGATTCCTTTGTCTGTTTTGGCGTGAAACCCACACAATCGGATTGCGCGCTAGATCCCCTTCGAGACTATAGGAAACGAGGGAAGGGAAGGTCCCAGAGCAGAACAGGGCAATCAGCAGGAGAGAGCAGTCAACAGAAGTCGGGGGAAGCCGACAGTCAGAGAAAGGTGACTGGTAGGACCTGTGGATCGGGTTGGCCATCACGAGAGGATGAATCAACATTCCTGGTGGCTTTGTGGGAATTTCGCTCGAATACACGTTCGTGATAGCCCACAGATGAAGTGAAAGCTACGCAAAAGTGTCACAAACTTCTCCCTTCTTGCGCTTGGAGCTAACCCAAGTCTGTGATTATTTGTTCTCTTTTCTTCCACCCTCTCGGTTGTATGTTTTGTGTGTTTGTAAAGCAATGTGAAATATCCCTGGCCAGAGATGAGAGAAGCCACTAGACGATCGGATGGCCACGAGTGGTTTCGGAGGTTGAGATAGTAGGGGTCGGCCAGTGGGTGTAGTGAAACATTGGTTAAATATCAAAATAATTAATATTTTCCTGCAATGTGAAAAAAGAAAACGAATATAGTCAACAGGGAAGAGCTCAGAGGTCGTTGCTTTGCTTCAACAATTGTCAACCCCCCCTCTATCTCTCTCTCTATATATATATGATGTTTCACATTTGTTGAAACATAGCACCTCTCAGATCTTCCCTGTTGATTATGTTTTCTTTCTCCCTGTAGATTATAGCTGCAAAATGTTAACATTTTGATATATGTAATCAAATATAGAAAAATCCTGGAAAAGAATGCCGTGGACGATGAAGCAGATCTTTTGTTAGGATTTGTTAAGGTTATAGGTCAACGGGTTCCTCTCCATCCGGGCCTCCGATACCAATCAGAACAGCCCAGAATGTCATCAGGGTTCAAGGGTTAGTCGGCCAGAGTTCGTCCATATATTACTTTCGTAATATGCCTTCACACAAAAGATCTTTAACCCCATCGTCCATGGTATTCTTTTCCTATTGTTGTGGCCTTGTTAGGAGCCAGAATTAAAGACACAAGAGAGAAATTGAGTTAAACAAATACATTAACAAAGATGTATTCAAACATATACAAAAAGGGAAGGTTACTATCGAGACTGTTTCGGTCCGACTGTCAAGCCTGTCAGCTGGAATATTCACTTCTGTCTAAGAGCAGTATCTGCTGCTATTTATAGATGGGAGAGTTTATGAGTGTTTAGGTAAATTAGCATAACATCTATGTTTGGGTAAATATATCAAAATATCAAATGTTTCAAGGTAATAATTCAAAAGAAAAATAATAAAGTCACCAGGGAAGATCTGAATGAGTACTGCTTTGTTTAAACAATTGTTTCCTTGTGTTTTATGGCATATCAACCCTCGTAGGTTACTTGATACTAAATCCAGTACATACCTACATATATTATATATTCACAAGCGGATAACTGAAGGTAAATTTATATTTCAACGAGCCAGAGGTTATTTGTTTGCATACAGTTAAATAGGTTCAGTTATCGGAATCTATAGTAGTAAAATTCAATCTCTGCACAGTTTCAAGTATTCCAGTTCAACACGAATAACTCAATTCAACATTCGTTTCCAGTTATGTTTTTTGCACACAGTTAAATGCACCGGGTCACAGGGGACATGGGGACAATCGCAATGAAGAGGTATTCCAAATTGTACGAATTTCTAGGACTGGAGCCTCACCATACGACGGCTTAGCATCATATCTAGGACACTCGTTGGGTGGGGGGTTCTTAACCCTCTACTGAAATGCAGTCGATGTATTGTACAGTCGCAGTTTACTAGGCCATCAACATTTCTGTAACATGTTATATATATATATATATATATATATATATATGTTCCGCTATCCCTGTAGGGTTGCGGTCTCTAGCAAAGGAATTAAATGTGTTACCATTAGTGTAATGCAAGCCTCTTCATATGAATCGAGGTCTCGGTAGCCGTTAAGCGGATATATGTAAACAAAAACAATTGGGATATATAACCGTTTAAATTTCCTTCGCTTGCGCTGGTTTCCTCGTGGCTGAGTGGTAGAATCTTGGATTGGCGTTTGAATAAATCGGGTTTCGATCCCAGCTTCGGGAATCTAGCCTGTCTAGCCACACTGAAGAGTTCTGATAGAACGAAACAGATCTGTCTGTGGATGACAATATATATATATATATATTTTTCTTGTTCATAGTTCTCATTTAGCTTTTTCCTCAAGCATTTCATTAGAGTTCAAGTGGTGCTAGTATACAGTAGTACGGGCACAACTATATGGCCACTTAACATCTTGCAAACAAGACGAGTAAGACTTGATGCGAAAGTAAAGACGAACTCTTACACATCCGTACCCCAGGACTTTTCGATAGGGACGGATGTCAAGAGATAATCAAAGAATGAGTGATGTCAACACGCCTTGATTATATATATATATATATATATATATAATATCCCAGATGAGTTAGGAATAATTCAAATTTAGATTATATAAGAGGATTCTGATAAATCTCCAGGAGTGCTCAACGTATGATATTAAATATATAGATTTATAAATTTCATACACAGGAAATTCATATAATTCGAAAAAAATTAACAAACTCTCATTTGGCAATAATAAATTTATTTCAACCTCTACTCCATACAAAAATCCTATTTCTTCCAAGAGCCATCACACAATCAAGAAAAAAAAAATTATAAAAAAATCGTTTCAATGATTTCTTTCTTAGTTTATTCATTTATTTATTGATTGATTAATTTTTAACGAAAAATAATCTATTGAAAGAATATTTCTACAAGATTTTCTTTCCATTTTGTGACGATATGGTCGTTAGCTAAACGGATGAAGAAAAAGCTTGACGGCAACTACACAAGACTGGTGCGAGCAATATTGAACAAGTCCTGGAGGCAACACCCAACAAAGCGCCAGTTATTAGGCCACCAGCCATCCATCAAAATTAGACGAACCAGACATGCAGGACATTGCTGGAGAAGTAGAGACGAGCTCATAAGTGATGTACTCCAATGAACCCCTTTACATGGCCGAGCAAAAGCTGGGCGACCTGCTCGAACCTTCATACAGTAGGTCTGTGAGGATACGAGGTGTTGCCTTGAGGACCTGCCGGAAGCGATGAACGATAGGGAGGGGTGGGGAGAGAGGTTCAGGAATATCCGTGCTGATAGCACGACAAGATGATGATGATGATGATTGTGATGACCATCTGAAGTGGCCAACTGAAATACATTTATTATAGTCTAAAGAAGGTTTGCTAATTTTTTTACAATTATATATATATATATATATATATATATATATATAAGGTATTCTTCAATCCAGTAAATCCGGAGTAGTGAACAATTCTGCCCGGGCAAATAAATTATCAATTTTCGAAGATCTAAATATTCCTGGTAACGAGCTCAATGTAAATAAATTCATAGAGCAAATAATATTACCTCAAGAAAAAACAATATTTGGGCACATTAGGATAATAAATTTATTTCCATCCTGTTAAAAGCATTGATATGAATCAAGATAAAAAGTGTTTGTTTTTTTATTGGATCTGATGAATTCGTGTCAAAAATTATTTTAGAGTCCTTGATTCTTATCAATGCTCTTAATAGGATGGAAATGAATCAATTATCATAATGTGACCAAAAATGGTTTTTGTTTCTTGAAATAATGTACAAATATATATGCCTCAATGCGCATATATATATATATATATATATATATATATATATATATATGTATATATATATATTCGCGTTGAGGAATGGTTGGGTATTACATTGTCAAAAGGAAAATTATGGATTTAAACCAATTTTACCCAACTTGCAAATTCACCCTGTGTGACCACCTGCCCATGGGGGAGTTCACGTGGCCTTTTAGCAAGCGTGCTGAACTGCTGTATCGTAATAATATATATATATATATATATATATATATATAGTCAGGCAATCTACAACCGCCACTTGTTTCATTAGCAGA